>JAWWEV010000083.1:133525784-133544274 GCA_035583235.1 Hafferia zeledoni | reverse complement strand
AAGAAAGAAAGAAAGAAAGAAAGAAAGAAAGAAAGAAAGAAAGAAAGAAAGAAAGAAAGAAAGAAAGAAAGGAAAATAGGGAAAAAAAGGTGAATTGTTTGCACATTTTACGTAGGAGGAATATATGACATTGGATACCTTCTTTTGGCCAATTCATGTTAACCATTATGGCACATACTGTGCAAGCAACTATTCAATGAGGAAATAATTCTGTATTTAAATTTTTATTAGATGTATTTTCATATTGACTTTCAAAGTAAAATTGATACATCAACATTCAAAAATATAACATTAAACACAGACTGAAATAAAAGAATTTTTCTGGAATTCAGGTTCTTAAAGCTAGGATTTTTGATTGTATTTCTTAAATGATGAAGCATTAATCAAAAAATTCCCAGTATTTATTATCTTCTACCTTAATGCCTCCCACAAAAACCTGAGTTATAAACACTGGAGATGAAAAAATAAAATAAAATTAATTAAAAAAAAAAGTTTCCTTGACCCAGGATTTAGAACTCCTACACATCTTGGAAACATTTAGTAATCTGACCACTGACCCACTGGGGTATTTCCTAGAAGCAGAATTGAGCAAGACTGAAAACGCTTTTGTTGAACTGTTATGGGCAAGAAGATAAGACATGAATTCTTGATCCATAAAATATGTACGAAGTGTGACACCCTTTTCCATGTGCATTTTAAAGACTACTTCAACACTTCTGTTCATTATTTGCTACAAAAATCATGCAGAGCTCCTGAAATAATAATCAGAATTGTAGTTCTTGGTCACTAGAATTAGTCCTGCCTGTTTGTTTATTTGTTCGTTTGTGTGTTTGTTTGTTTTCTCTGGGCTATAATTCACCATGATGAAAGAATGAAAATGTGTTTTAGGGTAAATTTCCCATTTTCATTATTCTTAAGTTTCAAGATGACACTTCAGTGTTAGTTATATCAGTGTAGTTTTGAATGTTAATGTGTTTTCACTTCCATAGTAAAATCCCTCAGAAAGGCCATTAGCAAGCTGCAGCAAGATTATTTTAAAATACTACTCACAATCCGCAAGCTTTATATTGTGAGACAGCTTCACATCCTAAGTCAGAGATTCTCACTGTTTCTTCTGTCAGAGTGGATATTAATTTTGGGTTTGCTTCTTCTAGGCTTAGCCTGGTATTGCTATTACATTTTCCAGGTGTTGTTATTATAAGCCCTTACCAAAAAATACAACCAGAAACACCAGTAATTTCCTATGGGAACATATACCCAAAGGAGGTTTTCAACACATTCCAGAGACTCAAACCATTATCATTGAATAGTCTTGAGAGGATTAAAACTGAAGGGAAAAAAAAGGTCTCTTGACTCACCCAGAGTGTGATGTTAATGCATTCTTGTGGAGCTTGGCCTAATGCTCCTCACAGTGAATCAGCAGGAAAAAGCTAAGCTCAGTTCTCTTCAGGAAAGGGCATTCCCAACCTCAGACCCAAACCGCTGAAGCTGAGATCTTTCTCCCTCCTTCCCCTGTCACTTTCAGAAGTACCAGAAGTTCCATGTCTACATTTTGGTAATAGCTCTCTGGGTTCACCTACATTAAAATGTTTCTGCACTAACATAAAGGATTTCTTAACAGTAAGAGATAGACAGATTTCAACTCTGTCCAGGCAAACTTATTTGGCAGAACAGGAAATTCCCAGATGGTCAGGAGGAATTTTAAAGGGCTGGAGTGTTTTGTTGCAAAACGCTAGCCTGGCACCCACAGAGGCTGAAGTCTGTTATTTATAGAAAAGCAGAGGCAGAAAACAGATGGTGTGTGCTTCCTCACAATGTGCTCTACAATCACCGCATTGTGTCCGTGTAAATTTGTGGGGTACCACATCACAAACTGAGATGATAATATGGTCTTACCCCCAGCCAATTCATTCCTCCACATGCCTAGAGAGCTACCAGCTAAAACTCTGTGCAGTGGTGGTTTTATAACACAAACCCCTCCAAACAGCAACAAAAAAACCAACCAAAAAAACCCAACCACTTTTTGAAAGCCCTGGAACAACAGTGTAAGTCAGAAATCATTTCACTGGCATCTGTGGAACAATGCCAATGTCAATCTGCTGCCGTTTAAAGAAGAAGACTCAAACCTAGCCTGTGAGAAGAAGGGACACAGTCAGGTTTTATTGTTCATTAGGGGATAGGATTCTGTGTACAGCTTTTATTATGCACACAGCCTTCTCCCAATACTGGCCAGGCCTGAAAGAGGGGTGTAAATCTCATTAGAACAATTTTGTAGAGACATTTCATAACTATAACTTTGCCCATTTTTTTTTTCACTATTCCTCTTTCCAGTTCCTTAAAACACCGAAGAAGAACTGAGACACTTGTTGAAACAGAAGCACTCAGACTAATTAGGCAGATTATCTTAATTTATAACTAGTCTTGGACTCTATCTGGCATCTATTTTTCAGTGGACATTTGAGTTGGGTTTCTTTTGCTGAAGTCAGTCAGAAAATATTTTTGGGTTTTTTTCAGAAATATTTTAAAATAGAAAAATAATTTTGTTGATATTTTCTGCAGGCAACTTATACATACACATGACATCTTTTTTGTGACAGAATTGATATGTAGGAGATGTATTCCTGTTAGAGACCTTCCAACCTGAGGGCTTGAGACCTCAGGTAGAAGTCGCCACATGGCAGAGAGCAATGACTGCCAACCAAATTGCTGTGCTTCTAAGCCAAAAAGTAAGAATTCATAGTTAAAGAATGTAATCTGTGTCTTTTTAAAAAAATCTATTTATCTATTTATTTTTAAATTAATCTTCCTTTTCTTTTCAAAAATGAGATTTTTCATGATCTGAAAGAAATGTCATTCAGAAACACTTTTCTTCTGATAAAATCAGCAGATTGATTTTTTTCCCCTTTAGCATGAAACAAATTAGCCAGCGAAAAGATATTTTTCTTAATTAGACCAAAAACCAGGGCATTGTAAGAAAAGTCACAAACAGTTCTCTTTGAACTCAGATGCCTCTAGTTCTGTGGGGGCATTTTGCATGATCTTTCCTACATCAACAACATTCCACAGCCATATTCCTTTCTATCTTTTTCAAGAAAAAAAAGAACTGTAGAAGCAACTGTTTCTAGACAAACAGGAGTACACCAATACATTGCATCCCTTTTCTTAGAAAATGTGTCCATGTACTGTGCCTGTACACTGATATTACACTTAGGCTTCTCCTTCATATCCCAAGATAATACTAGAACTTGATTTTACTCTCACTCAAGTCAGCCCTAAGACAGTCACTTTGTAGAAATCTGGTGCTTTTATCAGTTGAACACAAGCTAATATTCCCCTGTTTTGTTTAGTGATATAGTAGAAATGCATATTTGGATGTTAAAATCACAGAATGGTTTGGAAGGGATCTTAAAGACCATCTAGTTCCAACCTCACATCCATGGGATGTTTCACTAGAACATGTTGCTCAAAGCTCCATCCAGACTGGCCCTCAAGACTTCCGGGATGGAGCAGTCACAACTTGTCTGGGCAGAGATGCTCTGAAAACCAGGGGCTTTTTTTTTTTTTTTTTTTTTTTTTTTTTTAAGTTGGTGGAGCCTGCATGCCTTGGTTTGTAGACTTATGTGTCATCCCTCTGGTATTCTATGACAATGATGCCTTTTAATACCATATATAAGTCACCATGTACATATTACTTTTGTGTTTCTACACTGCAGCATACTGAGAAAAAAAATCTTACTGTGAAGGTCATCAGATAAAATTTACAAAAATTATAAGGGCTGCTTGAGTGTCCCTCCCCATAAATGATGTCACTGCTTGAATTCTTAAACTGTTCATATTTTTCAGCTTCTGCTCTCTTTGCTAACATCTGAGGAAATGAATGTCTATGATTCTTTTGTTTACTACAGCTGTAGTTCAAAAAAAAAAAAATTGACTGTTATTGACATTTTTTGGGATATCTCTTGTGTGTGGAATAAAGTAGTTTGCCCAATTCTTAAATCCAGAAATTATTCTTTAATATTACTACATGGAAACAAGTTATGAAGGTTTTCAGTATTTCCTTTAATTACAGAGCATAGATGAAAAATCAGAATTAAATCCCTTATCCTTCACAATTCATCACAACTGAATAATGTATATTACATACAACATATAGTGGATTAGGAACACTTCTGTTTTTAGTAAAAGTGAAATGCCATTGCAGTAAAAATTTACAGGATATTTAGCTTGGAATAAAGTTTACAAATATACTGAAAAACTTGAGAAGAAAATGTTAGAACCATTATGTTTTAAATTACGAACAAAGCTTTACTTACATTTCCTGATATAAATAAATCATCTAGCTATAGAAATCCTAGCTATTGTGATGTCAAAGACAGAACTTCAGTAATTTCAGTGCAATCAACATTGCATATGTAACTCTGCTGTTTGAATTTGTTGTCTTAAGAAAATAGTGTTCATGCCATAAGTTCCATGCACCCATCTCTTGTGCATGGAGATGGCGTTAATTCTGTTCTCGTTATCCAGTGGAAACCCCAGGGCATAAGGTACAAGCTGATGTACTTCAGGCACTTTGGAAATCCAAGTACAGCCAACAATAGCACCAAGACCTGAGACAGCTTCAGTTTTTACGTGATAGCTATCAAAATACTTCACACTAATAGTGATAGGAAATTATCCAACTGTCTCTCACATTACCCATCTCACTGCTGTCCAAAGAATTTATTTTCTGGGTACTAATTTCATAGCTGGTATAAATTAACACTGCTCAACTTAGATGGCGTTGATTTAAATCAGCTAGGCTTCTGGATGCTCATGCTTGCATTAAAACCTCATTCTTAAAGCATCTTGATGCCTCTTTGATGTATTTGATCACTTCATTAGAATGAAAACTAAACTGGTCAGACCTTCTGCACACACCCACACTATTGCCTTTTCTCAATTTCCAAAATGGTCAGTTTTTGTATTTCTGCAGGGACCAGCCCTGGTCACACAACCTGATGTGCAAAGGGGCAATGTTGTGGTTTGGCAGCTAATCCTCAGCACAACCCATGCATGGAAACACCAAATCATTTGACACCTGCTCCTGTTTGTCAGATTGTACCACGTGTTCCCCACATGTGGAAAGATGAGCCAGCAGAGAAGACGAGCATGGCTGAACAGAGAGATTCAGCTGCAAATAAGGACGAAAAGGAGAGATTATGACCTTTGGAATAAGGGACAGACCACTCAGGAAGGCTACAAGGATGTCATGAGTACCTGCAGAGAGAAAATTAGAAGGGCCAAAGCCCAACTAGAACTTAATCTGGCTACTGCTGTAAAAGACAACAAAAAATATTTCCATAAATACATCCATTATTGGATGTGGAGTAAAACACAGTCACAAAGGGTGAGGTAAAGGCAGAGGTACTTTTACACCTTCTTGCCTCATTCTTCAGTGGTTAGACCAGTTCTTGGGAAGCGGTTGAGTCACCATCTCTGGAGCCACTTAAAAAATGTAGATGTGGTACTTAGGGACATGGTTTAGTTGTGGACTTGGCAGTGCTGGATTAATGGTTGAACTTGATCTTAAAGGTCTTTTTCAAGTTAAATGATAATATGATTCTATTATTATGAATAAAATACATTAATTTGTTGCAAATTATTTACAAAACATGAAAATTTTCAAAGGGATTTGTTTCTACATAGAGTTTTGGACCAAATTTCTCAATACTCTTCTTGTGTTTTTGAGACATATTTTTTATCACAGGCAAAGTATCATTCATTGCAGTATTATGCAAATGAAAAACTATGGAAATACGGATATTTAATGGATTTTTTTAATGAGTGAATCTGATGTTGCCATATATTTTGCTTAAACACACATTGTGTAAATTTTCAGACATTGAAGAAAGCAGTGCATTTCTATATATCACTATTGTGTGCATATTTCCAAATTTAACATGTTTACTATTCCGTGTACAATTTTAGCTGACTTTTCATATGTGTACACATGTCTTCTACTAAAGGTCTTAAAAGAGCTGTATTCATATAAATATTTAGAATAGCATACTTGGGTTTGATTTACAATTTTTTCAAATGCCTTCTAATTTAGAAGTTCTAGCTTGTTAAGTCACTGTTATTTATGTTACATAGCATGTAAAGGAATGAATTATTAAAATACACAAGCACAAGCAAATTTGGTAAAAATTTAAGGAACATAAGCAGTGAATACATTTCTGAACTGCTGAGTAGAAAACACGTCAAGTTTTTGGTAGGAAGAAGGAATGATAAGAAAATTCCAAGGAACAACGTATACTATATTGCAACAGAAAGAGTAGTTTTTATGTGAACTTGTGGGATAATCTATATTTTTAGATACTTCTTTATGTTATCAGGGCTATGGAATGTTAATACTAATTTGATTTTTATTAATTTCACTCAGTGACATAAGATATTCTCTCTTTCTTGTTATACTTCTGGAGTATCCACTGCCTTTGCTTCTGTTTCTGTTTCTGTTGACTGTATATTAATACAGTATCTCTGAGTTCAACAAAATGTAACTAGAAGCAGAACAGGCATTGTTTTCTTTTGCATATGTACACATAATTCTGAACACATGGTTCCAAGCATATTCTCAAATTAAATTGTCACTAACTTCAATGCATGTTCATTTTTAATTTTTTTTTTTGTGCTTTTATGTTTTACATTTGTTGCCCAAGAGATTCATAGCCAGCTGCAAGGCTCCTTCTTTGGGCAACACCCTAAAGCACTTAAAAGAAGGCAGCTTGAAAACTCCACTAATGAAGGCATACAAATATAATGAAGTTCCCTAATACAAAGAACTATGATGAGAAGTGGACCTGGGAGTGGTGAATACAGTTTGAATGAGCAATCGCTACTAGCACAGGAGATTTTGAGAGTTATTCGAGATCAGCTTTCCTCTGGAGGCAGTCTAACTTCTGGTGATGCCACCCTGTCTTTGAGATAGTCACAATACTAGCAAGAGGCCAAAAAATTATATTTACTCTTATTTCACTGTATGATCCAAAGAAATTTAGCAGCCTTTAGTATCCCTTTAGCACGAGAGAACCTTTTACATGCATATAAATTTTTCCACCTTTCATTTATGATCCAGAAATATCTAAATTGTGATAGTTGAGCATACTGTCTTGAAGAATATGATGCAAAAAAGTTTATGTCCCATTTAGGAATTCATAAGTGCTGTGAAAGAAGGATATTGGATGAAACTGAAAAAATCTTCAATTTTGAAAGACTTAATATATTTTTGAAGAATCATTTTATCACATTTTGTTTATTATTTACTGTCACAGAATATACTGACCAGAAATAACATTAGTTAACTGCATTCTGAATGTGGAAGGAAATCTCTCTTCAGCACAGGATGGTTTGTTTGAAACTTGGTATTATGTTAAAGTAATGAGAAATAATACAGCAGTCTGCTGTTAAACTATCCTTTTAGAAAATGTATACTTTTTTAAACCTAGTGATAGTGAAAATTGAGACATAACACTTATGACGAAAGCAGTGACAATTTATCTTATTAGTACTAACCTCTGTTGCTTTGAGGGCAAAGTATAGCTCCTGTTAACTAAATTTTACTTTAACATAGTTTCTTTTTGTCATTAAATACTATTCTCAATCTACCAGATTTGGTGGAATTAATAGAGTGATTTAATTCTTGAACTTTCTAGTCTACATATCAAGACGTTATATAGTAGTAAAAAATGAACACACACTGAGCCTAAACACTTCTGCTGAAAATTCTAAAAATTGGAAGATAGATAGGAAACTAGATTTTAAATCTAGGAAGGGAGGTCATTTAATAGAGAAAAAAATCTTACTTTGCTTTTTTTCTTTTAATTTTTTTTATTTTCTAAGTGAAATAAGGTGGTTTAGTTTGTTGTGAGTTTAGTTCCCTACAGTTTCAGTCATCACAGTAACAGTTTCTGCACTTGTTTATATCATCTGAGAGTAGATGTCCAGTCTCAAATTGTATGGTTTTTTAAACAAACAAACAAACAAACAAACAAGCTTCAATTAATAAAGACATTTGGTGGCAGGAACTTCCATTTCTAGATGCTAAGTAGCCATCTGCCTCCAGAACCTCCGTATAAAAATATTTATGAAAAACTGCAGCTAAAGTTTATTCATTTGTAGGGCCATATGGGGATTACCTTTAACTTTCAACCTTTTCATCACCACCCAGTTGCCTTGTTTCTTTCTTTCATGTTCTCTGTTAATTTATTATAAATTGTCATTCAATGATCTATTCACGTGTCTCTGTTGTTTATGGCATAATTTTATTTCCTCATTAATATGTTTTTCCATTAGTTATTTGTTGTAGGTAACATTCCAGTTCTCATTGTACTATTCAGGTAGGTCCAGGAATTTTCCAAGATTTTAAAATCAGATTTCTGTTTTATCAGGAGCTAGTGTTCATAGTTATCTGTGAAAGGAAATGCAATCCTGGCTCAGAAACAGCCAGTTTGATGAGCTGGCTTTTTGCCACAGGTCTTGGATTCCCTGAAATCCCAGGGTGCAGAGGAACTGGAGTGCCTAGCCATCAAAGCTGACCCAAAAACCTTGGCACTTGGATGCTATGGCTCCCAGGAGCTTTGAAACTCCTGGCTTTATAGTTATCCAGGATTAAATTCAGCCAAGAGCTTGCTAACCTTGGAGGACCTGGGTGTCTGGACCTTTGCAGTTGGCAATCCCAGGACTTTCTGGGTCACAGGTCCCTGTGAATCTGTTCATTGGCTCTTTACAGAACTGGAAGCCTGGAGATGTCTTTGTGTTGGCCACACCTGGTAGTGAAGGTGACAAACCACGCCTAGAAAATAGGTTTCTCTTGCAATTTTTGTATTTGAACTCCTTTTGTGAAGCATTCTTACAATAAAAATTTCAAATTCTTAAAAGCGGAAACAGTTTTGGAGGAGGGTTAAACTTGTTAGCACAAAGGGCCTCTGTTTCTTAGTATTTTTCTCTTGGAAACACTAATATGTGGAAGAACATTTGAGGCATCTTGCAATGGTCCCAGAATTGACTTCAAGTCTTGCTCTAGATTTGACATAGGGAGGAAGACATGTCCTTTATTATTATGGACCTCAAGGTTATTTCACAGAATCCACAATCATCATAATTCCTCTTCCCCTAAAATCAGATAGAATTTGGCAACTGATTTCAGTTAAAATAAATTAAATGTTCATTCAGAAATAAGCAGACTTTTTTGATATGTTAAGCTTGTGTCTTTTTGTAATGGTTATGAGACTTGTTGCCTTTAAAAACTGCAGTGGGGTTTGTGTAATTTATGGACATAAACTAAAATGGAAAAGAATTCCAGAAAAAGAATGGCAAGGTTGTTTGGGTTCCAGTAATGTGGATACTTACTGGTTTTGGTTAATTATTGTTTTTCCTAAAGGACTGAAATACATCTTTAGTCTCTGGCTACAGATGCAGAATATTACACTTCCTTTGCACTTTGGATTGCCAGAACTTTGTGTGGGTAAAAGTCACTTTTACAGACAAGATCAGAGTTCAAGATCACTTTGGATTAGCCTCTAAACATTCAGTAATTACTGTATCTTAGTATTTCAGAACTTATTGGTTAAGAACTGTATTAACTTCTTTACTATACAAAATATGGGCTAAGAATCCCACAGGAAAACACTTTGTTATTAAGATTTCCAATACTTTTTTATAAGAAGACACAAACCTTGTGAAACAGCCTTTCTTGCAGACTTTTTTGTTGCTTTACCAGGCTCCGAATTTTCTGGACTATCCAGTACATGATCTAATATGGGGGTTAAAAAAGGCTGGATATTGTCCTGCTTAGTCCAATGTGTTTGGACTCGTGGGTCTTCTGATCAGCCAGGCAGATTGTCTAAGTCTGAATGTCCTGAATTCCTGTTCCTGTCCTAGCACACAGAGGTCTCCCAGTAAGTTTTGGCACTGCCACCCATTATTTAGGAAGAACTCAGTCATCATTCCACTCTGCTGCTTGCTCTCCCAGTCCTGAATTGAGAGAGAAGCCACAGCCTTGGTGTCTCATGCCATCTTCTGTAAAGTAGGTAGAGCTCCTGGAGAGGAACTCTGACCAGAGGTGCCTACTCTTTAAAAGCATCACCTGCTGCAGTGGGACAGGGCTCTGGTAGACCCTTTGTTTAACTATTTCAGTTAATCCTCACTACCGAACCAATGATTTTGGATAAGACAGTGCAGTGGAAAAAAGTCTTTGAAACAAAGGTTTAGAATTCCAACTTTATTTTCAAACATGTGTCATGTTTTAGGAATAGTATTCTCCAACTTAGTACTACCACTAAAACCACGTGCCTGCCACTCACCCTTCCTGCTCCTCTCCCTCTCCTGTGGAAAGTGGAATTGGAGGTACAAAAGGCAAAGATCATGGGTTGAGATAAGAAAAACTTACTGGAAACAACAATGATATAAGAAAACAAACAGTAACAGCAACAACACTAATGGTAGAGGGTACAAGAAAAGGAATGATTTGCATGGAAACCACTCTGACAATAAACAATACTGGACAGTTCCCTCCGCCCTCCTTATTTGCCTGGACTGCAACCTCTTCTCCCCTGAAGAGATGAAGAGAAGGCCTTCCCTCTGTCCCCAGTAATGACATGAGGTGGTGTAGAACAACCTCTGTGTCCTAGCCATGCCCCCTCCTGGCTACTGCAAAAAGTAACTCCGTCCTGGCTGGAACCAGGACAACACATTATTAAAATTCAGTGAGCAGGGAAACAGTTAAAAATTATGTGAGCCACAGAAACCAATTCAAAAACCCCACCTGATACTTTAGAACAAAGGTGGGGGGAGTTTCTATTGTAACTTTTTAGCTGTCTAAAGCAATACGGTCAATTTTGGAATTCCAAGAATAGAGATATATTTGCTGCTCAGTAGAAACCTCCAGCACTGAATTCCGCAGGATGCAATCGCTAAGATGAATATGGAAACAGCAAAATAATGTTTTTAGCAAAAGAGAGGATATTATAAATAGTCAAATGAAGTGTCTCAGATAAAATTGAAATTATTATATTTATTACATTACTTTTTTCCCTCAGCCAAGGTTCTTTTCGGCAACATTAAATTTTAATACTAAGAATATGCTTAAGACTTATTGCAGTCATCTTTTAAACAAAAGTGCCTCTGGAGATTAGTTGTTAGCTTTAAAATCACTCGTGATCATAGGACATTTTAAACTACAGATTAACAGGGTGTTTTTAGTGAAAGCAACAACTAAAGCTACATTGATATTAATGGCTGTGGGATTGCATATAAGAGTAAAAGGAAGGATCAGTGATAGAATTAAGGTCCTCCTCCTTTTAAACTGGTTCCTAACATTCTGACTGGGTTTCTATTAAAGAGGGAACTACATTCTTCTAATTAACAAAAAATATTCCTAAATGGACATATCTCCAATTTATTAATCAAAAACATCTACTAACTTTGTAATCTTTCTAATGATTTAAGACCTGTTTACGAACCTCACTCAGTCTGACATCTATGCTGATATAAGTTGTGAAGTAGAGAATGACCGAATGCTTTCCTGTTGACAAGGTATTTGTAGTCTCATACTACATGTTAGAGTGTTGTATTCATTTAGCCAGTTTATACAGATCAAAAAGGTGCCAGCAAGGCTTTGGCATATAATAGAATAGATAAAGCCTTAGATTTTAAAGAATATTTCAGTATGTATTTTAAAAAGAGTATATTTTTTTCTCTTAATACCAAGTATATAAAGGCACATCTTTTCAACTCATGATTCAAACTATGTAAACACCACAAAGGAGTGAAACATATTTCTGTATTTTACTATTCAAACATTATTCTCAAGGCTGTTTTAATTCCTTCACTGTATAGGGTGCAGATGCCTAAGTGTGTTACCAGACATGAATCTAAATTAATAGCATGCTTCTTGTTTAAGTAGCTAATTGGGTAGTTAGAGAAGAAAGAAACAAATACTGAGTGGAAAACAAAAAGGAAATAACAGGCAGCATCAAGTAAAGACTTGAAATAATTATTAATGGTACCACTTTTGTAATAAATTTTGTATAACTGTTGATTTGTTCTTCCTTATAAAAATATTATTTTATTCAATTCACATCTCACTTAGGCCTGCTTTATAGAACATATAATCAGCAAAAGTTATACCAACAAAATAACAATCCACATATTCCTGAGAGTTTACTTTGTGCTGAATGTCTACATTAATAGATGTCAAACTATTAGATTATCATTAAATGGATTTTTGAAAAGTTTACAATTTCAGAGGACATGGCTAGGAATTCTTTGCATTATTGACAAAGTTTGTGTTCTGCTTTCTGTCAGTTGAAATAAACAGCTAGAAAAATGTGTTTCTCTGCAGCTGTTTTCTGCATTATGTTAAGAAACATTAAAGAGTGAACATTAATTTGAGGTGATTCTTTTATAAACTTTGGTCAGTAAGTTACCAAAATCTGACAGTTAAATCTGACTTTTCTATTCTGATAATATTATTAAAAAGGAATTCTCTATAAACTTTAATTTTTATATCACAGTGATTCAAATGGGAATTGAGATTATTTAATACATATGACATGTGGGCAACTAAGTCAGATAAGAACTTGAGTAACTGTGAAAAATAGATATGACTAAGACTTACACACATTTTAAGAATATTGTCTTTACTGTATTATGTGTTTTGAAATTGAAAAATACCGACTAATATTTCATTATTTTAGGGTCCAAATATTTGTTCACATGGAGTCTGCTTTGGACACATGTATAAACATATGTAAGCCTTCATGAATGTGTATGTATATGAGGATGTCTTCTGTGTTTCAGTCTGTTGTGTGTACAGACAAAAAGTTAACGCCCTTGTTATAATTAATATATATATAGTCATGTGAAGTTAAAAGGAAATAAATACATATATACACACACTCACACACACACACACATATATATACACACAGTTCGTACAAACATATTTCCTTTCAACTTCACAGTTATGAGTGGCACAAGTGACTACATCACTTTGGGCTACCTCACTGAATGAGTTCTTAACTATCTAATATTTTTCTACTGTGGATCTAGTCCTGCCATTCTCTTTCAGGCAAAATTCCTACTGAAATCAGGAGTGTAGTCTGTGCAAGAGTTTTACTTTCAAGTTTTTTATTGAGAAATAGCTGTCAATAGTTCCCATTTCAAGGAAAGTGTATGCTCTGACAGAATTATATTCTGATTTTACTTTTTTAAACTTACACTTAAAAACATTTATAAAAACAGGATTAAGAATTATTATCTGCAATCTCAGAACAGATGTAGTTTCACAATAAGGTGGCTGGAGAAATGCTTCCCATCTAATGGTACTCAGGGTTATATTGAATTTGCTTCCTGGAGCAGGAATGTGAGGCAGTGCAATGGCTTTCATATGTTTATAAATGGTGCATGAAAAGCATCACCATTCAGCATTCTTTGGGTAAGTAAGACCCACAGGTTGTATACGCAGCATGGATTTTTCCTGTCATGAGAGACGATAAGCTCATCAGGTCCATTAGGTCAGAGGTTGAATAGGAAAGGCAAGAGACCATGCAAGAGGTTCCCACCACTATGCTCGACTTGTAAATAAATAGAAGACTTCAGTCTCCACCACTATCAAGTCTTCTCTTTTCACAAACACTTAATTCAGCAGCACAAATAGGCTTTCTCTTTTTTTCTCCTTAAAAGATAAAAAGACACCTACAGATCTTATTCTGTTTGCCTGGGCCTGTCTGCCTTTCTTTACCATTTGTGATGATTGATTGCTTCTGTGTTTCATCAATTAAAAATGTTTTAGAGTACAAAGTCTTCAGCATGTTTAATAGAGTCTAGTTAAGTAAACATCCTCCACCAAAGCAGCACAAGTACAGCTTAAAATAAATATTGCTACTGTGCCAAGTTCATAATTGCTTGCACATTTAGCACTTTACCATATCCCAGGCATAGCCATAAAAAAAAAAAAGAAAAAAAAAGCTTTGTCTACTTACTGTAGTTGTCATGAAACTGTAGCCATTTAAATACTGCAGGGTACTCATAATTTTTACATATCTGATTTTCTAGTTTATATCATATACAGAATTTGTTTCAAAGAACCAAAAGCCGAGCCTGAAGATGAGCAGTGGTCAGGTTTTAGTGAACAAACTAGCTGTGTGCTTTCTCAGTAATTTCTTTCTTCCAACAGGATGAATTTTCAAGGATAAAAGGATCCCATGCATCTGTCAGTCCTTTCTTGTTATTTTTATTGCAAGATAGATAAAATCTATTGTAGTTAGGTGAAAGATACTTGTTACAGCTGTCTTGGGTTAGGCCCACCTGGCTAAACCCATAACACAGACAAGATAACTGACCTTAAAAACTGGCTTATGCAAAATAATTTATGCACTAACATCAATGCAAAATTTAAAAAGAAAAAAAAAGGAAGAAAAGAAAATATTTGTATTAGCAAAATATAAAAATTGTAACATTTGTATAAATGCAATTTCTTCTAAATTTAAAACATTTCAAACTGCTCAGATGATGTATAAAATCTTTATGGTACATTTTGTATCAAGCCAAACACATGGACAATTTAATTTCTGTAAAAGAAATAAATAATAAACTTTGAAACATAATAAGGCAACAGGATATAAAGCTGATTAATGATAATTAATATCATGTAAGAAAGAAATAATAATGTGTAGCATATCAAGAATTACAGCTTCTCTTTTCTAGTAACTGCTGACTAAGAAGAAGTGCTGGTCAAGATTCTGAAAAGCCATTAATGGTTTTTTGTATCTGCTGCTGCTACGATTAATTGAGTCACATTAAGGAGAACAGGTTTTCAGAGCAGAGATACTCAGCCCTTCCAGATAATCAAGCCTTAAGCAGGCAAGATATGCTCAGACAGACTTTACATGAGCCTCTACAGGAATCCAAAGTAAATTTGCTACTGATCATGGAGTGAATCTTGCATATGTAGTCTTGTAATGTGGTCTGTAGATCATATTCTCTATAACTTAACTTTTCTAGGGTGTGTTTGACAAGCTGGATTATATTTTATGTATCCATAGAATCTAGTTCAGTCACATTAGATCTAAAAATCTGGGTTTGTCTACCCCTAAACCTCAAGGAAATTTGGGCTTTTAAGTAGGCTTATATAAATAAAATGGCTGTGGCAACATGCTGCTGGAATATCTGCCAGGATGCTCCAACATCTGCCAGGATGCTCTTTCACCTGTGCTTAACTTTTTTTCCTCCTAAAGTTTTCTCATATACTGTCTTCTCTGCTGTAAACTTCATTTTCAATCTCATTTTCTAGAGCAAGTATATATGTTTCATACAATTCCTGAGAAATGTGGTAAAGACAAGAAAGTAAGAGGAAGTTCAGAAGAAAAAACCGTTGAAATGCTTCCTTTCTAAATTGAACTTGAACTGAACTTTCAGGTTTTCTGTCTACAGCCTGTTGTACCTTCCATGTCTCTCATTTTCCCTCCACCACTCCTCTGGGCCTATGAATTTTGAGCATATTTATATGCTTAATAAATGTGTTACACTAGAATTGAAAACACAAGATAGTTCTGTGTGTATAATTGACAAATTAGACAAATTGAAAAATACAGATTATTGTAAGACTTTCTACTGATTATATTTGTACCATGTTTGACCAAACTATTGGCAAGCAGAGTATTCTTGTTTGAATTCCAAACAATAAGATTGCATATTAGGAGATTTGTTAAGCCTGCAATAACCATTCACTAAACTTAAAACTAGGTCAGGAAAAGTTTTCATATTTCATGAGCCTGTGTGCTTTGGTTGAAATAGTGTCACAATACTTCCATGGAAGTCTTACAATTTATATTGCATAAGCAAAAGGAAGTTCTGCATTTTTAAGAAAAAATGAATTTTTTAATTGACAATTTCCATTAAAAAACACATTAAATGTTGCAATTTCATAGCTGTGCAATGATACAGTGCGTTTGCTTGAGGACAGCACAGCACTGTAACTACTCCAAAAATGAGTATCCTGACACACTATGCTATTCACCCAGCACGAGAAACTGAAATATTACAGAGAAAGGAAACTGGCAAACAGGTTTGGATCACTTAACAGTTCAGTTAATCAACTTTGATAAAAGATTGAAAGGTATATTTAATTACATACCGACTATAGTTCAAGAACATGAGAATGAACATCTGATCAAGAAGGGGAGATTTTTGAAGGAAATGTTATCCTTCTGTCAAGGGGATGTATTGAAGCGTTTTGTTTTATTTTTAAGAAGGACTCTGGAGAAGAAAAATTTATGCTAATAAAGATAGCAGTCTCTTAGTCTGGATATGTAGCTGATAGGCACCCAAGTAGCGATTTTTGAGATACTTGTTCCTTCTTCCTCTCTGTATTTGTTGTTGTTGTTAGTTTGTTTAGTATTCCTTTTATCTCTCATCTCTTCTCACTCTAAAACATATGTGACTATATGTTGTAGACCATTAAATAAGCACCTACATATGTATTGGAAATTGTACCATAAAGTATTTATCTAAAATGGAGTATGTGGCTAAACTGCAGAAGCAGGAAAAATTCAGATTGTAACACTGAAGACATCTCAGGAGAAGTGGAAATCTTGAATTCAATGGTAGATTAGCATAAGACTTTCAATTACTATTATATAGTCTTTTTTCTGCTACCATGGATCTGCTTGAAGACCACTGCTCTAATCTGTCAATGGCTTTCTTGTATTGGAGAACCTAAACTGGGATGCAGGGCTCCAGATATGGTCTTGCAAGTTCCAAATAGTTCAGGGCCATTTGCAGTGAAGTGCCAAGCAGAGGGAGCCTCTCAGCATGCAGACTATGATCCTTTAATTTGCTTGTGGCTGGCCCACCTTGTGGCTGGCCTTCCTTGCTGTGGGGACACGCTCTCATGCAGCTCCATTGGGGTCCCCAGGGCCTCCTCTGCAGAGGGGCTCCACAGCCAGTTGACCCCTACTCTGCATTAATGTCCCCGCAGGGTGGATGAGTTTGGATCCACGAAGGTGGAACTTTGTTATGCTTCTGTCAGCCCATTCCTCTGACCTGCTGAACAGCAGCTTTGCCCTCTCGCACATGAACTGCTCCCTGAAGTTTGGGGTCATCTGAATATTGGCTAACAGAAAAGTTTGAGTGTTCGGAGTTACACACTTTCCAAATACTCAGCTTTAGAAAATAGGCTACACATCAACCATCTATAACATGCCACTGATATTATTTTGCTTTATTCAAAGAATTCCTTGAGGTTTGATAAAGTTCTTGGCCAAAACGTCCCATGTCCTAGGTTACTTCAGTCCCTAATTCTGAAAATCTAACATTTCTTCTTGAAACAAAATCCAAACTCAGTACTGCTTTATGTGTGTGTCGAAAGATCTAATGCATTAAAATCAGGGGACTGAATGAAAATGAGGACATTTTTTTAAAATTTCATTTAAGTCAAGCTGCCAGTAGTCAGGGCATATGGGGAGGCATGAATGCAACTGTCAAATGGTGTCAGGCCAGAACTTGTGTAACTCACTATTTGAGATCTTTCTCAGTGCCAGGAATATTTTTAGGTATAAAATGTGACAGGTTATGGTGAAGCAGGGTAAGGCAAATCTGCCTTAAAAAAACCCTTTCACAACCAAGTCCTTGAATTAATGGCTGAAGGGCACTTATAGATTTGTTTTAACTTTCCATGGATAATTGCACATGTACAATTGCAACTGTGTTGTATTTTTATTAGGGATTTATTCTGAGGTGAAATAAATATCCAGAACTTTTAGTGAATTTTACATTAAAAAGCTAATATGAAATTAAATGTCTGTCCACTTAGAAATGAATTCTATAATCATTTAATTTCCATTATGAGCAGAAAAAATGGTCCTTTCTGTCCTTTACAGAAGACTTTGTGTTACAGTAGATGCCCCAACTTTTTCAACGAATTTAAAAGGTTCCATTTTTCTGCCTATCTAAGTGTCACAATGCCATACATTCTCGCCTGAGAAGGAGCAAAATTGTCCTCCTGACACCCTTGCTCAGAAAGAACAGCATGGTTTTCTCTGTGGTATTGAGGGAATAATAGATTAAGTGACTTTCTCAAGGACACAGGAAATCTGTGGTAAAGCAGAAAAAGGAATCCCAGGATCATGAAACTCGAGACATCAGTGTTAATCACCAGACCACCAAAGCTCAGGCCTCAGGCACACTCTGCTGAGGGGAGAAAAAAAAAAAAAAAGAAGCCAAGCTAAATGTTTCAAATTGAAACTGGTGGGACTTTCTTCCAATCCCTTCCTTTATTCCCCAGCAGAGCTGTGAGGGACCTCGCGAATAGGCTGATGGCAAAAACTGTGTCTGTAAGACACAGTCAGGGAGAGTCAGAGAGAGTAATCAGGCAGTGGAATGGCCTGCCCAGAGAGGTGGTGGATTCACCATCCCTGGAGATTTTTAAATGCAGATTGGACGTGGCACTGAG
>JAWWEV010000083.1:133481393-133525684 GCA_035583235.1 Hafferia zeledoni | reverse complement strand
GGACTGGAGTTGGACCAAGGGTTGGACTTGATGATCTTGGAGGTCTTTTCCAATCCAATCGATTCTATGATTCTATGAGGGGTGTCGCGGGGATCTGCCTCGTGTGGGCGGGAACAGCAAGAAGAGGACTTTGTGACAGCACTGTACACTGTGCCAGCTTTCACGTGTGTTGTCAGCACAGTTCCTGGGTCAGTAAGGGAAGAACACTTAAATAAAAAAGTAGTTGCAAACATCTCTAATTGGAGGGGTTGACATTGACAGACCACACCAGGGGAAATAAAGACAAAAAAAGTGAATCTGAAAGTGCAAGATGACTTTTTTTAATTGCCTATGGTTGTGGTGTGGGGGGCACAGGAGACACCTGGGCTCTCATGCAGTTTCCACCAATGACAAGTGCAGCAGGCAACTAGACAAGTGTAGGGGACAGAGTCACCCAAGGCAGCACTGATCAGGGGCTGTGGCAGCAAATTGCACCTCCCACCCTCTCAGCATCGCGGGATGGCTGGGTAGGATGGACAAAGCTTAGTTATCTTGGGTAGTATTTTAAAGCAGGGTAAGGTGGAGACAAAAATGTAGAGACTGTTCAGACACTAAGTTATCACAGTACAAGTGAAAAACAGCAAGAAGGTGTCCACAGTTTTTTTTTTTTTTAATAGGGCAAGGTCCATCCATTTCACACTCTTTCAAAAACTAGTTATGTAACTAATGCTTAGCTTTAAAATCTGTGAAATTTAATGTATATTCATAATTGTCAAAGCAGGTAATCTGTTATCATCATTATGAGTGTTGCATATGTTTAAAATGAGCATGGAGCTTGTGTGGGGTTATTTTGGTTGGGGCTTTATGTTTGGTTTTTTTTTGCTATTTAATGCTGCAGTAAATGGCTGAAATCCAATTGTCAGAAAGCTTGAGGTGAAGAAATTGTAGCACTGATTAAATGGAGAGGTCTTTTATTTCACAGTGTTGCTTCAGAATTAATGGATAAGAATTTGCATGCAGAGGATTGCATTTTCTAGTGCTGCTTGTTTTACTCTAAGTGTAAAACTCTTTTTGGTCATCCTTATTTTTCCCCCAGAAAGCCTAATTTCTTGGAATTACCATATTATAGAAAAATGTTTTCTTTCATGTAGAATAAATACTAAAATTAATCACTCATATTTGGAGGGAAAATATGTATGCAAATTTTACTTTCACTTACTAGAGAACAAGAAGAAAAATATAAAATTAAACCAAAACACTGAAAGGTAATCTCTTAAATTCTTTTTTTTTTTTCAGATAAGAATTAATGTTCCAATGACATTTGTAAATGTGTAAATAACTGAGTTTACCAGAGAACACAAAAGAAGCCATTGAATTATTTTATTTTCCTGTGTATGTGATAATTTTTAATGCCAAATTTGGCAAATACTCTAAAATTTCATGAGCTACAGTGTCATAAGTGTAATTCAAAGTACAATATCTGTGTCGCTGGAAAGTTTCGTTTTACAGCATCTCCAGGGCAACACTGCTGCAAGATTTTAATGTGGATTTGGGGAAAATCATAGCAGGAATTGGAAAAATCTGCCCTGTAGTTCCTCATTAGTGCTCCAGTTTCTTCTTTCTTGGAAGACTTGTCTCCTATATATGCAGCATCATGCTGGAATTCGTTTGTCTAACTGATGTTTTAATGCAAGAACTTTTCCAGATGGACCCTGATCAGCACTTCTCAACCCCATCCCCACCCCCACACTCCCTGCTTTCCCCCCTGTTCTGTTTTCTTTGCAAATAAACTTCTAAAGTGGAGACTCTGATTCAGCAGGGAAAATCAGTGGACAAATTGTAGATGCTATTTGGAAAGAAAGGACTATACCTAAGCTGATATATTTTAGGGTGACATTCAGTAGTCCTAATGGAAATATAGATAAAAGAATTAGAGAACACTGAAACACTTAAATTGCATTTTGACAGTGTTTTAATCCCTTACTAGAAAATGAATTAGAGACTAATTGAAATATCAACAAGCTAAATAATACTCTCCCTTTACCATCAAAAAAGTTTGATGAAATTCCAGTGAGAGATATGGTTGAAAGGTTTACTGAAATTCATCTCACTCATGTAACACTGTCACCTGACAAATGCTAAATCACTTTTGTGAAGTGCAATTGCTAAAATGGAACAGAATAAAATTCCCAAGTTACACATTTTAATTTCAGTAATAAGAAACAATATGAAGTGACAGCTTTACCTGTACTGTGGTGTTTAGATGTGGTAGGTAAAAGCTGGGGGGAAAAATAAGGTTTAGTCTCAACATGGATAAATACCTTGAAGAAAGACTTTGGCATCTGATTCCAGATCAAATTTCACAGCTAGATATTTCCTTTGGTCCTTTCAGTCAGAAACAGGGATAGAAGACCTCAAACTCCATGGCTTTATTTGGATTTAAGCTTGGCACAGTACCAGATGTTCCTGAAGACATCCTTATTTGTTTTCATCTCTGTTGATAGGAGCCATCTGCTTTCTAAATATCTCATCTAAAGAATGTCTGTAATGTATATTTAATAATTAACTGGTAATGAGCTGGGCTGAGAAACTTTATAACTGAGTAAGCATTTATAAATCTATTCTTTTCTTTCCCTGACCTAACAGGACTTTCAATTTTTGGGATTTGCAAACCACAGAATGTTCCAGTGCATGTTGGCTTTTGTGCAATGAGGCAAATATACTTTTATTTGACACTTTTCAGTAATTCCTTAGACAAAGGCTATGAACCAAAAAATCAACTGAATATACCTTAAAAATACTGCCTTAAGTATATTCTAAACCAAAAGTATATTACTTACAGAAAAAATGGCAGATAAATCTTGTAAATACTAAAAATGGATGAGAGAGAAAAGGAATCACATTATGCTTTGGTAAAATTGCTTTCTAAGTTTCCTCTGTGCTCATTCATACTTTGTTGAGTTACACTCATTTCATCAATGATAAAATAAGCCACTCCTATTAACAAATGTTCCTGTTCAAAGAAAATATTAGGAGTTTGTGGACATTCTCATACAAATCTTAAACAGGCACCCTGATCCCAGTTTTTCCTCTGTTGATTACAAAGATTTTTTTACCTTTGATGTTAATTCTTAGGGATTTTTGCCAGTACATCTCACTGTTAAGAATCACTGATGAACTATGATTTATAGTTGAATGTCATCACCAACTCTGAAAACATGAATGTTCTTTTCTTCAGAATTGCTCTGAAAATCCCTTGAGAAGAGGAGAACTGTCTGGCCCTTCCATTTCCAGTCTGAGCAGGAAGTTCAGGGGAACAAGAAAGCTAGAATAATACCAGAATATTTATGCAAAGTTAAAGCTGAATCTGGAGTGAAATCAAGTGCATGCTTTCTTCTTTTTCTTTTTTAATTAGGCGTGTAATGCTTATCAGCAGATGATTTTATCCTGGTGCTTTGGTCACATCTTAAGGTTGCCACAAAGACCTTCTCTGTAATGAGAACATGTCTTTATGGTCTGCACAGCACAGAAACACCATGTGGATTTATTGTACCCTAAGAAGACCACCGAGAAGCTGGGCTTGGGAG
This sequence comes from Hafferia zeledoni, assembly GCA_035583235.1. NCBI lineage: Eukaryota > Metazoa > Chordata > Aves > Passeriformes > Thamnophilidae > Hafferia > Hafferia zeledoni. The sequence continues at coordinate 133,522,118 of JAWWEV010000083.1, read as the reverse complement.
ACACAGCCAATATCTGAACTCCCCAGTGTGCTAGATTAGACAGCCAAGCTACAGCACATCCTACTGATCCCTGTCATCTTTTCCTGTGCCCATCCTGGTCTCATGTCCCCAGTCCCTGCTGCTTTTAGAGTCAGGGTGGAGATTATAGATTTTGGTAGCTACGAAATGCAGAGGCAAGAAAGGCACTTTGTATGCCACAGTTATTTTTAAGCACCATACTGCCCCACATTTAGCCACATATGACCAATAGATATATAAAGAAAAACAAAACCAGTACTAATGTACTATATACTAATGTACATAGCATCCCTCTTTTGTCTCTAGAGTAGTCAGTGTCTAACAACACTAGTTTTGGTTGGTTTGTTTTTTGGGTTTTATTTTATTATTTTATTTTAACTCAGAAAGACCTTTCCAAATGGCTTCTGGCTGACCTCAGATTTTATTTTGTAAATAAATAATTTTTGTTTTGGAACTTCAGCCTTAAGAAAGGACAAAAACACTCAAACTCCAGTGTTACCTTTGAATTGTGTAGATTGGCAGATTTTTAAGGCTGTTTCACCTGCCTTCAGCATGAAGGAAAACAGGGAGGATGAATGAGAATGAATAACCGTGAAGCTGAACTTCAAGGATTTACAATTTACCATCTCTGTGTCATAGGGAGAAGCAAATATATGGAGTGAAATCAAGGTAGACTTTACTTGTGAACAAAGCAATGAAACAGTGGCACACGAGGAGTTTCTCAGTGTGACATGCCTCTTTGCAAAGCTGTTTCTGAGAAGAGCTCTGCAAGGGGCTCATTAAAATTCTGCAGTCACAGTCCACAAACAGAGCAGGACACATAGTGAATAAAGATCTTTATAAACAGTGAGTTTCAGGGAAAAAGTAGGTTGCTTTGTATAATCTGATGGTTCATTCTTGAAAACCCTACTTTGGTAATATTCCTATGGGCTTCAATAGTGTGATGGAGTCCTTAGGACTGTCTAAAGAAGAAACAGCTTTGCAGACTCATCAACCCCCCCCACAAGTCAGAATATAGAACATTATTCACTCCACCTTCATCCTGTTGCCTCAGTATGGCTAAGCATGCATATTGCTCTCTTCTTTACTGAAAATATGAAAAGACACATAGGATAATTTTGCAGTATATTATTAGCAATTTTTCAGTAAGGAAATAAGGTAGGATTTTGTGTTCACAACTTGGCAGTAGAACACTACATTTTTCAAAAGCTAACAGGTTTTAAGACCTGAAAGGAACAGCTAGCCAGAACTCTTTCATAACACAATAACTTTTGTATAAACCTGTAGACTGCATCTCAGCTTCACCATATTTTCTAAAAGGAATCTAAGGTGAAATCTTGATCCTGCCTTCTCACAAACAAAAAACAGCTAGCAGGAAGTGGAAAATTGAATTCTGTCATTTTTTTAGTTTGGTTTGATTTAATTCAGGGCAAAACTAACCTTAATAAGTTTATGAACATGAATGTGCACAATACAATACAAAATGCTTCACAACACTACTCTTTAAAAAAATAATTCCTTATTACTAACATAAAACAATTACTCCAGAAAGTACAATGATGTCCTCCCTTTTGCAGTCCTCCTTTCTCAGGCAGCACCCCCCTTCATTAGTTTCATCTGGATTTTATCTGAGTAAAGAACATCAGTATCTGCTGCTGTTGACTGTGGATGAAATAAATTCAACAGGATAACTCATTAAGAAAACAAGTCAAAAGGGATTTTTCTGTTGTAGTGTGAGAGATGTTGACAGCAGCTAACCTTACCAGCAAGCCTGTTGCTTCTATGTAAACCTGTTCTCTTTCAGTTTTTTGGGACATGTTGCCAAAGAATTTTGGCAGAGTCTATATTTGCCACTGCTGATCCCTTTTAATGAGGTTTGTGGGTCATTTGAAAGCTGCAAAGCAAAGTGAGACTTTGCTTTTTGTGTTTTGCCAATTTCATTATGCTTTGGCTGGTAGTTAAGGGTCGTTTCCAAAAGCCTAATAGACATTTTTATTAGGTTTCTACAGGAGTACTACTTACTTTTTTTTCTGGCAGATTTCCATATTCTCTGTGACTAATGCAACCTCTATTGGTTTTTGACAAGAGGAAAAATAGACAATTTTCTTTATTCCCCAAGAGAGAAGCTGTCAGCTACTAGAAGAATAAAGACTTCAATATTTACCTTTCCACTCAGCTCAATGACTACATAGAGGCAGCATGAATTTTTAAGGGATAGAATGAAAGAATATGCAAAATGGCGTGAGTGGACTGAAAAAGTAAACAATTTGCATATTTCTTCTTGTCAGTCCACACTTTCTTCAATGGCATTTCACTACGGAAACAAGTAAAGATCACTTAAGATATCTATTAGAATTTCAGGCAAACAGTCACCTTTTGGCTACTACAAGTTGGAAGGTTGCTATGTCATCTGGATGCACTACAGTGAATGCCAAAGTGATTCAGAGTGCCTAGAATGCCTAGCTATTTACTGCTTTTAGTATTGACCTTATGTATGGATGGATGGATGTAGACAGAATCACCACTGGAACAAAAGGGGCCTTTTGGCTGAGTACCATATGAAGGATGATGTTGCTGGGAGCCAGTCATCTCCTCAATGGCCGGCCTTAGGAACTGGCTTGGATGTCAGACTGATGTATTTCAGTGGGAAACCTCAGCTCCCTTATCCAAAGATAGCTCTGACAGGAGGATACTTTGTTCTTTCCACAGAAAAGGAGAGAGGGGATTTTTGCAGAGGGTGACAGTGAATAGGGTGACATCAGACTGGTGACTTGTCTCTGGAGGGGTTCTACAGAGCTCCATCTTAGGGCCTGTGCTCTTCAATCTCTTCATAAATCACTTGCACACAGGATTGGAAGGGATACTAAGCAAGTTTGCAGGTGACACAAAACTGGGAGGAGCTGTTGACTCCCTTGAAGGCAGGAAGGCCCTGCAGAGAGAACTCCACAAATTCGAGGGCTGGGCAATCACCAACCATATTAAGTTTAACAAAGGAAAGTACTGGGTTCTGCACCTGGGATGGGGCAACCCTGGATGTAGGGACAGACTGGGGAATGAGATGCTGGAAAGCAGTGCCATGGAAAGGGACCTGAGGGTCCTGGTCGATGGCAAGCTGAACATGAGTCAGCAGTGCCCTGGCAGCCAGGAGAGCCAACCATGTCCTGGGGTGCCTCAGGCACAGCATTGCCAGCCAGTCACAGGAGGAGATTGTCCCACTCTGTTCTGCACTGTGTTGGCCTCACCTGAAATACTGTGTGCCGTTTGGGTTGCTGCAATACAGGAAAGACACTAAGCTATTAGAGAAGTGTCCAGAGGACAGCAATGAAGATGGTGAAGGGCCTTGAGTGGAAGCCGCATGACAAGCAGCTGAGGGCACCTGGTCTGTTCAGAGAGGAGACCTCACTGCAGTTGCAACTTCCTAGTGAGGGGAAGAGGAGGGACAGACCTTGCTCTCTTCTCTGTGGTGACCAGTATCCGAACCCAAGGGAACGGCCTCATGTTGTGTCAGAAGGAGGTTTATGTTGGGTATTAGAAAAAGGTCCTTCTGCCAGAGGGTAATTGGGCACTGCAACAGGCTCCCCAGGATGTGGTCACACCACCAAGCCTGTTAGAGTTGAAGAAGTGTTTGGATGATACTCTCAGGCACATGGTGTGACTCTTGGGGATGGTCCGGTGCAGGGCTAAGGGGTGGATTTGATGATTTTTGGTGGATCCCTTCCAATTCAACATATTCTGTGATTCTGTGATTCTGTGATTCAGAATACTGGGATCCTTATTTACACTTTGGGTTTTTGCCTTGAGCAGAATTTCTGGTTTTATTGTGTGCATCTCACACACACACTCCTGCTTTGACAAGAATATATGCAATGATCCTACTTTGCAAGGTGCTCTTCCTGTGACTTATCATTCAGCAGAACTACCTGAGATATACTTTTTTCTTTTCTTGAACTGGTAATAGTATTTTTGGCATGTGCGTTCTTAAGGGACCAGATGCATTATTCAGGAGATGAAGCAGGACAGGGAGAGCACGATATTCTTTATTTACATTCCAGTGAGAGTAGAATTATTGTAAAGATTTGACCCTAGCAACTGCTGCTTATGCGTGAAAAGCAAAGGGTCAGAAGGCTTTCCCTTCTCATTGTTTCCCTAACACAGTAGCACAAATGAAGCATTTATGGTCAAAGCATCTGTAATGTGACCCAGCCATTTTCTTCTCATTTGTATTGTTGCTTGAGAGGATTGCATGGTACATACCAACTCATGCCACTGCAGATGTGTTTGGGACCTCCTGTGAGCTGGTGGCCCCATTTCCTCCTGCCAACCTCTGCAGCAATCCATCCCCACCACTCAAAGGTTAGTTCAACAGAAAGCAGAACTTTTCCTCAGTTATCTTTATTTTCAGACAGGTTTTTCTCAGTGAACATCTCTACAATTCTCAAAGATGTTCTGCTTTATCCTCCAACTAGAAGGTTAGAGGAGAATACTACTTGTGCTTCCTATTCCTTCAATATGTTTCTAAGATGTTTTGCAGTGTTGTTCCAACATGGGTGATTTATTGTACCAACTTTGTACTGTTGTCCTTTTCTTGGTCTTGATTACTTATCATGAAGTGTCTTCCCCCTTTAGCCCCAAGGTGTCATAACTGCTACCTCAGGGCACATGGGTAGCAAGGGGGAGATTCTTCCTTCCGCTCTGAGCAGAAAGAGTCAGGTCTCCCTTGTGAATCAGTCAAGCTTGTCAGCTCAGAGTTGGATGCTAATTTCCATGTCCAAAGCCTTAGGGATGGACTGTTGCTTTGCCTCTGTCAGTGCCTGCATAATACCGTGCATCAATGTCCCACTTGGAGTCCCATATAACCCACTGCCCGGAGAACTCTTCACCAATTTCTGTGTAGCAGTCCTCCTTCAGACATGGCTCCATGAGTACAAACTGGGAAAGTTTATCTGAGCAAACTGTGAAAAGCTCAGCCAGCCATGTGTGAGTGCTGCCACCAGAACTGATGCTCTGCACCACTGTTTGCAGCGCTGAGCCCTCCATACTCACCTTGAGATAGTTCTATGTATTCTGCAGGCAATAAAAGAGTAAAGTTGGGGTACATTTAAAGTTTCCAAGGGTCAAAACACTTTGACATAGCTGGTGATTCTTATATGTATCTGTATTTAAAATTCCTATATAAATTTCATAAATGCTTTACATTTACTGAGCTTCAAAAAGATTACAATTTAGTAACAAAACCTTGCTATACCACCTTTCATTTAAAGGCCTCTAGAATATGTCCTGTTTTGTCATACTTTTTTCTCAGTGTCAGAGGTTAATGTGCATTTTTAAATGCTCCAATTAGCCACTTTTCTAAAAGAGATAGATATTACTGAACCTATCATTTTAGCTCAATGGATTAGATAAAATAGGCATGTAAAATAATTTCTCTAATTTTTCATACATTTTCATCAAACACTAGCATGTAAATTATTATTAAACGAGTACTGATTTAAAATGAAAGATATTTCATGGATCATTTTCTTAATGTCGAGATTGTTGTAACATCTAATATATTACAGAAGAACAGCTAAAATTTTCTTAAGTGGATAGACTTATTAAGTTTAGGAACTCTCTGAGCTTCTGTTATGGTATTTTAACACTCCAGGAGTATCAGCACACTGTGCAGGTGAAAACTGACTCAAGCATCCTGGCCTCCTGTGAGGATTAGAAATGTCTTGGTTTGTCTTCTCTGTTTTTTTTCTGACTATCAACTCTCTCCAATATATTTGTAATATGAAGCTATGAGATTCCCTTGGGTACATTTTCTATGTGTTCATGTTTGTTTCTTTTATTTTAATGTAAGCACTATTTTAACAACATTTGGTTTTGGCTGTCAGGATATTTTGAATCTTATGGCAGAATGTGAGATAAGTCTGTGCCATCTGAGAGTTTGATCCTCTGATAAATTTATTTGTAAACAATGCAATGCATCCAGAATTTTTTTTTTTTCCAAGAGAACTGAATGGTGAAAGAATACTTTTCTTGAACTCAGTGCACCAGTCAGATTTCCCTGACAGCCATTGTGTTCATATTCCATGCTTTCTATTGAGGGATCATATGTGTATTGACGCATTATTTGCACTCACATCACTATGGGACCATTAACTTACTGCTGTCATGTCTACACTCTGAAAGGAAGGACGTGTATGTGATGAGTCAGATAGGGTTCCATATGAACTGCAGACTTCAGGATTCAGGATTCTCCACCACAAAATGAGAATAATTACTTATTTTACATCTGAACGGTGTTGCATAGGCAAATAATTTACAGAATGAGGGATAAGAAAGTAACATGGCCATAATTACAAAGCTGATGGCACAGGAATAGATCTAGTAGAACCATTTGGTTCTAAATAAACATAAGGGAGTTCAGGTGCCTTTCTGTTTAAATAATACAGTATATTTGACTGAAACTCTTTGACAAATAAAATATTAAACAGAAGGCAATTCAATTTGCTTCAACTTTCCAAAAGAGAACCACACAGATTTGAGGGTGATTAGTTCCACAAAGGCATTTACTCACTCTCCTTAATACTGGCACAGAATCCTAGTATCTTTCAAAAAATGTATAGATAACACTACTTACTTATGAAAGGCTTACATTAAAAAACAGCTTTGTCTGCATCAGTGAAGGATTTTATGCTACCTTCACAACTTCAAGTGTATATCTAAGAGGTATGGTTCAGTAGCCAGAATATAGTGTCTAAACAGTTTTTCTCCCACAGAAATGGAATTATTTCAGTTTGTTAACTGTAAAAAGAAACAAACCACGTTTTTAATTAATGAAACTCCCAAGATTAAAAACCAGTTTTCTGCACCATTGCCTGTGGAAGTGACTTTTAAATGTAACACTGTCTCATTGCTCTGGAGTGACTTTCTCCTAATGAGAATGAAAACCACATGAGGCTGGAGACTTTTGCAGTATATGAGTCAGTGAAAGAAACAGTTTGCAGGATCATCACTGAAGATCTTAGACTTTCTAATATCAGGGTTTAGGAATTACTTTTTTAACAGGCTTTACATGTGGGCCCTGCCTCTGAATTATGCTGTGCTCAGTACGCTACAGCAGTGTCTCTATTTTCCTGAGCATGAGAAATTTTACTGTTTCAGGCATTAGCAGAGTTACAGCACTGGGCTGTGAACTCGAAAGTGCTGTAATTTTGATATGAAATTCCTCCCCTCTGAGCAAGCAAATAAAAATAATTTTCTAGTACAAAAAGCAGAGATGTATCTACTTCGAGAACTTTCAGTGCTGTAATACTTGAGTGTCTCCAGACCATCGGCAAAATTTCTGATTAATTTTAACTAATTTTTGCATTCTCTGCAGAATAAATCTAAATGTTTCATAAAATACAGGGAGCAAGACATAGACAGAGATGAATTTAAAATAGTTGATCTTACTAGCTTTCTACCAGCAGTTAGAAAAATGTAATTGCTTTGAGTCGAAATATACCCCATTGGTTTTAGAATATTTTTATGAACCACCCAAAACTGTAGTTTGAGCTTTTTATGAGAACTGACGACCCATTTAAAAATCCTTTTGGTTTTCTAGATCTATTGAGTTTTTGAGAGCTTGTTGTGTAACAGCAATTATTTTTGCAGAATTATTCTATGAGATACTTACTTCATTGTTCCTGGTTGTTATAAAAGTATGGCCAGTTTCAAATAAGAGACCTGAATAAAAAAAACTGTTGGGAACACTTAGAGTTCAGGATCTGTTGTATTCAAAAGTAAACGTGAGTTAATCCCCTTTTTTCCAAAGGAAACTAAGGCATGGGGATGTCAAATGAAGATAGTGGCACAGTAAGATCTAGACCACAGGAGTTTCTAATTTGTACTGTGTCTATTCAACTTGGCACTATAAAATGAACATTTCCATCATGCCTCTTTATCTCAGAAAATCACATGCTACTTTTCAGTTTCCTTTCAACAATGAGTGTGTCATGCAGCGATTGCTTATTGACATGGGCAGCCTCATGTCTTAGTTAACACCACAGGATTACATTTTCTAACAGTTTAAATTAGAAGCTAATTAAAATCACATCTACTTAAAATGAGAAAGAGATTTGCAAAGCAAGCCAAAAATAAACTGCAGTTACCTCAGCTCTGTTATTGTTTGATGGGACATCCAGAATAGGAAAGGGAGCCATACTGTGTTTACTGCTCAGCTCCAGGCACTTGAACTGCATGGGCATGGGCATGGGCATATGAGGAGTGCAGAAACTTTATACAATCAGTGAAGAGAGGAGGGATCTGTGAACAGTGCAGATAAGCAGTTCTATGAGTTAGTCTTTACAGACACCAGTATGGGCTGCCTCAGACAGGAGGTCTGAATAATAACTAGATCTGTGCTCTTTGCAGATAGCGTGTAACATCTGTCACATGTTCCTTCGGATCTTAAGGTTCAAGCATATACACCAATATCCTACTGCATGCTAATAATTTGACATTGGCTCATGAAGCTGAGATGTCATCTATTATTCTTTGAATACAGTAGAGAAAACACTGCACAGACAGGGAAGTTAAAAGGTGTCCCACTTCCCCTGTTTATGCATTCTCTATACCACCTAAAGGGATTTCTGTTATCCTGTTACTTTAAAAACATTCTTTAAGCCACCTGAAGGTGACAGTTAAATAAAGTCATTGTGTCCAATATAGATAACACATTTATAAAAGTTTGGGGAATATGTAAGTGAATTGAAAAGAAAGTATCCTAACCTGTGTTTTGTAAGACTGTATAGGTCTGGGCTTCATCCCTGTGACTAGCTAACTTGCTTCCAGGCTGGTGGTAGTCATGGCATAATTCTATAAGCAAGAGAAATAACATGGAGCAATATCAGCTGGGGGTCCCTGTTGGAAAACCCTGAGGGTTTCCCATGAAAGACTTTTCAGGCTTGTGTCCTTTGAATATTTACTGGTGATGCAAGTTAACTTTGCAGCATTACCCTCTTGAAGTCTTCTTTGAAGTCCAGATTTTGAAACCTTATTTTCAGGTTAATCTCTTGCCCTTCTAAATAAAATAATTATTCTCACTATTTTCTCCAACTGAAATAAGAGTATCTTCCCTTTGTTAAAGGTGTCTTTTTTTGGTTTGGTTTTGTTGGTTTGTTTTGTTTTGTTTTTGGTTTTTTTTGTTTGTTTGGGGTTTTTTTGATTGAGTGCTACCAATTGATCTGGGCTAAGTAGTATATTTTTCCTTGCATGTTCAAGGACTAAAATTTCATTGTTTTTCTTCACATCAGTGATTCATTGGCATATTTTAATGTGATATTTTTGTCTATAGAATATAGAATAATTGAATAAGAAATAAAAAAGTTCAGTGCAGAAGATTTTATCATTCTTTCTTTCTTGGCATGTAATTTATTGAACTCCAGTGTACTTCAGTTTCTTCCATATATTTCTCTGGGTTCCTTTCTACTATCAAGCAGAATTCACTCTAATTTGACAAGCAATTTATGTGAGTTGTTGCCGTTATTATTATATTCTTTTTCATAAAATATTAATAAGCAAAGACAGATATGTGAAGACCTGTGTTTGTTACTTTGTTTTTCCTTTTACCACTGCTAGCTATTCAGTCAAGGGAATGCCTGACAATACTTGCTTCTACAGAATGTAAGACACTGGAATCCAAAGGTGATCTGAACTACTTGAAGTACTGCAAAAAATAACAACGTGCAACTGGCTAATGCACATTCCTACATATCAGAGATCTTCAACTGCACTTATATACAATTATTTCATGCTTTCCAGGTGTTCATATTCCTAAAGTTAATCTAAGTAGTAGCCGTTCACTGGAAACTCAGAGCAATACTTCTATCTCTCTGACTCAATCAGTTATTTGTAGAGTTCATATCTGTTACTTACTAGAAGCTTTATATGCGGTCAAAAGATGTAAAGTCAACATTTTTCATCTGATACCATGTACTGGAGTCCTACTTTTTGAGTCTGAGAACAGGCATGAGAATCTAACCCACAGAGGCACTAGGTAATTTGGCAAACATCAGCTACTTGGCTGAAAATCAGTGCTTATAGAATATATTTGATATTTCAAAGTGCTGCAATGGCCTTCTGTCCTTAGTTGTGAAGTCCTTGGCTGTGAAGACATGATTTCTGTCTGAAAACACTTAGAATACTTTCTAGTTAAGCAAGAACAATTTTCAAATTCTGTTGTTAGCCATTTTACAGTGGGAAGTTTTAACAATTTGAGCACTGAAAAAGTAAGTACAACACATTTGCTGTGTATTTGATAAACAGAAGAAATGTAGGAATAAGCTGGGAAGAAGTGTTGGGTTCTCTGCTGTCTGATTCTAGAAAGGGAAGGCATGAGGGTGTCAGGCTATAATTGTCCATTAAGCAAGTCACACTCTTTAAAGTGGAAATTCACTATCAGCAGCCTTACATGCAAGTTTACTATCTAAACACGTGGATATTTCAGCTCATAACAAGACCACTTCAAAAAGGACAAACCACAGCGTATGAAAACATGCTGCTCGCCACATTGCAGGCTGTGCTCTGGTCTGCCCTTAGGATCCATACAATTTCCTTTTCATGTATTTCAATAGCAGGCTGGGGTTCTTCAGTTAAGTGTACATGAGATAAAGACGTTTTTTCAGTCACATTTCTTACTGGATACATGCAGATAAACATCTGGCATTGGTTTGTGGCACACAGAAATCCTAGACTGAAAAAAGAGCATTGACAAAATGAGAAAGTCTAATGACATACTATAAGTACAAGCTTCTCTGCTTTCCCCTACTGCAAAATTTCATCTCAGTCTTTGCACTGTGCTATGACAGCCCCTTCCTCTCCTGTCTGCACAGAACTGTGGTCAGAATCAGCATCTTCCTTGTGTAGCTCTGCAAATGTCTCCCATAGCAACATCACTGGTTACTGGGTAAATACAATGCCTTTTCATTTGTTCCTGGTTCCCTTAGGGACAAACAAACAGAAGGAAGTACTTTTTCTCATGATGCATAATAAAATTATGGAACTGTGTCACATGATGTTGTGGAGGCCAAAAATAGAAATGTTTTCTAAATGATATTAGATAACTACATGAGGGTTGGGTCCAGCAGTGACTATAAAGTACAACTGCCAACATAAAGCCTTCCCTCAGGAAGCACCTAAGCTGTGGGCAGGTATCTTGGAGAATATACTACCCTAGGCTTTTAGTATTGACCATTGTCAGAAACAAGATTCAGAACAAGACAAACCTTTAGCATAAACCGGTATAGCCATTTTATGTCTCTCTGTTTCTGATATTTTTAATTTCTTAAGAAAATACTTTAATAATTGCCAGTGATAAAGTCTCTCAGTATGTTTATTATCTTGTCCATTAATCCATAAACTTACTTCCCAAGGCAATGAAGCAACAGAAAATGTTACTAAAATGCCAGCTTCTTTCTTAAATTCTTTCTCCAGATTTCCACAGTGGGTTTTTTTAGTCTAACGGAAGATGGAACAATTTTGCTGAACCAGTCTCTCATCCTATGTAACAAGATAATAGCTTGTAACAGAGTTTAACCAAAATAAATGTTCTATTACTCTTTTAGAAAAATCAATGCTTTATTGAACTGGTTTATACTTAAATCACTGCATTGCTACAAGAATCTGCAGGAACTTATCTGGAACTTGTTTGAACAGACTGCTCAGAGAAGGTTGTCCATAGTGAAATTGGCTAAAGACTTATGAATATGAGTTGTTGTTAAAAGTTTAGATCCTTATCCAGCACTAATCAACTCTACTATCTCCAGCTGAGTCAGACAGTCAAGGATAAAATCTGAAATTAAAAAAAAAACAGGCTGAACATTGAAGTTATATATTTTAAAACTTTCTCCTTCATCAGTTACTTGCTTTCAAAGGTCATATTTTCCCCTTTGAAATAAACTGTCACTCTTGATCTTGGAAATTCTTAGTAACTGCTTGTGAAGAAGATGGAATGAAGTCATACAAATCCAAATTATTGTGATGGAGGTAGAATCAGGCATGTAGCTTCATTCTTCTGCTGTAATTGAATCTTTTGACTTTTCCCACCCTCCAAATTTAAGGGCTCGATATTAACCTCTTTCCATACAAATATTATACTCCCTCTTACACCAGTAAAAATTATGCATGTGACCTATGGATGTCAACTATGTAATTTCAACTGACAGTAATAGCATTTGCACACTAGAGCTGTATTCACAGATGGGAGAATAGTTCTTTGTTAGGTACTTAATTCAGCTAAAAACACCTAATCCAAATCGCCCCCAGGAGGCAGATATAGTAAAGACTATATACTGTGACCATGCATTTCAATAAAAGCTTCTCCACCTAAAGTCATTCTTTCATTAAATACAATCTGTCTCAATTTCACAGCATTAAAGTAAGCTGGTTTTGAAGGAAATAAGTTGTGGTTTTGCTAAGACAGGGACAGGAGAGTTCTGTGTGAAAAGATAATGATGTGCTGAAAGATGGTGCTGAATGCTTTTGGTTGCACATATAGACATACATACATACATAATTAGTCAGATAGTCACAAAGAAAAGGAAAGCTTTAAACAGACCGAGAAAGAAGGAAAATTCTGTGATGTAAACAAGGGAATGTAAACCATGCAGGATTACTTTCTTCAGAGAGATTGCATAATAGTACTGTAATCAATGAGTTTGGACAAATTTTTCATTCAAATCTCCATAATCCTGTAAACTGTCATCATTGCTTGTTAACAAAATGTCTTGGCAGCCAACAGCAGAGGAGAAACAATCTCCACATCATCTTATCAATGTTTTCCCCCTCTGTTAAATAAACGGTTGTTGAAAATACCTTAAATATCTTAAATGTCTTGTGTTGAACCACACTACCTCAAGCCAAAGACTGCCAATGTCACCTTCATTAAAGTGTTCGAGCTGGTCTGGAGTCTGCTACAGGTAAAACCAGGAAGCCCATAAGTATAGGTGCAGTCACAGCCTGAGGCCAGGGTAGTAAATACTCCTAAATCTCCTAAAATTCTAAATACCAGCTAGGTACCAGCTAAAAGGTTAAGTACCAGCACTGTACATCCTTTCTTATCATTTAAACTTCTGGGGAACCTGAAATTTTAGTGAGGGAAGAAAGAAATTCACTGTATGTGGGATCATGTCATAAAGGAAATACAACAAATGAATAAGCTAGTAAGATGAATACTATAAATTCCACAATGAAGAACAGATATGAAGCCAGTAGATAAAACTTTCACATGAAATATCGAGGCAGTAAAGACTAGGGTAATGAATGACACATTTCCAATTTCTATGTTATTCTTGCAATAATTCAGTTGTTGCGAGATTGAGGGATATGATTTCATTGTGACAGCCCTAAATTTGTAATATTTTTTTTCTATAAGCATTTAATATTGTGCCAATGACTTTGTTTGTTTGTTGTTTTTTCAGATTTTACTTACAATAAAAAACAGACAGGTCAACATGGTTACACACTGCTCTGATATCTGAAAGATGTTGATAGTCTTGGGAGTTCCTTCATCTGGAATAAAAGACAGAAAAAAGGTCTAGCTCTGCCTTATATCATGAAGGGAAGGGGAAATCCAGAAAAGAATGAAGAGGGAAGGGGAAGGAAAAAGGAGAAATTTAAATTTAGTGGGAAAGAGGAATGAAAATTTCCACAGCTGCTTTAATGACAGGCTACCTGACATGTATGAATTACCTCATCTATGAAAACCATGTATTTTTTTGAAGCAGTTGATGAAAGAGGCTCCTTTGAAACCTGGAGATCCCCAGCTTATCCATACTTTCCTTGACCCTTTACAGCAAATTCAGAGAGCTTTGTGATGCTATGTAAAACTTGAGGATTGGGTCCTCCATCTTCTAATCATAATAGCCATACTTTAAAGACCTGCCTAGATGAGCATATTGAGCAGTAATCAAGCTGTCACTGATGAAGATGAAGATTTTATTGCATCCTTGAAATGTGATAATATTTCTATTTCCCTTGTTCCTTATCTGAATCACAGGAAACAAAAGTCCTCTTACACAATGAACAGGAAACATTAGAAAGAACTAAATGGATTCTCTGGAAAAAAAAAAAATAAATTTTTACATGTGAAATCTAGACTCTGGTCAGTTTTGCTTTCACAGTCACAACACATGTAGGTAATCACAAACTGATATTACTACTTTCAAGTGGACACAAAATCAGAAACCACATTATTTGGGAAAAAAGAAAGCCAGAAGCTCTATTTCATTTAACTGATGGCTGATAAAAAGCAGTTCATTTGAAACCTGTTTGTATTGGCTATGTTTTGCTATCCCTTTCAATGCCACTTTTGTATAAAAATATTCCCTTAAAAATAGCTGCTGGCTCTCTTGTAAGTGTTAAAACCTATTCACAATACAATATTGAGCAGTTTTGATGAGGATTTCTGGTCTAGGGTTGTTGTGTGCAGACACCGCATAATAGGTACACAGTTTCAAACAAATCCTATGGGGTCCAAATCCTGTTAATCCTTATTTTTTGTAAGGACAGCTAGATCTGTCTCTAAAAAAAACATCTCAGGCTTGGTGTCCACTGTGTGTGTATAGCTGCCTATTGTGATTTCTTTGGAAGACAGTCTTGTCAGAGTGGGATGTGGTGCAACTGTTGTGCATGTAGTATGTTAGAACTCCTGGAACCACAAGCTTATTTATGCAAAAAATTTAAAAATTCTTTCAAAATTCATAAACAGTCTGGAAAAAAGAGAAAAGGCCTTAGGATACCTGACATTTGTATCATGGTCCTACTTGAGCACTTCCTCTTTAGCATTATGGACCTTGTACTCTTCATGGCATAATGGTCCTGTTTCAGCACAAGGAATAGAGAACACCTTTGACCCATCCTACTCTGTATTTCTATGGAGTATTTCTATGTATTTCTTGCTGGAAAGAGAATTTGTAGGCCTGTAACTCCACAGACTGAGAAGGGAATAGAAGCCCAGTTTTCTAATCTCTCACACAATGGTGTTTTAAAGAAAATCAAAACAAGTTAATTCAATTTGCTGTACTTGAGGAAGTGACAGCTAATTCAGGAGGAAATATCTAACAGAGTAAGACACACCTGCCACTTGGTTCACTTGCTTCCTGTGTTTGGGCCCAGGAATCATATTCTTTAGAGTTTAATCACCTACTTTTGTTGTATGAGGAATTCAGGTATTTATTTTTGTTCCAAAGCTCTCTTTACAGATCTGAACTTCAGCACTTTTGAGATTCTTGTCCTAGAAGATTATTCTTAAAAATGTTTGTATACTTTTTCATTTATATAACAAATACAATCCTGAGGCATACTGAATAGTTTTTATAATACAGAGGAGTATCTTCTAGGAACAAGACAATGAACCTTCTCTGACTTAACAAATACAAGCAATAGAAAGGCAAGGTCAACATTCTATAGTAAATGCTATGTATACAGTTTAGTTTGGCACTGTCAATACTGTGTGCATTTGGCAACATTTGGCTCAGAATTACTCCTTTTTTGGTTTTAGGTTGGCTAACATAATAGTAGTTAGGATTTCAACAATCATCTCTAAACCCATCAATCATATAACTGCTCCTGCCATGGCCTACTGTGAAGTATTAGTGAAATGACAGCATTAATGCCATTAATGCAGAATTGTATAGGCATCTAGGGTAAAGGAAATAATAAACCACAACAGTTAAGTTGTACAGTCAACTTGTAAACCTAAAGGAATATCCTTATAAAAGAGGTGAACTGAGTGGGCTAATTCTAGTAAATTTATTAGAGTCACACTGTTTCCTTGTTGAGAAAATCAGAGAACAGAATTCTACCCTTTATAAATGCAGTAAAACAGAGTTTAGAGCTCCTTGTCCACATCTCCCATGGCACTAAGGTATATAAGAGCCATCTATGAGACATCTTAAAATCAAAAATTCCTTAAAGTTAGCAATATTTTTCTGTTTTCCCAGACTGTAAAAGTGAAGGGCTGAATTATGCCAAATAATACAGAATGTAATTATTTTTAGCTCTGATTCAACAGGAGATTTACAGACAGATTAGTGGTCACCAAAGAAGTATTTGCATCTGTTGTTTATGTTATGACATCTGAGATCAAAGTAAGGCTTTAAACTTTAACTTTCTGTTTTCCAAGTGGATCATGAAACTGGGAAAAAAGCTGAAGATGTGAGGAGGGAAAAATTACAGAGTATTAAACATACTACTGAGAACAATTTTGAAATGAAGGGAATGTGTGGGAAGAAACCCAGAGGCTGGATCCACCAACCTTCTGAACACTCTGCTCCTCATCCCCCAGATTATGTACACGTGTGTGTGCCTGTGAAACACCCCAGGGACTGTGGAAACACTTCATGTTTAAAATGAAGCCCTGGTTGGCCTCAGGCAGTGCTGAATGTCCAGCCCTTTGCAGTGCTATGTCCAGTTTGCTTTATTCTGTGTAGTCATGGAGATAAAACATTACTGTGGCTGAAGCTTAAAAAGTTACTACTGAGTTGCAGTGGCAGAAACAAGTCCAGTGAAAACCCAGCGGTAGAAACCAAGCCAAAATAAGGCAACTTTCTAAGGAGATTCTAAGATTTTTCAAGCAAATATAAATCTTTGAAGAGCATATTTTAAGTAAGTTGAGGGTCTCTTTAAAGAGATAATTGATGGGAATTTCTAAAGTCAAAAAAAGAACTATTAACTACCTTGCAAAAGATCACCAGCAGGAAGAAAACCATCACCACAACAAAAAGCCTGGTTGAGCCATTGTCTTTAATAAGCTTATAATTAGACCTTTTATACAGATAACTAAGAAGGAAAAAGAAGAAAGACTCCTATGGTTTAACTGCATGATTCAGAACATTACTAATGGTCAGGAGGTCCCATCATAATCAGCTCAATCGTAAAATACAGTACAGGTCAGGGCAGTCAAAGGCATTTCTATTTACTAGATTCCAGAGGGCTTTGATGAAATAATTTACCATCTTCAGTTCATATGCCCTGATCTTGTACTGAGATCATGAGAGGAGAGTATATAACAAATGCTCAGAATTTCAATTATAAAAATGTACCGGTACGCTCATATATGCCCTTGATAATATTGCATATACATGTATGCAAAGGCTGAGACTGAGAAGTCCTGCTTCTATTTTAAAGAAGTCATAAATTATATCAATTTGTCTCTTTGTCTGCAAGTTGCCTGGATATGGTATGTATTGGATTTACATGTAGACTGACATTGTCATCTTGGCTTTATTTATGGCTCTTCATGATCACAGTCAAGTGAGTAGAAATTGAACAGAGACAAAATGTCATTAACTATGAAAAACAAAATTACCAGAAATACCTTTGTTCTCTCAGCACTCATTTACATATTACTGTTGGTATTACTTGGAAAGAGTGTAAATAAGATAAAAAAGAGCTAAAGAGAAGGTTGACTTTAAGTTGGCATTGTCTTACAAAAATATTTCAAGTCACTGTGTGGATTTAAATTATTAAAGAATGTTCAATTCCCTTAATTGAACATCACACTTGATTTGGATAAAGATATTTTGATTATTTCTTTATGTTGGAAAAAACGTATGAATTTAAATTTAATGTCACGAGCTAACTAACTTGTCCTTTAATGGTATGAATGTTTCACTAAATTTGAGAAGAAAATGCAGCTTTAAATAAAATTAGGAGGAGAGTTGAAATCAGATTTTTAAAGTTAACCTAAATACAATGAAGTACAGCTGTCATATTTTGTCAGATCTGATGTTCTGTTTTCTTTTTAAATGAAATTATTTCCAACAGAAAGACTGGCCTGCACTTTGAATTTCAATGTATTTCTCTCACACAATTTTCCGAGCAGAATATATACTCTTTAATTTTCAAATAAGCGGTAACTTTAAAATAATTTAAAATCATCTGTAGGGGTGAGTGTAAGTGCATCCCTTACGAAAAGCTGTTTGGAGTTCTACCTTAAAGAGAACAGAGCTACCTGGAGTATGTGTGGTGGCTTATGACCAGTGAGAGGCTGTGGTGTATGCAAGGTGAATTGGTTAACCAATTATGTGGTGGCATGTTGGAGGTGAGAGAGTATAAGAAGTCTGGATGTTACTGCGTGAGAGTTAGATCTAGATCTACTGATGTAATAGGAACTTCTAGGAACTAACTACTTCTACTATGAGCTATGAGAACTGTCTGTTAATCTATCTTGAATAAACTCCCTAAGTTGTGAGCCTTCTGATCAAGCCTTCTGATGTCTGCTGTGCCTGAGCTCTTCTGACCATCAATCCACAGCCCAGCTCGGTATGGGGGCTCCCCTATAATTATCCATGTAAGGGACAGTAAAAAGTGTCTTTTTGTGTTTATATCTTATTTTACACAAAACTATTGTGGAAGGATGTTTACAGCAATTCAGAGTCACTCCATTTATTATTAAGCAATACTAATTAAATGATTAATGCTTTCAGTACCTGAAGGGGCCTTCAGGGAAGCTGGAGAGGGGCTCTTCATCAGGAACTGCAATGATTGGATGAGGAGAAATGGCTTTAAATTGGAAGAGGACAGGATTAGATTGGATATTAAGATGAAATTCTTTACTGTGAGGGTGGTGAGGCACTGCAACAGGTTGTACTGGTAGCTGTGGATACCTCATCCTTGGAACTGTTCAAGGCCAGGTCGGATGGGTCTCTAAGCAACCTGGTCTAGTGGGAGGTGTCCCTGCCCATGATGATGGGGGTGATCTTTAAGGTAGCTTCCAACCCAAAACACTGTATGATTCTGTCATTTGTAACTAAGCAATCATTTTGCTGAGTTACCAAAGAGCATTTATTTGTAACATCCTAGGAATTACATATTGAGTAAAACCATTTGATAATCTATTTTCTTCCCTGAAAGCTCAGGATTATTTCCTAAAGTATATCCCTCCAACTACTAAGTACACCACAGCAAATTGTATGCTGTATATTCCATTTTTAGCATTCATCTCACTCTTCTCAATAAAGATTTACATTTCATGTGTGAATAGAATAGGCTTTAAGCATAAAAGAAATCATATTAAATACCAATCTGATTAACTTTTCAGTTAATCAGAGGGTCTCAGAAAGCCAGTTTATATTAAAAATCCTTCTTACCACTCTGGCTTTTTGAACCATGTGCTAAAAGATGGGGATTATGAAGATCCATTGCAGTAAAATATTCACAAACATTCTTCTTTGTGCTGGTTCAGCTGATCTACAGTGCAGTCTGTGCCAAGACTCTCCATCTTCCTTAATCATGGCAGTGAAACCCATTCAACACTGAGCTGTTCTTCATATTTGTGACTGGTCACTTCGATCTTTTAAGTGTTACTAGCAGTTCAAAGCATCTTGTTAGTAAGAAGGAAAATGGGGCTGGCATTATGTTTGAATCATGCTGTGCTGGTTTAAAGGTAAAGTGGAAAGAGAAATTAACCCAGCTCAGGAGAGATTGTATGTCAGTTACAATTTAATAAAAATATTACAATAAATACAATGACACAAAGAGAAATTGGTTTTAGCCCACAAAATCCATTAGTATAACCCAGCATCCTGGGACATGAACAGAATGGTGTTCGTTAGCCCCTGTGCTGAGCCCCACGTGGTTCCCGAGTCCAAAATAAAACTAAGGGAAAAACCTGTTGGTACAGATGATGGTTGCAGTCTGGTTGAGAGTGTGGTCGCAGTCCTGTTGAGGTTCTGGTCCTCTTCTGAATCTGACGAGTGGTCCCCGAGGTCTTCAAACCCCAAGATTATATATCCTCAGGTCCAGGTGGGAATGCCCAGTACCTCCTCCAGGGCAGGGAGTTCCACAATGGGTGATCTACCTCTGTAAGGTATTTTGGAATTGTTGCTGGCCCATTAGCAGACACGTCCCCTCAGGCTGGGTGTGGAGGTGCTAACAATTTTCTGGAGGGGAGTTATCACAGCTCTTAACTCACAGGCTTCTTTAACACCCAGCTTGCAGCCTCAGGGGTCAGGTACACCCTGGGCAGCTACTGCACATGGTCCATTGTTAATAGTTCATGGGAAATGAATAGAGGGTGTAGAATACATAGCTTTGGTCACACCCACACAGCAATAAACTGGTTCCACCTGCTGAACTAGGACACATGTACAGAAGAGTTCCATTCACATTTATGAGAATATTTACTAACCAATACAAATCAGCAATACAAATGTTTCTAGAGTAAGAAACATTTAGTAGGAAACCTTTTTTCTATCAACAGTTATGTGACATATAACTACAGCTTTGTGATTTTGATAGTTCACACAGAGCTACCTTCAGAAATGGGGTGTTAACATATTATTTACAAATGGAAATTAGAGCTCCCACATGAAGGAAAATTACTGGAACAGCCCATGTTTTAGCTTATTATTTCACAGGTGTATCAGAGACTTTTCGTCAGACAAGGTAGCAGCCTTTTGGAAAGTTCACAGAAGCCAGTATGTTCAAACATCACTTGTTTTTCAGCCACTCCTTCTATTTCAATGTGTATTTCAACACTTGTGACTATTAAACAGGGACTCACACTCTTAGTTTTAGCAGCAGATGAGTTATAAGTCTCCAATTCCTTTTTAAGTGATAAATTCACTCTGTTGAACACAATCTTTTCTGGCAGGATGGGAGGAAAAGCTACTTCTTAGATATTACAGAATTTACTGTCACATACATGAGCACAGTGTCAGCACCAGGAAAGTGGGGAATGGCTTAAACCTCTGTTGCGAACTGTCTCAGGAATAATCAACTCCAACCACCAGTGACTGGGAGTCCATATGCCTTCTTCATAACATAAATAGAAGCAGGATTATGAATACATTACATTCAAGTAGAACTATGTGAATCCCTGATCTGCACTGAATTTCTAGGAGCTGAGACAAGAGAAAAAAGTTAGGCTACCCTTCTTTTACCTTATGTTAATGTCCAAAAATAACTCTATGGGGAATTCTGGTATACAGTTAGAGGGATTTCTTTATACTTCTCACAAAAATCTTCTTTTACTTGTGAGGGCAGGTGGTTTACCTGTGATAAGCTGTGCAACCATGTCAGGTAAAGGGGTACCTTGCAGTAACAAAGACTAAGGCAAGTGTTAACAGGAGTGCAAAGAGCAGGAAGAATAACATTTTCTAAACACTTAGCTGTAAGATTGGATAAAGAAACTTCATCTAGAGCAGTTGTATAGTATGTTTCAGATTTTTTTCTTTTTTTTTTTTTTTTTTTTCTGGCAAATAGAAGTCCTACCTGGAAAAGTCATTCAGATCAGCCAAGCTATTGTAGTGTTCCAGCTGACCCTCTAGTCCCACATGACACAGGTTTGTGGATAGTGATGAAGAGGATGCTTTCATGCCATGCCTTCTCTCATGTGGCAGCAGTTGACTGCAGGTCTGCGTGGAATGTCTCCTTCTTTGGGGTGTCTTCAATGCAGAGATCCTGCTTCTGCTCAGCTGTGAAAGATCTGCTCTTGAACTGCAGAGAGGCAGAAAGATAAGCTTCAAACAAACCTCCAACACCTGACCTTTCAGGAAGTTCACTTCTCAACTGGAACTCTGCAGTTTTGCTCATTTTACACAATCCTTCCTGTATTCCTTTTTTTTAAAGAAAACATCTTTATGGTGGCCTTGCAGTCCACTTGCAAAGAAAGCAATAAAGTCCTGTTTTCCTGCTTTTTTGTCATCATACTGACAACATGAATAGCACTACTACTTCCACTGTTATCACTCAGAAATCCATTAAACATTCTACACATTGTGCAGAAATTTACATCTCCCCTTCCCTTTTCCTGCTGGGAATTTGTGGTAGCATGGTAATTTATTTCAAGTGGATCAGAAGCATTTGTGTATTAGCTTTCTTTTCACATCTAGAAGTTAGCAGTTTAGTCCAAATGTAATAATGGTTAATAATCCCTACGTGCACACTTACACAAATGTTAGCAGCATACTTTTCACAAGAAAATAATCTTGAACAGCATATTAATAGGTTTGCAGTAAAAGGACAAACCCCAATGTTTTGTTTTAGAGCAGATTAGAATGGAGACAGCTAATCAAATATAAAATAATAGCATTCTTGTTGGCTTTGTGAAGACATTTTTACCTGGTCTGGAGCTGAAAGTCACAAAGGAAAGTGAAGTGCCAGGAATGAAATCTTAACCAAATTGTGAGTAGTTGCAAAACTTCCATGGACTTTAATATGTCAGGATTCCAGACTTTATCTAACCTTTCTGTGTCATCCTAGTAGAGATTCATATGGGTTTTTTTCCTCAAAAAAATCTTTATGTGTCCTAAGCCCATATTATTTGATCTCATGGAAATGAAAACACAGTATTATCTGAATGGAATGAATGTGATACAGATCAGACAGGGATGCACTGGGGAATCAAGGCCTTCCTGGCCTGTTATTTGTATGGCTCAGTTAGCTCTAACACTCTTGTCCCTGCCACACCCCTTCATCAGATCAAACCTTCAGGCATGGCATAAATTTAGCCTGTTGCCAGCAGTATCAATACCAGGGATGGAAAACCTGTGTCCTAAAAAAGAGAACACCTGCCTGGTAATATTTTTCTTGATTTTTTTTTTTGCTTATATTTTCTATGCTCTGGGCACAACAGTTTGCAGCTGAGAGTGGAATTCGAATGCACTCTGCAGTAACCAATATAGTTTCCTTGGGTCCTCTGAGAGCAACAGACACAGGTATGACAGAGTCACAATCACAACATTCCTTAAGTGCCTGACAGGATTTTTCATCTGTTTCCAGTACTGAAGAAATTGCCGTGCTATAACGTTTTGATGACAGGACATGGACATTATTGCGAACTAATGAGCAGAACGTATAACTATTAAATGATTGCAACCTACATCTAAGTGAAACAGTTGCCAAACTTTCCTTAGGATTCATTAATGCTTTGTTCTCTACTATTATAGTACAAAGTGTGATAGATATGAACATTATTGATGTCAATTCTTCTTTCAATCAAATAGCCGTAGTCGTGAGAAACTTTATCCTAATTCCTGTATATTCTGCACATGTGGTTAAACTAATGACCTGAAAGTCTACATTTATGTACAGCAACTACAAAGTCAGTAACAGATATTTTTCCTTACCCACAAGGGAGAAGAACAGTACCACATGGTTATCATTATAAAAATGAGATTGAACTAAAATCCTGAATCTGAATACTTGAAAGTTTAGGAATATCTGTATTTGATTTTGAGCCTTGGTCATCTCTGATTCTGAAAAGTTAGAGCATGCTTTAAAGGCCTGGGATATTTTCCCTTTATTTAATAGGCCTGTTATTCTGATATGTTGGTTTGTTCAATGTATTTTTTATTACATTGTAAATGCTTCTGAGTTATTACAAAACCACCCTTCTGAATGTGGTTTTACTTGGCAAGAAAACATTAGTCTTATTGTTATGCATGACCTAGTTGGGATTTATTGTAAAATTAAAAGTACTGTAGAAGGAAGAACAAGAGAGCAAAACCAGTGATAAATGCCAAGAAATCATATAACATCTGAGTGAAGGACAGACTTGAAATAACTGGTGTGTCTCATCTTTGACTCACTCCTCTCTGTTTTCATTACATTAATCATTCCAGAAGAGCTGTCACTTCATATTTTTGAACTGCAAAGGTCCATCAGGGCAAGGACCTGTACATGTTCCTGGATTACAAATCGGAAATGACTGTGATCGTTATCACTTTGGGCACATGGACACTGTGTGGAAATTTGCAAACAACAGTAGCAACTTAATCAGTGACAGAGTGAGTCTGACAGCCACCTTGCCACTTTCCTGGGAATGCAGGAGCAGCCACGGGTGCCAGTATGCCTGGGAGCACCAGAAATAAATTCATATTTAGATTGCCCAAAGGACATGTCAAAGACATCTGAACAGTTTCTTGCTACTAAAAAGTAACTAAAACCATTTTGTTTCACTATATTTTTTTAAATTTGTATTGAGCAAGCATGAGTTTTAAACCATTAATGTCTAATTGTTTTTAACGTGTTTTTAACCTGGTATAACATTAGCAAATATATGCCTGGTGGCTTTTGTTCTCCCTTATAAAACCAGATATATTTTCAAATTGCTGTATACAAACTGCCCATCTCTTTGTGTCCCAATCAATTTCTAATATATGCCCCCCCTCCTCTCTCATTTGCTATGTCTGTTGTTCTGTAGGTGTACTTATGAACATACATAGATTTTCATCTATTAATTTGTGTTTTGTTAAGAGCACCCATAAGACCTGTGCATCAGCCATAGAAAGAGAAACTACTGAAAATGAGTTAGCAGACATGAAATTGAAGGCTGAAATCTTCCCCGCTTTAGCTCTTGATTTCATGACTTACAAAGGAATGCCTCACAATAACATTGACTTCCAGGAAGAGCTGGGATTATGATAAACTGAAGTAGGAGTGAATATTCTTGCCAGGTTTTAGGGGAAAAAAAATGCTGCTCCCAAGGGAGAGCATTAGGACAAAGACTCTTCCATCATTCCTTTTCATTTGTCTCCTCTTTACAGTGACTTAAGTGCAAGAATACCTTCAGAAGATTTAAATTTTCCCTAAACTTAAACATCTTAAGAATTTTTTTTTTCAACAGAATTAAAATATTTTCAATTCAATTTTCTTGTAATTACTGCTGAGTTTGTGCTCAGTGCTAAGTGCAGAATAGCCAGATTCTACTACTCATCATTGAAACTCCAGTATGCTTATTCCTTTAGCAGTTAATGGAAATGTTATTACTTATTCCCAGATTATGGGTTCTCTAGAGAGATTGTGGCATTCAAGAAGTAAACTCACGGCAAGGAATTGATCCCCATAATCATAACTTGAATCTCACTGCAACAACTGGGGATGCAGCAGATTGTATTCAAACTCGTTTACTTAAAGGAAATGTGATTGCTGCCTTTCAAAATCTCCAGAGGAATGCAATGAAAAGAGGGACCAGAACTGTCTTTATATGCTTTGGCTGCTCTCATATTTCCTATTAAAAGAGATCTTATCTTTCTACACAATTATTAAAGTCATAAAAGGATATATATCTTGAACTATGACATTTCAGATAAACCAAGGCACTTTTATTAAGTTTCATCGTCTTTTCTGCAGGCTAATTTGAGTACCTGATATTACATTATATGGTTTAGTGAACATTAATTCTTTCCACTGCTGCTTGTAAATAACAGTTTTAAAATCTATTTGGGAGAAATAACTCATCCTTATTTTATATACGCATACATGTATTGCATATGTAAATAGTTATACATGTGCAGTGAATATGTGACAGTTTAAATCTGAAATTTTATGCATTTTTATCATTTCAATAATCATTGGAAGGTAGTATTTTGCAAGATGTTTATTTATATAGTTTAATACACTGTTTGACATGTATTAAAGCAATCAGATCCATCAGCACAGGAAGAAACCAAATTTTTGAGGGCTGCACACATTTTGGCAGGACGGTCTTCCCAGTGTGCAGAGTTACACATTCATTATAATGCTGAGAATTATAGGTATGTCTGGAGGCACTTAGAGATTAATGCATACATAAATAGAATTTCAAGAATGGGAAGAAAAGGTGCTAAGAGTTTATACTAGCAGTTAACATTTTTATAGTGCTGTGGGAAACTGAAGTTCTTAGTTTACTACTGCAGATATTCTCAGAAATTTAATTTATTTGTGCCTTAAAATTATAAAGTGATTCCAGCAGAGATGTATCAATATAATTTTTTAATGTCTGTATTAAAACTAAGGAAACATTGTCACATATCCAGAACATCAATCATTAAAGTGCTTATGCCTAGATTATCATAATAAAACTTAAGAATCATAAATACGGCCAAACTTTACAGGACATAAATGAACATTGCTGCCTATCTACATTATAAGTCATAATTTAAGACAGTTTTTATGTATACACTCATGTAAGTCTATGCACATAAATACTGTGTGTGAGAATATATAAACCCTTATCTAGATATTAATTCCTGATAGACTGAAGTAGTTCATCAGATTTCAGGATTTTACCTCCTTGGGTTCTTCAAGGGAATGGATTTTACAGCACACAGAAGATTTCCTCTTTGCTATATTAGGTACCAGTGGACAAGAACATCTTTCTTCAATAGACGCTGGAATCGTGGTGGTGTAGCCAAATGTTGAAACAAGACATAAATCATAACAACATAATTGCCATTTTTGAGCAAGGGAAATGAGGAGAAAAGGACAGGGCTCTTGATTAAAATATTAGCATTCTGTGTAGTGCAGACAGGATTCTTTTAAACATTTGTCACTAAATAAGATGTGTTGAGGTGAGGGATCTCATCTGCTTACAAATATCTTGTCTGTTCAGCTGCTTTACTTTGTCAAAGGCTTCACTGAGAGGCAGAAGTTGGTAGCAGATGTTCTTCCCTTGAGCAGACCATGAACCACACTGTCCATGCAGATGTATTGTTTCTATTTTACCCTGTGTTCTGAGGTAAAATTAGCTGCATAAACACCAATTATAGACACAAGCATTACTATTCCTGCACTTTATATGTTTTTTGAACAAGGGAAAACCCTGCTGTGGCTCAGTACTTCCCAGGTGCCAGTGAAACATCACAAGCATCATGGACAGGGAGTACACTGTAAGATTTACATTTTTGGTAACAATAAAACTTGAGGAAACTTTCATTATTCCCTGTCACCTAGGTAAAGAGATGAGATCACTTTCAGTTCTCCTCACCACTAGATTATTTATGATAGAAGCACACTCAAGGAAGATGTGGATACATAGTGCACAGGTCATGAGTTCCAATCAGTGTTTTTAAGGCTGGTGGGATGCCTGGAGTGGATGTTTTGTGGATCCCTCTGGGATGAAGGTAAAAATTAGTAGTTGCCTGGAACAGGGGGGAAGTTGTTTTATGGCCCAGGGGGTGTCCCTGAATTCCGGCAGTCCCATGTGTATTGAAATTGCAATATTTTCAATGGTTTCAGTGGATTTAAATTTCCGTTTATGCTTACAAAAAAGATGCTAAATTAAGACTGTAGATTATTGGCAGTCAACTCCATAATACCATGTCCCAGGTTTTCAGCTGACTTTGAGACTTTATATCAGGCATTAATGAAAGGAAGAAGGGTAATCTCTTGCAACCTACACTGGAAAGACAGACAAATGGTAATAAAAAAGAATTTGTGAATTCTTCATCAGGGAGATCATAAAATAGAAACGTTTCTGTGATTATATATATATATATATGAAAAATACAAAAAGAAGAAACTTGTGCAAAGAATAGAATATAATGCCATTGAGTCTTAATTTCACAACTTTTCTTGGAAAAGTGTTCTCATACAAAGAATACCAAAAATCGGTTCATGTGTCATAGTGATGACTCTAAGAAACCAGAAAGAATTAAAAATACATTAAGTAATACAATGTTAAATCATTATACTACCTACTATAACACTTATAGGTTCCAAACTATACTACAGCTTCCCAGGTTCACTGAAAGTTTAGATATAAGCTGGCAGAGCAATAGAGCAAGCAGAACTATTTATGCAGTTTAAGTTTACATTTTTCAAGAATCATATGTAATGTAGTGAGGACGTATTTCAGTAGAACTAATTTTGATTATAAGTCATATGTGTATCCTCTAAGAATGAGCCAAAAGGTGTCTAAATATTCTTCTACACAAAATTCATTCCAAAATTCATCATTCTGAAAAGTAGTCCTCACCAAAACTATCTTTGCCAAAGAAAAGTAATTAGTTCCACATTTTAATAGAAAGCTATTTAAAAAAAAAAATCCGCAGAGGTGTTAATTTGTTTAGGGTAATATCACAGATGTTGCATTTTCTATAATTGTCTTCCCCTTCAGTATATTTTGAGGAGGGTTCATGTTTTCAGTCAACTATATAATAGAATTAATTTAGTTTATAGAATTAAGTGGTTTAGAAAGTTATATCAAGAAAGAAAAATATGATTCACACTGTAATAAAATTTGCAAATGTTAACATTAAACTGGATAATTCTTTGAACCAGAAATATTACTAATCAGTAGAAAATGAGAACATATTGTTATGATTTACTTGTTATAAGTAGCTTCCTTATGGGATCATTTAATCATGTTTGATGTGGTTCTCAGTTATGCTGCTTACTGACTTTATTAAGCCCTAAGGTTGAAAAACAAATCTAATATTCATACAAAAGTAATTGAAATTTACTCTTAAATGTTAATTACATTTGAAATGAAAAATTTCATTTATATAGATTTTTGGATTTTAGGTCTAGAAGTGACTAAGTTTTCACAATGATGTAAACCTTCAAAAACAAATTGGAAACGTTTCTTCTCACATGCTTCATAAGGAACTGAAACTCAACCTTTTTGCTCCCATCTTACTCATATTTGAATATTATGCCATTGAGAAAACCTAACGGGAAATCTTTTAATATCTTGAAACAAAGAGCTTTGTGTTGCCCATACCTTGTCTTGACTGGTGTAGCCAGGATTATTTCTATTCATAATAATGTACAGTAATAAATAAATATTTTTCCTTCCAGTTTCCTAATACTCTAGTGGAAAGCCATACAGCATATTCTTCCACCGCTATTATCTGTAATTGCCTATTACATTTTATGTACTTTACTGCACAACATAACACGGTATGGAGATGTTGTCACCACTGACACAATCCACAAACTGCTTGATTTTCAGAGACTGTAGTTTCTAACTTAGCCTAATAAAACTGATTTGAGTACAAGAAAGTGCTGCCAATTTACAATTGCACAGCTGGTTCATGGAATAATTTCTCAGATGGTTCTGCAGAACTGCCTCCCTGCAGAGGTATACTCATACATTCAGATAGTTCCTCAGTGAATTTCCTCATTTTGCTGATTTTGTCTATCCAGAACAGTTTCCTTGATTTATGTCATTATATGTGGTTTGTTTTCCTTGTTTGGCAGTTTTGGGTTTTTTGTTTGTTTTTGCTTGTTTGTTTGGGGGTTTTGTGTTTGGGGTGTTTTGTTTTGGTTTTTTTTTTGGGGGGGGAGGGATTGGTTGGTTGGTTTGATTTTTTTTTTTTATTTCATTTTATATTTGTAGCTTTAATTCAGGAGACTCCTCTTTTTTATTGACTTCTAAAAGTTTCATCAGAAGATGAGTTTTCTTTTCTCAGTTCAAACAAGATTTCACTATAGAGTTTGATTCCAAATATTGAGCCTCCAAAATTAGGTCTGAAGCAAAGTAATAAAAAAATCTTGACAATAACGAAAAAAATGCAACTGAAAAGAACTATAATACACCATATAATTGGCACTTTACCTAAAGTACACTTTACTCATCCTCCACAACAATGGACTGTTCACAGTCTTCCCACAGAAGAATTCTTATCAGTATTTTATTACCAGTACTGTTAGATAACTTTTCACCTAACAGGTAAAAATAAATTTCACTTACTAAAGCCTCATGGATGTGGAAAACAGGTTATTCACTTTCCCTATGTAGTTTTATGTTGCTCTAGTAAGTTATTTTCTTGCTAGCTTTCTTATGAGGCTAAACATGTCAAGTCTTTCACTTTTCTAGGTTTACGATCACTCTTTGTCTTCCGTACACTTTCCCAAACAATGTACATCTTTCTCAAATTACAACATTCAGAACTGGAAACAAAACTGCTATAGACACTATATTGATGCTGAACGAAGCAGAAAGATTACTTCATGTGTTATGGAATAATTCATACATCTGTTAGCCCTGATTTTTTATGACTGTTAGGTTTCTTGTTTAGGTTTTAATTTTGTTTTATGAGGGTATGGGGGTATTTGGGAGCTTTTTTTTTTAACTAGCTAAAAGATTCTTCTACATACATAGTACACTTCTGTTTGACTGAAGATTGCTATAAAACCAAGCTCAACCACCTTGAGGAATAATGTCATTAGTATACTGGAAGTCAACTGAATTAGAAATCTCAGTCAGCTGGGGCTGAAGTGTTTCATCACTGTGTGAGGAAAATGCAGCAGTGGTTTCACTGGTCACAGTGAAATTGCACTTAATTATGCTTTATATCCAGACAGTAAACATACAAAATGTCAAAGATTCAGACATTCAAGGATTCAAGGATTAAAGGAAAAGTATATTTGATATGTTTGGAACATTTCGTTTGGATAAAACAATCTAAAGTTTTAGTTCAGAAATGCATATATTCGTTTCAGCATGAGGTGGTTGTGGAAGTCATTGTTTCTCTGTCAGGAACACAATGTAGAAAAGCAATATTGTGATTTAGGGTTAAGGTATAAAAAATATCCAAGCAAGAAATCAAAATGATGAGTTGCAATATTACAGAAATCTGTAAAACTGCAAATACAAGTACAGAATAATTAATCGTGCAAGCATTATGCAAATAATGACTATTATTAATGTGAAACTGAAAAACTAACAAGCTTAGTTTCTTGCTGCCTTAATGCTAGAAATCTGGGTGTATTGAATTTAAAAAAAAACAAAGAGTAAAATAAAATACAGAGTTTCTACTGCCATATTTTCTCAAAAATGTTTGTTTGACTACATATATAGTTGCTGGGTTACTTTTATGGTTCCTCTTAAATTGAAACTCACAAATATATTTCATAAACAGTATATTTCATAACTAGTATATTTCATAACCAAAGATTTGTGAAAACCTCATATACCACATATCCCAACGTGTCTTTATGTGAGTCCAGTTTGTGTAGCCATTATTTCAAGCTTACACTTTAGCTTAGCTAGGTTGATTTCTTAAATTTACTGGAGTTATCAGTACACATCCTGTATAATCTTAATGTAGGTAATCAGGTAAGATTGTTTCAAGTGTGGTGTAGATTAGTGTTTTAACATTTGCACATTATTCATTGCCTTTATGTGCCATCTGTGTTAATTTTCCCTGATTCTCAATGACCATACATGGTCAGAAATAGTGGAAAGATACGCTGCATCATTGTAAATGTTTTATCAATATTTTCTCACTGACAAATAGTTCATAGAATATATTTTTTAAAATTGCAATGTTGACTTTTTCAATACACAAATAGAATATCTTTTCTCAGTGATAAAGTCCTTCCTAACCCCTTTTTATTTCTGCAAAAGTCAAAGAAATTCTATGGTATTCTATGTGTTATTCCCACTAGAGCTGTTCATGCATTTATAAAATACAAATTACATCAAATGTCATTTCTATGTCTCACTCCCCCAGGCAGAGTGTGGGGAGGTATCACCCTCCCTCAAACAGAAAAACAAATGAAGAGGAATTGAACTTTCACTAGTTGTGTTGTGATATAGCATTGCTAGTACTTATTCATGTATCCAAAGCAAGACAACACTAAAACACTTACAACATATCACTGATCATTGTCTTTCTAAAATTCAAGATGATGTGCAGTCTCTGGTAGGAGATGCAGAACAATCTGTTGTTATCTTGTGTTCCAGTTCTAAGGCACAGTATGAAAACTTCACATCATCTGGATATCATAGCAGTTCTTAACATACAGCTACCTGGGACTAACATTATTTGATCAAAATTTGATCAAAATTTTATCAGCTATTTGCCACAGACCCTTATCATTTACTTAAACCCTAAGCTACAGTTTCCATTTTAATAATTCTATTAGTGTTTGGGTGGTTTCTATGAAGAATATTCAATAAACATTGTCCAGAAAAAGCTAGGCACTTTTAACGTATAATCCTCTGGAATGTTTATTAAATAATCACACTGAACCTTCTGACAGTTTTATTTCTGAGAAAATTATAATGTTCCTATGTATCCCACCGGTAATTCAGCATTACCCAAAACTTCTGTGCAATGTAATGAGTCTTACTGAAAGCAGATGCAGCCAAATTATTAACAAGGATATCAATGTATTATTGAAAGTCACACAGTGGGAGTGATGGGATAGGGGAAAAGAATGCAGAAGATAATTCTGTTTTGCTTTTGAAAAACAAAACAAAACAAAAAACCCAAACAAAAAAAAAAAACACCAAAAAACCAAAACAAAAACAAAAAACCCCTCCTTAAATAAGTAGATACAATAATATAGCAATTTGCAAATCTAAATGTAAAATGTAGATTCACTGAAAAGACAATTTCATCATGCATTATATATGATGAATAATGATGAATTCAGAGTCTTAGGAAAAACTGAATTAACTTACTTATAGGATGAAGTAGTCCTTAAAGATTACTTCAACTCCTGAATGTGCTTGAATTTACTTCTGTGAATAGGTTTCTGCCTGTCACATTTTCTGTGAGATCACTCTGCACGGATCCTTTTATCACCTGTTAAATAGGTGCTATTGCTCTTAACTAACCACAAAGAAGGCTCAGTTCAGTACACTTAATACAATGTCTCCAAAGAAGGGAAAGGTTCAGCTCTGTGCTTGGTCATAATGAACCTGGTAAATGTTGCCTTCCTGCAACAACATTAATAGGTGAAATCTTGGCCTATTGAAGTCAATAGGAATTTTTGTATTGCTTTAGCAGGGCCACTATCACAACCAATAAATCTGCTGAGCAAAATAAAAGTGGGTGAATGAAGGATGGGGAATTAATGTAACAGAACCTATATATTATTTCAGTCCTTGTTCACCCCTTCTTTGCCTGAATGAGTAATTCTTGATACTCCAGAGATGTGCTCACAGAAACTACTGTGGTCATACACTGAACACCAAATATTTATAAAAGCATTTAATGACTAATTCTGAAACAGGAAAGTCAGTTGTGTTGTTATAATGAGTCAGTCTCAGATTCAATCTGAGACTTTTAGGAGTGAGTAACCAACGGCAATTGCCCAAGACTGGATACCATGGGGACTGTGGTAGATCGCAATAATTAAAAGTAGGCCTCAATCTATGCCTTGTTCTTGCTAGTCAAGACTGCTGTAGCTCCACAATTAGATCTTTCCATTGCAATTCTTTCTGCAATGTGAGTAAAGTAACAGGCAAAAAAACACTTAGAAATACAAAAATGTTTTTAAAATTATATCACTATCTTTGGGCTTTTTTATTGATGTGAAAACATCTTATTTTTGATGGATAATAAATGTACTTACCACATTTTTGTACAGGTTTCCATATGTGTCACATGGCCCATGTTCAGTAAAGCAGTTTCAGAAAGTTGTAGAATAACAAATCAAGCACTATACAGCCACACCACAGAAATGCTATGTTCCTATCTGGTTAAAAAAAAAAAAAAAAAAGACATTTAGTGTGAGGAAATGGGTGTGTTGGTAACCCATCACAAGCAGTACCATGACTGAAGAGCCCTGTTCCATTAGGAAATTAAGTTTCTGGGAGAAATTGAAACTTCTTGTTCAGATGTTCCAGAATCAGTGTCTGTATTCTGGACCTGGATATGGCAAAGGACAACTACCCATTTTTGGTGGCTCATTCACAGGGCTTATTTGCAGTCGAGGGATAACAAAAATTACCGATTAGAAAACAAGAAGCAAAAGGTGCCTAAAAATGCATTATCTTATGAGAAAGTGATACACAGGCAAAATACTTCTGAACATAAAGGCAATGTATAGAAATGTGGTGGATATGTAAAATTTCCCTTGAACTACTAGCTCAGTATCTCTAACACTCATCTCATAGTAACAAACTAAATCAGAACATTAAACTTACACTGAGAGTGGTGACATCCATTGCAGATACTACTTCACAATAGACAGTTTTCCTTGGCTGTTAAATCTCATTTAAATATTTATCAGAGTATTCAAAAATAAATTTTATCAACCTCTTAAAACACCCTGCAGGTTTCTACCCCATAGTGGATATTACCTGAAAATTCAATAAAAAACTTTTTTGTTACCTGAAATTATAGGACATCTACTTTAGTTTGGACCATCATGGGTTATTGCTTTTTCACACAAAAGTAAAGAGGGTAAACAAATAAACAAACACACAAACAAATAAAACATCAACAACTGTCTTATGATGGAAATATTTTACATTGTGGCAGTGTTCTTTGTAAAAGTTTATAAAACGAGTATGTGTACATAAATGATCAAACTTGTCATAAATATTTTCTGAGCTCAGCTGAAGCGGCTCACAGCACCTAACCATAGTGAACCCTAAGCACAGGTATGTCTATAGATAAAATGAAAGCAGCTCTTTTTATTAATCACACTGTATATCTGACTCCTGCTTCTTTTTTCAGTCTTTAAATCAACTCCATCTGGTTCTTACTATTTAATTGTGCAGTTTACCTTTCACAGTGAAATACGCTTACTGCTACAGGAGCAGGCCCAATGTGATTAAAAGTATTAGACAAAACAGTGGTTGCTTAAGTCTGGCATAAAACCCCTGATGGTTGGCCACAATATTAAACAGGAACAAACCCTCACTGAGTGTAAACTGGCTGGACTCCAGCTGGTCTCAGTGGAAGGTATTGAAAAGGATATTCTGGGCCACCTTTCTTTATGTTAGTATTTTAGAGAGCACATCAAGCCAGAACATGCTTGTATAAGAAACAATCTCATCAGACTGTATACTAGCTCTGGGTTTATGGTCTGCTGTGACAGGGCAAGGGTCCCATCAGCTAAAAGGCAAGGATCCTGCAAATGTCAATTAAAACAAGCTGTAACAAAAAGTGTCCCTCTCTGGGGTACTCAGTTTATTTAGAGGGTCCTAGTTCAGATTCTGTACAACAGACTGCCAATGCAAGCCAAATATCAAGACAACAAAAGCAAAGGAGCAAACCAGCTTTCTATGCCTTTTGGTTAACAATTTCATTTTACTGCCATGACAATGTCTCCCTTCCATTACAATTCTTAGGTCACAGTTAAACTAAGATGCATTCCTTGATGAGTTTGTGAAAATCTTTGTGGGGATCTAACCAAATTAAAAAAAATCGTATTGCTGAATGACTATGAGACAGGTACAAGGCAGGGGAGGTAGGATATGGTAAGATCTCTTCGAGGAAGAACTTAAATGATGGACAGGTAGAGCTTGGTGTTTCCCTGTGGTGTGCTTTGCTCTTTTAGGGGTTCATTTTGGAACTTCCATTACATCTCCATGACAAATGCTCACTGCAACCTCGACAGAGATGGAGTCAGGCAGGGCCTGCTTCAGCTCATGCCAGCAGGCCATGATACATGGAAAAACACTGGGGATCTAGGACTGCAAGGGGCAGATAGTCAGGTCCCTATCCCAACAACCACAGGGTCAAATGAAACTTGGGCTCCCTCCAGAAACATTAGAATTTCCACTTCTGACAAGAATGCCTGCAGTGCACCCTTATGTCACCAAAATGCCTAAACAGGTAAAAATACTACAGTTACAATCTTTTCTCTTTTACAGCTTGAGAACTACATTGTGGAAAACATGAAATCAGAGATGGTGCAGCTGCAGCAGAATGCTGTGCAGAACCACACTGCCACAATGCTCGAGATAGGGACCAGCCTCCTCAGCCAAACAGCAGAGCAGACAAGAAAACTTACGGATGTTGAAACCCAGGTATGTTCCCACAGTGGTTTCGTAAAAGCTGTTATTTGCAGAGAAGGTTTCCCATCCTCTTTCCTTTCTAATGCATCATCACACAAAACATTTCAACACAGGGCTCCAAGAAACATTACACACTCTTGGTACCAACAGTGGTGATGATTGACCTTGTTATGTGTCTTTCTTTAGACTTCATTTGCCTAGTAATTTTTGTGTGTGTGTAAGAAAGGCAGGACTGTCCAGGAAACTAAATCACCATTTTACTTTCAATAAACAGCATAGCTACCAACTGTGAATGATACAAGTGTCAAACTAAATAATGACCTTCAGGCTGAATCAGTGTCTTTGATCTCCATTGCTGTTTATCTCTTCGCAATTGCAAGAAAGTTTGTTTTTCTGCAAGTTGTTTCCAGCCATTTGAAAAGTAATGAGTGTCTGCAGCTTTTGAACTGTGGAGAGGGACAAGCATCAGCTTCTTTATAAAGCACTGGGTATATTTTATTACTGTAAAACTGTATAACATCATATGAATTAAAACAAAACAAAACAAAACAAACATTTCCATATAATTCCTAGCACAAAAATCCCTTTGTGATTGAAGTTATGCGTATCACTATCATAACACTGAGTACAATTTAATACTGGGCTTATTGTAAAAATGGGTACTTTTTGCCTTTTGAATGCTTTTACCATTTTAAGATGCATATTTGTTTTCCTTATTTTTCCTGACTTCCTAGTGATCTTTGTAGCATGTAGCGTGTTACCAGCTGCACTGCTTTCATGGTTCATTATGAAGAGGAGAATTAAAGTACTATGATTATTTGTTTGTTTTACTAGCATATGTCCTTAATTACCTTTACAATATCACTGAACACAGAGCTCTATCTGCTTAAATCTCAGTAAACCCTCTCAAGTCCTGACCCACCTAAGATGCCAGAGATTTTCTTTTAGCTTTCTTTTCTACCTGAAGCTCTACTGACATTTTGTAGGTTGTTCCACAAACATATTCTCTTTGGAAATCTTTGTGCTTTCCTGACTTCTAGCCAACCTTCACAATACACTTTCAATTTCAGCCATGTACTTCAGAAACTGCTGTGATGTGTCTTGGCACTTCCAAATGTATTCATCTTGAAAAACATAACAGCTGCATACTGATAATTTCCAAATTTTTCAACCTCTGTACCCTTGAAAAAGGGCAACTCATGTTGCTCTGTAAATGTCAATGATTTCAAGAGAAAATAAGGCACTGAACTGAGCTTGAGAGCCATTCTCATTGCTTTATGTTGTGAAACAAGTTCCTGCCAGGAATGCTGTGGGGATCCTCAGCAAAGGAAAGACATGGACCTCTTGGAGTGGGTCCAGACAGGCTGAGAGAGTTGGGGTTTTTCAGCCTGGAGAAAAGAAAGCTCTAGGGAGATCTTACTGCAATCTTCCAGTGCTTAAAGGGGGCCTCCAAGAAAGACAGGGACAAATTATTTAGCAGGGCCTGTTGTGATAGAACAAGGGTTTTAAACTAAAGGAGGGTGGATTTAGATAAAAGAAAAAAGGTTTTACTATAAGGGTGATGAAATACTGGAACAGGTTGCCCAGAGAGGTGGTAGGTGCTCCATCATGGTAAGATTCAAATTTACATTGAATTCGGGCTCTGAGAAACCTGATCTAGTTGAAGATGTCCCTTATTCCAGAGGGGTTGGACTGGATGACCTTTAAGGGTTCTTTCCAGCCCAAACTGTTTTATGAATCTAAGCATGAGAAAATGTTACTGTAAAATCCTATGACAGCGCTGATTAATGTCCTTCCAAGAAAGGTCTAATAAATTCCATTAAAGAAGCATGATTTTCCAAGAATGATTGCATCTCAGGTGTTGTGTGCACACATATCCACAAAGACTATTTACATGCTCCTTCAGACTCTACGTAATGAATGACAAAACCCCAAAAATTTCAACTGACATTACTTAATATTATTGCTTTCACTCTTGAAAAAATTCTGCTATTTCTGGGTTTGAACTATTTTTTGTTATAATTTATTCTCTTTCATCTGGTTAAGTCTCCTTTTGGTCTGATGTCCTTTTTGAAATTCGTGTTGCTGATCAGACCACCACTAAAGTGAAAGAGAATTGCAGAAAGCAATGTTTAGGATCACAGTCTTCATCTTAAAAGTCTATGCAAGAGTACAAGTAGTGATCACATAAGCAGACATCAGACTTCTGCCAACACTGAAAAAGAAAGAGCTCAGGGGAAAGCTAAAATAGGAGCTCTATTTACAAAACAGCAGAGGCAACACTTTGACTTCAGTCCAAGTACTTTTGCACTTCTCTAGTTTAAGTATGCTTTGTAGGAATGTATGTTTGAGGCATGCCTCTTGTTCTTTCCATTGAAATGAAGCTTATTTGGCAGTCACCTTGTCTTTTTCTGCTGGCCTAGTATTAGTCTACAGTAAACAGGTTGCCAGAACATCAGCTGGTACATATCAGTGTAGCTTGATTGAGTTCATTTGCACCAGCTGAGCAGCAGAGGTTAAAAAAGGATTTAGAAACAATATTTGAAAATCATTGAATCAGAATGAGATGGTTATATTATGCTGCCATAACAAAACAACCAGGACAATATAAACATCAATGTTTTTAATTTATCCTTAAGGTGCTAAATCAAACATCCAGACTTGAAATTCAGCTACTGGAAAATTCACTGTCAACATACAAGCTGGAAAAACAACTGCTACAACAGACACATGAAATCCTAAAAATTCATGAGAAAAACAGGTAAGAATGATTCGCTTAAACTCTTTCTCTGTTTACCGCATACTTTCTTCTAAGCAACTGATGGATTGAAAGAAGCAAATAAGGTAAGTGGAAAGTACAGGTAATGTTTATGAAATGGCTAAAAGACCTCAGGTGTGAACTTACACTATGTTAGCTCATGTATAATAAATGTAAGTTGATTTTTACTATTTTTCATGCTCACTGTAAGTTTATATCTTAGTTTGCTTCATGACAACTTAGTCATATGACCGCGGTTCCTGTTACCAAAAAGCACAGGGGTAACTTTTATGAGCACTTTCAAGTAAAAAATTACTAATAAAAAATTATGAGCTTTTCAACTACCTTAAAGTGCGTAAGAAACAGAAAATACTCAGTAGTTCATCTTTCTAATTTTAATGGATAGAAAGATATGACATGTAGAAGGTTCTCTCTCCTTATAGACTCAGTTACACATGTCGTATTTGGAGCCATAAGTCAGTAGAAAAAAAATCTGAGGTCTATGTTGAAGTTGATGAAAAAACTGTTTAGCAACACAACATTTTTAAGCAGTAAAGTGAGAGTCAAGAAGCAGCTCCACTGTTCCCTTTTTGTGACACAGGGACTCAGCCGCTGAAGTCACTGAACTTGGCAATTCAGTATGTCAGAGAGCATGTGTGGTGGGTCGACCCTGTCTGGCTGCCAGACGCCCACCCAGCCACTCTCTCGCTCCCCCCCCCATCATCTGAATGGGGAAAAAACACAATGAAAAACCTCATGGTCAAGATAAAGACAGGGAGATCACTCATCAGTTACTGTCATGAGTACAACAGCCTTATTTACTGCCAATTATTAACAGCATAGGATGGTGAGAAACAGAAACAAAACTAAAGAGACCTTTCACCCCTGTCCCCTCCTT
This sequence comes from Hafferia zeledoni, assembly GCA_035583235.1. Classification (NCBI taxonomy): domain Eukaryota; kingdom Metazoa; phylum Chordata; class Aves; order Passeriformes; family Thamnophilidae; genus Hafferia; species Hafferia zeledoni. The sequence continues at coordinate 133,483,004 of JAWWEV010000083.1, read as the reverse complement.
TTCCCAGGGTCAGCTTTACTCCTGACTCTTCTACTTCCTGAGGAGTACAGGGGAATGAGGAATGGGAGTTGTAGACCTTGCACAACACTTTGCCACCCCTTTTCCTCGTGGTCTTTCACTTCTCCAGCATGGTTCTTTCCCTTCTCCAGCACGAGTCTTTGTGGGAAACACACCAAATTATAAAGAGTGGAAAAAATGGGTTTTAATTGTGGATCTCAAAGACAGCGCTGGAGAAGCACCTTGAATTACTAAAAGACTTGTTGCTGAAGTTTTAAAATTGTAGTTTTACTTGTTATGGGGTTTTTTTTAGTTGCAGAGTTTATACATCACCTCTCTCAGTCTGTTACCTCTTTCCTGCTGGGCCGTTACAACCATCACACCCTGTCCATTGTATCTCTCGGAGCTTGCTTCTCCGGATGACTCAACCCCATTAAAGTGGTTTGTCTTGTCCCAGGCCAGGCAACATCCCCCCACTCAGGGAACCCACGGGATCAGAAAGCTCCCAGACCCCCTCCGCTCTCTGCACTGCCACAGTAGGAGCCAAGGGAAACATGTTTGGGTTAGCTGTGCCAGTCCAAGCTGGGAAGCTCCATCTAGGATTTTCCTATGCCTCCTGGCAGGAGCAAAATGGCCAAGGTTGCAGCCAGCCCCGCCCCTGTCCCAATTCCATTGGTTACCGCCCCTGTCTATCCCCAGTCTCTGGGTTTCTATTAGTTGTTACCCTCCATTTCTCCTACTGGCTAGCCTGGGTACCTAAGACCCTTCCCTTTCCTGAGTTTTCACCCAATCCAGTTTCAGAGCTGGCACATTGCCCTGGAGATCTTAGAAAACCTGTGTGTATTTCCCAATAAACCTCTATTTTACTGGACTTTGCGGACTGGTCACATTGTCTCTCTTCTTTGTGCCACCTCAGATCCAGAGGCAGGCAGAGACCTCTCCCTTCCTTCCAGCATGGCACAGTTTTTTCCCACAGGATGCAGTCTTTCAGAATAAGATTGCTCCACATGGGCCATCCACGGGCTGCAGCTTCCTTTTGGTCATAACCTGCTCCAGCATGGGGTGCTTTGTGGAAAACACCTGCTCCATCATGGTCCGTCCTACAGGCTGCAGGGTTCTGTCTGCTCCAGTGCCTCCTTCCCTCCTCTTCTCTGATCTTGGTGTCTGCAGCACTGTTTCTCTCACTTTCTCCCTCACTCCTCACACTGTACCCTGTGGTGGGTCGGCTGGAGCTGGCTGGGACCAGCTGTGCCCTGTGCGAGGCAGCCCTGGCCTTTCCTCACAGCCACCGCAGCTCACAGCACCGGGGCACTGGCACCGAGTAGTACAGTGGGAAAAGCCATTCCTCTTCCTGACTGCCCTTTGAGAGATCCAGTGTACTGCTGCCTCTGTGCTGGAGAGGTGTGAGCAGGAAGGACATGGAGTGCTCACTTCTAGAAAGAAAACTGTGAGGTCATTCTCACTAGGACTGTGGTTTCTACTTCCTCATCTACATTTGACAATAAAATAAGATGGACAGCATTAAACATGAGGCAGATACTGAACCATCTGATACAAGCTTTGGAGGACTGTTGGAACTGAGAGCAGTTTGCCAAAAAGAGCTGGGTGACCCCC
>JAWWEV010000083.1:133367560-133462879 GCA_035583235.1 Hafferia zeledoni | reverse complement strand
GCCATGATCTAGTAAATGGACTAGAGATGGACCAAGGGTTGGACTTGATGATCTCGGAGGTCTTTTCCAACCCAATCGATTCTATGATTCTATTTGAGAAGACAGCTGGGCTACAAAACATAGAGAAGCAACTTTCATATTAAATCCCTCTACCTTTTTTTTTTTTCCCCCCCCTCTAAAGATGCTATTCAGACTTTATGGAGATGAAAATAAAACACAGAATTAATACAGGAGGAAATAAAGTTGATATTACAAAAGGTTTTCAATCAGGTGGTAGTAGTTTGTATTTACAGTTATTTAGATTTGGATAGTAAATATGTGTAAGTTCACATTTAAAACTTCTACTTAACTAGCTAGATGCATAAAAAGTTCTTGACAGTTTATCAATAATAAGTAACCGCAATATTCTTTTTATTTCATACATATCAATGGATTGTAATTTTCTAATTATTTTTCACATTGGTTATACTGAGTGATGGTGGTAGCTTTAATAATCCAGAAATATGTTTTAGAGAGGGAAAACAGGTAGTATGTAATATTTACTTGAATCCAGAAAATAGAATCCAGAAAATGTGCTTTCAAGTCCTTGTTGAAAGGAACCCAAATGTGGTCTTACACTACTATCATTTCACTTTGTAGGCATCACTGTAGTTGTCCTAACTTGAAATCAGTGTTCTGATTTGTGCTTTTGCCTGCTACTTGTGTAACATTTGCAGCACAATGGTGTTGTCACAGGGTTGTCTTATTGGGGGGAATGGTTGGCTATCACAGTCAGCTATTAGGTTGCAGTTTAGTGTTTGTTCTCAAGTGGAGATTGGTATATACAAGACTAGGACCCTGAAAACACAGAGTATACCTCTGGCTGTAAGTCAGCAAAAACTGCGAGTCTGCATATTTTTCCTCCTCAAAATAAAAATAATCTTCACCTTTAATCTGTCAGATCTGTTTGTGCTTCCTGCTGCTAAGTCTGGGAACATACATACATGTGTGGGCAATGTTCCAGGCCTCTTCACTGGGGGTACTTGACTGACAACCTTTTGATAATATTAGTAAACTGTTCAGGATTTGATTTTTCAAGAACTAGGCACTATTTGCCATCATAACTGGAACTTTGTTGGTGCACAGCAGCTGCACCCAAATGTCTGGGAAAGAGGTCAGAGATGCAGGGCCTCCTAGAGAAATGTAGGATTCCCCACCATGTGTCTGGAACCATGACAAGATCAAGGCAAAATTTATTTGCAGTCTGGATCTAGACAGAAACTGCCATTTGGTAGTCCTTGAATGACCCTGTTCTGAAATGTTGGAGCTGTAGGTAAAAACCATCAATTTATAACATTCTCCTTTTGATTGTTTAGATGTCGTTCAACTGGGGACATAATTTTTGTCCTCAGATGCTTTTGACAGAGCAGCTAAAATTTAGTTCAATTATATTTGCCAAAAAGAAATAGAGAAAGACTTTTCCTTTCTTGTTTCAAAAGAATGAAGAATTTTTTAAGTGCCTTTTTGGTATGTATAGTGATTATGAAATTCTATTAGAAAATTAATTTATGTAAATAAAACTTTAAAACTATGAAAATGTAATAATTCGCTAAGACACTAAAGCAATCACTGCATATCTGTCCAAATAAGTCACTATCATGCAGAAAAACCAACAGCTGCCTTTCATTTGCTGACAGTATCACTAAAGGACATAAGATTCTGGTGATTAACTGAGTCCCAGCTGAATTCACAAACATGGCAGTTGAGATCTCAAATAATTTAGTAAATATGAATGTGATTTTATTCATTCAGTCAACATAATCAGCTACAGTTTAATATTCTTTATTGGTTACAGACAAACTGTGCTATTCATTCACGAGATACCTGATGGAGACTTGAAAAGCAATGAGATAACCCCTTAATTTTCTCAAAAACAACCAGAAATCTCAATCAAGTATATTTTATTTTTTTTTCCTTGTTGAGATTAGATCATTTTCATACAGCTAGAAAAAAAAGATAGACATCGTATGTTTTAAGTTTTGTATTCCTAGAAGAGAACATCAGACTACTAAATATTTCTGAAGCCATTTATTCTTAGCAGCCAGTTTGTATTTTTTTAAACCTAGGCAGAAAGGTAAACATCCTTCATTTGTGATAGATGTTAGGAACTAGTAAACTAATTTACTATTGACTTAATTTTACAACTGATAGCAGATATAGTGTGATCCTACAGAGGCACACATATCTAACAATCAGATAAATTTCCCCGGCTCTAGATTTGGGAAAAGGCTCTAGACATCTGAGCTCTCTCACTTGCAGGCACAGATAAGTCTTTCTAAGAAGCTGTAACCTCAGGTACTGACCAAGGCTATCTACTGGATGTTCATACCCTGGAAGTAGGTGCAGCAGAGCAGTTGCTTAGCCCTGGCAATTCACAGCATATGGGTTAGCAGAGACCTCCTTGATTTGGCCTCCTGTTCATCCATGGGGGCCTGAGCAGTTATGGATGGTACTTGCTGTGTTCCCTGGACTGCAGTCATCATCCAGGGCGCTGAGGAAAAGAAGCAGCTGAATCAAACAATTCACATCAAGTAGGGTAACACAGGTAGTGTAGCCCAAGGGGAAAGTTATTTGGCTAAAAATTAACCAGAAGACTTTTGGAAATGCAATAAAAAAAATTTTCTTCTTGTTAATTCTCTTTAGGAAAACAGGAATTTTCACGTAGGCATCATTGCTTCAAGGGAGCATGACTTCATCACCAGTTTATTTATCCAGAAAAGGCAATTAAAAAGCCCTTAAGGGTTCCAAATTTTGGATAATCATTCAGGTTTTAAAAAATTATAATATTGTTTTGCTTGACATAGACATCTTTTTCTTCAGGTATATAAAACTCTGGCATAAACATTGTACTTGAAAACAGCTAAACTAACATTAGATACTTGTGTAAAGTCAGTTAAGAACTTGAGGTTGACAAAGATATGTAATGGCTACATATTTCATTTTAGAACTGCTTTATTTGAACTTTCTTACTTTTCTTTGAAATTTACTTACACATCTACCATATGTGAGCCAATACATCATTCAGGGACTTCACTTAATGTATAAAGGATTCAAGGTCTATGTAATGTTGAAGAAAAAACAGTCTGGAGCTATAGTAGGTAGAAGTGGTTTGGAAATTGTACGGAATATTAAGTTAGAAAAACAACAGCAAACCTTAGAGAGAACATATTTTATCCTAAAAGAACATTACCAGAAACATTCCTGAATATTAATTATCTGATAACTTTGGGCTATTTTTGCAAATTGCAGTGTGATGTATTAATAAAAACTAAACTTTTTGCTGGTCATGCTTGATATAATGTGTTTCAATCTGTAATAGTGCAGGTCCTTGCAAAGGAGCTGGTGTTTCTTCCAGTGGAAGCACCAACTCCTGAGGCAGGGATAAGAGGCACCCTAGGAAAGTTTTCTTCTCCTGGTACAGTGGTTCCATGAATGAAACCCCTGGTGCAAAACCAACAGGTATTCAGTTTTTTAGATTTTAGAAAATTATAGATCTCCTGCCTGTGATCTCAGCTACTTCAGCTCTCTGATACAAAGAGAAAGGATAGAAAGAACCTGCCACATACAAGACATTGATCTGTCCTTTTTACTTTCATCTCTCACACAAACATCACTTTTATTGTGGGTTTTTTAGTCTTTAAGCATGAAGAAATAAATTATTTCCAATAATGCTTCCTAGAGATCTATATTCAAAGCCATTTACTCTGATTTTAAAATCTTACCTTGTTTAAAATTTTAATGATACGAACTTTAAAATATACTCATGATTTCATTTGTCTAACTTTCAGTTGAAAAGGAGCCAAATACATTTCCTTCATTGACTCTTAAGTAGTTATTTCAAAGTGGTTTTCAATGTGTATATAACGGTTAAATAGAGGTAAAACAATCTCTCTACATACAACTTATAAAATATAAGTACTTTAAGACTGAAGGAAATGAACACTACCTCTACACAACTAAAGATATTCTTTAGACAGGAGAGACTGATGTCTGCAGATGAAACAACAGCATTAGAGAAATTCAGGCCAGGAAGAGTGGACGTATTCTAAAACCCTCTGAAATCAATGAGGGGCTTTGCTTAACTCCTCTAGGCTTTGGCTCCAGCCCCAAGTAATTATTCAGGTTGGGCTTTGGCCACTGATACTAACACCATCTACTTACAGAAAGTACCATGAAGTCCATAATTAAGACAAATCACAGAGACATCAGTTCTATGTCTTATCTAAAAAATGACACCTTTGAGAGTGCATTGTTGATGTGCCCCTTGGTGAGGATCTCACTCTCTGTCTTCTCATAGAGAATTATATCATCTACTGCATTGCAAGCTCTACCTTTTCAAAATATGGCCAAGTTTCAAAGCCATTGATTTTCCAGTTGAAGTCCATATGCAAGTATATGAACGAAGTTTTATTTTCATTGATGGTTTTGAATAAAAATAATAAATATGCAACAGATACATGAAAAGGGAAAAGTAAGGGATTTTTGGTTGTTACAATAAAATTTTAAAAGAACAATATAAAACACGTAAAAGGGATAGAATAATATGATCTGTATGTAAAATGCTTACTTAGAGAGCAATATAATCTTACTGTCTGGATTGGATTTCTCACTATTTTTCTATTTTCACCTTTTCACGGAATGACTGAGGTAAAGCATTTAACCTTTCTTTTCCTCAGTTTCCCCATCAGTGAAATGATATTAATGCCAATTTATCTGGCAGGAATTTACCACCCTAAAATACTGCTTTGAGGTACTCAAAGGGAAGATAGTATATCAAACTACAAATCCTTGGCGTTATTGCACACCATCTGTGGCCCAGATAGTCCCATATGCTGTGCAGGGCCATTGCTTTGTTGCACGTCACTGTCATTAAACACCAGTTTTGCAGCACAGCCATTTCATTGAGAGTGAATAAGGCATAGTCCCTTTTTTACCTATAACACACATTCAAGCCAAAAATGAAAAAGATGTGTCTGTCACCAGACGATGAGTGTGTCTGGAGGACTTAAATATTGTTTCCTTACTGCAAGGATTAATGAAGTGCTGGCCTGGACCCTGCACAGTGCTTAAGGACATGTTTAACTTTCAGAGTCTGACTAGACTGGTGGACTTCCATGGGAATACTGATGTGCTTAAAGTATGTGTTTGGAATGAAATCATATCCTTCAGCATTGTGTGGGGTCATGCTATTTTTGTTTGTGAAAAGTGAAGGAACACCCTCAGATTTTTCTCCTTCTACAGGGAATCTCCTGGTAGGTAGTTCAGGACTCAGTTCCTCAACATTTTACACTCCAGATTTCTCAGCCTAGATTGTCATCTGCCTTCAATATACAGGATTGAGATCTACACTGGTGTTCTACCATTAACTGTTTTCCCATGCTGAGGTGCTTAGCCAGAATTCTGTAAGTCTTGACTCCAAGCATCTGGCTTCAGTAGCACTGATTTTTCTTTTTTTCTACAATATCTACCAACTTTTATGTATGTAGATACAAAAATAATTAAATTATTCTCTTAAAAAAAAAATAAATTAAGGGAGCAGCTGCCTTGCCTCAAGCTCCTGTGCTGCTCACAAGGCATTGCTTCTTGAAGGGCACAAGCTCTCTCCTTCCAGGGTCTGCATTGCTGTCTCAGGTGAGCACCTGTGTCAGATCACCACACTGAACAAGTTTTCCACCTCCATGTTCCATCTCTGGGGCATTCTTTGTCAACCTCCCAGATATAGCTTGAGTCAGAGGCAACACATGTAGGGGCACAGACCTTTGGACTCAGAAAGAATGCAGTGTTCACCCCTCAGTAGAAAGGATGCTCTATTTAGCTATTTGCATCATTACTTACTTCTGGTGCCTACTCTGCCACTGAAAGTTTCATACTAGTTCTTTATTACAATTTGCCAAAAGCACAAACTGTTTAAGGACCACAGTACAGTTATTACCATGTATCAAACGATAACAGTGTCCTAAAGTGGACTTCCTAGATGCAGAAGTGCTTAAGACTGTTGTTGTAACTTATATTATCATGTTTTATGTTTTGCAGTTTTACTAAAGAATGCAAAAAAGGAAGAAGAAAAGCCTTCCAGAGACTGTGCAGATGTATACCAATCTGGTTTTAACAAAAGTGGGGTCTACACTATTTATATTAACAATGTGTCAGATCCTAAAAAGGTAAAGACTTGGTTTATTTTCTTGTTTGTTAATATGAGGTTGATCTGGACTTAAAAGGGCAGTTGGAGCCTTTATTGAAGTTCTCAGTCTACAAAATATTGTACTAGTATAAATAACTTGGGTTATATTCAGGCCTAAAAAAGTATAATAGACTGAGAAAATTATTAACTGTATTATTCCAGACATTCTTCTTAACCCACTGACAGAGAATTCTTCCTTAGTTCCAACATATACTCAATATTTGACTCACTTCCTCCTACTTGGCAAGCTCAGTTGATTCGGACTATGTCTGCAAATAAATCTGCAAGTTAGAAGAGAATGTGTAAAGTGCAATAATGAAGCTGGTGAGGGGGGATTATCTGGTAGCACAGGGAAAGAAATAGCAGAATAAGTAGTTTCTAAAGATAAGGATTTACAAAAATCCTGCTTCTGTTGTAGGGAACAGGGAAGGGTGGTTTTGTCTTTAAAGAGCACAGCATACAGAGTATTAGCACCACTCAAAATGATGAAGCATTTACAATCCTGTCCTCAAAAAAGATCCTTGGGAGGGTTTTTTTCAATGCAAATGAAACATCAGTCTGTAAAGGAGACTAGGTTTTTTGGAAGGCTTTTGTTGCTAAGGTATCTGAGTCAGCTGAAGCTAGGAACATGAGAGGATAACCTAAGCCTAACTTCTCCATGGAGGAATGCTGGCTGTACCCCTGACAGGGCACTATTGGAAGCAGCCACCAAGGCTAAGGGTTGACTACCTGGGAGTGGTATCCATAAAGTGGGCCAAACAGGAGGGAGAGAACCACTTCATCTCAGTGAATTTATTCTTAACTTGCAGTAAAGTGGTGACCCTGCCAATAGAAAAAGATTCTAACAAATATTACCAATGTTATTGTTTATAGTAAGCTTATTATCATATTAAGATACATAAAAGTTATTTCTAAATTGAATTTGGTATGATTAGAAGCCTTTGGGAACCTGTAAATATCAAGATGTTGTAGTTTACCAAGGAAGGTGAGAGAGTTCTATAGACCAAGATCAGTATAATTCTGGTGAATATGAATGGAAAAGTAATTGATAGGACATAAAATACAGAGATCTCTTTAGGAATTACTGAGCAGGACAAGAACAATGAAAGCAGTTCTGTAGAAGCTTTTCCACTCAGGAAAGAGAGGTAACCTCTATGTCCAAATTGCATATACCGATTGGCAGTAGCTTTTCTTATCCTTACTGAAGTTAATAAACCATGCCCAGAAGCTGGCAATTAAAAACAGTGATTATCTGAAAGCACTGTGACACTGATAAATTTACCTTAAACCCACTTCAGTGGCAATATAAGGACAGTGACATAATGGAAGCTACCCTGTGTTTCTACTATATCCCTGTTACAAGTGCTGCTATTGATCAATACAGATAACACAACTCAGATTATATCATTGCCTTATGTTTTCCTGGATGGTTCCTGTTTTAGCAAGAAAATGTGGGAGGGTGTGACTCCGTGTGTTGAGGGCAAATCTGCTACCACCTGTTTCTGTCTTGCCTTAGTGATAACACAGCAAGAGCTGATACCAGGCATGTTCATGCTAGTCAAGTGAGAGGTGTGATTGCTTTAACAGATTTATTTTTCAGATATCAAGGTCATTTTAACATTCTTCAAGGCAGTGCTGTGCAGATAGCTGAACTAACTCTGGCTGAGATGTCTTCAAAATCCATCAACTCAGCACTGTTCCAGGACTAATTAGCCCAGAGGTAGCACCATGCAGACACAGTTAGATTGCTCTAATATCCTGATAGGTACTCCATGGAGAAATGTTTTCTTGTTTAAAGCCAGTTTAGTTGTCTGGATTACCACAATATAATGCACAACTCTGACATGTCTTAAGAGGCCTAATATATTGTTACCTTCTGTAATACTCACAACCACTGGCAACTACCTCATTCATAGTGATTTTATACATCAGGTCACAAAAATATACCTTCATTTCATTTCATATTTCCTCAGGAATACTTACTAGAACCGTGTTATTCAATAGAAAATACCTTTGCCGTATAAAAAAATGCTAGTCTGTTCTAGTGTTTTGTTGATTTTACATTCATATATTCATAGAAAATTATCCTTAATACTAACACTTCCCTACCATTTACATGCCTCATTTTTATATGCTTTCAAATTTAGACTACAATTTTTGTTCCTAGCTTCAACAATTCTTTAATTTAGTTCATTACTCTTCCAGCCCTGCATCAAAAATTAGCAATTATTTTTTGTTTAAAAGAATCTTAATAATATCCCATATTTTTAATATATAAAGAGAAAAAAGATAGAATTCAACTATTAAGCTGATTAGTTGGTTTACTTTGATGTGTGTATGTGCAATTCCTGATAATGTGGACAAATGGTTGTCCCTGGGCAATAGTGAAAGCAAAGGCAAGATGAGTCCTCTCAAAACAAAGATGGGAAGATGCCACAGGGGAAGCAGAGGCTTCTGATGAGCACAGGAGCAGCAGGAGTGAGGTTGTCATCATTCTGGAGTTGAAGGAACCATGTCACCTTTGGAAACAGAAGTAGGGCAGATGTGATGCTCTGACTGTACACAGAACCTTTGCATTGACCCTTGGACCAATGTATCTACTCTGTCAGTCTCCTCAAATGCCCTCAGAATCATGACTTTTACCAACTACTGGGTGCACTGCACTGAAAATGTTGTCAGTTGCTTGGGAGGTCTATATATCTGGGTCTCTATGGCTCTGCAAAAGCAACAGCCACTGTTGCCATGAATACAGCCTTCACTCCTTCCCCTCTAACTTTCTGCTTGGAGACTTCCTACTAAATTGGTGTCATTGGTCTCTCTGAGCACATCTGCCAGAATTTTAACCCATTAAAAGTATGCTAGCCCCTTATACTGTGGAAACTGTCATCTTGACTGACATGGTTACTGTCAGATTCAGTTTTTCCAAAACAGACACACAATCCTTGAACCTCAAATGTCTTGAGCTTGTTGCTCCATGTCAATAATGTAGATTTGTGATGCCTTAGTGTGCATTTACTTAAAATGTAATTTGTGCTCATTCCCTGCCTTCTGTTTACTCTGTTTTCTGCATTTGCTCCATGTTTTCATATTTTAGAATTTGCTTTCCTATCTTTTCTAGTCTACTTTAAAATTGAGTTTATCTCTAAATGTTTATTATGAAATTTTTAATAATTTAGTCGATAAAGCTAAAATAAGTAGAAATAATCCCATATTTGCCTTTTAGGAGTTTGAAAATTTTTACTCATTCACTTAAGAATGGGCAAGAATTCAATATTTTGGATGGTCTTTAAATCAGGGTGGTTTTTTTAAGTTATAAACTCAGAATTTAGATATACATGCAAATTCAAAGTCACTTTTCTTTTCTAGTAGAGGGTTAAGTATCAGAACATGTTAAATGGTCTTTAATGGCTGAGTGCCTTGACCTTGTCTGGGGCAGAAAAGGCTAGAGCTATGCACAGTGAACATCTATAATCAGCCTGGAACTCCTGTTAATACAGCAGGTGTTTATGTCTACCACCATAGAAAGTGCCAGACTACACGATGATGACTAGTGAAAAATGTGCTGCTGGCAAACCTTTCTTTCACTGTGCAGTTTTCTCTTTCAATTTGCTATATTATTCAGAAAACATCAAAGTCTTTTTATAGATATTTTATTATATTTTAGTGTGAAAACCCCATAATTTCTGTACATCTTTAAAATGAGTGGTCTTAATACAATTGAGGATTTAATGCTTTTAAAAATTGGCAACGGGTTCATGTGAGCTTAAAATGACTTACAAAGAAAGTAAATCCATCATTTAGAAATTCTCACTGTAAATCAGACTAAAGAAATTAAATCCTGTAGATAAATGTTTTGACTCATAGTGTCTACCCTGAAGAAAGAACAGGGCCAAAATATTTGTGTAGAAAATTGTGGGTTTTCTTGTGGTTACCCTAAATCAAGTTCACATGTTTGCACTGTTCAGTATCCTGTACCTTCAGGAGGACTTCACTTGGCATGCCTGGTGCAAATTAAAACAAAAGCAGTTGCATAGTGTTACTATGACAGTGCTTATGAGTAGGAGAAATTTGCAATGTCTTTTCCTGAGGGTAGAATATGGTTCTGCAGTCAACTGCAGGACAAATTGATATTTAACTGAGTTGGACAGTAACCTCCAATTTGTCAAAGCAATGTAAAGCTTTAAATTACCAAGCAGTGCTCATTGGACTTACTCTTGTTCATGAGAATGTCAAAAGCTAAGCTGATGGGTGGCACCTCTTCAACCCTCTTACTTAAAAAGAGTGATACAGCTATTTAAGAGCACAGACAAATGAAGTTTGGGGTTTTTGCAGTGTCAATATAGCACAGATGTGTACATGGAAATGAAATCAGGAAAATTTGCTTGAATGAATAGCACAGAGAAACTTAGTCAGATCTTAAAATCAAGTATCCTAAAAAAAACAGGAACAGAAATTTTTATCACTTCCCATATACTAAGAAAAGAAAATGCATAAGCAGTACTTTTCATTTTTTCTAATTTATTTTCTGTATTTTTGAAAGGATAATGTGTAAAAAGTGAAATCTGAATGACAATGAAATACCTGTTATTATTATATGCATCATTCAGGATTGTTAACAGATTCCAGTTGATGCAATATTCTAACATCAAGGTTCAGCAAAATTGTCAAATTGTTATGTTATCCTTAACATACAGAATCGTTACTGCCTAACTCATAATTTTATTAATGCAATGGTGGCAGGGTATGATGTTACATATTCAGTATAGATCTTAACTTCTGAACTTGTCTCAGTCCTCTGTTCTTGAGCCTATTTCTCTCTATGTTCTATGCCAGTTGTAAGGCAGCTTAGTCTGAGATCAGCTGTTCCAGTTTTGGGACACTGCCTGGAACACTGTAGAGAATATTACAATTCAAAGCAAAACGGAATAACCTTATCTGTGTTACATTTTAGACTCCTTGGATGAGTGTTTTCTGTAAGAATTCTGAAGACTCTTTCTTAGACCAAATGACGCTAAAAGCTGCAGAAAACTACTATCACCAAAAGAATGGGTTGTTAAGAGGAAGGAAGTGGTTTCAGGAGCACTGCAGAGAAAATAGAAAAAGAGAATGAAAGGAATGTGAATGGAGGATTTAGAGGGGAATGATGGGGAGATGTTCGTAGGTAATGTGCTGACAGGACAAGTTACTGGAAGAATTACACTAAACATAAAGAGCATATCAGTTATGATCAAGTGACTGAGGATACCATTGAGGGTAATAGGGCATGAATCCATAGGAAAACACTCCTCCTTAATTCTGTTATTCCCAAATATGTTTTCCCCTAAGATGACAGTATTCCAATCATTGTTTTATTGTTTGTTTAGATTTTCCAGTTTTCTTAAAATTTATTTACTGCATAGGTCTTTTGCAATATGGAAATTGCTGGAGGAGGATGGACAGTTATACAGCACCGAGAAGATGGGAGTGTGGATTTTCAGAAAAGCTGGAAGGAATACAAAATGGTAAGGTGAAAAAATGTGCAATAGCTATACAATTCATACAAGTGTCAGATTTCAAACACTATTTTCTTAAGTAAATAGTTCTGCCTATAGTGACGTGGTGTGGTCCTTCAGGCTTTTATGAACTACTTTTTGTCATGTCTATTACTTTTGAAAGTCATAATATCCTTTTTACTCAGTTATTTAAGAGTTATTTCCCATAACTTAGAGCTTCTTTCAGATCAGAAACTGAGATATAAAAAATGAGGTGAGGCCAAGGCCAGAATCTTGCCATCTGTCTTCCTGAAATTTTGACTTGCTGTGACATAAAGGGGTAATAGACATATGATGGTGTTTCTAAAGCCTGGATGTTTTCAGCTGAGGGGAACTCCTTCAGAATTTGGAGCACTTCAGATAAGAATGAACATTTTTACTGAGGTTTATCCCAAGTCACACAGCACCTTTGCCAATCAAATTCATGCACTGGACATGTTAATACTTCCAACAGGATTACAAGAAAATAAAGAAGTTACTAAACTAAAGATGACATGATTTCAAGCAGCCTGTTGTTCCTTTGCCAACTCAAAAAAATTTACTTAATTCTAAATAACTTTTATTTTTTTTTTTCATTTGCTGCCTGTTCAGACTTTCTGATGGAGCACTTTTCTCTGAGTCCCTAAGGACTGGCTTGAATTCAATGACATTCCTAGTGAAGTTTTCAGTGCTGTGTTACCAGCCTGGCAGAGGCTACAGTTTTCAAAAAACACTAAAATAAGAGAGTATTTTAAATATTTGAAAAGAAAAGCAAGTTCAGTTCAGAAATGTAAGGCATTCATTGTCTGATGCAGTGTCATGCTGGTGCCTTCAGTTTACATGGAAGTATTTCAATTCCTATTCCAGCCACCAAAACAGGAAACAAGTTAAAACACAGATAAAATAGCCATAAATCTCTTGAAAGTAGGAGGTATACAACTTCATCCATATATAAATTTCCATAAAGTCAGTGCTACTACAGCAATAGTGGTACTAACTTTTCCTCCTTGTTCTTTTGGCTCCATTTCCACTGGCATTCCATCTGCACTCTGGAAAATAAAGCTACCCTTTATTTGATATTCAATGGGTGATGAATACAAAACCTTTTCTGCAGATTAACTGTTCTGCATGATTGGTTATGCCATCTTCTTGCTTAGGGGCATACGATCTTACAGTATCCTTCAGTTATTAGTCTTTTTGTTATTAGTCTTACACTGTGCAGTGTAATTTGTACCTTTGCTTCTAAGAACTCTTTTCTGGCTATGGAATCTCTTGGGCCAGTTCAGTTTTGTACATTCAATAGTAATTGGAATAAATTTAGAGGAAACCCCTTAAATTCATCCTCCTATCCTTTTCTTATCAGTATCTAGTACATCTGTTCTGTCTTGTTTTCTCTTATACTGCTTATCAGAAAAAAAAAAAAATTAAATGGATCAATGAATAATTTCTTTAACAGCAAGTAAGATCACCCTGAACTGAGTTGCAACCATTTTTCATATTTCCTTGCCTGAAGAAGGAATATAAAACATTATTAAAAGTTTTGATCTCTAGAGGAGAATATAATTTTAAAAACTGTTGGTCACCATCTGCAAACCTGAGACTCTTTCAGAAGGCAGGTTTTTCACAAGCTTACTTTCTAAGACGCAGTTTCTGGCACTTATTAGGCAGTCATTAGCAGTAAAGAAATCCAAGTAAATGATTAGCTCATTTGCTAACTTGGCTATTGAGTCTTCTTGGTAATTTTCCAGTTTTCAGTTCTTGGATGAATGCACCTTTCCCAGTGACTGACTCCATTTTTGCCAAATTAGGTGATGGAGTATTGGATTCCCTATTCTCTTGCCTTTTAGCACGTCTAGTTTAATAATTCCCATGAAAGTCACAGAATTTATTCCACAATTGATAGCCCAACATTCACTATCAGTTTCCTAGGGAGGTTTCTTAGGGGTCAAGTCTCTTGGGGGCTTCCTCAGACCTTTAAAGTTATTTTCTTGCTTTCTGTCATTGGAGAAACACTCTCAATAGGTATTTGAAATTGCGTGCCTTGGCCAGCTCACAACAATCCTTTTTCTAGCCAGGTTTTTTTTTCCTGCATGTCAGTGTTTAATTGCAGTGCCTGTCTTAATTGCTACAGTATTGCTATTTTCCTTTCTCTGATGAAAGCAAGCTATCACTTTTTAATTATTCATAATGTCATGAGCTAGATTAGGATCACTTCTCCATAGTAGACTCAGAGCTGAATTGCTAAGCTTTATGGCAACAACTTCCTACCCTATGAACCAGCAGCTGGTTTTGGTTTCAGTTTATTTGAGGCAAGAATGATGTTCCGCGGTAAATTCCACGTTCCTTTAATTTCATATTCTTGATTAACATCTAAGAGTCCAACAACAGTTCAGTGCTTAAAACAAGTCTGTTTCCAACTTATTTCAGAAATCATCAATAGCATTTATGTGTGCCTGAAGATCGCGAAATCCAGAAAAGCTACAAAACCACTTCCATTTCTGTTGGGGTTTCTTCTTTTTCTATTCTTAAAGCTGTTGGGTCAAATTGATGGCTATCTCCATAGTGGCAATATGGTATGATGAGAAAGCAGGATAATTTATGCTCTTCTGTGGGTTAAATTCTTCACAGGCTGAGAGCCAGACCACAGAGGTAGTCACCAGAACTTTCTCAGGAAGTATTTTCTGGATGCAATTCTAGCAGGCATTTATATTGTTATCTGGAATAATCTGACTTTCCTCTGAGCCTCAGTAAATTTTAGCTGGTATGACAAGTCTGGGGATTCATGTCTTCTCCTTACTTAAAAGACAGCTGAACACCTCTTTGGACTGTAAGTCTTTGTCTTGGGTTGAGCTGGCAAAATGCCAAGTGTCCAAGACAGAGAGAAAGGGTTCCTCCTCCCCCCAACCAGCCAAGGGAAAAAGAAGAGGGAGAGGAAAAAAAAAACCTTCCAAACTAGATCTATGCTGAAACTAACTACATGTATTTATACAGAAAAGAGAAAATTAAGCGAAAACTACAATATAACTCACACACTTACACAAGTTATATATAACAAGAAATAACCTCCCACTCCGCAGTTAATATATGTCTATCACTTGAGATCTATAAGTACTCTATAAGACACCTAGCAAGAAACAGAAAGAGTAACAACAAAAGGTTTTTACTTCCCTGAATTCAAACAAAAGGCAAGTAGCGGCAACAGGAGCAGGGGCCTAGCAAGAGTAGAAGAGCTACAGCAGTCCTTCTACTTCAGCCATAAAGGAATTGACCTAACACCTCCCACTGCTGCACACATATCTTAAGTTTGCATCATCTGGTATGAAATACTTCCTTGGTTACCCAGTCAGGTGATAGCTGTCTCCCAATCCACATAGATTCTCTGAGCCTGCTAATTTGAGGCCTAGCTAAAACCACTACAGTCTTTGATTTCCTTCTAGGCAGGATGGGGTTTACCCTTTTTGACATATTTCCTACAGCTCACTTGTGTCAGTAAGCTTTAGTTTGGACATTTCCTGTAAGACCTTCTTGTTTGTGACAGTCAGGTTGCTTGTGACCTCATGTTTTCATCCCACTAGTCCTTGCAAGTCCTGCATGCCTGAATTATACATAATAAGAGCTACTATTCCAACAAAGATTTTATTTCTTAGTGTCATTGTTCAGTTCATTCTGAAAACTTCCAGGTGTTACTTATATTTAATTTTTATTTTCAAAGTGTTCAGCTCCTGTTTTAGAATGTGGCCTCCTAATTCTTTTTATGGTCACCATCTCTTGTAAGCCTTATTTTTTTTTCTGTTGTGAAAGTTTCAGTTCCAGTTTTCATTTTTGTTATCATTCTTTCTTCCCACCTTTCTTGTCTTTAAACTCTGATGTTTTTTTGTTCCTTATTGCATCAGTAGCAATACTAAGTTGCATATTTTTCTCATTCGAAATAGGTCATCACCATTTTGTGAAGTTAGTATTGTGTTTGACTTGAACAAAGAGACAAAAACTCAAGCCGTTGTACTGTTTCCTCTTGGAGCATTAATTGATGATGGATATTTGTTGTAGCTTTATCTATTTAAAGTAGTGTCCAGGTTCTTTTTCTCCCCAAATACTTGAAGAATCAAACTATATAGACAGAGCTCCCACCTCTTTCAATCATTAGATTATTATATTCATCTCTTTGCTTTTAAAGTGAGAGGATGACTGCGTAAAAATGCACACAGAACATTCTAGAATTGTTTTTTGTAGGCTTCTTGATTCTCGTTCCACTGTTTTACTACAAAATAACTTCAGATGTGGGTGGGGTTTTTAAACAAAAATTACATAAACCATATGACTTGGATGAGGAGAATATTCTTGACAGAAACAAATAAATTTGCTCATAATTTGGAAGCTCATATTGTGGAAACAATATCTTCCATAATTCTCAGATTTGTTAAAGCTAGATACTCTGAATTAATTTTGAATCTTTTTCTGGATTATGACTATTTAAAGTATATTATGCATTGCTATAGCCATGAAACCTTCACACTTCTTGCATTGACAGCCATACTCCTCTGTTCTTTAAAAGAGAACTCTAATAGTATCAAATAGTTCTGAAGGTGGTAACACTCATTTTTCTGCAACTATTCCACATTAAATGAATTTGTGAAAAGCTCCTTTTTTGGATCTTCATTCATGGCAAACTTTTTCTTAAAGCCTAAAGAAAAGAGATTGCTGGGAGCTAAAAATATATTCCACTGCAAGCATATGGTGCATCTGCCTGGGTTCACAGGATGGCAAGTACTGAAGTAACCACTGAATCTGGCTTCACCCGACTTCTGTTAGGGAGATTTAAGAAGATGCTGCTGCTGTTCACAGGAATTGAAACACTCAGCTTTTTGGTTAATGATTTATAATTTTGATAGGAATTTAAAATTAGGAAACTTTTATCATCATGTGAAAAATGTATACACACATACTAGACAGAGATTCCTTGCTTACCAACAGGCCTGTGCTTTTATGACAGTAAGTGGTTTCCTCCATTGACTTTAGGATGAGCTATATTCAAGTCATCTATTTTTAGGTCACAAACAGTAACAGAACCAAATAAAGGCAAAGCAATGAAATATTACTTTTAATGTCCATGTGGTCAGGTATGTAAACCTTAAAGTATGATTGTTGATTGATCTCACATGGACAAATTTTCACTTTCACTGTTATTGCCCTCAAATGTTTTGTCTATGAAGGATCGCTCCAAGTGCAAACATTTGCAGATGCCTCTTGATAGATAGCTACTTAGACTTTGTAATAAGAACCCATGTACTCCTTCTAATAAGAATTTCAGTGTTTCACTGTTTTGCAAAGGAGGGATCCAATGGATAGGAATCCTCCTCCTATTTGACTCACTCCTTCTTTCTCAACTGCTAGGTCATAACTTTATGACCTTTATAATAGGTCATTGAACAGGGTCACAGCCTGTGTGTGTGAACAGTCTTGTGACAGAAGATCCTCATCACTAAAACTTAGTGAAGTGACATCCACAATAGTGCCAAGAAGTGAGGAATAATGGACTATTTTCAAATGGCAGTTGTCACAGGGCTGCTTTGGTTTTAGACCTGAGATAGTTTTCCTGTTAGCATAGGAGGTTTTCTGGAGTGCTTTCTTATGACTAGCAGAGCAGCAGGGACTGTTCAGGGCACTCTTCGCAGCTTCTTCTTACCCCTGTGGCTTAGTGAAACACTTGTGATGGAAAGAATTATTGTTTCAAAGAACTTGGAGAGGCATTTTGAAGACAAGCTTGGAATAAGAAAGTTTTCTGGGAGGAAAGTCTACATTCATCCATCTAGCTAGTAGCTGGAGATGAATCCCATAATTTCAGCAGAAACAGCTTCATGTTTTTTTCCCTGCCAGTAATGCTAAGTAGTTTATAAAGTGCCTTGCAATATCAGCATCATCCCTCCTGCAAAAGTGAAGGGTTTGAGAACAGGGTGGACCTGTGAGAAAGGCAAAAACTAGGGAATGCGTGTCCTTGGAAAAGACAGAATTCTGTCACGTTGCTTCTGTAGAGTAAGCAAACCAGACAGGTTGGGAGTGGTGGTGGTCTTGAATTAATATGTTGAATGAATAACTTAAAAGAGTGAGTTATGAGCTCAATGGGATAAAAAAGGCCCATTTAAGACATGTATAATTCTGTAACAAATACATTTCTCATGATAATATGCTTCAAAATTGTAAGTTTCTTATATCTGAAAAAAATTATTTTCTTCAAGGGACTGGGGTAAAAGACATGGAAGTAATTTGTTTCTTTCACACATTTACAAAGTAATTTGGATATAAGGAAATGATTTTTGATGACTGGAATGTGTATTAAGATATTATGTGAGTAACGGCTTTCACAGAGCCGTTTAATAAAATGTGACTTTTTAGTTTAATAAAAAGTCACTTCTGACTGCAGCTTACTCAGATAATTGTCACTTTCATCAGTGCTGTAAAAATAGGCAGCATATTGTCTTCTTCTCCTGAGATCTAAATCAAACATGTCCAATAGAGATAGACATGATATCAAAGTGGTGAGTTTTATGAGAACATGCTTATGGAACTGTTCTGGTCCTGACCAAGGCTTAATCTGTAGTGAGCATTTCAACAGAATGATCTAAGGAAGCAAGAATGAAACAATAATTTTTTCAGAGAGGGCCTATTCGCTAGACTGGGCATCAGTGATGTTACTTCACAGCAAAGCGTCTTCTTTATTTTGGAGAATATTTTTAGATGTGAAACTAAACAAAATTTTGTGTTGGAGCACAGTTGTGATTCAAATGTGTTATGCTCAGCACAGCCATTTCTATACAAACATTACTGGATAACATCAGTTTTAAGTGCTGTATTGACACTTGGCTATACTTGTTCCTACTTTGCCACACCATTAATGTATACTGATAAAAATCATGTGGTCTTCCAAAGGCTGTTAATAAGTTTTATGTAGTCATGCCAAGATTTAGCTTAATCATGCTAACAGCCTGTAGTAGAGCACCATGAGAAAGATTAATGCCTTTAAAGAATCTTTCTAACTGAAAGATGGAAGCACTATTTTAACAGAGCCAGATAAGGTTCTTTGAGGTTGTTTTCAAAACTTGTGACTTGAAAATTATTAGAATTGTAACAGATGTTTTCCCAAATAGAAGACCATTCTCTTCAGGGAGGAACTCACTGGAGCAGCTCTTCACTTTGAGGCTTGTGTTAAATTAGAGTTATAACTTTTGGACTCTGACGTCAGTCATCTTCTGTTCTTGTTCAACTGTTTAGCGTTAGCAGCTGAGCCCAAGTAAATGTTTCAAAAGCAACCAATAAGTTTGATGATTGCTCTATTTAGACAGATTATGGGACTGAAATTCAAGCCCTGCTCAAACTCACATACAGTACAGACTCTTGGTCTTTGGTGAAGGATCTGTGCTCCTAGTAATGCCCATCTTTGCTATTTGGGATTACTCAGTGTATTGGGAAAAGACAAATAAGTATTTCTTTTTTGCACGAAATTAAACAAAAATCCTTTTTTTAAAGAATTTTTTATTACATTTCAAATTTTTAGCTTTAAAAGTTACCATTTATTTTTTTGCAAATAATAAAACAGAAAGTTATCTTAAGGTCAAAGTTTATTTTTCTTAGATGATATATCAAAAATTAGTTTTCTTTCCTTTAAAATGTACCCATCTCCCTGGAATCCACTTATTAGGAGCCATATTATGTATCTGTACATTCCTAAGATCCACATCCACATGTCCTAGAGTGAGAATGGGAGACAGGCTCTCAGTGTAATTGGTCTCAATAAGAAATTTCTGTTTTCAGTTAAATATTAAAGAGGTTAGATTGAAATCCAGGCCTGAGGAAGATATGCTGGTTGTTTTTTAAGTAGGATATGTATGTAGGAAACTGAGCTGTTTTGAGTCCATTGCCTATCCAGAGGTAACGTTTGTGCAAGGCTTCCACTTCGCAGATGCATTCTGTCACTGTGATGCTTCTTCATTGGAAATTTTGATGCAGTGTGTGTGTTTGAGAAGGAAAAAGTAACAAGGAAACCTAATTTCAGTAAGTCTAATAATATATTTGGTCTAGAATGAAGTGCAGCCTGAATTGCTGCATGTAATGAACAAGGTTTGGAGACACACTTTTCAACTTGGAATGATTATACAGATATTTAGCTCTTCATTTAAACTGACAATAGTTTAATTTTTGTCTTAGTGTTTTGAGAAAATACCTCTGGTTTCAACTGAAACATATTTTAAAACTTGACAACAAATATTTGTTAGCATTTCCTAGAAAAACAAATCTGATTATTTAACATTTTTTCCCATATTAAGTTAACATTATTTAATACATTTGTTGTCTGAGGAAATTAAAATAATTTCTAAAGACCATATTATTTCAAATAATATAATGAATAGCACAATGTGATGGAAATGAAAATATACAAGTATACAAAAAATACACAAGCTTTTTCTAGAAATTATCCTCTAAAACAAAGTCCATTCCACCATCTCAGCTAAGGCAAAAAGAGCTGAATATTCTTTATTGCTTCTGGAAAGTCATTGCTGCTGTAAAACCCTGGATATTATCTGCTTTATTCCGTGACTTGTCTGACAGAAGATGAACCCATAGGATATGTTGTCTGTGTCTGGTTTCAATTTTGTTTTGTCTATAAATAGTCAAAGCTTCCTGTGAGCATTATCAGGCAAAATAAATAAAGAGAGATAATTGCTTAATAAACCTGGAGCAACATGACTCAAGCAGAATACCCTCATAGATTTTGCCAAAGCTAATAAAATACTTTTGTACCCTACTTATTATTTTTGAGTAAGTATCAACTTTGTAAGGGCGTTTTTGAAAACCAGTATTGAATTCTATTTCTTTGTTTTCATGACTGCTTCAGTAGTATTGATTCTAGTAATCACCATGCAATTGGAAATGAGCTGATGTCATCTAGAGTAAATATTATACAGTCATGGGGTTTGTCTGTGCTTCCTGGTTTTAAGTACTTTAAATAATGCAAATAAACAACAAATAATTTTATTTATTTATTTATTTACATGACATTTGGAAACAATGTCAGAATTTACAGAATTTACTATATATTTATAAAGAAGCAGAAAACATCTTTCTATTCTAGCACATAAATGAGTTTAAAATAGTCAGTAAGGTTCTGTATTATGTTTTCATTTTTTTCTCTCTGAAAACAAATGTTATCACATCTACAGGAACAATCTAGGCTAAATGTAGTACAAAACATCACCTTATTATTCCTCCATGAAAAAGTCTGGATAAAAACCAAAATTATTAACTGGTTGTGATTTTTATGTCTTATTTAAGGTCAACATTTGCCAAAATATGATCTTATTGCAAGTTTCAGCAGCACAAATATGTTTTCTGTTTGTGAAGAATAAAATGAAATCTTATAATAATCTGTGTTAGGTCAGTGCAAAGATTTGTGTATTCTGTTTCTGACTAGTAGTGGACAGTAAAGAAAGCTTATGACAATAATGCCAGCATATTTCCCTACTGTATTGTTCGAGCTTCCATGGACTGCTAGTGAGGAAAATGAAGGAGAATTCTGAGAACTTCTGGAAATTTATGACCTTTCCCTATTACATTAAGTATTCTTTTGGGAAATTAAAGCCTCTGATTTGCCAATCATCCCAAAATATTATGCAAATTTCTAGGGAAAAGCAAAATTGAGTATTTTTGGAATAAAATGTAAAGTTTAAAGAATTAATCTCTCTATTTGAAAACATGTAATGAAGAAAATATAAAAAGATAATAGCAAAATAATGTCTTTCAGTCATTGAAAATGCAATTTAGGAACAGTGCTTATGATCCACTGGGTTTCAGAGGGACTTAAAATGTAGCTGAATGCAAACACATTCATGAAATACAGATGTTCCTTTTCCTAGTGGATTGACAGCGAAGGATGACTTGGATCACCTCATGTACTTTAGTTTAGGCACAAAACTTTAACACAAATAATTCTGGAAGTATTTTCTAT
Source organism: Hafferia zeledoni (assembly GCA_035583235.1). Classification (NCBI taxonomy): domain Eukaryota; kingdom Metazoa; phylum Chordata; class Aves; order Passeriformes; family Thamnophilidae; genus Hafferia; species Hafferia zeledoni. The sequence continues at coordinate 133,441,152 of JAWWEV010000083.1, read as the reverse complement.
AAGGATATGAATGCAAAAAACAGTGACTGTGTTGTGTACTGGGAAGCAAACCCATTTAATGACAGCTGTGGGTCTGCAATAGGTGCCTCCTAATGTTGAGTTTTAAGATTTATCACTGTGCCCTAAGGCATTCTCAAACCAAACTTCTTGTCCACAGAAGATGACAAGCATTGCCTTAGGCAAGGCTGTAGGCATCCTATCACTTGCGGCCCCACAGATTTGAGCAGCAGTATAAACCTAAATGGTATAGTATAAACTAAAATGCTTGAATTTCATTACTGAATTTTAATTAATGATCAGTTAGTGAATTCTCTCATGAACAGCAAAGTTATTGACTTCTGCTTTCCTGTGGATTTTTGTCCTGTGTCCCACATAGAAGTCCCATTCCCATTACTAATAATCTCCTGAATCCCTATTATTTTCTAAAATTCTCTATGGCAAAAGCTTGAGTTCCCCTTTTATGTCCCTCAAATCTCTCCCAGATGTCCAAGGATCCTCTGAGGCAATACAAGTTCAGCATCTGCACTTGGTTGGCTACTCTGAGTCTGCTTATTGGCAATTGCAATAGGCAACTGCTTCAGCCTTTCTCCCAGCAGCCACTCATCACAGAACCAGTTCTCCTGAAACCTTGTTGAACTTCAAGTTGGTGTGACTGTTAACCCAACATCAAGAGTGTTCAAAAAGTGTTGTACAAAAAAGTTTTCTGGATGAGAAAATAAAACATATTTTGTATTTGAAGATGAAATTCTGAAATGCACTTTGAAAGCTAAAGATCTTGAAGGTAAATCAAAAGAACCAGGCACAACGACCTTCTTTGCCAGCCTCCACGTTGTGGAAACACATAATTAAATAAAGATTTTCAGGAGGGTTTTTTTTTTTTTTGGGGGGGGGGGGGGGGGGGGGGGTGTTTTTTTTTTTGTTTTTTTTTCTAATATTATGTCATTCTGTTCTACACAAAAAAGCTCGCATATTCCATTGAAGAAGTAGTGTTTTTGTAGCAGAGACAGTGTAAGCAAGATATAAGAAAGGAGAGCTATGTAGTTACTAAGTTAGCCAAAGTATCTGGAAAAAACCAGCATGCATGCAAGTCTTTCTTCTGCTCTGGAACATAGGCAGTAAACTGCACACTAAATACAGGTTGGAAACAGTTGAGTTTGGCATAATAAAATCATACCTGAAGAAATTGTTGCCAGCTCTGTTCTTACAGAAATTTACAGCTTCTCTCTGGTTTAGATCTATGAAGGCTTTGAGTGCCTGTTTGTTTGTTTATTTATTTCCAGCCATATTAGGTGTTTAATAAAGTAGACTACTTCTCCTTGGGAACATTCTTCAGAGCTATGTTTTATACCCCACTTACTTCCTTGGTTGCACTTCTGATCTGAGTTTCAGCATTGTAGCCCCTTTTAGTAGGATTCAGATTTTCACAACTAATGTGGTGGCTTTCCTCAAAATTTTTAATATTTTTTTAATATTCCTTCTGTTCCCTGTTGCTGCAGCTTCATTTCCTCTGGTCAGGAGAGCAAGCCATTTAGTGATAGATTTTCATCTCAGTGTTAATAACTGGTGTGAAAAGGGAGATGGAAGTGTAAATGTGCAGAATAAAAAATATTATTTGAGAATAATTATATATGGTGTCCGGAGTTTCTATAGAGTACATATGGGAGCACATAATGTTAAAACCCCACATGTATTACATCCTGAATAGGCTGTAATCCAAATAAGATAAGACATGTATAATTCAACAGAGCCACAGTTCACAGGGGAGTCCCTTCAGCTTTGCAGCAGTGGGAAAAAGGGAGAGAGAATTTTCTGAAAATCTTCTTTTAAAGAAAGACAGCTGATAATAATAATAATATATCTTCTGTGGAAAAAAAAAAACCAAAAACCCACGTAGAATGCAAAGAAACCTACTTTGACTGATATCCGAACAACTATGCTCCACTTCTACTTTTTGCATTTTGGGGAGGCAAACTTCCTGTTAGGTAGTCAATGCAGAGAATATTTTGCCTTTCTCTGAAACATGTGGCAGTGACCAGTGGTGAAAAGAGAGGTCAGAGACAAACCACTGATTGCTGTGGGATGACACTGCCAAACATGCTATAACAGGAGACCAAGTGTGACAGTCACAGGGTAGAGAGACAAGGCAAGAAGATAGAGAGACTCAAAGGAAGATATAGGAAACAGTGATAGCTACAGACAGGTATGGCAGGTGTAGACAGGTTTTGTACAGGTGAGAAATCAGCTTTTGTATTTTAAGAGCAATGTATGAAGCCAAATATGCATGTGGATGCCATCAAAGCAGTAGGTGAGAGATAACAGAAGCATCATAAGGAGAAAATTTGAGGAGAAGGAACTCACACTGGAATATATGTTCAAAGCAAGATTATCGCCAGTATTTACAGAGACTTATGTAGGAAATAATCTTCTGACAAAGAGGATACAATGAAATAACATATGGGGAAAAGCCTATTAATAGTATCATCCCATATTTCAGTTTGAGAATTCTCTGAGACTTGCCACAGATTACCAAATTTCAGTTCTCGCAGATTAAACATTTTGTCCATGGGTATCACTTGATGGTCTCTGAGCCAAAAGGCAGACATGCTTATTCAAAACATACTTCAGCGCAGCCAAATGTGTCATGTCTTCTCAGCCTCTAGTATCAGTGAGGCACCAAATATTTGAAAACAAAAATGACTCCTGAGCAAAGTACTTTCCCTACGGGAACAACAGAAGAAAAAATCCCTCAATATTTTTATTTTTTGGTCCAGTCAATCTTTTAAGCTTCAAAATTTTTGAAATTAAGTTTCTTTAGAAGTTTGGAGCTGATATACCTAGGCATTGCCTGAGTATTACATGTGCTACCTCATGGCCTCTGGAGGGGCAAGATTTCATCCTCAATAGACCCAACAAATCCAGTCTGGAGCCAGGGCAATGCAATAAAGAGAAAAGAGAACGGGCTCTGCTTTCAGTGTTTTCATCTCATATTAGGAGTGACTGAAACATTATATAGAGAAGATCAATGTCTTGCCAATGTGTCTCACTGACACATTTCTCATTACCTAACCTTTAGTCCCAAGAAAGTCTCTCAATTTTAACGCCTTTAAAAATATATGCTTTCTGGAAATAATCCAATCTTTCAATTAATTTAATCAGGAAATTTTCATAAGGTCTTCTGAAACACTCCTAGCTCATCACTGCAAGCAAATCAGGAGATTTCTGGTTCCACTTTTCCTGTCTTAAGAAATATGAATAAGAATAGTTCTACTACTTGGAATAGTTCTTCACAAGTAAAGATTATGGTTTAAAATAATTGTTGCTGTTTTAAGAGGGAGAAAAATCAAAATGAAAAATGGAGCTAGGACTCCTTAGGCATGAACTAATAGTTTATAAAAAAATCTAGTTCTAATACATAGTAAGTAAATTAATGGTACTAATAAAACTTTAATGCAGTAAAATCTTCACTAAAATTTAAACAACTTTAAAACCCAAAATATGCACAAAAGTATGGATTTAGGAATACATTTTGAAAATTGATTATGCTATTTTTTTCATTATTACTTTTCCATGTTTGAAAATTATATAGTTTGCCTAACTGGAAATAAGATCATACGAAACGTGAGGAGAGCTAAGTACCTGTAATATTCTACTGCTGCTTATTTTTCATTTTTAGAAAATAAAGTTGCAGTGCCATCTCCTCTTCTTTAGGGTAGTCTGTGGGAACACTCCTAAATGTTTTTAAAAGCATAAAAACTTATATAGGTATCATATTTCACCTCATCAGGGAGACAAAAAAAAACCCAAAAAACTTTGTTGTAACAAAAAGCTAGCCAATATGAGCTTTAGTGGACCAAATATGAAGTAAATAAATATTACAGCTGAGCAGCCCTCACAGACACTGACCTGTATGGCAGGTCTTACATGCAGAAGGGGATTTTAAACTAAAAATTCCCTCCTTTATTTGTGTCAGACACTTGACAGGAAAGGTATTGTCCATTCTTCTTTAAAGATTAAGACATGAGCTATCATCCAAGCTAGCTTGAATTCAGTGTGTAATTTAGGGTGATTTAAACTCTCTTTAAACTTTTATAATATATAGAATAATTCTGTTTGACTTTTCTTGATAACTAGGTTTAACACCATATCAAATGTATTACAGAATATAACTATGTCCAGTATTCACACTGACGGATATGCAAATACATCATACTATTAATATCATGTAACTGTAAAATTATTCTTAACTGATAACCTCAACTGGCCTTTCAAATATCAGTTGAACTGCATGACATTTCTGCATCTTACACATTAGTAGATTCATTTTAGAGACAGTCAAACTGGAGCACAGGAAGCTATGACCAGTAATTAGAATGTATAGGTAAAATATAATGGTGGTTTTATGATTGTGTCAAGTTTCTACCAATTACAATAATTACATCTAGTTATTTTGCAACTTTTTTTCTAGGGTTTTGGTAGCCCATCAGGTGAACATTGGCTGGGAAATGAATTTATCTTTGCAATAACAAGTCAGAGACAATATTCTCTAAGAATTGAATTAATGGACTGGGAAGGAAACCGGGCATATTCACAGTATGACAGATTTCACATAGGAAATGAAAAACAGAATTACAGGTAAGAATCTATTGAAATTCTTTTGACTCTGCTGAGTGATAAATATTGTTCATTGTTCACTTGTTAAATACGAGAAAGGACAATAATATGATACTGATTTTCATAGAAAATTAATAGAGGGTAAAAATAAAATAGAAATAAGATTTCTCAGTAATGGAAGGATAGAATTAACCTATCTGAGAACAAGGGGTCGTGATCGCTGGTAGAGCTGCTGAAAACTGTATAACTTTTACCATCAGAACTCAAAACTGATTGAATACAAAAATATTTGTATTCTCCATTACAACCTGAAGGATTTCTACCTTGGAAGCAGAAAAACTGAAACAATGAACATGGGAATAAAAGACAAAAAATGCTGTTAAATCATCTGATATCTCCAGACTAAAAAGTCAGGGTAAATAAAAAGGAAAAACAGAATACTGGATGTGATTGTGAGGGAATAAAACACAAAACTTTTTCAGTACTATTTTCTGTCATATCTTATTTCAAGGTCATAATGTAGGAAACTTAAACCAGGGTATTAAAAAAAAAAATAACCTGGAGACACAAGAAGTATGGATGACCTAAGTAGCTTATTTTATTTCTTTTAATAATTGCTTCATCAGAACAGACAGTACAACACTGGAAAAAGGAAATGAAACCCAGAAATATCTCTCAAATTATTTATTACAGCACATTTAGTTAGCATAACATTCAGGACAGAAACAAATACATTGTAAACCCAAACATTCTAGTCATAGCACATGAAACTAGTTTGGTATTCAGATCTTTAAATTCAAGTAACATGATTCTCATAAATGCTGTTTACCTCCCTCCTCTCAAGCCCCCAGAGAAATGTGAGAGCAATTTATTCTTTATGCTGACAGCATTGCTCAGGTTGGACACAAAGTAGTGTCCCTGTCCTCTGGGGCTTCTCAGGGGGAAGTACTGCATGCTGTAGAAGTGCAAAAGCTACGTTTAGAAGCAATCAGTAAATATTAACTCTTGCGTAAAGAAAGTTTATCCATTATTACAAGAATTTGTCCTATGACATAAAAACTCTTTATTTTGCTTGCCAGCATCACTATCTGTGATAGAAGTAGCTCCAGAATGCTGGATGAATAAAAACCTGATTATTGAGTCCTAAACAGCTGGCCACTCTTCAGAGAATGCTGATTTCCCTTTATCTGAGGAGCTGCCATTAAGGATTTAAATGATTCCTCTGAAGTCGAAAATCACAGTTCCTAAACTCCTGCTCCCAGTGCCTTTCCTTCACAATTGTCAGGCATTTGCCCTGTTTGTTTTCAATACCTCAGGCATAGAACTGCATACCTTTTCAAAACTGTAGTTGCTGTTATTTGAAATAATTTTGCCAAACAAACTAGATGCTCTCCTGTTTTGGAAGCTTTTGGTATTTTCTTATAATGACCCACATTAAATCTTGTTTCTATTAGCAAAAATAAGTAATTGTAAGCTGGCTAGACATATATTAGTTTCAAATAATACAATTTCACTAAGTAATAATAAGCAGTAAAGAGACAAATTTCTAAGCTGGTCTGGGCAGTGGATCGAGGAGATCTGAAACAGAGAAAGGGAACTGAAATGAAGCTCAAGAATTGGAACATTTTTAATTTATGCTATGGCAGTTCCTTGTACATTTGGAAGACTTAAAAAACCATAAGGGTCCAAGTCTCATGTTTGAATACAGTAAATTTTTTAAAAAATACCATGAAGAGATAAAATTTGCTTGAGAAAATATGGGAAATAATTTTCATACTGTTTTTCCAAAATCCAGCAACAACAGTACACAAAGTTTGATTCAGTCTGGATAACTCCCAATTGGTGATTTCAGAAGGGTTCTGTTTTTTCTCTGGGCTGTTGTATTCTCTTTACTACTTTTTATTAGCCTACACAATCTATGATTAAAAAGAGTAATGCTGAACATATGTAAGTTCAAATATACTTTTTTCTTTTTCAAAATGAGACAGCTCAAAAAGGTTTGCTGGAAATGCAGAATAAAATCTATTTTTCCCAGATGATGACTAGGAAGAAGGTTGAGATGAGAAGGTGGATACTGAAGCAGTAAATATATAACGATAAATGATAACTGAAACAGGAAAGTCAATGTTATACCACATGTGAAACCTTCAATAACAGTATCTAAGTGATTTATTTCTTTTAGAACATCCTTAGTTTTCTTATCTGAACAAGATGATTACATAGACTGTCTGTAAATATGAAAATATCTCTGTCAGTCTCTGCAATCTTACACTGTGGCAAGTAAAATCTCCATAGAGTAAGAAGAGCCAGACCCTTCAGATCTCCCATTTAGTGCAGGGTTTCTTAATTTAATTAAGAGTTATTCATAGTGCTATGAAAACATGAGTTGAAAGAGAATCCTAGAAGACACACAACCTCTCCTCTTTTCCTGTGTAGACTCTGCCTAGACCACTCCTGATAGTCTGTTGACATTGTTTGATGTTCTTAGGGGCTGTACAGCTGTGGTGCTCTGACCTGTGTCCTCGGACACTCCAGAATTAAACAGGAAGAGTAACCATGTGTTGGGATTTCAGGAACCACAGTTCATAATCCTACATATTAGTTAATGCAAACAGATATACTGATGCTGAATTTTGAACAGTAGTAATTTCAGTCTGCACATACATCTGGTTTTGCTACTCACGATACAGGAGAAGCAATTCCAAGCATAGCATGAGATGGGGAATGGTGGAATTACAATTTGTACCTCAGAACCCTTAGGGAAATTTAATAGATACCTCCCTGTGACAATATATTTTGGTATTTAGTTATTCTTTGATTTAGAAAAGTTTTCTATTGCCACAATGACTCAGTAACCTTGGTTCTATCCATAGAGGAATACGAATAAATTATGAAACTCTGCTGCTCAACTGAGCAAGACTTTGTTATTGCTGTAGGTATAGGTGAAAACTGATGGTGGGCAGAGAACATCCTAACAAATATCATCTGTGAGTGAATCATGGACTTAAGGTGGTGGCTGACCTTTGATAGTTAAAATTAAGGAGAACCAGCATGAGAAAGTGATTACAAGATTTTATGAGAAAATGAGAGAGAACATAGACACGTTATTAGCAGAACACACAAGAGACAAGTTTACAGGAGAATAAGTTATGAAGAGACAAAACAGGTGTATGAGTCCTCAGAGGCAATAATGAAATTTGTTGCAAGCAGGGAAGATAATAATTAAAATTATTCAAGTAATTTCAAATTCCCAATATGATCTTGTCATTCCTAGAAATCTAGGTAGCACAGTTTCCAAGCTCCCCAAAATGCTGTGTCTCTCCAGGCTTTGCTTTGGGAAACCCAATGAGTTTTTCAATGTAAACTAACAATTGTCAAACTTTATGGGACTTTGTATCAGACATTTTTTAGTTCACTGAGTATAGTATAGGACATTTTGCTCTTGTTTGATTAAAAGTTTCTATAGTTAGTTTCAGCAAGCAATAGTATTATTTCTCTCTTTTTTCTTAGGCATATAGGTAGGTAGTCTAGTCTGGTGCCAGAAGCTTTGAAGTATTGTTAATATTTGGGGTTTGGGTTTGTTTTTTTTTTTAAAGGTGAAGGCTACTGAGTAATTTGATCACCATTGCTGAACTAATGTTGGAATTCATTGCAAAAAGTATCTCACTTATATTTATGGAAAATAGCAAAAATATATGTATTTGTTCAGTCTTTTAAATTGTACTAATGAAATACTGCAATAGGTAGTAAAGAAAGTATTGAGAGTCAACTGTTATGGGGACAGCTGGTTTTATGTATCTTTAATTAAAGAACATATTCCATACAGTATTTCTGTTTCAGAGGCAGGACATAAACAGGCCATTGTCACTTTCTCAGTATACAAAATCTCATTTTTAGGTATTGCTCTGGTTCTTTATTAAACAGTCTTTTCAGTGATGTATTTGCTGTAAATAACATTTTTTCTTCTTGTGTCACTCGAGTTTTTTAGGTAAAACACTGAATCATCCTGACTTGTAAGTTTTTTGAGACATCTGCTTAGCTTCTTCTGTGTTTGTAACACAGTAAACCTTCAAAAGGTCTGTTCTCAAATGGGGAAGAAAAAGTACACTGGGGGGCACATAGAAAATCTGTAGCAAAGCAAAAACAATAAACACAGGTCCTCTTGAGACCCAGTCCTGTTCCCAGACCCCAATACTTTTCTTGCCAAATATGAAAACTACAGAATAACTGAAAACATAGACATGGTGCAAAAATTTAAGCCTGTAGTAAATTAACTTTCTTTGGAAGCTTGAAATTCAATTTTCAAGTCTACTTCTGAAGAAATATCCATATAAAATCCTAATAACAGACAGAATGGTAACTGTGATATGCATACTTTCTGTGATTTGAAAATATATTTTGGGGGTTTTCACCAAACAATGGTATAAAATGGATAGTTTGGGAAAAAATAATTTAGTATCTCTATGTATGCATAAATATCTCACTGTAAGAATTTTATTTTATTTAAAAACATTGTCAGCTCAGTAATATTCCATGAAGTCTAAATACTGGAAGTGCAAGGATTCAACTGATGCCCATTAACCAGAGGCCTTTCTGGACTAAGGCCAGCGTTGCTATATTATATCAGGGACTAAAACTCACTGGCAGTCCATGCACTATCTCCAAATATAAACAGAAATGAAATATGACAATTTCTCTGACTGAAAGTTGATGTAAATATACTTATGGAATTTATTAATAAAAAATTTACCTCAATCCACATAAATCCCTACATATACTATCCATCCACAGCAAATCATTTCCCACATCTAAGTACATAAAAGTCATCTCTGGTTCAATATACAATAGGCCTGACTATCCTGAAGCAGGAACAGAGGTTTTCTTCTTTGTTGTAGGATACAATGAAAATTTAGCAAAGCTGAAGTCTCACATAGAGGAGTCTGGGGTTCCTGAGGTAAATACGAGCCAAGAGAGAAGCACCAGTGAAATACCTCAAAAGATTTAAGGGTTATTCTTCTAAGAAGGTAGCACAGCTGAAAGCCCAGCTGAAGTGCCTCTGTATCAATACCCACAGCATGGCCAACACACAGGAGGGGTTGGAAGCCACCACGTTTCTAGAAAGCTAAGAACCCATTGCCATTACTGAACCTGGGTGGGATGTATCCCCTGACTAGAGTGTGGCTGTCAGTGACTACAGGCTCTTCAGAGGGGGTGGGAAAGGAAGGAGGCGTGGAGGCATTGCCCTCTACATCAATAAATGAATAGATTATGAATAGTTATTTCTGAAGCACAGCCATAAGCAGGATGAAAGCTTATGGGTAAGAATCAGAGACTGAGGCAACAAAGGGAATCATAGGAAGTACTTAAACAGGTCTCATAAGAAAGATGGGGACAGAGTTTTTAGTAGGGCATGGTGCCACAGCACAAGAGATATTGGTTTTAAACTGAAAGAGGGAAGATTTAGAATAAGTATAAGGAAGAAATTTTTTACAGTGAAGGTGGTGAAATACCAGAACACGTTGCTCATTCAGGTACAGGTAGGACAGGGCTCTGAGCCACCTAATCTAGTTGAAGAAGTCCCTACTCACTAGGAGGGCCTTGACTAGATGTCTTGAAAGGTCCCTTCTAACACAAACTGTTGTGTGGTGCTATGATTTTAATTTTTTATGATACTGAATACTGTAAAGGATTCATATATGCAAGGTCAGCTCCAAAATAATAAAAGTTATCAGACCATATCTATTTAAAAAACATTTTGGTCACAAATAATGCTAGAACTCCTTAATGGACCAGTATCTAGGATATGGAGGGAAATCAACAGAGGTGTTCCACAAACACTAGGAAATTCTTCAGTGTTTAGAAAACTACTTGTATAAAACTTTACAAGGTATACAGTGCTGGTTGTACAGCAGCCTTGTTTTCCAGGAGGAAAGTAAAGCCTCTGGTGTAGGTAACACTCAGAATTTATCTGATGTAACAATGGCCTAGCCATTTTTGCATATCCACTTGTGTCTATTTTCATCATCAGATCTTTCAATATATCTCCAAGTTGTTGACATCTTCAGTCTTGATTTTCTCTATCCTTTTCCCTCGATTTGTTAATTTTCAGTTACCTTCTCCAAACTGATATATTTCCTTCATCAAAACTGGATAATTCTGCTCCATATATTCAGTTTTGTTTGCCAGCAGAAACCACATTCCAGCAGTTTTTTTTTTTTATGCTATTGCTAAGAAGCTTTCAATAGTTAAATTTGATTTTGCTCTTATGTCTCTAGAAAATTTTTTTTGCTTTGGCATTATAGGGCTTTTCAACCACATATCTTGAGAGAAGCTTGTTTTCCAATATGTGCCACCACAGTTATCACTACAGAACATAGTGGGCATGTCATTATCTCTTGCTCCAGACTCCTAGATTCATTTTTTAGGAAAAGGAAAATATATGAGCAAGAACAAAAGTATCTTCCCATAAAAATTATCTACAATAAAATAAACATCAGTTCAAACTACTGATTACTTGAGGCAATGAAAAAATATTTTGTAACAACATCATCCTGGATTTAATGAATTTAAATGATTAATCACAAGGCAGACCTGTTTTCCTCCAGGTAGGTGAGATAAAGATTTTCAGTGCTAGCATTAAAGCTGTTGAGCCCTAGGAACAGACTGCAGGACCCTATCTGAGACACTCGATTCTCTGTGCATGCCTGCAGAAAGATAATCTCCTTAGACAGAAGCCAAATCAGGCAACATGCAGAGCAGAGAGCTTCCTAGAGTTAAGCATTAGGAAATTCTGAAAATAGCAAGGCATCCATTTATATACACTGACAATTCACAGCCAAAGCCTGAAGGTAGGAGACAATGTCTTGTCTTGGTTGGAAAAGAAATTAAAGACCCAGGGTTAATTGCCAGAGGATATCCAGACCACAATTGTTGCTTCTCAGGAGAAAGCAGCAATCCAGGCTGCAGGGGAACAGGCTCCTCAATGAAGCTGTGACACAAAGAATTCACTGTTTAGTGAATGAGTAGGTACCAAGTCACTTGCCAATGAGGTGGAAGAGAAATCTCTTAAGATTATGCTCCCTGCTCCATGTCTCATTTTGAATTAAATAGTTTTTTATTAAATTATGCAAATATGTTATGAAGCTGTGAGTTCATTTCTGCTAAAGACTTATATTTGTAATTTTTTTTTTATTTGAACTTTTTTTTTTGCAGCAGGACACATGTTCCTGGTTATGGCATTGTTGTGAAAGGAGTGTTGTGGTTTTAAACATTTCTGTTGCTGCGTCACTACAACCCCCAACTCCTGCATGTGGGTAGTCACTCAGATCAGTAAATTGTTATGTGAAAAGTGGAGAGGAACAGCCACTGGTAGCTCAACCACTTACTACCTAGGAGGATCTTTACAGAAAAAAAAAAAAAAAAAAAAAAAAAAAAAAAAAAAAAAAAAAAAAAAAAAATTAGTTGATTTATGTGAGTGCAATATAATTCCAAATAAGACCAGAACAGTGAAATCTTTGCTGAGGGCTACTGCTCAGGCACACAAGTCTGAGAGAATTCTTTAGTGCTTGTAAGTATTGACAGAAACATTATGAAAACTTGGTAATGATCTTACTTGTTACATATTGTAGCTCAGTGGAGATTTCACCAGCTATGGCCAGTTAACAGGGACAGACAGAGTGGCACCTAAGAGAAAGCTGCAGACTTTAATAAGGTATTCACCAATTTTTGCTCCTCCAATTTAAAATGACTATACTCATCTTGGTTTTATTATCTTTAATCTGAATTATTGGTCTTCTTGCACAGCGTTACTCTCTTTTAGGCTTCTATTGCTCCATGCTGCCTCTATATTTGTATTAATAATATCAAAGAAGTATTTTTAAGAAATTTTCATAATCCTGTTCTGAAGGGACTTCACTGTCCAAAGGTAAGAACTCCCACTTTTACCAAGAAGAACTAAGTTTCCTTAACTTCTGTCAAAGCATTTACATAGAGCTTAAACCTACTGATGTTTGTATTAGTGTAGAATTTAGCACAGAATCCAGTAACATTGTTTCTTCTCTCCACTGGGCTTTGACATGAAGGAGTTCCTGAGTAAAAGATTATTGCAAAGCTGAGACACTTCTGGATATTTTCCAATCATGAGGAATTTTTTTTTTATGTCAATACTACTGTGTGTAGAACATTGAGACATATCCAAGAACACATGGCAATAAATTTAGACTACCCATCACAGGGACATAAGTGATGTGATATTTGTCTCAATTTCTGAAAAAAAAAAAAAAAAAAAAAAAGAGCTAATTTTTAATGTTACAATAATTTTCTTAATTAGCAGTTCAGTATTCTTGCAACATTTTTACTGTTTAAATTAACTTAATTCTTGTATAACATAAGTGTTAAAACTCTGCAACTTGTAATAATTATCAGAATGTAGATTAGCATAGCGAAAATGTGTGTACTATGTGTAAGGGATATATGTTAAGGACATCAGAAGTAACAGATACAGCATCACAGTATAAACATTTAGAGTTTCATTAATGTTTGCTTGTCACTTATATGCTGACAGTTTAGGATTACATTATAATGCATCTATAAGTTTAAGGGTACAAACTGAAAGACTAAGGCAAAAATTAATATGCAGATCAAGGAAAAAATTTCTCAGTAAAATTCACAATTACAAAATATTTCTGCATTGCAATAGTTTCTTTAATGCAGAGCCTCTGATTGTATCATTCTCCTTGCTACTATCTGTGAAACTTGGAAAGCATTGGAGTACATTTTCAGGATCCAAATTCAGGTCCACCTCAAAATATTTAACCTGGGCATTATTATTGTCATAAACTTGATCAAACCTGAAAAAAAGTGATATTTCCAAATGCCAGTCCAGAAGAGACTGAAATTTGGACAGAAAGAATGAAATGTGTCTCTGATTTCAGTTAGAAAAATTATATTCTTCCTGTGGGTGACCAAGATCTTCATCAGAGTGAACTTGATCATTAAATATTTACAAGATTATGAAGAATTTATTTAGCATTAGTGAAAATATCTCCAGATTAAAAAAATTTTTTAAAAATTGCTGCTTGGAAAGTTTTCCAAAGTGTCCACAATTTTCACTATTAGCCAAAATTTGAAACTTAAATACTCCACAATGCAGAAGCAAAGTATGGGACTGGTAGGCTCCCTCAGTAGAGTTTGCAATAAAGAGGTGTGTGCTGTCTGTGCCCCCATTAGCTGTTGGTTCTCTGCCCACTCTGAGCTAAACAGAAGCTCAGTAGATCTGTCAGTGTGGCATCGAGCCCAAGCTAATATATCCTGCCCCTGAGTAGGTGCAGTGTCACACTTACTGCAACAGTACAGATTCCAGCCAGGATGGAGTGTGGGCAGAATGAGCTCATGTCTGCTCAAAGAACTGACAGAGCAAGCTTTTATCTGCCTGAAAAACACATCCAGAAATTCTCAGTGACCCTTATTTAATCTAGTACGTACATGGTTAAAAGTCTCTGAAGTCTGTTAACAACATCCCAGCCAACCAACCCCAGGGCATTTTTCTCCTCCTTTTATCATTAGCAGCTCTATTGGCAAGACTTCTAGAGCCTGATCCTGAGAACACTTTTTGCACTGATTCACTGTATTTTCACTATAATACCAGCAAAGTGGTGTGGCATTTTCTGTATGTTCACTTCTTTCATGAGTCAAGAAGTGAAGTGTACCTGTGGGGCCTGGGGGGAATTTGGCAAACGGATGATCCCAGATGTGTCCATAGTCATTCATTGCATCAATCTTTAAGAATCTCTAGTTGTTTTATGTTTCATTTTTGGTTTGTTTGGGTTTTTCTCCTGTCAAATGGAAACATACTTGATTTTGCTGTCTCTCTCTCTAAAGTAATAACAATAAAAAGGGATATTATTCATTATTTTGTTCACAGCAGAAACACGGCAGATGAGTTAGACCACAAAGCAGTGGGGTATACCATGTCTAAAGAACTACTGATTTACATAAACCTACAAATAGATAACAACTTTGAACATGAGAGCACAGAATTATTGTGATGCAATGTAGTTTTTACTGTTTGGTTGGTCTGCAAATTCTGCAAGAAAGTAGTACTGAAAAACAATGGAAGCCTAGTTAGAAAAAGAAAACAAGTGTCTGGTATCATACAGAGTTTAGTCTCTAGTTTTCTGTTCCATCAGATGCTAGAAGCTGGAATGTTTTCAATTTCAAATCAGTGCTGGAACATCTCACTACACTTGAACCAAGTGCATGTGCACTGTTTATGTTTTGTTTTCTTTTCTTTTATTCAGCATTATAATTCAGTTGCACTGAAGTAAAACCCCTTTGCACCAATCTCCATGCCATTTGAACCAAAGAAGTCATTATTGAGAATCACAGCTCTTATGAGGTCATGACCTGGGGTTTTAGGAGGGGGTAAAGCATGTAAAACATGCTGATCCCTGTTAGCCTGGTCAGTGTGGCACCAGCAAAGAACTTGGATCATAAGTGGGTGACAGTCAGTGAACCTTTCACTCATATGTGATTGTTTATCAGCCACAAATGACGCCAAGGGGGTTGAAATATGTTTTAATAGTCTGTTTATATTTTTCTACCAAGGTCTTAGTGCCACATAACTCATTTTGGCATTTTTTAAACTTCATTCTGCATTAAGAAAACCAAGCAAACAGTGAAGCCAATATTTATTTTTCAAATAGCTGTAAACATTTCACAGAAACTCTCTGTGCATCAGTCACTTACAAAATTTGTTACCTTTTCCTAGATACTTGCCCTTATAATGAAAGCTTAACCTTTGTGTCATAATGGAGAAAAAGGGCAGAGGATGAGCGTAGCATTTTGTACAATATATCCACTAAAGATTAAAGTGATCAAGACAGAAGCGTTGCATATTATTCAGGCTGAAGGTGGGACTTGTTTGTGTATACAAGTACTTTTGCCTTATATCCTGTTTAAATAGCATGCACATTTAATCAAAAAACCCTAATATTGCTGGTGTGAATGATACTATGTAAATAAGAGAAGCCTTGGCTTTCTCTTCCCCGCTTTTTTCTTCTTATCTTTCTCCTCCTCTATATTTTCTTAATTTTTTAAGCGCACTTAGGTCGTCATTCAGCAATGTACTTAGGCAATATTTTTTTTTTATTTTAAGCACATAATAAGTTCTTTGTTGAGGCAGGGCCACCAGAACTCTCAGTGAAGTTCAAATCACTCTTGTTTCATTATGATTGCTTACTCTTTAAGATGACATCAACCTGTCAGCAACATCAACCTGTTTAAAAAAAAAAAAAAAAAAAAAAAAATTAGGGTCAGAAAGAGATCATGACAAATACGTTGTCATTAATACTACCTTATATTGTTACCAATTTGGAAATTATTGCATTTTACAAAGTGATTGCTCAACAACCCTTGGTGCTTACTGATGTCATGAGTTTGAGTACAAGTACGCAGCCACCAGATAAAGGCCTTTAATCTAATTAGTAGAAAATCATAAACTGTGAATGGCTTATTCATCAGAACAGGTTCCAACATAGGTAGGTGAATGAAAATCCTGATTAGTGTTTTGCTTTGAAAATAATATCGCACAAAATATCCCTGCATTTTCCTTCTGGAGTCCTGCAGTGGGAAGTACACATCTCTTGACATGAATCCCAACATAAATCTTGAAAATCTCATGCAGAACCCAAAATATTTATTTTAATGTGTTATTCATTAAGCTGTATCTTGAAATTGTAGTCTGTTGGCAGCTGGAGACTCATTCCATCCCATCACGTTATAGCAATACTGTAGTATGATTTGATAGGGTCATTAGGTCATTAACACTGGAAAAAAATTCAAAAACAGAATCTGCAAATGCCCAAAGGACCACAATTGTAAAAGAGGATTGCACTACTAGCACAGATTAAAGTATAATCAAACAAAATGGATGGAAATTTAACTGCAGGCTATTTCCATTTTTATCAATAATGGCTTATTTCCTTACATTTTAAACTCTTCACAAAGAGAAAAAACAAACAAACAAACAAACCAACCAACAAAAATCCCATAGGTTGCTACAGCATGTCCACTGAATGGCAGTGAAGTTGATGAAGAGTTTGGAGCACCAATCTCATGGGGAGTGCCTGAGGCAGCTGATGTTGTTTAGACTGGAGAAAAGGAGTCTCGGGGGAAACCTTGTTACTCTCTATAACTGCCTGAAAGGAGGATGTAGCCAGGTGCGTGTTGGTCTCTTCTCCCAGGTAATAAGTGACAAGAGGAAATGGCTACAAGCTGCACCAAGGGAGTTTTAGATTGGATATTAGGAAAATTTCATAATAGAAAGAGTTATCAAGCACTGGAAGAGGCTGCCCGGGGAAGTGGTTGAGTCACCATCCCTGGAGGTATTTAAAAAATGTGTAGCTGTGGCGCTTAGGAACATGGTTCAGTAGTAGACCTGACAGTGCTGGGTTAATGACTGAACTCAATGATCTTAAAGGCCCTTTCCGACCTAAACTTTTCTGTAAGTCTATGATATTTGAAAGATACCTAACAGTTTCAATTAATTATTATGCCAATTGAAACATGGGGGAAAATGTAATTCAATCCAGATATTTTGTCCAATTCAATATATAAATAATTTCTTAATGTGATTATGCTACACTTCATTCAGCATTCAATTTGATAAAAAATGTTCAGTACTTATATTTCAAGTCAAGAATTCTGTTAGCTAGTGTGCCTCTCATTGCTGTTTTAGACAACAGCTTTAGATTCTACACATAACTTCAATCAATATAAGCCTGTGTGAAGCAGACACGAGTCTTGAACAGAATGATAGCATCTTATTTTCATTGTGCTGAAGTGTAAGTTTTCATAAAGTGAATCACAAGAATTCACTCCTTATAGGAGATACTTCAGCATAAGTAACATTTTTGGAACAGGTTGTTTCCAGGACACTGGCTCCTTGTGATTTACATAACATCTTTGGATCTCAGTGCCAGTCCCTAGTTTTGCTCTTACTTTTCTGCACCTCACTTATGTGACTCTTGCCACTTGCTCTCATGGAAAACTCAGTATTTTGTGGCACTAAATACTATTCTTGATCTGTTTCTCCTGCAGGGCAGGAGTGCTTAAGGCTTAGTTTTCTCACTACATGATCTGTGACTTGAGAAGTTATCATGACCATGGAACTTTAGGGAAGGAGTCTAATATTAAGGAGGGGCCAATATCAATTAAACTACGACATCAATTTCTTCCCCGATATGTACTCTGAGTTCTTGGGATAGTGTCTTGCTTCAGGTAGACTGCAGTTCTCTGCAGAACTGTATAAACCTTTGATTGAACTGCCACAATTAAGAAAACAGTATTCAGGTAAAATAGAAAAACCAGGTCAACTTGAAAAGTTACTTATATTTCTTGTTAATTTAAAAATAAATTGGGATGAAATAACAAGCATATAAAACTATGGAACCACAAGAAGTAGGCATGTACATATGTACATATTCTTTTTTATCTCTATAAATGGAAAAGAAATTACACATTTGCATACCATCTTCACAGATTTATTCTTCTAATTGAAACCAGTAACATGCCACATATTCAAGATTTAATTAATATTATGCAACAGTAAAGATGGACTTGTGGTACTTAACTGTCTTAAAGCACAAATATAACTAATTTCAGTCATATTTCCAGCACACTCTTTACAAAAGAAAAAGAAAAGCAACCAGAAACTCCACTAGAAACAAAAATCTAAACCCTAGCATCCCTCCCTTCAAACCATATGAATTATATACTCTTTAAACAAATTAATTTCCAAACACCAAATTATATTAGTAAAATTTATATATTATTTTTACATTAGTCTATGTATGATATTTGTTACTTTTATGGATACTTATGATTAATTACTTTCAATTAAGTGAGCCACGTAATAAATATTTCACTGTGGCTGGTAAATGGTATTTTTCAATGACACTGCCTGGTATCAAGAATGCAGTATCTACAGTAGCCATCAGGGTAAAAGTAAGCACAAACAGCATGCTGATACATGAAGTTTTCCATTTCCATTTTATCTAAAACAGTTAATTAGGATAATGTATAACCTATGTGGATGACAGTGGGTAATTAATGTCACCCTCAGTACAACTAAATCATGGATTTATGAAATCCACTGCTATAATGTATCTGCCTGGACTCCAACAAACTATATTTATGAGACTTTTGGAACTTCCAAGCATATTTTGGAAGAAGTTATTAAGTTAAATTTTATTGGAGTTGTGTGGGTCTCTTTTACTGGATTTTCAAAGAGGATTAATCAATTTTCCAACCAATATTCACTGAACATTTCCACTGACTTCAATGTCTGTAAAACAGATCCCTAAACAAAGATATTCAAACATCACAAGGTTCAGCAATTCAGTAAAGATAAGAGGCAGAAGGTCTGGTTCCTTCTATTAGCCTTAAAAACTAATAAAATATTAGTTTCTTTGGAGAGTCCCTGTAGTTCTGTGTTGAAAAATCCCTTAAGAATCAATTTTGGCATTTCTGCTGTTGGTTTCAGCCAAACCCAGGAAGTGTATTTGAGCAGGAAGAAAAATACTTTTTCATTTTAGGTTACATTTTAAGATAACCAAATTTCTCTAGCCTTGGCTTTGCATATGTACTGGGCAAGTGTTCAGATAAGTTCTAATTTTGTATTTTATTTTTTAAGAACCTCATCCATCTTCAATGATATCAAAATAATTTGCATTATCATTTAGGATATGTTCAGTGTTTATATGTCTGCCTAAAACATCAATCATCTCTAGTTATTTCAATCTTGAAATTAGTTCAGCCCTTGTACTTTGTAAATTAACATATTATGCTTTATAGAGCAATGAATCAGGACAAAAGTGGAATTTTTTTAGCAACAGGAAGTCTTAGCATTTATAAAGCTGGTGAGAGAGTGTAATTTTTTTTCTGTAGCAAGATTTTAACTTCCATTTAATAAGAAAAAAAGTAATAAATCTATTAGCTGAAAAGTTTCATTTCAGATTTCCATGAGAAAAAACATTGGTGGGTGATTTTGTTTAGTAAGTATTGTGTTGAAAAATAGTTTTAACAGAAAATGGTAGTAGCAGTTTAATGTATCTCTTCTGTGCTGTGTTTGGTGAGAGATTAGAGTAGAGGGAATGATTTCTGTTCAACACATCATTGTGAAAACCCAGTTTTACCGTGTGTTTCCTCTCTATCACCACTATGTTACTGACAGCAGCTGCAAACCTAGCAGCTCACACTGCCACAGTGGCTGTTTCTGTGGCTTCTGTATCATGTATTTCAAGTAGTACAAGCATAGGTTTGCTTGTACACTGTCCAGAATAAACATATTTTTAAATATTTTTTTGGAAACTGTGACAAAGCACCATTTGTCTGCATTCAGCAGGATGATAAGCCATTTGCCTTATGGTAGGAAAAATCATTTGACAGTAAATCTTGATGTATTTTAGCTATCCCTACTCAGTATACTTGTGGCCAATGAGTACAGTGCTTTAGTAAATTATTAATTAAATTTAATATAGAAAAAGGAAATTTGTTGTGCTATTTGAATAAACACACATTCAGTACAACATCCAGGTTCACTAGACTATTGTATAGTTTGCTGT
This sequence comes from Hafferia zeledoni, assembly GCA_035583235.1. Classification (NCBI taxonomy): domain Eukaryota; kingdom Metazoa; phylum Chordata; class Aves; order Passeriformes; family Thamnophilidae; genus Hafferia; species Hafferia zeledoni. The sequence continues at coordinate 133,420,918 of JAWWEV010000083.1, read as the reverse complement.
AATTTATAGATGTGTTCTCTATTCATGGCTGGCTTGTTTGCCTGTTCTCTGTCCAAAAAGAAACATGTTTTTCTCCTTTCACCCATCAGGTGTACACTTCCAAAACAGGCAAAAATTGGCATGAGCTCTATGAGAAAAAGCAAGTTTTTCTGTTAAGAGTGTGCAGTCCCAGGGAATGATCTGTGTGCCATATAGCATTTGTTGTCCCATAGACAGGGTGCACTAGAGCAATTCTAAAGGAAAACTGATCATATCTATTTATTGCTGTATTTTATATTAACATTTTATCTTTAAAAATGGAATATATGTGTTTTTACTCTGGATATATTGAATGAATATTTTCTTGGCTGGTACATTTCACTAGTCTCAACAGGAGAATGGGCAAGGAGCTGCAGTAATGTCAGACTTAATAATTACAGCAGTGAGTCATTGCTACAGAGCAGCAGAGGAGAAATACAGAGGTCATTTTGTTTTACACTTTTCTAAAGGAAATGTGGAAGGAAATTATTTTCATGTGCAGGCAGCAAGAATATTAAGAACCACATTAAAAATCTGTTCAAGTTGTCAGAGATACTTCCTGCATTATTCAGGCTTTCAACAGTTTGCAGAACCTTCATGCCTACTGTTTGCAGTTGTGAACTCTATTAGGAATACAATAAAGAGTCCATGAATTTGCCATGTACAGTTTCTCAAGTCTAGACTGAAGATGAGTAGGAAAAGTTTAATACTGTTAGGTTTTTATGGTTAGACACCAACTGTGACATGCTCTTTGTTCTTATCTTTGGTACTGTTACATCAGTAACTCATTCAAAACCAGGCAGTGATAAAGGTGGTAAATTTTTCCTACAACCTGGTTAAATGAGTTAGAAACAGTTCAAATTTTTTTAAGTAGTGATGACTAAGTTTTTTTGTCAGCTTCTGCCCTATTTAGTTTCTTCAATTTCTCCAAAGTATTTTCCATTCTTTTAGAGTGGCTTTTAATTTACATCTAATGATTATTTGCCTTATCTGGTGTTACCTTCTTGTTTGTTAGTTCATCTTGATTTATGATAAAAAATTTGGGGTTTGATTTAATTTAGTTTGTTTTCATAAGGAGAGTATTCACTGCCCTAATGAAATCTAAATATTTCCCCCTACCCCCTCAAAAAAAAAAAAAAAAAAAAAAAAGAAGTTTAAGAAATCCTGTTACTTTCTAGCAAAGAAAAAATATCCAAATGGGTGTCCAGGCCATCTAGTTGTAATCTGGACAAAAGCACCAACTATGATGCCTCCTACATGGTTCAAACTCACAGGGATCTCCCTGATTACCACAGATGGCTCATGCTCCATCCCCATCAAGGAGGTGGTCCTTCCACTGACTTTAAAAACTAGCACACACTCAAGGGATGTTTCCTTTTGTCCTTTAGTGGGAGTATTAAATGATTAAAAAGTTGAATACCAGGGTTAGGATTCCCAGATAGTTACCACATTATATTTAGTTCCACATTGACCAGGATTTTGGCAGGCATTTTAGTTTCAACCTCTGCAACAGCAGCTTTCCCCTAGGGTGATTGTTCAGACTTTTTTCTCTTGTTCATGACACATTATCTATCATGAAATATTTCGAAGATGTCTTTATTACAGAGGTGTGTTTGTTGTTCATGGACAACTGATTCTATTGGGGGACTTCATGCAATTTTGCAATATGTTCAGGAAAAGACTAATTGGGAAACTTTACCAGGAGCTAACAATATTTAATGTAGACATTATGTCTTATTGATAAAAAAATTGATTCCTAATTAATTAAGCAAAGCCTTTTTCAAAAAAATAAAAACAACAAATCTGAACTTAAAATGAATCTGCTATCTGTTGTTGAGGATATTTTAGGTTCTATTTTTTTCCTTTTTTTCATACTTAATGTTATCACAATTAATATCTAGAATTCAGAGTATCCTGATGATAATCTCATACTGGGTCCTCCTAAATGGTTGTAGTCCACTGGGCTTTGATTCATAAAGGGACTTAATCCCCAAATTCAAATTTCATTATAAATGGAATTATTGGACTAGCACAGTAATTCCTAAAATTCTATCAAATTCAGCATCTTTAGGGGTGGATTTCATTTCAGAAACTGAAGCTATCTAAAATTTAGATGCTAGTGTGAACCAGATGGAAAATACAAGTTAAAGTCTTGCTCAATCTTGAACATTTCCAAACTAGAGAACAAAATAATGGCAGTCACATGGGTTTGAAAAACAAAGAAGCCTTTCACATTCCTAACATGGAGGACAGTCAGTGTGAGCCTATATTTATCCACACTTATCTGTGTAGGTGTATTCCTACATAGTAAGTGTAAATACTGGCCAGTAGGTTCAAAGAAGGGCTGAGATGTATTTGATGCTATTGGAGTTAGGAAAAATATGGAAACTCAGTGAGGAGAGGGTTCAGAAAAGAAAATTCTGGACATATGAATTTATTCTGTGACCATTTTCATCAAAATTAACAAGTCCTCCTTTGAGGAGGGACCAGAATTTGGGATTCCCTCCCACCATATTGAATGAGCAGATGGGAGAGTGGATATGTTAGCCTACAGAGAAAGACAAAAGGGAGGTGGGAATGTGAAGACATCTGTCTACAGTATTTCCAAAAAACAAGCTTTGAGGTGTCCCTCTCTATTCATCATGTTGAATCAAGCCTAGTTCAATACTTCTGTTTCTCTGTATTTAATGGTTCAGAATACTAGGCCATTACTCATGTTTATGAATTCAAGTCATGGAGATCTCTACTGAAATTTTTTGTACTATGGCAATGTTGAGGTTGGATCTCAGCTCATAAAATATTGAAGACCATGCACACTGAGGTAGTTGTGATGGTTGTCTAAATCTCTTAATGATGGTTGCTAATGTTTGCAGTAAGCCAGGGTATTTTTTGTTTGTTTACGGAAAAAATAAATATTACTCACCAAAAAAGATGAATATAACTTCTTAGCTATTTCATTAAGGGTCTGCTTTAAATAAAGGACTGAGTGATCTCTAATGACTAACAGAAAATAGAGATTAGAGAAAAAAATAGCTAACATTAAATTCGGGGAGTCCTACCAACATCTCCTACCAACATCTAACTAGTTCTAGTAAAAAAAAAAAAAAAAAAAAAAAAAAAAAAAATTGTAAAGAGAGATGCTCTATGTTTAAGCATTGAATCAGAAATGATTTCCAACCCTGTTAGTGAGAGTTAGCACACAATTTTTTCACATCGATTTATGATTGCATTTCTTAGGGTTTTTTTATATCTCATTCTATATGTTGCAGTTTTCAAAGCTGCATGTTGCAGAATTATACAAGTTTTTTTGTCATTTATTTATGTAATTTATTTAAAATTATCCCATGTTTATCTGTTATACTCTTTAAACATGGTGTGAAAACAGTTGTATATATTTAAAAGAATTCCAGGTCGTCTAATCACTTCAAAAGGAGAAATTTCTGTTGTAAATTTGAAATGGTTTTTCAGACTGTCCTGCAGCTGTTTATGTAATATTTTTAGATTTATTATTTTCACATACTATACCTTACTTTTGTTTCAAGGGACTGTAGATAGTCAAGTTGTGTCATGGAATAGGAATGGTGAAAACCAAAACATGCTTAAGAGAGTTTTTTCTTATCATCTGTGAAGTGAAATCCCAAGCTGCCATTGCTATAATATCACAAGAATAAAATGCAGAGGGTATTTCTAACCTTCCTGCTAGATAAAAGGTATTTTTTAAAACACGCTGTTTCTTCCTAAGTACATCCAACTAAGAAAGTTGCTAGTTTCTAAGTGAATGCTATGAGTTCCTCTGTTCCTCATAGTAATTTTAGAATTTCATAAAGACGTCAAGTTCTCAAGACTTAATATACAAAGTGCACTATTTATCTTAATCCTCTTTACGCATAATGTACTTGCTATTGCTTATTTGTTTCTTTTTTTAATTCCATTGTATACAGATAAAGCAGATTTGTTCTTGTTTATATGAGCACGAATTTACTTTTCCTGCCTATTGGGTAAATCTGAGCAGCCTTTCTCCTTCTTTCCTTGATCTTCAGAATTTCCTGTCTATGAGCAAGTGGAAAGATTGATGATGTAGTCCTGAAAATGTGGTTTGGTTTTTTGTTGTTTTGGTGGTTTTGGTTTTTTTTTTATATTTTAATTGGAATTAGTTTCTTTTTCTTCTAAACTTCCTTTCCTTTGTCTCCTTCATGAAAGGAATTCCAAGAGGAACTCAACCCTGAATTGCTATCTTTTCTAAGGAGAGGAAATTATGTCCTGGTAATTATTCAGAGTTTATTTCAAAGGTTCAATTCTACCAATCTGAATCTGAGAATACAAAAAAATTAACTGAGTCCAAGTTGTAAGATACCTGCTGCTCCTGGGAGCTAATATGCTCATCAATTACCTGAGTGTTATGCAGACATGGTATCTCAAGCCAGGCCAGTTTGGACCTGAATGGCTTGAGCTGAAGCTCAGAAAAAGAACTGATTGCTTCAGGACCAATTTCGGGTTTTGACTGAGATCTGATTTTGGTGTAAAGTAGTGCCAACTTTGCAGTGTCATTTTTTCCTGTTGGGCAATGCCAATTCAAGGAGAAGAGTCCAAGTAAAGAGAATGACTGTTTTACCCTGTGGTTCATTTGCATGCTGCTGCAGCACCAGAGTTTAGAGCTGAGCTAAGTTAAGCTTTATTCTTGTAAAGTCACTAGAGACTTACTAGACAAATGGTGTTGAGGGAAAGTCAAACATAACTGGCATGGTCTAAATCTGCGATGAGTGGAATGTTTGTAAAATATCAGGGCAAGTGAAGAGCTTGTAAATACTCGCAATTTCCTATCCCTTTGGGGAAAACATTGAATACCAAGTATTGTCTATTTCTTTATGTTTTCTTAGATTGTGCAATTTTTATTTTTTTTTTAAATTGGACTAAGTGTGTTTTATAGAGTTGATTGCTAATAAAAAGATCTGGCTAACTTTTTCTTCCTTATTTAAGTAAACAGCATTTGCTTTTTATACTGACTTTATGAGACTTCTGTGAGCTTTGGTGTTGCCTATATATTGAGAATGTGTGGCCACTTAAAATCAGATCATATATATCATGTGACAAAGTAATTTTTCTATCAACACAACCTCAGAGAAGTTTATTTTGTTCTGCAAAAAAATAGGCACAGCTTGCAAAACAAGGCAAAAGTCCAATGAAAGAAGTTGGGATCAATTCCAGCCCTTGTATGAAACAAAGAAATGAACATGAGTAAAGACAGATCTTAGATTAATCTTGTCTAAAACAAGCAACTTTTATAGAGTAACGTGGTCATTACAGGCTAATTTCCACTATGATTGGGCAATAGCATAATGTAATGACCTTCCTGGATTCTTATTCCTAGGTTGTTCCTTGTTAAACTACTAAGAATTTTCCCACTCATACTGAGGCACTTTTCACACTTTTCCTCGTCTATTTTTGTGCTATCCAAAGGTATTTGACTATATATGGTATTTCTATTTAACCTAAAAATTTCTATATGTTTATCTGGGTGTAGTTATTTATATACAAAATTTGCTCTAAGGATTAAGTCCAAAGGTATGTAATCATCAGTCTCAGTAAGGTAATATTCAAAATCAAATTAAGGTAGGTAGTGTAACTGTTTTGGAAGGATACCCCTGACAGTTCTCTTTTCTTAATTTTTTTTAATTTTATTTTATTTTAAAATGTTCATGCTCAGCATCTACTGTCTCTACTTTTAAAGATGGAAAAGCGTCATACAGGGAGAAATTTGCTGAAAATTAAGTGGAGTTTAAGTCAGATTGTGAGTGTGGATCTTAGACTCTCTGAGGTGTCAAGTGCTGGTTCTGTGTCTTCACATTTTGAGAGGACTCAGTAATCTCACCAGATATCCAGGAAAGTCTTTTCTGTAATGAGTTTCCATGACAAGTTTAATTCAATTGGCTTTGTTTGGACCTAATATACACCCACAGATGCATGCAAGACAAAATACCCACACCGAAACTAAAGCAACAAAAACCAGCAGCTATGCACTTGATTAAGAAAAGCTGCCATATGGTGTCTTTGCTCTCATAAGCAGAATTCCAGCCCCAGAGTTCAGTGTGAGAACTGGGTTTTATTTAAATCTCTGTCTGAGGGACACCTCAGAAAAATGCCAATGATTTAATTATACCTGCAGGCTGAATTGGTTAGGGACGTTCCCTACTCCTCCTGCTAACACTCTGACCACTTTGCAACAAAGTGTATTCCATCTGAACAAATGGATGATGTATGTATGTATGTAGGTATGGCCAGACTTTGCGAACAAAGATTTGGGAAGGGTTCTCCCCACATGGGTGTGCCCTTCCAGCCTGCACAGTAGAATTTTTAGATGAGGCACAGTGTGCACAGGACTGCCCCCACCATTTAAGTCCTAAGGTCCATTTGCCACCACCGAGAGAGCTTGGACAGTGATAGTGAAGTCCTTGGGACTGTCACAGCACCTGGTACTAACCGGGGCTGACCCTGCTGAGCATCCAAGATCTGATGAGATCGGATGGCAGGGAGGCATTGAACTGCCAGGGGACGGTCCCTACTGAGACTCGAACTCAGGACCTTGGGATTCAGAGTCCTCTACATTACACCAAGGGACCGCCCCTACAAATGGATGAATGAAACTGGTAAAGGCATTTACTTTTTTATTCATACAAAGTAATTGGATAAAAATACAACTACAAGCTAAGAGGCAGCAACAGCCTGTGACTCATAATTGCTCTCCTTGTTCACTGTGTCTATGGGAGAAGTTGGGAAAGCATTTTCTGGGATAGCACTCACAGCTGTAAATCATGGAGAGAAGTAAACATCTGTCCTGATTTATATGCTTAATTCCTGCTTCTGCTCTCATGACTCCTTGTGCATTTTACATTTCAGATTTAAAAGATATATTTTCCCCTCTTCAATAACCCTAGAAGAAACAGAACTGATGTTTCTCACCTCCTCTTCAGAGAAGAAGTGTATCCCACTGTGTGCAAAATCTTACTCTTGGTTACCTCTGTGGCTCATTTATTACTGGCTTCAGAGGTTCAGTGAGACATGTGAGGAATGTGTCTTCCCCTCTTCTTTGCTCCAGTGGCTAGGGTTTGCTCCTGAGCTGTAAGGATTATGGCTTCATCTTTCTCCACTGAGATCCTATATCTTTCTCCCTTTATATTAAGCTATTATGGCAAATGATATATTTCTCTTCCAGCCATGTTTTACGAAAAAAACTCGAGAACATACTGATCACATATCTGATATAGGTAGCTATTTACAAGTTGTTGGTTTTTTTCCTGTGAGCACCCATCCCCCAGTGATGTCTGTTTCACAGATCTGCTTAAGTAGAGAAAAGAGAAACTATGTCTTTAACCTCTCCTCTCCCCTGCCCTCCCCTGTCCTCCCCTTCTCTCCTCAGAACTCTCTTCAGCATTGTCTTGTGCATGTCACTGCAACTGTGAGCCCAGGTCAGACATGCCCAGGTACCCAGTGTTTCCTTGCTGTGACAGAAGTACTCCATTCAATATCCCTGCAGCTGGCACATTTGGCTGCTGGCATTTGAGCCCAGATTCCTACCTCATGGTTGTGTTTTCAACTAGTTGACAAGGCTCCTTAAGAAATGGGATATTTAGCTTTGCAAATTATGAAGACTTTTGTGGCTTGAACTCTAAGTTATCCTCCATTCATCACTCAGAGACAGCTTTGGCAGAACTGGGTTGCTGGCTTGTGCTGTAAACAGTGGAATTAAAAATTTTGAGACTGCTAAAATCCTCTTCTGAGCCCAGGGATTATTAACACAACTTCTGTAAACTGGGAGTGCTGTTTCTGTGCCACAGTAAAGAGACCAGCTTCTCAAGTACTCTATTCTGTCAATGTATTCCAGATCTCTGGGCATTTCTCCTCACTCCTCTGTCTCTCACTCCCCCTACTTTCCTGCATTTTCCAGTTCAGATTCCTTGATCTCAGTTCTATTTTGGGACAAGGAAAATGTGCTACTACAGATACACTAAAAAAACCTGAATGTCCCCATTTTAGGCCTGAAACAAAAAAGAGATTGAGCCAAAACACAAGAGATTGTTGAAGGCAAACCTGATATGGAAAAAGATCTGGATCTCTTATTTTTCTTTTTTATTTTGGTGTCACTAATTGTTTTGTCTTGCTGTTTCAGACTTTATTTGAAAGGTCACAGTGGAACTGCTGGAAAACAGAGTAGCCTGATCCTACATGGTGCTGAATTCAGTACAAAAGATGCTGACAATGACAACTGCATGTGTAAATGTGCTCTCATGTTGACTGGAGGTGAGTACAACTCTGAAAATATTTGGTACATTTATAAGAATCTACTCTATCTTCCTAAAGCAACCATGGATGAGGTTTTGTTAAGGGATGTGTGAGTTCTGAGTGAAAATTTCTTTTATTATTATTACTTCTACTACTTGTGGTAGTGCCAATACCTCATGATTCCTCTCATCAGGGAAGGGATTATTCAGAAATGCAGTCAGAATACTTTTGCACTGAAGCTGTTGCAATGATGTTGAAGGAGAAAGCATAAATTAGTGTAATTGTTTAGGCAAGAAAGGAAAAATGAGAGAGAAGACAACAAAAAAGAAGGCAGGAAGAAGCCTGTGAGAAGTGGGAGAATCAATTAGAAACAGAAGAGAGAAAATGCAGGGAATTAGATATTAGAAGGTAAAGTTTAAAAACAATCAGCATCTAGACTTGTAATATATTTTCCATTTCCCTTAGGGGTATGATCCTCTTATTTCAATAATTATAATGTTTAAACTCTGTGTTATAAGAGCATGATAAGGACACAGTTAATGTAGTGACTAATTTACTCATCTGTGAAAAACTAGATCTGCAACCATTTGTTTTAATCTGCCAGATGTAAACTGGTATTTTGTAAGCTGAGTCAAACGGTAGAAGGAAAGAAAAAAATGTCGAGGTGGAGAAGAGCACAGACAATTTATACTGGGACAGTTTAAAGCACCAGGTCAATCTGATTTCCAGAAAGTATAGTCTATATGACTGATACTTGTTCCCTCCAGTGCAGAGAAGTAATAGTTGAGGATTATCTACCCATACAGACATCTTAAACTCTAGCCCAAGAGCGAGAACTTTCCCTGGAAAATGATACTTCTTGCTAGTCCCTATATGGACAAGTTAATTTGTATCTCTAGAATATCACTTTGTAACAGAAAGTTTAAATTGGGATTCTTGGGTTCATTGCCTGTATGACCACGAAGGGCTCTTCTTATCTTCACATCTGATCTTTGGAGATTGTCCCTCACTGATTTCTAACTTTCCTGGAAAAAAAATCCCATAGCATGTAAATTTTTCAGTATTTTGGATCAGACTGTTAAACGGTATTATTTGTGGTTACTGGCACTTTAATTGAATCCAGCTGAGGTCATATTCAGGCATATATGAGCCTCTAAAGCTATACCTGCTAAGAGGAGATGGGTTCCTATCACTGAGAATTTGTATCAAATGCACAGCCTAACTCCTCATTTTCTTTTGCCAATTGGATATGACCCAGTTGGGAAAATTTTTATGAAGCCAATTTTTCAAATGTTCCTAACTTCTTCTAGAGATATCTTATTAAGAGACATCATGGGAAACTTCTTCCAGTACACAGGTGATCAGACACTACCTTTATATTTCTTTAAAAAAAAAAAAAAAAAAAAAGCTAATCAGATAGTTCTGGAGACAGATAGTGGGTAAGAAGTCAGTAGTTTATTTTAATTTAAACTGTTGACCTTTCCCTTTAGACACCATGCTAAATCAAAGTGTATTCCTTCCAGGGAAGGCCAGAGTCTAGTGAGGAGATCCTGAGTGTGAGTTTTGTCTGTGCTGAAGTGCAGGCCCATTCATGTATCTGAGTTGCCTGGAAATACGTCTTCACCCAGACAGTTCTAGGAGAAGAGGGGTTAGCTTGTTTTCCTTCCCTGACTTCTATGGCAGGTCAATGCCCTGCTAAGGTCAGTCTGCTGTTGTACAACAGTTCCACAAGGTTCACATGTATCACTGCAGCAGTCCTGTAAATCCACTGGAAAACCATGTGCTGGAATATACTGGTAGGAAATGAAATTAATAAGGCAGAATAGGGCGAATTACCAAAGACTGAGGAAACCACAAATATAGAAAATCACTGCAGAGTAAAACAAAATGTAACTAGCCTTTGGAAATAGATGAGTCTACTCTTTTGAACAAGACTCTGAGTCATAGTTCTTCAGAGACAGGCTGCACAACATTGAGTAATTTGTAGTTCTTCAAGAGGAGAAACACTTTAATTAAGCTATAGTTTCCTCAAACACTCTGCTATGCTTTGCTTCTTGAAATTACTTTCTCATTCCTTATGAAATATCAGAAATTGAATTAAATATGAAAACTTTTTTTTAGTGAGTATATTTCAGTTTTGTACCAGACAAAGAGTAATTAAGAAAAGCAGCAATGATAACAGGTTTTGGAAAACCTCTTTTTTCCACAAAAAAGATATCAGACTGTTAGTTTTGGCAACATCACAGAGAGATTTTTAATGATGAATGATATGAAGTCTGCAGGCAGGTTTCTAGCTATCTTGACAGTTTGGGTGAGCCTGTTATCTCTGTGAGGTGAACTTAATACATTTATGTCAGGAATAAAGGCTGAGATAAGCTGAAGCTCAAGACTGTGATATGATTATAGTCAAGGCTGAAAATAAAAAATAAGGAAAAGACACATTTTTCTCTGTCATCTTACTAGCTGTCAGCTGTGTTTTGTCTATATCATAACTATCATTCTCTCTCCACTTTTATCTCCTCCCTCTTCCCCCAAATGAGAAATTAAATACTGGGAGAATAATACAGAAGCACCACCAGCATTTTATATGTGTGTTTTTCTTGTCCTTTCAAGAGCTATCCTATGCTACTTGACTTTATCGTAATATTAATTTTAGGGAATGGCTTCAAAAGTACATGCATGAATTGGAGTCTTAGCCTCTGTAAACTTTCAAGGTATTTAAATATTATAGCTGCTTTTTTGTACCTTGGAAAATTTAAATTAAGCATGATTGGTTTACATTAAAGACAAATCATATTTATTCAAATAATTTTTTCATTGGTTCAATATCTCAGGCCAGTAAACTGAGCAAAGAATGATATATGTATCCACACATAATTTCAAGCCTTATTCAGAAGAGTACCCCAGTGAGTTACATATGTGTCTTTTTTGCAAGAAACGGCATTAAAAATGCATCAGACTGTCACTAGAATGTGGCAATGAGTAAATGTCCAAAACACTTCACATAGATTTCCAGTACAACACTTACATCTCTGGATCAGATTCATGGGCCAAATTCTCATCCATTCTGCTAGGATACCACCAGTCAGCTGAGCCCCAAATTGTCTCTTCAATTGTTTTCAATCACTGGAGTGACTTATGGTACCGTGGCTCATAGTGAAAGAGTTTTAAGGTGATTTTCTTTGTCTGGCATTGGCTGCAGTCTGAGATGTTCACACAGGCTTTTATCTTTCTTCAGATGAGAAGCTAAATATCTGATCCCTAAAATAGTTTGGCATGTCTTGCCAGGTTTGAAGCAGAATATAATTACAGAAATAAATTGTTTTTTGTTTTTTTTTTTTTGTTTTTTTTTTTGTTTTTTTAGTGGAGTCAGTGGTCCATCCAACTGCAGTCTTATATCTCTGAAAGAAGTCAGTACACACATAAGAACAATTCAAATAAATTATACCTCCCTTGAGCATTTTTGCAGCTTCTTTTGAGTCTCAGGGGCTTCCTAAGTCAGTGGCTCCCATGTATTTATTAAACCACAATGGATTTTCCAATGGATTTCTCATCTATTAAATCAGAGACTGCTCAATGACTTGCAAACAGTGTTACAACCACTGCCCATTGTTTCACTGTTTTTTTCTCCAAGTGGCAAATCTCATTTTTCTCCTAGTGGCAAATTTTATTACTCTCTGGCAAGAATGGTATGGGAGGACTCTTGTCATGACTTACAGGAAATTTCTTGACAATATAGAAATCTGCCCATACACTACAATTAGAAAAACAACAGTATTTCTTGTATTTTCCTTGGAACAAAATATTTTAAAGCAGCAACCTCAACACACTTGAAAATATCCAACTTGAACCCCTGGATATCCATCTGCTTACATAGGAAAGAACTAGTATTTGAGGTTTTGCATATTGTTGCTTTCATAAAGAAGATATTTAGAACATGCCATTCATGAAATAATTGTATTGCCAAATATTTTTTATGAAAAAATATAATCACCATACAAATAAGTAGTGATTGGAATATTATTTGGTTTATGCTAGAAGAATTAGAAATATTTTATTACACATATGACTACTCAGCATTTTTAACCCTAACAAAAGCATTACTACATTGTAATGTCTATCAGGGTTAAGTATGGACAACAGTAATGCACTGTTAGGAAAACTCCAGGAAGTGATTAACTTGTGATATATTTAGGAGATCAGAATATAGTCACTAGTCTGCAAGTTTCATGTTATTTTTACCTCATAAAATGGCCCTTATAAAAAGTACTGCATTATCCAGTTGCTTTAAAAACTAATGCCTTTTCATCTTATATCCTGACAGCTAAATTCTGATCTAATCTTCAGACTGTCAAGTACCTATTGCTAAGTCATAGCCTGATCAATCCAATACTCCAAGGAATAAAAGAACATAGGCCTAAAAATTACTTCCAGTGGTCATTTAATCCCTTTCCAAGACAGACTCTTCACTGTCTATTTATTTCTGTCTTTCTGTTCACCTTCAGGATTTCTGATGATATCCATTCTCTCAATAAAATCTGTTACTGAGTTTCTCTACATAATACAAGAAAGCTTTACATGTTGACTGATTCTGTGATAATTTAAATACGTTCCATCTTGTCCTATCCTCCACCATTGGAAAGCATAGGCCATTTCTTTGCATTCTTTTGAAAGGTTTTGGTATTAATTTGATATTGTTGGCAATTGTAGTCTTTTAAATTCTGAACTAAACAACCCTAAATCTTTCCTCTTACATTCACTCTTTTAGAGTCTGTCCCATGACTCCACAAATAGCTTGAAGTATCATCCAAAACTCCACCCAGTTTTCTAGCTGAGAAATTACCAGTGCAAAGTCAGGCAGATTCTAGGAATGACCATCTAACTTCTGTAAAGTACAGAATGTCAGAAAAATTGAAATATTTCCTAAAATAAATTGCTGTCTTCTGATCATTGAGGACTATCTCAATTTTTTTTGCATTAGCCATTGTTCTTATTGGCTTTATTGCCAAATGCACTAAATTGTATGGTCAAACTCAAGGGCTAGAAATAAATATTGGGTTTTCATAGGATCTATTTGTCCCATAAATCCATAAAAATGTACTATTCAAACATACTAAGGATCTTATTGAATTTCCTGTATTGATCTACTGCATTTGGAAACATTCAGTGTACGAAGGAGGAAGAACAGAGAGATGTGTGAAGAAAGGATCTGCCATCAAATGTGCAGTATTTAGGCACCTATTCTTTTAGTATGTAAAAGGCAGCTAAGAACCCCTTTCATCAAACCTGACCAATCATTACCCAGTTCCCCATACATGTGGTGTTTACAGTGCACTCATGAATTGAGGAGCATCAGGTTGCTAACAGAGGATTTTAAATGCATACACACTTAATTACAATTTATACACAAGCCAAAAAAGCAAAGCTGTTAGCTTTGGCATACAAAAGCCTTTTCCCTGTTGCTCTTGACAAAGAAGATTCTATCATGCAAAAATTATACTTGCCTCTTCAGAAAACCATTATAAAAAAGTAATGTTCCTTTATTAAGTATTTTTTTGCAAGAATTTGTGGAAATTATTTCAATATACATTCTTATTTGGCCAAAGATTTAGTACAAGCAGATCAGAGAAGCTCAACTACTTGGGATAGGTGTCTTGAGCATTTAAAATATATTTATTTAATGAGAAGAGCTGACATGAAATGTTAACAAATTCCCATTGGTAACAGCAGCACTAATTAAAGACCAAAGCACATGCATCCACAAAGCATGAACATATTTAATTGCTCCAGAGGAGCAGCTGTCTACAGTGAGGATTTCTATTTATTTCTATAGCTGAACTTTCAAGCAACTTATCAATGTATTACTGAAATTGTATTTTGTCTGGACTACTTATTTGATGACCTAGGGATTTTTATTGCAAAGATGGTAGTGCTGCTTGTACTATACAAATTATTAGAGGTGGGCTAAAAGAAATTGACTGAACCTCAGTTCAAATAAGCAATTAATAACTTTGTAATCACAACAGCTTAAGGAAAGTACTTCTGATTCTGAATAAAAATTCTCTTACCTTTCTCATTAAAGTCTTCTCTTTACTACTTCATTCGTCACTTTAAATCTTGGTTCTATTATTATTTCTTAAAATGTTGACTCTTCATGATTCTTCATGATTGTTGCCAAAAGTTATGTCCAAGGTTAAAATCTTACTGCTATTCAGAGAAGACTTTATACTTATTTGAGAAAGCCATTACCTTGTAGTGAAAAATAAGCAGGCTTCATCCTGTGAGAAAAATCCTATGAATTCCAGAGAGTAAGCCAACATCTGGCTACTGAGTGTCTTTCCTTGTGTCAGACTGTCTCACAGCTCTACATCTGCTTCTTTTGGTGTCTTCTGCAATGATAGTGCTGAAGGTATCTTTTTCAGAAACCCTGTTTTTCTGCTTCCTCATAGCTACAAGAAAGTCACTACTTTCATTCCTCTTTCCCTCAATATACAAGGTGTCTAAAAAAATGTTTCCTTTGCATCCATTCATGGATTTCATAGAATATTCTGAGTTGGAAGGGACCCACAAGGATCATTGAGTCCAATTCTTAAATGAATGACCAGTACTGGGATTGAAACCACAGCCTTGGTGTGATTTGCACCATTCTCGGACCAACCGAGCATCCATTCAAAGATGGTGATTTGGGGTTAAGATATGCAGTGGGAAGTCTTGTGATAATCTGATGCCCTATGGGGAAAGAAGACCTTTAAGAGGATTGCAGGGGAGCATAGAGAAAAATAACCATATGGAAGACATTGAGAAAGTAAACCCAAAGTTTTAATTTAATATTAGGAAACATTTTTTAAAAAATCATATGTTCTCACCAAGAAGAATAGTATAGTAGGAAAAGAGATATGGTCATTAAAACAGACTTTGAAAGAAATGTTTATTTATAAGAAATCTATGGTGAGAGATTTGAGCAAGTCCTCACAAATGTTTTGTAAAATTTTATGTTTCTTCAGCTCATTCCATTTTTCTACATAGATTTTGTAAGGCATCACTGAAAACCTTCACCAGAAAAAGGCCATTTATGCATCTATTCCTGTTCCATTAAGAAGATATGGTAACTGACTCAGCTTGTCATGTCTTCATCCCCACACCATAAACAGAACCCAGCTGCATCTGGGTTCCAACTTTGAGAAATGAGGATTAGGATTTCTCTTTTTTACTTCATCTTAAGTTTCTACAAGCATATACTACGGTTAAAGTAAAACATCAGCTGTAGAGCTTTCCCCTTCTTTGGTTATTGCTCCCATAAGTATAACATGGTAATCAAAGGGAGGCCAGCTGTATCAAAATAGAAGATTGTCAGAATTTATCTGGCATAAATTCTTCCCTCAAGACTTCATTATGAAGTGTTACTTCAGAAAAAAAACTCCAACAAAACAAACCCTAAGTATTATCAAAAATCTAAGGAAAAACTAGACTAGAAACAAAAATCACATGGATCTGAATACAAAGGACAGAGTAAGCACTGGACCTGAAGGCTAAAAATGATCAGTGTCATATCATACCAAATAGTAATATGCCATAGTTTAAAATACTTTCATATAACACATTCTTAAGAGGTAGATAAAATGCTAACCACTGATGGAACTGGATGATTCCCTAGGACAGTGCACATTGTCTAAAAGAAGTTTCTCATGGTTTAATTCCTTTTCCAGAAGTCAGAGTGAAAATTTAAAATTCTGCATTCTATTCCACTGTGACACCTGGTGAATTCAGTAGGCACTCACTGAATGATCAGTTTGCCATTACAGTACAGTTTCAAAATGGCTTACAAGGAGTCCTGAGAAGATTACAATGCAGGCTGAAATAACCTTTTTTAAATAAAGTGGCATTTAACTACCAAAAGCAAAAGTCACCACCTGATCTTGTTGCTCTTATTTGCCTCTATACATGACAAAAATGCTCAGAACAATCATATTACACAGGAAAATGCATAAAACCTGTGCTAAAGATTCACAAACCAAAGGTCTTGCTATGAAAAAAAGCCTGAACAGAAATGTTTATGACAAATAGAGCTCCTAGCCACTGCGGTTAATACATTTTTGACATTGGGAATATTAGATATTTGCAATCTGGGAATACATTCTGCCTTTCTCAGTCTGAACTAAGCATCTTTCTTTTACATTACATAGATACTCTGAAAGGTGTTGGAGAGAAAATTCTATTCCCATCAAGATATCCAGCAAAACTCCCACTAATTTCAGTGGAGTCACCGTGTCACCTAGTTTATCTTTGTCAGTTTCTATTCTGTAATCTTGATGTTGCCAAGTTTCATGTTACTTGGAGTTTTTCTTAAAACTCTAGCTCCCATAAGAATCTAAAATTCACCTTAACAAGTAAAGATCTTGGAGAGAGAGAGAAGAGAGTTCACTGATTAAGTTCATCTTAAAGTAACAGTTTAAAGTAGATCTGCAAATTCACACTTTTTTTCACCACTGACTTAATTTTGTCAGCTGGTTGAAGACATATGCATACATTCACTGAAGAAGGCTGAAGGTTAGATCCCTTTTTCTGCATACACTTTGAAACTAAACCTGGACTTCTAGCAAGTTTAAATTTTCTATATGCAGTCATACAAATGTTCCAGACCTGTTACACTTCTCTTTTATCCTAACTTCCGAGTTTACTACTCCTTCAGTTATGCCAATGCAACTGTTCACAGGGCCATTCTGTAGACCAGATTGCTGGTTTGCCCTTCAAAAGCAAAATTCTGGGTTTTCTTTTCTAAATCTGTTGTACTTCCCTTTTCAGAATAGTCTTGCAGTTTAGCTGCTGGAGCAATGAATTAGAATCACAAACACCTGGGCAAGACATTTCTTGCCCTGATTTTCTGGTAGAATAAAATATATGCAATTTCATAGAGTTCAAAGGCTTAATGAGTAGGAAGCTGCAACTTGCTGGGAAATAGCAGCTAGGGTAGGGGGGCAAAAAAGGCATTTGGCAATTTTCTAAGCCTAACTTTGAAAATCAGTTACAGTTTTAATTTATTTTTGTCATCAGTGTTAGTCAGGTAACTAGGAATTTTTGTCTATCTTTAGACAGGTAAATAAAGAACATTTGGCACTTTTCAAGATCAAGATTAGAAGGCTCAAGATTAATATAGGTTTTCACATTCAAAATCATAAGATTAAGGATTGAATATCATTGTTCTGGCCCCAACTGTGCATGGCCACTGGACTGAAGTGGGCCATACTCTCACCTAAATTTACGCACAATCGGGTAATCAGCTATATCCTCTACTCATGCACACCGACTGTCAGTAAACTACAGTGTTATGATTATCTTCTTCACTTAGTCCTTCCACTTTTTTGCTGAGTCTTATTTATAAACTTATCGTAAGTCTTAAAGAAATAATCTACTTCTCTCCTTGTACGCTATTTTGAATGCTAATTATCTATTACTACAATGCTGTAGTCACTATAACAGGGCAGCAACATCATTCTCATAATCCAACAGCTATAAAGATATAACCTGGAAGGAAAAGCAACTGAGAAGTTGAACAATTACAGTTTAAGCAAGAGAAAAGGACTGGTAAACAAAATTAAATCATGCTTATAGTCAAAATAATAACTGGAAATATGAAAAATACTTTTGATTTATAGTTTTTTTCTGAGGTTTAAATAAAAACTGCAATACTTTCTAAATATGCAAAGCAGTTTATTTATCTTTGGTGTTCATTCTTTTACTTCACATACTGCATATAAGACTAGAATGAGTTGGGATGTAATTACTTTTGCAATATGGTAAATATAAGTGTGCATTCTCCAGCACTGATGACTAAAAAATAGCACAAAAGAGAAAAAAAAAAAAAAAAGGAAAATATGAAAATAACACAGATTCCAAACCAGGACTATTTATTAAATATTTACCAGAAACTGATAATCAGCTTAACCTATAAAATAAATATAAAATAAAACTACCTAGTGCAGTTGCAGTTTAATTTTTTGTCTTATTGGTTTCAGGGTGGTGGTTTGATGCCTGTGGCCCCTCCAATCTCAATGGGATGTTCTACACAGCTGGACAAAACCACGGAAAGCTCAATGGCATCAAGTGGCATTACTTCAAAGGCCCCAGCTACTCCCTGCGCTCCACTACCATGATGATCCGGCCCTTGGACTTTTAAAGGCATTCAACAACGGATCCCAGAACAAGCCAGGGTGGCACTGCCCTCAGCAGCAACACTATCACAGCCTGAAGGTAAAAAGAGAAGGGCTTCTTGGAAGCAACATGTATGGATAATGCAAAGTCACTTCGTTATTACTCAATAACCTGCAAATACTCCTCAAGAGTCACCCCATATTTTGATGGCTGCGGGAGGGTTGGTTTGGAAGAAGGTGGCTGAAAAGGTTTTCCAAAGAACTGGCTTTGGCTATTCTGCCCAAACTTGGTGCTTGTCAGGGGATGGTTTATTTGGGTTTTGGTTTTTTGTTTTTGTTTCTTTTTTTAAATTCAGCATCAGAATTTGAAAAACTGAAAAATATCAGCCATGGTCTATTGAGTAGAATGTTATTCAGCAGTGAAATGCCAACATTATACCCATGAAAATGGGTTACAGAGACACCTTTATTGAAACTCATCTTCAAGCACTCAAGGTGACCACTCCGAATATTGTTTTTCTTAATGAACTGAATTTGAATAGTGGATGGATTTATGTTAATCCCAGAGTCAAATTATTTGTGTGAATATTATTTTTCATTAAATCCTTTAAGGAAATGTTTCTCATAAATAAACTGAGTCAAATGTATGAATAATGATAAGCATAAATTCTTCAGTACCTGTAGAGGTAAATCAGATAATTGGCATAATCTCTCAGCTAGGATTTATAACGTGATAACAAAAGTAGCTGTGTTTCAAGGTTTTTCCTTTCTTTCATTAAAGTCAGTCTGAACGTCATGTAGAATAATTAATGGAAGGTTTAAAGAATGTGAAATATTATCCTAAAGAAAATACGGGATTTTGCATGGAATTTTTCCATCAAAAGTACACAGGAAGGCAAACTGTTAGGGTATATAAAAATTACATAAATGCATAGCTTAAGGCAATGGATTCATTTTACAGTATCCTCGCATGTGTGCAATTTATCCTTAATTATTTTACTTTTTTATTACATTTTTTGTGAATATCAGAAGCATGCCAGTTCTACACAGAGCTTAGGCTACAAATATAAAAAATGCTTATCAGAAGTGTATAAAAAAATAAAGACTTGTGAACTTGTAAATAGCATGTGTATATTTCCTGTAACAGTCATTTAATTTGTACAGGCAGCCTTGACCCTATGTAAAGGGTGAAAAGCCTCAAAGGGATATAAATATTAAAAGAACTTTAGATGACTGCTTACAGGTTGCTAACAAGTAATTTTGTTCTAATAAAATGCTACAGAAGTGCCAGAGTATTGGAAAAGATAAAATTCTTTGAATAACAAGCAACCAAGTAGGTGGGAGCCTTATGAAGGGTATAGAGACAATTCTTTTTATTTGCAACCTTTTGTGATTTAGATATGAATAATGTCCATTTGGGAAAGCAGCTTGCAGTCATTCTACTTCTGCTACATATGAAATGAAAAAGTTTACCCCATTGCCACTGATATCAAAAGTAATATTCTCATGAATGAAATTGGGACCAACATGATGTGCAAAATCTGCATGTGATGAGGTGTTTGCTCATCTGTTTTTTGCTTTGTTTCATTCACTAAACTGTTCCCAAGATCAGGCACTGATTCTTTTTTAAAGTATAATAGTAACTGGGGGTTTTTTCCTCTTTTTTTCACCTTTTTTTTTTTTTTCTTTAGTAGTTTATTTCTATAAAATATAGAAAAAAAATACTTGGATTTTTTTTAAACAACCCTTCTAAAGGATTAGAAAGCCCCGTGGAGTTCTCTAGTTTTATTACAATTTGACAATTTGATGTTTGTTTGGTTTC
This sequence comes from Hafferia zeledoni, assembly GCA_035583235.1. NCBI lineage: Eukaryota > Metazoa > Chordata > Aves > Passeriformes > Thamnophilidae > Hafferia > Hafferia zeledoni. Next base: position 133,400,653 of record JAWWEV010000083.1, on the reverse strand, counting down.
AAGTGGGATGATCTCTTTTATGTGTGTGTGTGTATGTGTGTGTGTGTAGTTGTATATATTTATATATATATTTGAAATAATCTTGACTAAGGGTTAATTTGAAGTTTTCTGCTGGATAAGTTACCAAACTACTCTTCACTCAGCACTTTCTCACAGAGCTGTTTTGTCCCAGTTTCCAGTAGGTTTTTTTTAAAGGTCTTCATTTATGTGCAAAATATGTGGTCTGTCTTCCACCATATTGTCAGAAGATATATTTTTGCAGGTCTTCAGGTTAAGAATGCCATTTTTGCAGATCCTGTTGTGAAAGACAAATTGCATTTGAAATTAAAAGCATGATATTTACTGTTTATTTATCTGGATTTGAAAAAAATGTGGATTTTGTTTCCTCTCCTTTATAATAAAACATTTAAAAAATTGCTGAGTCTATCATTTGCTTTTCTTCAAGTATAACTTTACATTACAGGCTGGTAACACTTTAAAAGCCACCATCTCTCCATGTAAGAAATATTAATAAATGTAGACAAAGCCTAAAAAAGGAGGAACTCTAATTAGAATTTGTCCATTATTATTATTTCTAACATTTCAAATCCCTATTTCAGTATTTTTAATTCAATTTCCTGGACTATATTTTCTTTTTTGTGTTCGAATCATACAACTCTCTATAAACTTTAAAGTAAAAGATTTCTTTAATTCGACAGGCAAAGATACAAATTGAAGTGTGATGTTTTCCCTGCCTTATATAATGTTCTGTCATCTGTTCAATCATGTTGCATGACAGTGACAAATCTTCATTGATCTCTTAGCAAAACATGTCTCTTGCTCCATTTGTATGCCTTTTAACACTACAGCGATCAGTTTTAACATCTTTGTAGTCAATTTATCCTCATTTTCTCTGGAATTTTTGCTTAATTGAACTTGTTCATTGTGTTCATTCAGAGAAATCCTGCTTTTCAAGTCAACACTAACGTTGTAAGGAAATACATACATAAAAGCATATTTTACTCCTTAAGTTGAATGTATACGTACTGCTTGAACTGAGGAGTTGCAATTCAAAAAATGGTATTTCTGGAGTTGATTTATATTGCAATATATATATTATATTAAAATGTTGCTTGCCTTGAAAGATACTAAAACTTCATTGGTCAGTGGTAATAGTGACTTTACTATTTATCCTTCACAGATAATTTCTTCCTGATTTGTAAAACAAGAATACACAAAATTTACACAAACCAATAGGTGTGTTTTCCAGAGCATATAGATCCTTGATTTTTATTCTCTTCTGAGTCTGGAGATGTGATTTGAATGCACACATTTCTAAGTGCCCTAACATCCAATAGTGGCCTATTAAGTACATAAGTCATCTACATTTATAGTCATCTGTACAACAGGTTCCCAAGACACAGTTCCTTAAAAAGCCCTTCCAGCTATACTAACAACTTTCTTCTCTGCAGACTTGCAGCTTAAACCACAGCTCTGATCATGGCTCAAATAAATTTGTCTGGGGTTGGCACAGTATTCCCTTCTCCTTTTGGGAGAAAAAGAAATGAAACAGCAATCAGAGCAAAAGCTTAGCTCTAGGTAGGATCAAGTATAATTTACAACCTGTCTGTGCCTGGTAAATGTAAAAGGGAATTCCTACCTACCAGCTTTTACAGGAGCGGGACAGCTTGAAGAGAGAGCCAGTAACCCATGATACAGCTGATGCCAGTGCTGTTGCCTGCCTCTGACCTGTGGTGTGCACACTGACACAAGCACACACACAAATCTGTGTGTGAGGAAAACTTCATCCAGCTCATTAAAGTGACCTTTCCTAAATTTTCAGGGTTAAAAAAAAAAAAAAAAAAAAAAAAAGAAAGAAAAGAAATAAATTAAAAGTGAAGATGCCAAGGAGCAAGAGCAGGAATGAGAGAAGTCAGGGATATGGGACTGTGTAGAGAGGGAAAAGACAGACAGCAAAGACTTGAAAGCAGTTTCGTATTTACTGTGCCACAACAGTCACACAGAGAGGGAACACCCTTCTCTGTGACTGTCCAAGCCCATTCTTCCTGGCTTTTGCTTATATGAGCAGAAATCTGTGAGTATTTGCTTTTGTATGCTTTGAGGGGTTTATTTTGTTGTGCGTTTTTAAAATTTTTGCTCAGGGAGAAATTTTGTATGGATCTTTGAGAAGACATCCTGCTTATGGTTATGTCAAGTTAGCTGTGGAGCAAGTCCAGTAGAAATGGAAAAGTTAATTTAGAAAATGTTACATTCTGTTGTGTAAATTTTAGGTACTGGGATGAAATAAAACCTAGGCTCATCCAAAATCCTGTGAAATTAGGGTCTTTATTCTTCCATTAGCTAAAATTTGTATTTTAAGCAGACCTTATTCTCCATATAAATGGTCTGTGCAGTTTTCTGAAACAGCAAGTTCAATTAAAGAACACTGAATGGTTATATACTGTAAATATGACCACCAAATGATACATTAAAGTACACAAAGGCCTAGACACCAGTTCTGTGTTTTGGTAGAGAGAATCTTGAGCTCTGAAGTGTTACCATAAATTTCCTTTTTCTCATTATACTTCTCACTTTACTCTCACCCTAATAGTGTTCCTCCTTTTAAACTTCTGGCAGTGTTTGCCTTCTGGGGCCTGGAAGGAGTCACAGGAGGGAAGCACCACCGCTTACAGAAGGTCTGCAGCTACTTTTGTTCACAACAGCATCACCTCTGGGTAGTGCAAAGTCAGTCCCCCACCAAACCATGGGGAAGGAACATTTCTTGACAATTGCCATTTGCTCTGAAAGACCACGGTTGGAAAAACAGGCACACAGACACACAGAGGGCCTTCTTTCAACTTAAACAGGAAATGGAAACTTTTGCCTGGTCAACCCTGAAAGAACTCCAGAAGAGTAACTCATAGACAACTTCTCCAGTACAGGAAGGAAAAGAGGGAGGGAAAAAATTTGAAACAAAGCAAGAAAAAAATGGAGAAGAGAATCTTGATACACTGAAATGGGTAAGAAAGAATTGAGGAAGAGTGAGAAAATGAGTATTCTAGAATAAGACATATAAGAATGCAAAGGAATTTGATTAGGAAGCTGAAGACAGGGTTGACAAAAGAAGAGAGTCAGTCTGACAAAAAGAATATGGAGAAATTACAAAGATAAAAGCAGTGGAAAAGAAGTAAAATGAAGAATTTGGCAGAGGAATCTGCTAACATATTTACTAGAGGGTTACTAGTATCCAATTAATTTTACAAAGCCTAAAGGAAATAGTGCTGCCCTTTTACTTTCTGCTTTTACATATTATTTACAATGCAATGGGGGTACAATGACATCTGGTAAAATCTAAAGCAATACTTAAAAAGCAATCCCTTCTAAGAGGAATTTTTGGTAACATACTGCTTGAGAAACAGTTCATGCTTTTAGCATGAGACACAAATCCACCAGTAGATAACTCAGCCTTGGATAATATTTACTCTTTCACTAAAAGACATGCATCTCCAGTCTTTTGTAGCCCTCTCATGCTTATGTTTAGAATCATTGTTTGCCCTAAAGGAAACTACATATCTCAGACCTGAACTCATTAACTGCATTGTTGAATCACTGGTTTGTTTTCTTTTGAGTAATGGAGAAGAATGCCTTCTCCTGGATATACATTTTACTCTTGGTTTTTGGTTTTTTATTTTAGTTTAAACACTTGTGGTTTGGAGTTCATCTTTCATCCACCAGAGATGATTATTTAATCTCTTTTTGGTAGGTTCACTTAGTGCTGTTTCTGTTATAAAACCCCCAGGAAAATTCTCTTGAACTAATGCATTGGTTCCTGTCACCATCTTCTGCTTTGCTTTCCCATGGAGTATCACACTGCCAGACACCAATACTGTCATTTTTGGTGGATTTCATTCAGTCCTTTCAGGAAATCTGAAACTCCTTGGAGCAACATCAGTACAGGTGCTTGGTCCCACAAATTCTGGCCCATCCCTGAACCCTGGCCTGCAGTTGTCCAAGTCTTTCATGCTGCAAGCCACACCAGGGCTATCTGTACCTTCATCCAGGTAATGGAGATGTCATCAAGCTCCACTGTTTCCCTCCTACCTATTTCTCCTGGCCTATCTCCCAACCCCACACGTAGAGAGAAGCATGGCCCAGCAGTCACCATGATAGTATTTTCTCATGGGGTGATGTCTCTGTTCACCTACCTCCAGTGCACATTGTAAAGCAGCCCCTCTAGAGTGAAGGTGCTGAACTTTTTGGACTGCCTGGTCACAAGACAAAGATGGTGTAAATACATGTCAAAATTTTTTAAGAAGTACAGCCACATTAGCCAAAGGCTTTTCCACTAATTTATTCTGTCATTAGAATAGGAAACCAATGCTAGTTTTGCTACAGGAACAGACAGAGAATCATCTAAATAAGTAGGTGGAGATGTGTCTAGTGTCCCTCTTTCTTCGCATATCACAAAAGCTTTGACATGTGTTTAGGGTTTTCAGGGCTTTGGGAAAATGTATTTGTAACAAATTCATTGGACTTGGTTTTGCAAAAATAAGTTTATAAGCAAGAGCAGTGTTACTCAAAACAGTGTAAAATTCAGAGATAGAAAATTTACATCTGTGACTGTGACTATGGGGTTACAAACAGAGATTAAGCCAGGAGCCAAAAGCTCTCTCACAGCTTCTTTCTGGTTGTATGACGTGTGCAAACTCACTTGTACCAGCAACACCTGAATCTCCTTTCCAGCCACTGTAAGCTACCCCACATCCCAGAAACTAGATCAGAAGGACTGCCTCAGTTCAAGCTAATCTAAAATGGATTGAATGCAAGTCAACAGGTAATGTTGGAAATTGAAGAGATTTATAAGGTGACTAACCTGTTCAGGTTAAGATTTTACAAAGGTAAGTATCAGAGAGAGAGAAAAAAAAAAGCTTGTATTTTCATTGCAAATAGGTATGCTATAAATATATAAAACATAGCTTAAGTAGCCATTGGATTTGTGGAGAAAACAAGAACGTTCATGCTAGAACAAAGCAGCTATCCTAACATCTCAGCTCACTCAGAGATGCAGAAGAGACCTTATTCCTGAAGTTTCTGCTGTCTGCTGCCACCTGTAGTTCAAAAAGAAGCTTTTCCAAAGATGAATTCATGGCCGGAAACAACTAAACAGGCAGCGAGAGATCCAAGGAAAGGAAACTGAAGGAACTAATAAAAATGGTCAGGATGTCCAGCATAGATGGTCAAAAAGAATTCTTTATTTAGGTACATGCTTTCAGTTTGAAAAGTACAGAACTCCCACTGGTTTCAGTTCATCCCAAATGGATTAAAAACACACTGGGTTTATAGCAGTTTAGACCTTTCTGAAGGAAAATAATTATATTTACAGAGTAAAAAATTACTAAAAAACCACAGGTGAAGGAGAAATGGGAACCACACAAAAGCACTCAAAGTTCATGTTGCATTTACTATATTTTCACTAGACCAGAGACATGTATATGGGGTACACACATCAGGAGGCCTAAGGAAGAAGCAAAGAGAAGAAAGCTATAATTCAAGATGGGAACTGAACTATTCTTGGAAAAAACAAAACAAGCCTCACATTAAAAGAGTCTTCAAGACAAATGCTCAACAGTTGTAAAAGCAAAAATTCAATTTCTTCTTTGAATCTGAGTCTAACCAACTTATGCATAATGCATTATCCTGAATGTCTTTAATTGCTCTCTCACAGGTTTTATCTCATGGGCCAAGAATCACATTACAATAGTATTTTTTACTCATGAGGGATAATTCATTGAAAAATAAAAATATATCCTTATAATTTTATATTTTTAACTCCCCAACTAATCAGATCATTTCAGTGCCTTTATTTACTATGGAACCATATTCAGGAATACCAAAAATACTGGGTCTTTTCAAGAGTTCAAGAATTCTTTTTTTTTTTTTTTTCCTTTAAGTGAACCTGAGTGATATTTTTCATGGGATGGTCCAAATTAATATCTTCAGAGCAGCCCAAACTGCTAATCCTGTTGCCATACATAAGCTATCTCATTTCTCTGACCTTTCACTTTCAAACCAGAGTTGCACTGAGGTTGTGATTTACCGGTCACAAGGCCACAGATAACCTTAGATATTAGCAGGATTCCATGTCATTTCTTACATAAACCAGAAGTAAATCAATATTTAGAAAGCTGGAGAAACCCAGTTGTTCGTGCCTTTTGGTCTACTTAGAGTTTCAAAAGCAGCCAACTTAGCAGCTCTGAGCAAATAAAAATTAATGCAGATGAAACAAAAGCAGAGGCAATTTGGTTACCCACTGGACACAAGCAGGATGGAAAAACAACCATTTCATGGCTGCCCAGGAGGGGCTCTGGCTCCACAGGCAGGTTTGCATGGTGCCTGTGGTACAGTGTGGAGGAGCTGGCACTATGTGACACAAGCAATGAAGAGTTCAGCCTCAGAACCTGGGCTATGAAGAAACGTAGGCTTACTGAATAATGCCTGAGAAAAAGCAGGATTTTGAAATTCAGCTGTGTCCTGAGCCTCTGATTCAGTTCTGCTCTGCCCTGCACATGACCTGGTAGCTGGGAAGCCCGTGGTGAAAACTGGACCAATGTCCTTCCTCCCAGCTTCTTTGGGTCAGATGAAGCTCTGGCCATGAAGGAGCTCAGGCACCACATCCACCACAACTCACGCTAACACAAGAAACCCTTTTCAGGATCACTATTACAGACCCTGAAGAGGCAAAATCACCATTATTATTTCACATGCTTGTGTCTAGATAGACATTTCCACTCATGAGTTAGAGACTGAAAAGTTTTGCAGATGTGGTTCTACACATCAGTTTGTTGACATAAAAAAACTCAGTGCCCCCTAGTTGTGGAGAACCCAGCTTTGTATTTACTGCCAGATTTCTTAAATGGGATATTTTCCTGTTGTCTGCCCTTTTAAGAGTATATCCATGAACCAGTACTTCAGAGCATATCACACATAGTGAATACGAGAAAATGAATGTTCTACTCCTACTAAAGGCAAGGGAAGATAGACAATAATGCTTTTCAAAGTCCTAAAACTTGTGATCCCTCATCCATATGTTTTCTTCAGGTTTTAACACTGTATCTCTTGATGTCTTTGGCTCCTAAAATTTTAGGGCAGGTTCCGAAACTATCGAAATGGAACCTGAATTTGTGGCCTTTTATCTGGAGCATAATGTAAATAAAAACAAAACAAAACAAAATAAAAAATTCTCCTTTCTTCACAAAAATTAAGTCAGGAAATGCTACTTGGCAATATTTCTTTCTGTATTCACTTTGTCTGAAACAATTCTCAATAAGGCTTTTACAGAAAACAGCAAGGCAGGGAAAACAAGGATTTTGGATTCTGTGAGATTCTGGCGTCATCAATGGCAATGTAGAGAAACTTCATTTATGCATGCACTTGTTTGACCCTCCTGCTGGCAATACAAAACACCATATTAAACCGAGCAGCAACACACCAAGCATGTCAAAACAGTGAATGAATTATCAAACAGATCTAATTTGTAAAAGAAATATTTAGTGCTAAGTGAGTGAGTTATAAGATTAGTGTTGTGGAAGGGATAAGCTTGGTATTCCACCAGGACATACCAGGTCACTCTATGCATCCCAAAGTATTTCTCTCCATTTAGTGCTCTGTACATTGTTATCAGAAACAATGGTTGCACAAAAAGCAGCTGTAATAGGCAGGCAGCAGGACCCTGCCAATATGAAATGCCCTCTTTAGTATACTGTATAATGACCTTCACTGGCAAGGGTAAGATTTCGCCTTCCTTCTTCCATAAAAGCCACATCCCTGAGGTAATCTTTTTAACTCTTGCTGCCTTTCCTTGTTTGCACTGATCACCTTTAAACTGAAGTTTCATTAGACCATATTTTTTTTTCTTTTCTTTTTTTTTTTTTTTTTTTAATTCCTTCTAGAAAGTGTATGTGGAAATACTTTAAAACATTAATATAGACATGGCCCTAAAATGGCTCCATTTATACTGAAACTTTCAACAGTCCTGTTGCAACCAATAATTTTGAAATTTTTTTACTGTTCCTATATGTACATATGATACATGTGAGGAGGAACCAGAAATTTAGATAGAGAGAGAAATGCAAGAGGGGCTTTAGTTTTAGGAAACTGTAGCTGCACTACTGGGGCAACTAAGTAGGTGTCACTGGAAGACTTGTCAAGGAGCAAGTCATCCTTAGCTGGCTTTGTACGTCATGGAGCTGAAAGAAAACAGCACAAAGCCTTTTACTTTTCTTTTTCAGTTTGTTGTGAGTAGCTGGGGGATACAAACGTTATATGTGCATTGCCAAAAGAGTACAGGTTGACAAGGCAGACTGAAAATCTTCTGCCGGGAAAAAAGAAAAAAGAAAAATTCTCTCTCTAAAAGTTATGTAATGGTTTGCCAGGGACTTAGAAAGACTAATGGGCACTCTGGCATCCAGGGGCACCTGGGTGGCTTGAACAGGGCTGAGGAGGTCACTGTCGCCCGTGGAGCTTGGCAGTGTTCTTCCTCATCTTCAAGAGAAGTCTTTTGTTGTAGGCCAGGGTTTGCTTTGCTGAGGTTGAACTATTGCCATAATTCCAAGATCAGGCCCTTTGTGGGGTGTAATCCCCACTTATCTGTAGCATTGATTGGGGGTGTAAGACCTGCCTCTGCAAAACAGTCAGGGCCTGGGCTATTCTCAGCCAGAACTCTGCTTATTCCAGATTGGCTGCAGTGCATGACCTCCCCAAAAAACTGATGGGCAATTTCTCAAGCACAGTATAAATCCAAGGACTTTCTCATACTTCACAGGCTATGAACTTTGGATCACCACACATTATTTTCCAGGGGAAATCTGCTGCTGAGATGTACTTCTTTTTAATTTTATATTAGACTTCTTTTTTTTTCCTTTGTGTATCCAGGTGAGACACAACCACTGTAAAATGAGAACCTGTCACTGCTTGCCAACATTAAATGTTACATAGAGGAAAAGAACAGCAGGCTGAGGAAATACTGGGAGATTCCCAGTGAGATTGTCTTAGGAACTTGGACAAATACAGTTGAGGAAGAGGAGGAAAAAGGTAGTACTTAAAAAGGGTTAAAAATATGGGTAAAAGAGGGCGCAGGCTTCTCAGATGATCCCTTTCATTGCACAATCTACAAGAAACAAGGCAAAAGGTGGAGCACAATCTACACTGAGATGAAATTAAAAATAATGGCATGGCATTTGGAATGCTCAGACAAAGAAAAGATTAAAGAAAACTTACAACCAGCATGTTGTCTGTCATTCTAATTCCATGTCTCACTCTTGTATAAAGTATGAAAAAGTGAAGGAAAAACAGAGCATGATCAGACTTCTGAATGGTTTTGTGGTCCAGTCATTAGCATAACTCAGAGAGTCACTTCATTTGCTGGTGATGGAGCTGCCCAGTTTGTGTTTGTTGTCCCCTCTGCTCCTGCAAATCTCCTTCGCAAACACAGGGACTTGAAAGGAGAAACAGTGATTCAGGAAGTCTCCTAACACAGCAGGGTTACATTTGCAATATGGAAGGGTTAAGACTAAAAACCAAGGTAGTTTAATTCTATTTTCAGAAATCAGTACCTAATGCGGGATTATCTTTAATGACAGACATCGAGGTGTCAAAGGACTGTGTCAGGTTTCAGACCTTTTCATAGTTTAAATTCCTCTGTTTAATCAACGGCTAACTGAATCATTGCTGGTAGTGAAGAGTTACTTCAACACAGCAGTATTGTGGGTGGCCTACAATAAGTAATACCATATTCAGGCAGCAGTTTCTTACATGCAAACGTATTTCCCATGTCTCTGTGTACAGAAAATACATGTGACAGAATACAGAAGCTCTCTCTCAGGAGAAAATGCAAAATAATTCTAACCCACTTTATTTCTTAACTGCTTCATCACTTAGCTGAATAACCTTATTTTTTATTCATGACTCTTTAAAAATTATCTGCCCTCAAGGTGGATAAAATGAAGCAATAGCAATTAGCTTTCTTTAATTCTTGAGTGTCAGAACTCATATCAGCAGCATTCTGTTTTGCTGTGTCAGGCTCCATTTTCTTATTTTTATCTGGCCAGCATATTACTTACAGAAAAAACAAGAATCAAACTTTTGTGAACTGATTGTTTATTGGTTTGGCAGTACTCAGCATATATACATAAAGTAGGACATAAACCAGAAATTGATTTATATCCCACAGCTGAAACTTGTATGCTATGTTCTTCATCTTTAGTAACTCATGTTGCAAATAATATCAGTGAAAAGAATAGTTTTTTTCTGCAGAATCCATGGCTAATATTTTGTACTTTTGGAGATTTGTACCAAGTTTTGAAAAGTATTCCTTCATCTCCTTCATTCCTTGCTATGGTAGCTCTATTGTTATTCAGTTTGGTTGATGTTAACACCTGGAATTTTAATAACCAGCATTAATTAGCTTTCTCCAAAATACTTCTTTGAAGAAATTTATATTTTCTTACTTCACAAGGCTTGGCCAATGTTATATAAAATGTTTATTATATAATGAAATATATTAAGTTATAAAGGACTGATGTACCAGATATTTATTCTGCATTTTTTTGGTAAAGAGTCCAAGTCAAAAAAGGTGAATGATGTAATTAACTTAGTTGTTTAAAAAAAAAAAAAAACCCTAAAAAGTCTTTGCACTACAAACAAGCATCAAAAACATGCTGATATATTTTACATAACATGGTTTTTCACAGATTTGCTATTCAAAAGTAATATTCAGGAAAGGGGAATTTCCTTTTAGAAATATTTGTCGTTCCAATGAAAACCTCAGAATGAAGTGTTTGGGTTTCCAATGAAAAGTCCACACATTTTGTATGATGGTGGAGGAATTCTGCTTTTTTAATAGCCTTCTCCCTTTCCACCCCCAAACTGCACTAGGGAAATTGACAATTAAATATAAACAAGAAACAATAATTATTGGTTTTCTGAAAATAAAATTGTGTGGAAATTTGTGATTCCTGCTCCTTCGCTCTATATTTCAGGCAATATAATAACATGATTAAGTGTTTGAAAGTGTATTCCTGTTTAGTTGGTTTGCAATACAAGCCTAGCAACCAGTCCACCTCTTCTAGAAGCAAAATTGCATCAAGGAAGAAGTGATAAGCTGAGAAAAGAAAATACTCCTTACTGTGATCAAACGCCTTGTACAGAATTTAATGGTAAAACTGAGTATCTTTGGTTATGTATCTTCTTCAGTAACATCCAAAGGAAAAAAGCTGTTTTCCTCAAGTGCCTCCAAAACCAACACATAACTTGAAAGCAATCAAAATCTACGCAAGTTTATAAACCGGCAGTCAACTTCCTACTCTTCACCCCAAGGCTCACAAAATGGCATGGCAAACTATGAGAAGTAGTAGGAATTCTCTTCCACTTCTAGGTGGTGTATGAAGTATTTCTTTCTGTGCGTCTTTCTGTACATCTTCTTTTGCTTTTGCCTCTGGCTTGATTCCAAACACACCTTTAATCAAGCAGCCCACACAGAAATGAAATTTTTCATAATTAGGAAAACACAAATCTTGCTCTGGCCTCCTGAAAGTCTTCCCCTTCATTCAATGAAAAAAGGAGATCTATTCCACAAAAAAAAAAAAAAAAAAAAGCAAAAAACAAACAAACAAAAAAACCCCAAAACCAAAAACGTTCTGGTCTTCTCTGCTTTCTAGCTAGTGCACTGAATTTTTCACCGGTTTTGTCAAATATAAGATCAGCTCTTGAAAGGGTTAATAAAACAGCATGTAATCTGCTGGGCACCAAAAGTTAAGTAAATGGACTGCACAGCTAAGCCAGCCTATCCCGGTGCTGGATACAAAAGGACATTAAGAAAAGGGAAACCTGCATCTGCTCTGTGTTTATAGACAGGCATAAAATGATTACTGCTAGACTTGTAGATAATATGATCCAATGTGGAAGCAAACCTCTGGAGTATCCAAGGAATTCATTTTTGTTTTGAGATGGCTTTGATCTGTTGACATTGACATTTTCTGCTCTAAATAACAATTAAGCCATTAAAGCAGTATGACTGAAGCCAAGTTTTCTGTAGATTCCCACCCACAGCAATAGATGTCAGATTGTAACACAGGATAATTCATATAACAAAAGAAGTAATCCAAATTTTGCTCATCAAAAAACCATAATATAAAATCTAATCCAAAAATGACATCTGCAATTTGAAGCAAAGCAGTGTTATTTGAGTGATTAGATATCATGCTTTACCATAAGAATTCATGGCCTCCCTTTGTTCCAAAAGCTGTCTAAACTGTGAATTTATATTAGTGATTTGTCCAATATTTTAGGCTGCAGTAGAAGTAATGAAATGTGTCAATAATTTGTTACTTTAGACTCCTTGCCTCAGAAATCTGTTTTCAATTCCATTTGGACTAACATCTACTTCTAACAAGCTTAGCTATTTCAACATATCCCAGGCCAAAAAAACAAGTCTATGCTAAATCAAAAATCTGGGGAACATTTCAGAGACTCAATTGGAAGTAAGAATCATAAGCAGTCACAATTTCAACTCTCAAACTTAGGAAAATAGCTCTTGAACATAAGAGTGTACCTCTAGATTTTGTGTCTTCTTCAGGCAGAGTGGGCATCACTGAGATTTACTAAGACTACTTGCACAGCAGCTATAGCGTTCTCCTCTGAAACCTTCACCAAAGCCTTAGGGATAGTGCTGCTCCCTTTTGGCACTGCTGACATGCGCAAAACCTGGCCTACACCATCAAAGACTACAGCAAAAATGCTCCTTGACTCTCACAGTCACTTGTTTTCCCTGGTAAGTCTAGTAGTCTTTTGACAGAGATTCGTGGGAGACAATTGATTCAAAGAAGCCCAAAAGTCTGCGAGACCAAGATAGGATTGATTTACCTGGTCATGTCTTGATAACAGTTAGAGAAGAATCATAAATCTTCTTAATTCTTCTCTTTTGTTTCATGCTATAACACAAATTTTATTTTTTAATATAAAGGTGAGGAGATTTTGTGACCCGATGTCCCATTTTCTTTAAATGAGAACAGCAGCATTCATTTTCTGAGTAGAGGCTTCACTGAAGGAGATTAAAAAAAATATTTAAGGGGCAATCATTATTTGTACATGCCTTGTTTTGTTTTTTTTTCATTTAAAACCTGTAATTTTTCAGAAGTACAAGTTAAAGTCTTCCTGTTACATGTATTTTTCACTTCTAGGGTAATAATCTCTAGTATTATCAATACATAAAGGGTTCTTGAGCTTTATAGCATAACTTCAGATATATTTATTTTCAGAATTTAGCTATTACTTTGATTTATTGTAATCCCGTGTCACTCAAAATAATTTACTCCTGATCTCATTTGATTGTTAGTTAAAGATCTTTCCTTAAGATGTGTTGGAAAGCTTTCATTTGACAGCTGTTCATTTTGCTAACTGGCTCTTCTGTCTAATCCATGCAATCTGGAAATTTTACGGTGATCATGAAATCTCAACATTGACTCAAATTGCAAAGTTTACAGTTCCTGAAGAAATTCTTCTTGGAACAGTAACTTCAGTATTCTCCATGCGCTCCTCTAACAGTCTTTTCTGAATATTTTTCACCATTGGCAGTCAAAAAGAAATCAGTTGATCCCAGTAGGTCAGCTGTAATTTGGTGCACTAAACCAAAACCAAAACCATTAATCTCAAAGTGATTCTAGCCTTAAACATACTTACACAGGAGCATTGCAAAGAATTGCTAAGCCTGTCCTAAGAATTGCTCATGTTCGCAAACTAAGCAAACCAAATTAAATTTCCATTTACTGTAGTGGACTAGAGACACAGTGCTCTGCTTGCTCTTTCAGCTGACAGAATACAGTTTAGAGAAACTCTAAAATGTTTTCAAGTACTTTTTGCTTCCTGTTTCTTTTGTGCTTGCTTGGTCTTAATAATGCAGAAATTGGAGTATTTGGTAATATTTCTTTTTCATTGTGTTTACTCTTATAATATTCAAGGAATCCTAAATGCAAAGTTTAAGTCTGATAATGGGTTAAAAAGTATTAATCTAGAAGACTTCAAGAAAAAACTTTAATTTCTTTAATCAGTTTCACTTGTCCTTGAAGCAAAGAACATTAATCCTCAACAGTTTAAAGTTCTAGGGTGTTTATATGATCAAAATATCTGAATAACCACAGTGCAAATTCTGTGTTTTTCGTTTGCTACTCTAGCAAACCAACCTGCACCTCTTCAGTAATAATATCCTTCAGGAATTCCAACCAGCTCAAGCATGATGCCCACTTCCTGAGAACATGTGGCTGTTCTCAGGCTGTCAATTTTTCCAAGAGTATCTTTATTTGATCTTAAGAAACACTTTTGTCCCATATGAGGCTAAATTCATTGATATACAATTTCTAATTAAATCCCTAGAACTCTTTTTTAGTATTGGGGTTATGTTCACCATGGCCCAATCCTTGGAGATCTTGTTTGTACTAAGTAAAATAGTAAAAATAGCTGCTTAAGCTTCTCCAGTTTCTAACCCCTCTTTCCTGATCAGCTATGGACAACTATTGTTTGGCTTCATGCCTTGTCAATAATATAATCCCTTGACTTCCTAATAATCTTTCCTATGGTTGTTAATGCATTCTTTAACTTTTTATTTGCTTTCCATGAAACCTGCATTTCTATTTTAGCCTTCACAGCCTTTTGCAATCAGAGCAGCCTTTACAGCACAATCATTCTACACCTTTGCTATTCCCTCAGGTTTGCTTTTAAACTTCAGGCCATCCACACCACCAGAGCCAGCCATGTAACTATAGTTTGTAAAAGAAACTTGATAAATGGAGAATTTGCAAAGAAAATTGATTCCAGTAGAGAGTTCACATAAACTACAGAAGTTCAAAGTGACATACGTTACACTGAAACAAATTTTGTTTTGATGAGAAAGATGTATTTTTTGGCTTGTTGTCTATTCCTATAGGGATTCAGTTTGTGACTGGAATTATCTGTACAAGTCGAACAATTTATTTTCCCACTAAATCACTTACTGAAGATGTGACTGTCACTATATGCATTTCATGTCTAACCAGGTTGTTTACTTTCTTCCACTTTTACAACTGGTTGGGACCTGCCAGTTTTCTGAGTCTGACACTGTATGTCTGACATTGCTTTGGTCTGAAGTACATGTTGCCTTTTTACTATGACTCTCTACTGCTGAGATAACCCTCAGTGAGACAGAAGTAAGTGTGTTTTGAGAAGGTCATAAAGCCATCCGTGTATTACTATTGCATAACTTTCAAACAAAGGAAGAACCTAAATACCAATTAGAGCAGGGAACTGTACCCACGCAGTTCTTTTCTGTGCATACAAAGATATAGGCAGGGCAGCATATGTCCTAATAATCTACAACCTGACAGCAGAGAACAGATGGATGAGACAAACATATTGAGTTGTAAATATGTCATCTATTCCCAAGAAATCTCAAAACTCTAATTGGAGTCAAAAGGTTAAATTTATACTGAGTTCATAACCAATGAAGGGATGAGAAAAGTTCACTAACCACTGTTTTGTTATCAAAATTGAGAGAAAAATTTTGCTGAATAGCTACCATATTTACACAAGTACCATTACATTAGAATAGGAAAGGATTGATTCAACTACACTTGAAAATGTAAGGAATAATGTAAACACAAATGTATGTTGTTAGTTCTTAATTTTCTCAAAAATCATGCTGTAATCATGCATAGTACTTTGAATCTCTATAGCTGGAAAACCTGTGTGGTTGTTTTTGCAAATATATCTCAACTAATGCTTTTTAAAGTTATTTGTTGAGGTGTGTGGGCAATCAGATATTAGAAGGGATAAAACCTGACAGGTTGGCAGCTGTTCTGTTTCAAGCAGATGCATTGCTCACACATATTGACCCAGATGATGCACAGCACTATTTCACATAGTCCTGTTGGAGCTGAAGCAGCCTCCACGCCTCTGAAAGTCATCCCAGCAAGGGACAGAGACTCAAAGCCTCAGCTGGGAAAAGGAAACTAAAAACTGGAAGCCCTCAGCAATTTAAATCCCACATGAATTTCCACTCAAGTGGTGGCATCTGTCCTCAGTGCACTGAGGGCATAATCAAAGACCTCCAATCTATGCGTTTTGCTAAAAAGCATTTATAAGCAGATGTGTGTGGTACCTTGCTTGTGGTTCTTGTGCTCTCAGCACAGAAGGGAGTAGCCAGCCACACCGACCACAACATTGCACAGACAGTCTTTACAAGGAGTAATCTTTCCTGAGATCAGCAAGCACTGCAAACTTGGGGTGTAGTGTTATTGCTTAGTGAATTAGGAGTAAAATGCAATAATCCCACGTGTACTACCTAGTCCTGTTACAGACTGAAAAATGAGGAGTAATATGATAAAGTTTTATCCTTTAAAATACCATCTTCTATAAAAAGATTTCTATGTCTGTCTTATCAAACCTTCTGTGTTATTTTATTCTTGTCCTTCTTTTGTGCTTTTAACTTTTCATTTTAAACTAAACTGACACTGCAATGGTGGTCTAGCACTTTGTGTCATTCCTCATGAAGACTGCAGCCCTTCTCCCTCCTTAGGACAACTGATATTTGAAGGCCCTGACTTCAACTGGATGGCCGTTTCTAAACAAGAACATAGGAAAGCTTGTATCAGGCAAAATCAAACTCCTTTCGGTATTCTGTTTTTCATAGAAGAACACCTATGCAGCAGTTGAAGTCCAAGAAAAGGGGTAAAAGCAGGTCCATAATATAGAGATGATTTCTATGAATATTGATCAGGAACATCTCTGTTCAGAGGAAGTATCTTTTATTTAATGACTGTAGACTTCTCTCAATAATTTTGCAAATTATGTATTTTAAACCATTTGAATTTTTAATATTTTCAGAGCTCCTGGCTATTTCTATTTGTACATCATCTTATACAGGAAAGACAAATGCAGGGACCAATCATTCTCTGCTCTACTCAACCTATTATTTTAATGAACTTTATATTCCTTACTCCATCTTTTGCTTAGTAGAGGTTTCTTCTTCATTTCTTGTATAGAAATTGCTCCCAACATTTAATCATTCCTCTTGCCCTCCTCTTTTTGACCTTCTCCTTCTCCTCTTTCAGCTACTATTGCATTAGCTTTTTAATGGAGGGAACATAAATGCAGTCAGAACTCAAGATATAAGAGCTTCATAGCATTGCACAGTGGCAGAAGGTTTATCATTCCTGTTTTGTTTTCCTTTCTGTTCCTTTCTAACATTTAATTTGCTTTTCTGACTACTGTTGAACAATGAGCTGATTAGATAACAAGGTAAGCTCTAAGCTTCTTTAATAGGGCTCTCCCCCGCTCTTGCATATGCACCAAAAAATTGCAGATCCAGTCACAGGGCAGATTTTTTTCAAATGCTCTAAATCAGACATTTATATATAAATTTGCAAAGCAAAAAAAATAGTCTGTAACAATATTTTTCCTTTTATTAGAAATAAATATTATAATCTCTTCTTTTAAGTTATTTCAGATAGATTCTGGAAAGCTTTTAATAAAAATTTTACTGAAAACTGCTTGCTTTTTAAAATTTCAATTCCATCACTAAAGAAAAGAGAAAAATTGTCCTCCTTTTCCCAGGTGAGTAGATTTTTTAAGGCATAATCTGCACTCATTAGCACTGACTTAATTGTAGTATAACAGTATTGGCTTAATTGGAGCAGATATATCTTTGGAGTTAGGTAGTACTTTGGCAAAATACTTTCAGAAAAAATTTTATGGGCCAAAACCAAAAACTTTTTAACTATTTTTGAAAAATGCTTGTTAGAACAATGGATGTATTCTCCATTACACAGTCTTAGCTAAGTACATGTCATTTGGCCCTGAAATTACTTTATAGTGTGAAGCAAAGCCCAGAAACATCAGGGGGAATTCTTCAATTTGGCCCTGTGTTTGCAAATTCATTCCTCTCTTCAGATATATATGTGCAAATCTATTTGACACCAGTGGGCTAAAGCCTACTGTCTTTTCTACCAATTAGTTTTGACTAATTCAGTTGATGGAATATGAGTTTTTCCACACATATCTAAGATCAGAATTTGGCAGCATGTTGATAATGTATCTTAAGTTATAAGATACTGCATAGCTTTCCTCATATGGTGTACTGCTGAATAAATATTTTCTCTGAGACCAAGATCAAGTTGCTTCAGTATCAGTTCCAAATAGGAATGGAGGAATATCTGACTGCAGTACTCAGCTTTTCCTTAGCACACTCTGTGTGAAGGTCACATGTTTGTGTCAAGAACAGCATGTTAGAACATTCTCTTTATACAACTGTCATGTAAAGTTGATTTCAAGTTGCCATAGTTGGTACCTCCAAGACAGTAGAGAAGTTGTACTTACTGGCACTGGCCTTGGTGGCTACTGTGCAGCCAGCACCCCTGAGAGCAACTCCTCATTCCTGAGAATGAATCATTCAGAAACGGCATAGTAAATAGCTTTCATTTCTACTCAACAGGAAAATGGTCATTTGAACCATCAACAACATTAGCTTCTCCAAGGAAAAGTCATCAGAACGCCACCATTACATGAAAAATTACTAACAATTTGCTCACAAAATGTTGAACTTAGTGGCACAGGAGGCTTAGAGCAAATTGACTCTTACTTGGAGTGGTCTAATGTAGGCTATATGCCACTCTGCAAACCTATCCTATCCTATTGGAAACTTGTGCAACAACAGGAGTTACCCCAAGGCCTGGAGATGACTGGCAGAAAAGGCAAGGCTTGTGAAGACCACACTTCTTTGTTTCAGTGCAGCTGTGCTTCATGGAAGTAAATCCCCATGCAGGTGGTTAAAGATAAACAGTAGCATATTCATGTATGACCATCTGTGTGCGTATTATAAGTTGACATATCCACAGTTCCATGAACTAATGCCAAGGGCTGGTTATTTTTCATTCTTGAGACTTGAAATCATTCATCTGTGCACATCTTGAATCCTGTGCTGTAGCAGCTGCAATGCTGCATACAATCTTGTGCACATATTTCCTTAAATAACTCACTAGTGGCCAGAAAATTAGAATATTCAAGCATCTAGTATATGGCAGTAGGCTGGCAAACTGTACATCTGGATTTTGTATTAACATTGAGAGAGTGTGCTTCCCAAATGTTCTTTTTTATTTATGTGAAATGGAAAAGCAAATACATGATAAATCATTAGAATATATTTATACTGCACCGAAGCCACAGATGTATGGTCTAATTCAGGGGTTTTGCTGAGATCTGTGTGAACAAGGCATTTGTTTTAACACCCCTGGGAGTCCCACCTAAGAGACCCATGGGAAAATGAGTTTGAGATGGCACAAGGAGCTTTCTCGTGCCAGTGAGGCAACAGGAACTGCTGGTGCTGAAAGGAGGTGGGTCCCATGAATCAAGAAAACTGGAAATTATTATTTTGACAGAGGATTGTGTTTATTCAGCATTTGCCACCAACAGGACTGCTATGTTCTTGTTAAGGTTTCTCCCTGTACACTGCATGATAGATAGCAGTGATGAAGACATGAAGGCTCAGAGATGGCTTTTGATGGCAGATTTCAATTCGTGGTTGCCATTTTAGGTTTCTCAGTGATTCAGACTTCAGCATGCAAAGGGGCTGTTGGCCAAAGAACCTATAGCTCAAATAGATTCCTCTCCAACTTTCATACCCTCTGTCTTCCCCAAATGGGCCACAAGATTCAGGAAGAAAAAGAGAGGAAGGAACAAAAGAATACCTCACTCTAACAACTCCAGCTTCCTTTACTTCTCAGAAGCTGGAATTTCACCAGCTTCAAGTTTCTTTGCTTCCTGAGGAAGATATGTTGGACCTTCAGTGTCCTTGGGCACTCTGGCTCCTCACTCCTTCACACTGCTTGGTTTTGCAGCTGCTGCCACATCCAGTCCCCACCACCCAGATATTAAAAATCCTGGATTTTACAGCTATGTCTACACTAGTAAAAATGGACATCCATGCTGTGTGTCCCCAAACAGCAAGGACAAGAAGTAAATATCCTGCCCAAAAGATGTAAGTCCATTGCAAATGAGAGTCTCAGCTGGTGAGAAGTCGAGGGAAAGTGTTTATATCCCTTTGATCCAGTATCATTCCATCTGTTCCATGGCCTCTGAAGGCATTTATGCCTATTTTCCCAGTGGTTTCAGTATATTTTCACAAATAGTACAACTGAGGAATCTTTTGAACGATATGAACAAATAAGACCCCAGAATACTTAAATCATGTTTGTTTTGTTATTCTGAAATGCCTTTACTGACATTTATGAGGAAGAAACTTTTCCTTTTCCAGTGTGTTCTGTGATGTTCTGGTAGCTTCAGCTGAACATTTTCCAAGACTCAGACTGGGTCAAATAATTAAAATTAATATTTCATGCAGCATACTTTAGAAAAAGAATGGATCAGCAAAAAAATGCAGAATTATACAGTATTATGAATTAAAATAAGAATCAAACACCCTCAAAAGGTCCTGCCAGATACTGCAATATATCTTGGATTTACATTCAAAAGATAAGGCTTTGACCAAAATATGTTTTGGAGATATTTGGGAATTATCAGACGAGTGCCTCAGAATGAAAATAAAATGTGAAAATCTAACTTCATTTAGATATACTTAAAGGATTTACTTTTGAAATTTGATTGCTTAAATTCACTTGATGGAAATTATTCAATTAAAGACATAAAGACCATGCATTCAATGCATATGTTTTTGAATGTCACTAAAAATAGTACTTAATATTGATTTTTAGCTGTGTTTTATTTCTGATAAAATTAACAAAAAACCTCCTAAATTATATCTAAATAACAAATAATTTCAAAGTCTGTGAGTTCAGACGAAACTGATCTACTGGATATTCTTTGACTCACAATTTTAACTAATTTTAGAAGATTCTATTTTTTCTCAATGCTTCTGCTGTTGTGTTTCATTCCATGTGTATCCCAATGCCTTGCAAAACAAACAGATAAAGAACACAAAAACTTACCTTTATCTAGTAGTCTGATTCCTTACAAGAACTCTGATCATTTTAATCACTGAATTATCTGCCTCATCACTAAACCTGGACTCACTATGACTATTTACCATAACTTTAAGACAATTTATTAAGACAGTTTAAAGGGATGAGTCTACAAAGAGTAAAGCTCAGGACTGCAATGTTTGACAGGGAAAAACAATCAACCAGGGCTCTGAAAATCTCTAATTTGGACACTGGACTGCTTCTGTGGTACTGGAGTAGCATCGCAGACACTTGGAGGTGAGCACAAATGAGTAATTCATGCAGCTCTCCAAGTTTCAGTGCCTCACTTGATTTTCTCAGGGCCAGCTCTGCAGCTGTGTCCTATTGTAGATGTGGAGATACAGCTCTTTTTCTAGCTGTCAGCTCACAAAAGTGGCAAGCATATCTCAATAATGCAATTAATCATATAAATATAAATATTAATGTGATAGAAATAGTTTGCCAGCATTTATTCTTTGACAGTAAAACATAAAACCAAAAAACTCTTCTATTGATTCAGTGCATAAAAATTAGCAATGTTGGCATTGAATTTTTTATTCAGCACAAAATTTCTTATTATAAATGTTACATTTGAAAGATGGAAATTAGTCCTTAATTTCAAGTTAATTCTGGGAGCATAAATTCAGTCAAAGGAGGAGAGAATTCAGAAAACTGCACAGTGATTTTTGGGAAAGCATTTCAGTTTTTAATTTGTAAGAATTTGCATTTTGAGAATTGTAATTATTTAAAAATTATATTCCAAAGATAAATCATCAAGGTTCATATTCAGCTTGAACAATTTTTACTCATCATTCTGTACAGTATACTTAAGGGTTTGAGGGTGAGGGTTTGTTTTTTTTTTCACTGAAGAAACAAATAAAATTTTTAAAAAGGGAGTTTCTGAGTGTTTTTAAAGATATTTCCTTTAAATTTTTGTCTTACATAAACAAAAAGGAAAACCTTCCAGACAAATATATAACAATTGTAAATATTCCTGTTTATATGCATGCCCATGCCATATCTCAAACATAAATTGTTGTTAAGTTGCCAGAGCTACTATGTTTGACACAGAAATTTGCTCCCTAACGTTGATCTAACTGTGCAAGACAGTGAGTAACCTTCATATTGTGATGACAGCATTGATTCACTTGAGAAGTCTTTTCAGATACATCAGACAGTGTCCCTGAGTGAGGCAAATTACTAAATAGGAAATAAAAATTTGGGGGTGTAGTCCTGCAATTCAGTTTGCTGTTTCCCAGTGAATATTTAGTATTGGAAGATTGCATCCAATTGCTCCTATTTCAAGGCTTTGGAAAAGAATTTTCAGTCAGTGTACTCTAGTTTACAGAAATAACTCTCTCCAACAATAATCTCTGAGGGCTCTATTAAACAACAAACAGTTCCTAAACTCTCTGAGCAGCAGCCAAGGAAAGGCCACAAGTGACACAGAGACCGGCTCTGTACACAGATGGCTGATTTGGCAAGACAATAACCAACATACTGAAGAAGGCCTCTTTTGGTTTTCACTTCCTTTAAATCTCTCTCAGCACTGAAGCTGTGAGACTTGTAAGCAACGTAACAGTGTTTAAAATGATCTATGTCTTGTCTTGGATCCACTGGCTAAACTGGGATAATTGCTTGAACTGGTTGAGGTGACCATTACTTTGGTGAAAAAAACATTTTAATCTGATGTCATAACAGCTCTTTTTTACATTTGTTGCTATGAAAGTTGTCTCATAAGAGACAGAATATTTATTTTTATACTTAAAGCCTTACATGTTGTTTTGCATAGAGGGTTCCTCCTTTAACTGGAAGGCATATAGTCCATGATGGTTTTGTGTTTAATTTTTTCTCTATTTTCACTTTTTTCTGTGTATATTCTCAAACAGCTTTCTAGCTGACCTTTGTGCTTGTTGGCTGACATCAGCTGGAAGAGCCTAAGCGTCTTGAGAATACCCTCATCATTAGTACCAAGATGTTCAACTGATACAGGAGCCAAATAACTTTTGGACACTCGAAAACAAATGGCAAAAGTTATAAGAACAGATTTAGAAGAATGTATTTGTACCTTTACAAAAAATACAGACAGAATGTAACATGAAAAATTTAATGTGTCACTAGAAAAACTCACATATATTTTTAATTAAATTATATAGTCATCCTTGTTACTCTATTGTAGTATCATCTCCAGGTTTTCCATGTACTGATTTCTTTCTAAGACTGTAATGGAGTAAACAGATAACCATGAAGACATCTGCCATGTCAAATTCAACACAAGAAAAAGCACTGACACTGACTAGGCAGAAAGTCTAAACATTCTGGAAATCATTACTTTTGAAGGGTTTTTTAATATTTATAAAAATACATTCATTTTTGAAGCCCTAAAATAAAAATTAATATTTAGAGAAAATGTAGTAAAGTAGTTGAAAATAACCTGGAACACAAAGACAATTAGCAGTAACCTCATTTGGGAGAACTGGGTCAGCATGATGCAGGAGTTAGGGCAGCTCCATTGACATCACTGGAGTTCACTAACTTGAAAGGACAGCTTACATCTGGGATCTGCTTTAAAGACTTCACATTCTTCTAAAAGATATGAAAACAACTAAAGTCAGTCCCAATGCCAATATGCTTCAATACCTGTGGTATATAAAAGTGCATGCAGATTCCAAGAGACAATGGTGCATCTCACTGTTGACCGTTTTGAAACAAGTCATATCTTGGTAAGTTTATGACACATTCTAAAAAGTGTCACCTAAAGACTGTCCTAGTCCTCAGTGCCTTGCAAATCAGGTTTTTGTGACAGGAAGGAAAGATAATCAAGTCTTTGGAAGTGTCTTGCCCCTCCACACTCACACACCCCCTCTCCCTCTTTACTGTCTCTAAGGAGAAATGTGATCTGTCCTAAGACGAGAACACCAGGTGGGAGTTGCAGGAGGAACACTGTGGATGCTCACATAATGAATACGTTCCAGATATGGGGAAGCTGTGATGATTGGATTGACTTTGGTACACATAGGCCTGAAAAGGGGTACAAAATTCCCCTGTATACAGCACCAGCAGGGCAAACTGATCACCCAAGGTTGCTGGCAGCTTCAGAGGTGATTGCCCCCCAGCAATGATGTCTGCAGGTATGTCCAAACTGAAAATGGGCAACACTCACTTTCGGACAGGTGAGTAAAAGATCTAAGATCTGCTCACATACAGAGATAAAATCCCAAAATATTTGCATAGATGTTTTGCACATTCTGTTGGGCCGAAGACTGTAAATCTACGCATTTCTAGCCAAACCTACTTGTATTATAATCCTGTAGACCTGCTTGTATTATATGCTGCACTTACAATATTTAGATATTATATTAGCAATAAATCTGATCATAATCATCCACATCATCAGTGTCATATTTCTCACACCTGAGCATCTTCTTTCTACTACATTGCTACAGTCCTTATTAATCCTCTGATAAAAGCAATCAATTTTCTTCCTGCTGTTACACACTGTAGAAAATGAACCTTCATCAAAGCTGTGGTTCTCAAAGGCTACTTGATCTTTCAAGAGGAGACATCAGTATAGAAAAGTGAAACCTCTCTTAAAAAGGGATTTTAAGATCAATCAAAAAAGGTTCCTAGAACAAACGTGTCTTACTTCCTCTCCCTGATACACTATATCATGAAGGACAATACACTGCCCAAGCAAAGGCTCTTGGTCCCATTTGAAACATCCTAAAGTAGCTGAACAAGGTGTCACAGGCAAACAGAAGACAGGCCCAACAGGAGCATGCATTGTTCTTGAGTAGCAGCTGGAGGTTAGGTGCACTATGTGACTCACCCCTTCCATTTAGGCAAATGAAAGGAGGTTGAATATAAACATTTTTATTAATAGAAAGGCATCAGAGAATAGAAAAGCTTTGAAAAATGAACATATACTTTTGATATCTCTAGTTCTGAAATGAAGACCCTAACTCATCCTAGCAAATTTATATTCAGTTGAAGTTGAAAATAACTTTGTAAAACTATTTTGCCATGACAAATATGGAAGTCAAAAGTTCTGGGAAATTCTTTTATTAAAATGAAAAAGAGAGATGAATATAAACATCTCAAATTCAGTAAACTCTTGGGGACAAGTTTTAGAAAATATTACTGGGATACTAGCTAGATAATTGATGGTTATGGATTTTCTTTGGGTTTGTGTGACCTACTCTGTAGATATTTAGCTGACAAAGTGCTAATGTATATGATTTATGACAGATAATATTCTTATATTTTAGAGTTTGCAAGAAATGTTTGCTACTATATCCCACTGGCTACAGGATAGCATCCAGTCTTCTCTGACTCAGCGCCAACAATGATAACTCATTTCTTCCCCATGTTTCATTTTGATTGCAGCAATGCAGTTTACTGAAACTGGAAAGCATCAGCCCTGGGAAAGTTTCAGCTGGTACAGATGCAGGAGCAGTTCACTTTTTCAGTCCACTCAGTCACAAACCATGTTGATTTGCACTTGCAGCCCACACAACGTCTAAAGTGGTCTCTAGAGGTGACCTCCATCTTCTCTCCAGTTAAATAAAATCATGGGGTCAACATGATGCCTGTTTGGGACACTTAGTTAAGGCCATGCAGTTGGTGAGATGAACTCAGGCCTAAGTGAGACTGTGGTTTCTTTGTCATTGTGCTTCATGAGAGGGACACCTCAGGCCCTTCATAGACTTACTCCTTGCACAGAAAATTACTGTATTAAAATTCACTTTACTACTTGGGAAGTCAAAATAAAGGAAGTAGTTTTTGTATCAAAGTGAAATACAGTAAGATTTGTTTAACTTCTTATGGCATGGAGGTAGTTCCTGGGTATGAAGGCAACTTTGACTTATACTAGAAATTAAACTTGTATCTAAATGTAAAGTTTCATAGAACTTTAGTTGAAAGCCTTCTTAATATATTGATGGATTTTTACATATAATACAAATGGCCAGAGACTAGATGTAGACTGTGTCTTTTTCTAAAATATCCTGGGTTTGTATACATACATAGATATGTAATAGTCTATCATAGAGTAATAAAATGTTTGTTTTGGAAGGGACCTTAAAGATCAACTAGTTCCAACCCTCATGCCATGGACAGGGACACCTTTCACTAGACCAGGTTGCTGAAAGTGTATTTTCCCTCTGTATGCACAGCTATTGCTATCAGTTTGCTCTGCTTCCTAACAAGAGAGATATCCAACCTGAAGCAAAACTGACTCTTGGCTTGATCTTCAGTATTGTTTTAGGGAATCTTTTGTGCATATTTTTCAACAATTGTAAGTGGATTACATGTGGAAAGATTTATTTTCTTGTTCCTTTTGTCTGTCACATAATTTCTGCTTTGAAAAATGCCTTAATCCAAAGAAAACTTGAAAAAGAATAATTTTTTAGAGGGTGTGGACGCTATTTTGTACAGTTACTGCTATCAAAGTGCATCCAAGTTACCTCAGAATATGTAAGTAAAAAAAGCCTGAGAAACAAATCAAATATTTAAAAAATCTTGAAAAAGGTATGTGTTATGAAAGGTATGTGCATAAAAAGTCAGATAGAAGAACAAGGAGGAAAAAGGGGGGGGGTGGGGAGAGAGGGGGGCAGAGAGAATGTCATTAATACCCATACCAGCTACAATCTTGATAACAAAATATGCAGAACATTTCTAAACTATACAGCCTACACACACTAGCCACAGGGTAATAAAGACCTCACATAAGCAAAGACATTACTGAACATCTAATCTTCACAGGCAGATTAGTTCCATAGAGTTCCAACGTTCAGAGAGGAGCAGCCAATTACATTTATTGTGAACATATTGCCAAGTATAGACTAGGTTCAATTGTACTGAATGGTTCCTGAGGTCATCAAATATCATTTTGTTAAGGCTTCCAGCTGGCAAATTCATTCCCTTACTCTCTCCTTTAGTCTCTTGTGTTTATTTTATAATTTTACTCATGACAGATGAATTACTGAACCAGTCTTTGCAGACACAAGATAGTTGTTTTCAATGAAAAGTGTTTGAAAATTATTAACTCATCTGTAAGCAAATTATTCAGATTAACCAGTCCAGTCCTGATCTCATGTTTATAATTAATTTCCAACCTCTAATTTGAATATTTCATGGCATTTTCAGCTTCTGAAAGTCATTGTCCAGGAAAAGGAGGTGAACTGTTTTACTGGATTTTATTAACAAATAATAAAATTAGAGATTACATTTGTAAATGGTGGCTGACTGTATTCTCGGAAAGCATGGTGGAATTAGTGGGAGCATTTATTGCATTTAGACCATAAAACTAGCCAAGTGTTGAGAGCCAGCTCTTTGCTAACACAGACAGTCTCATTAGCTAATCCACTGTCTACAACATAACAGCAGTGGGGCCCTTTAACTATATGCACAGTAGAAGACTTGTACCACTGAACAGTCAGATTTTTTTCGCCTTCAAATCTGGCACCACAGTGGTCATTCTATCTTGGCAAGTGTTAAAGTTGAAAGCAGCCCATTGCTGAGAATTTCACCAGCTACAGGCCTACATACAAGTCTTTGAAGTCTACACAAAGTCAAGAGTACAGAAATCCCACAGGGCCTGAAAAGAAGGGTAGTTTCTGTACAGAATAGAGAGATGTCATCTTCAAGTCTTTACATGTAAGCACTTCCACAAGAGACAGGTGATTGTCACAGATCAATGGGGATCAAGCAAGAAGAGTCCTGGGCAAGTCAAGGCATGGAGAATCAGAAAACCCTGGGTGATCAGCTGAGTGTCTCTCACTGCTCACTCTACTGACTGGATGCCAACAGAGATACACTGCAGATACACAGGTATCTATCTACATATAAAGGCTAAAGGACCTTCCTCTGCATCTGCTTCCCTCTGTAAAGACACAGTTTAGTTGCCTAAGTAAGTAAACTCAAGTTGCCATCTGAGATGTCTGTTTCTGAGGTGGCCTCCATGTTCTCCTTAAGGTAGGTGAGTTTTTCTTAGCTACTGTGTCTTAATTGTCTGTTTCTCATGGATAACAAGGTAACAGAACGAAGTCCTAAGAGAGAAAAAAACCTCCCCATTTCAGGGAGACAGGAGAAATTAATTTTTGGGTTTTATTTCTACAAAGACTTGTACATTGCTCTGGCAGAGGTTGTCTGTAGCAACAGGTGGATGTCTTTTTTGCAGGACAGTGGAGAAACTTGCATGATAACATTTCCCTTATCATTTTATTATTACTTTTTAAGTCCTGTGCCTCTAAAACAACTTCAGCATTTGCTTCTACTATTTTGTTTGGTTTGCTTTCATTTCCTAAATAGCTACTGTGGGGTTTTGTACAGCAGCACTGAAATTACCAGGTTTGCAGTATCCCACGTTGCTGCAGCACAGAACATTAGTTTTCATTTGGACATTTATACTCCCATTTGCCATGGGCTAGCAACTTCACGTTTAATGAAAACATATATTGTTCAGAAATGGATGGCTTGAGGTTTCTTGGATTTTTTATAAATTTGGTATTAAAAATGGCTGGATAAAATCCAGAAACATTCCAGAGAGCATGTCCCAGCCTACAGAGGGCCTGTCCTAGTGGGCCTGGATGGAGGGCCAGACACTAAACATTCAGCATCTTTATTGCATTTTCCTCTTAATTTTTTTCTTCTTTCCCTTTAGCAATTTTTAAATTTATACAGATTTAGTTAGACAGCTGAGTTCTTATTTTTCTGTTGAATTTAAGGCCTGTTCCTACTCTAGCAAGTTCTGCTTACACTCCGTGACATCCTCACATTTTCAGATTGGTAAAAATATACAACATTGTACAGGAAAATGGGGGTTTCAAACTTATATTTAATGATATTTTTGCATTTGTTTTGATGTGGTCCATGAGCCAGTATTTCTGTGTCTGGCAATTAGGACTCTCAGACAGAGATGTCATGCTCATAGTACTGTAATATTTGGCTTTTTTCTTTCCTTAATTGTAAATCCTTTACCTCCCTGAAAGTAACATTTTCCAGAAGTGGAGAACTAGTCATCCTAGCTACTTAACAAACAGAAAAAACTCTCCAGATGCTACTGTCATGCAAAGAAGTAAGGGAATTTAGCATTAAGTATTTAAAAGAAGTGTCAAGATTGAGCTAGTACTTCACAATAAAATGTTGCTGCTTCATACTGTGAACTCCAACATGAAAATGCAGCCATAGTAACTGCTAGAGTAGGATAGGTTATAAAATATAATTGTTCTCTTACTGTTGCTAAGTTGATAATGGAAAATATTCCTTTAAAATACACAGGGAGTCACTCTATGTCAGGCATTTTTCTGATATATAGAAAACAAGAGAGGAAGACAAAGAAATGGAAGTAAGGGTGTTTATTTGTAAGGTTGAATCTATTTTAAGAATATGAAAATTGGGGAGGATGTCTTTCTGGCTGTGAAGAAGATGACTGCAGGGTGGACTTGACTTCCTCTAAATTCTTCTTACTTTTCCAATTTTCATTACTGTGAGAAAATTTTCATTGGAAAAGGAATATAGTAATTCCACAGGACTATGAAGGCAGACTTGAAAATCATCAGCTTTTGCCACAACTTTGCAGGCTGAAGTTATGAAGATACCCAAAGCTGTCTTATTCTGGTGGAGCCCTGCAGCTTGAGAGTTTATGAAGCTCCAGTGAGATATTTTTGAAAAATTCAGTTCTCATTTTTCTGGAATGAAATATTTTAAGATGTTCTTCCAAAGGAAATATTGTATTTCTATCTGTACTGTTGATGGATGGATAGACCCACCTCTTCCCTGATAAAACACTTCAGTTTCATAGTAAAAACTCTCTACACATGAAAAATGTAAGTTCTTAAACAGGTCTTGCATATTCCCTAACACACACATCTTTGGATACTGGGAAAATTCCCTATTTAACTACAGATTATGTGTGTTTTTCCTTTCAGAATCAAAACTCTGGAAACATGAAGGGTGCTTGAACTTCCCTCTGTCTACAGTCAGTATTTCAGGTGATACGATATTTAGGAAAACATATCTTTCCTTTATTATTCACTCCCCCCCACTCAAAATAATAATAATTATTATAATAATGATAATAAAAATAACAACCACAGCAGCAACAACAACAGCAGCAATGACAACCAGAGACAGGGGGAGTTTTAGCTTTGATCTTTTGGGAAAGAGGGAAATGGAGACACTGAAAGGATGCTTTGTAAAAGTGTTAGTAGCTTGCCAGACCTTTTCCACCTAATTGTAGTGAGAGTATCTTTCTGAAAAGAAGGTAATTTTTTAATTTTGCTAAGAAAAGACCATCTCCTGTCATTCATATTTTTTCTTCTCTAACTTTGCAACAACAGAAATAAAACAGGAATTTGGGTTATGAGCAATAAGAAACTGTCTTTAAATAGTTTAACCTAAACTAAAGGAGAAAAATTATTGCAAGTGAATTTTAAATTCAGAAGTGGAATTTTAGTCAGTGTCACCTTGTATTTTGTCTTTAAATACAGGAGGCACAAAATTTAGAGGCATGAATCCCCTGTTAACTCAATGGGAGAGGAAAGGAAGTGAGAGGAACACCTCAACAGCATGTCTGAACAGCTGAGGAGGAAATTGCTCTCCAGCATCACCTTGCATTCACTAAATGCAACATGGAACTAGGGTGTACTCATTAAAGCCTATGTGGGTCTGTTAAACTTTCACCAATGTGCAGGTAGTGAATGCAAAATCAGTGCATTATTTTCATGCTCAAATTACAACTTCACTCATATAATGCCTTTACAGATCCCTTGCAGAGGGGCACAGTCCCAAGGTAGGAGTAGTAGTTATTGCATGAGTTCTTATCAAATACATTCATCAATCAGTACTTTAATAGTCTGCTCTGCTTTTATTGCTATTGAATAAACTCAAAGGTACAGTATTTTTGGTTTAACAAGACTGGACCCCATTTGCCCACCCAAGCTAAACATATGTTAAGTACAAAACCACTTTTTGGTCAATTTTTTAAATTTAAAATGTAAGTTATAGCATTAGGTCATTGGTCTATTTTATGAGTGGTTAAGTGATGTTTATAAAGATTTTATTGCCACGTAATGTCTTTATTCAAAGCATGAACAATTACTAGATCCCTGTTTCCAAATTTAAGCACACCTGGGGAATTCTAGCCATTGGCAGACAGAAATGTTTGTATGAAAATTGTTGATCCTCTGGGCTGACTCATCCACATATGAAGCTGGTGATTAGGAGACAATTTGTTAAGCATCTAATATTTCTATCATAAAGCTGTTAGTTTCTTTCTCTCTCATCTTTCATTCTTTACTGCTTACCTTCGAGGAATTATGTCCAAAATTTTCAAAGATGGGGAATGTTTAAATCAGTAGGACTTGGCTTGCAGATTTGCTGAATGCTTGTATAGAATTCAATTCACCTGCACAAGATGGAAAATGTCAACCAGTGTGCTTTACTATATGCTTCATTCCAGAAATTTTATGTACATAGAACCTGGGAGACTAGTGCATAGAGTGCTATGTAGAATTCCATTTTTCTTGTGTGATGGTCACTTTTCGTGGGAGTTTAGTAAAATGGGAATATATATTTTTTATATATCTGTGTTTTTTTGAAATGAAGAATAAAAAATGAAATGTGACCTTTCTTGAGAAAAAAACCCCCAAACTTATACTGTCCTGGGTTTTTCTAAACATGCAGGCTAAGAGTTTCCTGAACTTCCTGGTTCTTCTTTATCCTCTTGGCCACAGTTATCTTCCTGCTATCCAGTGGGGCTTTAGGGTGAGGATCCTTGAACCACAGCTGGTCTGAATGGCAAACTAACTTTTAAACCTTAGGAAGAATAGCATGCCAAAGGAAACCTAACACAATATTCACATTGATGTTAGCATTATGGAGCAAGCAGCATATAGAGGCATAATTCCATAACAGTGCTACAATATTGTTTACAATGTTCCTAAGTAAAATGAGGAATAGATTTAAAAACCAACCAACCAACCAAACCCCAACAAAAACAAAACACCAAACCAAAGAACCCAAACAACAACAAAAAATAAATAAACTACCAACTTTCAAAGTTATTAACAGGATGAGGCAGGACAGAAAATAAATGGAAATATCTTTATTGATGACATTTATAGGTTGAAAACTGAGCCACAGAAAGGATGAACCACGTGATATCACAGATGTAGTTTGTGATACACCCTGGGGCTGAGCCCTGATCTCTTGGATCCCAGCTGGAAACAAACAAGTCTGGTTTCCGGAAACTACTGTAGATTAAAATGCAAAGTCATAACATCTTGTCACTGATTTGTGTTATACACAATTAAGTGATGCTTACAAGGGTTCTCTTATCAAGGAACTACTTGTTTTAAATGGGAGCAACCTGCCTTCTTGACCACCAAATACATTCTTCTTGAGCGTCTTCAACTTTTAAGGACAGGCATCTGTTGACACAGATCCTCAACTTACTGAAATCAGCATTTCATGTAGAAAAAGTACATATGGCCCAAGGTTTAGTACTTCTGAAGTAATTAGTAGTTTTTATCACTGTTTTATGGAATGAAAGTTCATCATATTGTGTCCATCTAAATTGTATGTTGACCAGAATAGGTAGTTATTCATCTGCATAACAGGTCTGAACTCTAAGAGAGGACAGAATACTAATATTTGTAGAAAGAAGGGATTATAAACAAAACATCAAGTAGAACAAATAAAAAATCAGAAAAACATATAGCAAAAGATTTAGTGATAGAAACATTATTACTTGTACATTTTCTCTTACTTTAAGTCCTGGCATAGGTTTGGATAAAAACCTACAAACAAACGGATGTGGGCTGTCACATAGTAGAAAAAAGTATTGTTTAGTCCAGTTCTCATCTAAAAAACCAAAATAGAGCTTGTACCAGAATAATCTCAAAAGATACATGAAAATTCCTTCCAACATAGTAAGTGTTAGCTGGATCACACATCATGAGAACAGGGGAAAAAAAAAAAAAAAAAAAAAAAATATATATATATATATATATATATATATAACCTCACAGAAAGGCTCTGAGGGCTACATATGTGATTTAAGGCCTGAGGAAGACTG
>JAWWEV010000083.1:133350726-133367460 GCA_035583235.1 Hafferia zeledoni | reverse complement strand
CCTGGAGATTTTTAAATGCAGATTGGACGTGGCACTGAGTGCCATGATCTGGTAAATGGACTGGAGTTGGACCAAGGATTGGACTTGAGGATCTCGGAGGTCTTTTCCAACCCAATTGATTCTATGATTCTATACAAGAAATAGGTTTGCAGATCTCATAAGATAATCACAAAAATCCCTCTGGAAAGCAATATGATGTGTCACGTTCGGTGCACACAGCCCCAGAAAATGTTGTTGAATCAGGACATCTAAAGTAAAACATCTCCTTATTTAGAAAACTGAGAGCATTGCATGTGATATTTGACCAAACACATATTATACTTAAAGACAGTTTTTTTGCTGTTTTCAGAGGACCTAGACACACTGTTCATAAGCAGAATCATAGAATCACAGAATGGCTTGGGTTGTAAAGACCTTAAAGATCACATAGTTCCAAACCCCCTGCCATTGGCAGGGACACCATCCACTAGAAACATGAAAATAGCCTTTTTTTATATGCACAAAAATATATATGCCTATATATGTATACATATATACACATATATACATACACACACATATATATGTGGCAGCTACCCACATATAAAAGGCAAGCAGATTAGATTGTAGGGATAAAAAGAGGGAGAGGGAGATCAGGAACCCCTGGATAACATAAAAAACATTCAAGTTATCACTTAATATTTTCTTCTTGACCTTATTAACAATCATCTAAACAAGAGATTGGGTAAGATGTTAATCTCAGTCACTTCTATACAACTCAGAATCATGGAATCATTAAGGTTGGAAAAGACCTCTAAGATCACTGAGACCCAGCTGTTAACCCAGAACCACTGTGTACATCACTAAACCATATCCCCCCAAGAGCCATATCCAATTGCCTTTTGAACATTTCCAGGGATTGTGATTCCAACATGGACAGCCTATTCCAGGCTCATAACAGTTTTTAATGCAAACACAGATGGTTCAAAACAACTTGTAATAGGAGCAATAAATTGGGCTGCTGGCTGGATCACTCTCTGTAACTGCACTTACCTCCCTTTTCAGACAGTATAAGGAGCTCTGACAACCAACAAAGTGTTGGTTCTGGGATGGGTTTCTGCATTAAAACATGAGCCCTTCCTACTGAATCTGAGCTGGAGCAGAATTTAGATTTATCCATGCATAGTTCTGGGAAATTATTAAGGCATATCAAACAACTCCAGGAGAGGCTGCACATTTCAAATGTAAGTGGTAGTTGTAAATTGATAGCCTTCATATGTTCTGACCCATAAACCACTCATCACTCTCTCTTGTTTCTACTGTACAGGAAAATGAAGAAATCACAAGAGACAGCTTTCAGTTTCAATTTTTTTTGAAAGGTCAGGCTGATGACAGGAACATCTGGCAATTGAAAGTGGCAAACTTCTAATAGCTACCTAGGAGATGAGGTGTGAGAAGCGCTATTACTCAGCTGAGACCTAAAAAATTGACTAGACATGACAGAAGAGAAAATCGTAGCTTTTAATTATATCCAGTTGTTACTTTAAAAATAAAATAACTAGCCTTAGTGATGGCTTGATTACCATATTGGCATCCTGTCATCTCATAATCCATTTAGGAGCAAAATTGTTGATAGCCTGGTATTTAGTGTTTATCTACTGTGTATTTTAAGGTTATTGAGTTACACTTGAAGGCCAAAGTCATCTGTAGTGTAAGTGACAAAACACAAACTACATTCTACTTAATCTCTGGACAGGTGTTGGAAAGAAGGCCAAATAGTGACATATTTATCAACACCTCTGCTTAGAATTCTTTGCCAGTGATGTATTTTCCCCATCGGCCAAAGCTATTTACTCCTGACACTCCTGTTGGAGTAGAATCATCTTCAGCAACACTAAAATAGAAAGCTACATATTTTTTAATCACCAAGGAAGATGAATCATTGCAACAAAGAAACAGGAAAAAAATTCCTTGTCAAATTAATGCATTCCCAGCCAAAATAAGTGCTTTTCATACTGTGTATGTTTTCTGATGTCTGTAACTACATTGCAAATGAAGGAAAAATGCTGATATATACAATAACATAATTTCCTCAATCAATAATGAGGAATTCTGTCACCCTCTGACCAACAAACTCAATTTTAAATTGCTGGAAAGCAATCTTTGAAATACCATTCACATCTGATAAAAAATTTGTTTTCACTTTGTAAACTGTAGACATCATGTTTCCTAAGGCAGCAGCAGCCATCTCAAAAATTACACACCCTGAAACAAAACTAAGCAAGAATTCTACCACACCAAACCAAACACATGTGCCTCAAAAGGACATGTTGCCTCAGTCAAGCTCTAGTACTACCAGCCCAACCTGGAATTCAATTATAATTAATCAAGTCCCCAGATATCAATAGACAAAAGCCCCCAGCAATCTGAAATATTTTAAATTTGTTTGCCATAGTTTTGAAGCTCTGAATAGCACATGGGTCACGCTTCTATAGTTTTTGAAGAAACAATGGAAATGTTCTTTTTGCAATTAAAGCTGAGATACCCATTTACGCAAGTAATTTCAAAGTTATAATTCTGAACTCTGCTTCTGAAATTCTGGCATCTTTAAAGTAGTCTCAGCTTTAAATGGGTCCACTGAAGCATAAGAAAAAGCTAAGACTTACTCTTGCAACCTTAAGCTCGCTTGAGGTTTTGCATTTCCAGGATTAACATGTGCAACTTTACTAAAGCAATTACTTTCAGCAAATTCAAGTGAATTAGAGAAACAGAGATAAAAACTTAGAAGGATGTGTGACTCAGTGTCAGTCCTCTGTGGAAAAATGGCTCTAAAGAGTTTTGTGAAGCTCAGTGCTAATGCTGTGCTGAATGTATCTAGCTGGCTGCTAACTGGCTATTAAATTATGGTTACATTGCTAGTGGTCCACCACAGACCTTAAAAGGCATTTCTGTAGCAGAGTTTGAAGGTGGTGGCTTTTGGGAGACATCCATCATGTCTATGTGACTGAAGTAATCAGTTATCTTGTTAATGGAGAAATATAGTTCATCTGAAATCAATGAAAAGGTGATTATGAATCCATCTGTATGGCACCTGTTACTCTATTTTTGCTAGAGTGCCATGATATATCAATCTGAGGAAGGCCAGGCTCTTAAATGCTTTATGATGGACACCAAGAAATGGGCAGAATAATCCAAAAAAGTCAGGAAAGAGATATTTGCTTTGTAGAAAGCCAAAAGTATGTCAGAACACAAGTTCAGCCATGGAATTTGTCATTTTTATTTGCCATTAAGAACAGGAGTGACATCCAGATAGAAAGGTCATAGAATCATAGAATGGCTTCAGTTGCAAGAGACCTTAAAGCTCATCTATTTCCAATCCCCCTGGCTTGGGCAGGGACACCTTTCACTAGGCCAGATTATACTCAGACCTCCATCCAGCTGGCCTTAAACACTTCCAGGCATGGAGTTTTGCAGCTCTGGTGTCCAGAAAGGAAGCATTCCCACACTTGTGGGATCTGAGGTGAAATGGTACTTTATTGAAATGGATGCTGCCTCATACAGGATAGGGTGAGAACTTGCTAGAAGAGGAGTGGAACTTGGTGGAGTTAGGGCAGAACATGCAAAACAAGAGGTTGGATTAACCATATAGGAAAACTACTGCAATGCAGCAAAAACTAACCAGTCACAGGGCAGGGTTCAGGACCACAAGAAACAGGGGAATTTTCCAAAAACTACAACATGGGGAACAGCATAAAGCTTATCAAGCATTAAGCAAACTTGAGAAGAGAACAGTAAAATAGTCCATAGCAATAAAACAGTCCATTCATTTTCAGCTGTCGGCTTTCTCATCTTCAAGGGTCCATGGTCTGATGTCATCTTTCCATTCTTCATATTCCTGAACTCCCACATGGGGTTCCACAACTTCTCTGGGCAACTTGTTCTAGTGCCTCACCACTTTCATAGTGAAGAATTTCTTCCTAAGATCTAATCTAAACCAACTCTCTAAGGTAAGGAGCTCCCAAGGGTACGGCGACGGAGTCAAAGATGGATCCTCGTGGAGGTATAATCAATGCTCCAATTTATTGTTTGTTACAACTTACATCTTACTTACTTACTTACTTACATCTCATACTTCTAAAAGAACATGAATAATATAAGCGCACTATTGGCTAATAGCTAATGTCCACGTGTCTCACAACACGACTCAATTGGCCTCTGCCTGTTGCTGTTTACTGCAAGTCTGTTTCCTTTTGAAGGTAGCTCAAGGACACAGGGGCCTTGCTATTTTCTGCATAGGCTGAGTTGGGCATACAGGCCTCTAACAGCATGGTGTGGCCTGTGCTGTTTAGATTTCCCTCAACAACTCTCTTTCATGAAGCCATTCCCCCTTATTTTGTCACTATATGCTTTTGTAAAAAGTCTCTCCTGATCTTTCTTGTAGGCTGCCATCATGTACTGAACAGCTGCAATTAGGTCACCCATAAGAATTCTCTTTTCCAGGCTGAACAATACCAATTCTATTAGCCTTTCCTCACAGGAGAGGTGGTCCAACAGGTCCATCTCCTTCTAGTTTCCCAGGTCTCACCAGAGCTGAGAATGGAGGGAGAATCACCTCCCTCAACCTGCTGCCCACTCTGCTTTTGATACAGTCTAGGACATGTTTGGCTTTCTAGACTGCAATTGCACCAATTGCCTGCTAACATTCAGCCTCTCATCTCTGCTTAAGAACACAAACAGGAGATAGTTGCTGGCCAGTGTGAAGCCAAAGACCTTTACAAGATAGTGAAGACTGACTCTTTCAAGATGAATAGCTGAAAGCATTTAAGATTCATTCTTTTCATAGGGATTTCTGGGAGAAATCATGCAAACATATATTTCCAAACATTCTGTGAACACAAGTAACTTCTCGAGTGAATTACAGGAATGTCTGTATTGCTGTAGAAGTCACTGATTCCATTGTTAGGACTGATCATATGCTAAGAATCCTTGTCGATCACAAGCCCTGTGCATTTTTTTCCTGACATGGTCAAAAATGCGGTTTCATTTAATTATTCAATTTAAAAGCCGCCTATTGTTTAAGATGTCCATATAAGTTAAATGTTTCTATTTGAGGCTACTAGCAGTATGACAGTTACTTCTTTCAGGCCTTAAGCTGTACAGGTAAAAACAGGGAAAATCCATGAGAAGAGCTGAATTAGGAGAATTGGCTCATGCTATTTCTGTGTATACAAGGGCACTGTAAATGAAGTTTGCCACTTAAGCTGCCACCTCTCCCAGATCAACCCCACCAGCATACTCAATATATGCAACTGTCAGGTTCACAGTTTGCTCTTCAAGGCAAAAAGTGACCTCTGAGTCTGCGCAGCCCCAGATCTACATCCCTTTCCAAAGCCATGACCCAACCCTTGAGATACTGCCTCCACTGCCCATAACCCCTCCTGCCTGGTCTGATTTTCTGCATCTCTGGTATACGACACGAGCATCCCCAGCCAAAGATATTTGCCCTTTCACCTTATGTCTCAGCTCCACAACCAGTTAAAATCTCCTGGTAATGTTTATGTTGAGTTGATGTGGACATAGAGTAGGGGCTTCTTTGTCCACCAGAGGTTGAAAGGAACTGCTGGGGAAGGGAAGTTTGAAGAAACATCCTTCCTCTGCAGCACCTCAGGAGGAGGATGGAATGAGGTATAGTCTGTTACAGCTGGGCATGGGAAAAGGCAGACCAGCCAGTGCCTGCTCTGAAAGAGAGGGCAGGAGAACCTATTCCCACTAACCATCCAGGCTGGATCTGCTCTCTCTGTCATAAGACCAAGAAATTTTTTACTAATTAAGACAAAAAGAGCTGGCACAGAGGAGATCACAATGGCTACATACATTTGCTTGTATCTTAGGGACATGCAAGGCAGAATTTTAGTTTGTTCATCTTTATTCCTGCAGTAGAACTCTGAGCAAACTTTACATACTCAGGAGAATCAACATTAATTTGTCCTGACCTTTTATTCTATTTTGAAAGATGACTTCCGTTTATTTATTTTGAAGTACTGTTATTTTACCCTTGGGATAAGAGATGAACTGAATTCAAAGACTCTAATTCAGGGCTTATTGACTTCAATGCCCTTTTTTTCCTCAGACTTTACTGGAAGTCTCTGGCACAGTGAAACCATCACCCTGAATCCTTTACTGTACAGAAGTAATTCTGTCAGAGGCACCAAGCAATTTTCATGGGATGATTAAAAACTGCACAATTTTCTCATGTGAACAATTTTGAATCTGATGTAATAGGAGTAACTGGAACAGCAGTGGTTATCAAAGTGGATTAAAGGGCTGCAGGGAGTTTCTGTCAACTGTGATACTTGTAGCTCATGCTGACAGCTTCCTACATGTAACAGCATATCCCATGTCTGTGAATACAAACCAGAAGTACTAAGATAATAATGAAAAATAAATTTCAATGTCTCCTAACTAAAAAACTTCAGTGCAAAAAAGGTAAATGTATAGTTAAAGAAGCTTGTCTTAATTTCAAAGCAAACATCAGTTTAAATTTTTTAGAGCTTTGTAAGCAGCAGGTTTGTAAAGTCTGTACTTTTTAAGTTGACAATGTCACCTCATTCAGCCCTGACAAACAACTCACTTGGCTTTTAGAATTAAACTTATTTCAGCTAAATAATTAAAATAAATTCTTTATGTGCTTATATAGCTCCTTGGTAAAAGCCGCTCCTTCCATTTATTTTTCTATTTGTTCCGTTAGGTTGCTTATACACAATAAAAATAAAATTGGTCCCCTCAAATGATCACAAAGATCAGAACTTTTGTTAAACCTGTTCAAAACATGTAGAGCTTCTGAATTAGATATAAAGAGAATAAAGTGTGGCAGTAAAAACTCTCATGTTACCTACTTCCAAACCCATTTCAGTGTATATGATTTATGACAATTCTGAGAAGGTTTTGTGCATAACCTCATATCTGTGTGATTTACCACAAGGACTTGATCAGTCAGGAAGGATATTAGACAACTTTTTTTATTACCAGCTAAGACTAATGCTATAAACTCAGGGATTAAACAATATGTACAGACTCAGGTCTGGACATTTCAATTTCAAGTCACATTGTCAGAGCTCATTTATAACACTCTCCTCCTTAGCCAGAAGTGTAGATTTACACACTGTCATTTTCATGGAGAAGGGGTCAAGCTGAAATATTTTCTCAAGCTTGTTGTGGAAAGGCATATATCAAAGGTATCCCCAGCTCATCAATATCAAAGCAATAACTCCTTAACACTTTAAAACACAGCGGGAACCATGTTTCCTTTTACTAGTGGCATACTTTGAATGTAAATCCTTGTTAAAACTGAAAACAAAATACTTGCTTGCTCTGCACAAGAAATGATTTCAAAAACATGTCTTTATATGACAACTTTGTGCGAGTCAATGTTTTTCACTAAGATCATCCATAGTCCAAGGCAAAACCAAAAGCTGCTAGTCTGTTTCCTTTCTTCCTCCCTGCATTCATTTGTTTTATTCATAAAGTCAAAGATTATTTCATTTGTTTCAGCTACCATTGGGTGCCATGGGAGGCATGTCCTGCTAAGGTGGGTGCTGCTCAGTTCACCCATGGCCAGCACTATCCAGGTGTGACCCAGGTCTCTGCTGCAAACCCAGACATTGCATTAATGGGCTGTTATATCTAATCCAAATTTTCCAGCTGAAAAACCAGAAACGGAATAGCCAGATGCCACTGGATGAGTCCCTGGCCAGGGCCTGCCTGTTTCAGGTTAGCAGAGAGCAGGAAGGACAATAGCTCAGCCATGCTCACCCCCATTCAGCAGGCAATAAAGAGCGTGGTCTGTTTGTTCTTTGGCCTGCATCCTTCTGTCTTTAATTTCCTTGGGCTTTTTTCCCTCTTGCCATATTTTAGGATACTTTGGAAGAAAGATACAAACAGGAAATTTTCTGCTTTTGGACATCAAAGACACTCCTTTATCATATTGTCCCGTGAAAGGGAGGAGGGAGACAGAAATGCAAAGATTTCTAGTCTTAACTGTATTAATAAGAAAATATTAGCAATAAGTGCTTCCTGACAATCAGATCCTTACATTCCCAACACTGCCTATTGACTACGGACAGCACACAGGTTGGAAGGGTTTCTGACCTCTGATATGAAGCCACACGTAAGCCAGGGAGAACTTATCAGCTAAATAAGCGCTTCCGGAAAATTAGAGCCTTATGAACCCAGCACTGCCCGCCAAACTGCTGGACAGAACACAGGCTGGAAGGATTTCTAATCTCTGCTTTGAAGTCACACTTAATAGCTAGAAAAGAACTCTTCCCACAACAGCTCCTGAAATAACATTTATTAATACAAGTATGTGACAGTTATTGTGGGTTCTGCTTTGCCAGTGATAACGTTTAGCTGCAAGATTGTATTTAATTGAAAATAAAAGATCCCAAAAGAAACCAGCACAAAACACATTTTACAAACACACTAAACTCAAGTTACAATACAGCAGTGTGTCCCACTCTCACGACAGACAAAAACTAGCAACAAAGAACTACTAAACAGAAGCACAGCCACCTAAAACACTTGTCTAGACACTCTTTCAATAACATAGGACAATAAAATAGCTTGCACACCAGTCTCTCTGTAACACAAAGCAAAAGGAAAGAACAGAGCTGCTTCTTATCAACACGCATGTTGAAAAACAAACTGCACATTGCAAAAGAAAGCAATAACTAATATAAAGTAGCAAAGTGTAAAGCAAGTTACTGTTACTAGTATTAAGGCAGCAAAACAGTTAGTAAAGGAGGTGCTTGTAAAGTAAGAATCAAAGTAGCTGTTAGCATAAGATGTAAGATAGAATGTACAAAGGAATAAGCTTTGTAAGAAAGTAAAGTTAAGTAAAGTATAGAGTAATAGAAAGCACATGGTCTCCTTACCCCTCCATTGTTCCAGGAGGTAGGAGGAAGCAGGACAAAGCTGCTAGAAGTTACCCCAGCAGAGACAATGGTATTCCTCCCTCTTTCCTGCATTTCTTTTTATACCTTTTTTTTCTTTTTTTTTTTTTTTTCAGGTAGTTTCATGTGACAATAGTCAAAATGTTCTGGGAGGTGATACAGATGCCTGAGAGTGGTGGCTCCTTGAGTGGTCATAGAATATTCACAAAGGAGGGCCATGTCATTATTTAACAACACTCCATCCTTTGTTTATCTTATCAGTTTGAAAGTCTTTGTCCTCTGCTGGGAACACCCCTCTAGGGAGCTGAGGCATTTCCCTCAACCCATCCAGGCTTATCAGGGCTATCACCCCACACATATGTAGCCTATTGTTGTTACTGGACAGTTACAGATCATTTGGATAAAAAGGTCCCCAAGATCTCTCACTTTCTCTGTGTCCTGGTTCTACTACTGGACTTTCAGCCCATGTCAAATGTGATTTTTTTTTTTCCACTGAGAACTAAGAATATTTTTGAGCATGCTTAGACAAGTTCTATACATGTGTGTTCCATTTTATCAGACAGAGAGATTCTAGGGAGATTGCTTTCTTTTCCAGGATCACCAGAATGTCATAAAGCTGTTAATATTTTTATATTAAAAGAATGGGATATTTGCCACTGATTTTAATGAGGACAGATTAGGGCCAAAATCCTAACTGAAAGATTATTTTTTTTAAGAACGAAGAATTATTTCACACCGATGTTCCCTTGGTTGTTCTTTATCTGGCTAAACTGCATACTCTGTGCTAAGTATTTGTTTTCAACTCGATAAAGCCAAAATCATTTTGATTGACATATACTCTTACATGAAGAAACCCTTAAAAAACTTCATAAAAAAATTGTGTCAAAACCTTGGTTTTAAGCACAGTTTACTATTATAATATTTTAAAATTATTCCTACATTTTTTAAAACTATTTGATTGTAATATTGGATAGAAATTGCATCTTCAAATAAAATAGCTAAAAATAAGGAGCTGTATTCTCAGTCCACATTGAGTTAGTTTTAAAATTTTGCAACAAATACTTTCATTTGTATAAAGTAGTTTGTGTGTACTGCACTATTTTAGACACTTCATGACCAAAGCAACAAACCTTTATAACTGTACCTATAGATCAATCCTAAAATTTATAAGGACTGCAATTGTAAAAATGTCAAAATATGCTTGAGAAACATATGATAGAAAATAGGATCCAAACAGATTTTTCCCTACCAGTTTGTCAGTTAAAACAGAAATGTAAAAATATTGAAAGAGAATAAAAAAATATTTAATTATTTATTCACTTGAACACTATTCAATGTCCTCTGAAACACGTAAAGGTTACAATAATGGAGATAAGAAAGAACATGCTATCTTCCTATGTAGCTTCAGTTTCCCTTTGATGTTTAACAGCTCATTATGTATTATTTTTAGTAGTGGTAAGTCAGTTTTTTCTTTTTATTTTATCGTA
The DNA here is from genome assembly GCA_035583235.1 of Hafferia zeledoni. NCBI lineage: Eukaryota > Metazoa > Chordata > Aves > Passeriformes > Thamnophilidae > Hafferia > Hafferia zeledoni. The sequence continues at coordinate 133,357,043 of JAWWEV010000083.1, read as the reverse complement.
CAGTGATCAGTGGGAAAAAGTATTGAAACCATACAAAAAATTGTAGCACTTCAAACTGGTTTTTGTTTTGTTATTGTTTGTTTGTTTTTTATGTGAAACATTTTTAGTTAAGCCACTTATCTACTTTTTTTGCTTCACAATGTTTCCCTTCTTTTAATTCATAGTAGCTCTTGAATATACTTTTCAAAGGACAGTGAAAAGTCACTGGTATAACTGCAGCAAAATTTACATTTTCCTTACTGAGCTTGACAACCTCTTCCCCATCTGCATGACACTGGCATTGTCAGACTGTGGAAGCCATACATTTCTGTTAAGAAATAAATATTGAGTTCAGGTTCTTAAGTTACTTTCTCTAAGTTAGATGCACTTACTTTAAAATATTTTGGAATATTTTATATAAAATATGTCTAATCTGACAAAATATTATGGAGAATGGTATGACAGTCAAGAATGATATGGCATTCAAGCTGTTTTCTTAAGTAAACTCATCAGAATGAACTATTTTTTCATTGTTCCTTATAACACACAGTTTCAGGTACTTAAGGATTTATGGCACTCAACTATCAGTTAATCTTCAGCACCTACAAACCCAACCCACACTGATTGAAAACATCATAACATTTTCAGTTTTCTGTGTGGGATTGTTTCCTATGGGCAGAGCAACTTTCTTGAACTTGTGATATAAAGCAGAACATTTGCATCAGAATAGTTCTGATGAGACATTACACTGCAGTTTTTGAAGGAGGTGTAGTCTTGCTTTTTTCCCCTCTTAAATTTAAGATGATTGACTGGCTTTGAGAGATCCTATGAAATTATGAAGGCATTATATGTTTACATTTTTTAGGCATTCTTAAAAATCTAAATTTCTGTAAGTAACTCTGAATGAGTAAATGAAATTTGTCCCAGAAAAAAAAATCTGAATATGAATTGAACTGCAGGCACATACTTAAAATTCACTTGGCAACATTTTATTCTAGTTATGAAGTTCAAAAAGGCTTAGTTGTCAAGGAAAAAAAGCTCATTTTGCAGTGATCAGCAAATAAAATTAGCCTCATAGATCTACTCCTAATAAAATTAGGTGATACTGTCAAAAATGAGGAAAAAAGGCATTGTTTTTAATCTTTCAACCATAAAATATTATATTGTGCTATTATAAAAATACTATTCCATTTTATAGAGTGTAACTAGTAATAAAAATATGAAATTTTCTACATTTGGTGTAGATTTGCAATGTATCTCCACAGGTTAGTTCTGAAAAGCTCTGAGGTGACCTATTGCTTGATTTTGCTCATTATTTGAGGTAAGTTGAAAGCCAAACTTGGGTTTATTACTGTCACCTCATCTGAGGGAATGGCCTCTGGCTTTCAGAAGATAAGAGTAATTCTGCTTCTACTAACTGAAGTGTTTCAAGATTGTACTAAAATCTTGTAGCAACTCATCTCAATCTTAAATTCCAGGCTGTATTTAGTTTTGTTCTAGTATATGAAAGACCTGTTAGAAAGTGAACAAAATTATCTTATTAGCTTGATTTTCATGAGATAGCAAATACCTGAAATTCTAATAGTTCACTTGAATAGTTCATTTGAAATTCTAATAATTCACTTTCTCTTTTTCTTAATTTTATTTTCCCATCTCCAGCCTTCTGATACTCATCAGGAAGATTCAGGCCTAACCAAGTCTTCCAAATGTTTCCTAGTATTCTGTGTCAGTGATTTGTACTTGAGGTAAAATCCTGGTTCAACTGAAAATGAAAACAGCACTTGATTTTATATTACTGGTAAAACGTAGCCAGAAAGGCAAAGTAAAGGAGCACTTAATAAAAATGAAAATCTCATTTTGACATCAAGCCAACATGCATTTCTCTCAGAAGTATCAACAAAATGTCCTATGCATTTTCCCTGGCTTAAATTTTACTATCAGAAAGATAGCTAAAAATCCTCTTCCCTTCTCTTTAAGACAAAACCAGAAGGCAATACCCAGTTGATTTCCATGTTGACAGCATGGACTTAGACAACTGTGTTGGTACTCCTGAAATGGAATCTGTGACATGGAGCAGACATAGGTGGTCAAAGAGTTCAGCTGGATGATCAAGTTATTGCTGCTGCTGAAGTAGCTGATCTACCAAATGACAGGTTGGTGAAAGACCTGAGAGAAGAAATGAGGTCAAAAAAGAAATGCGGCTTCTTTCCGTTGTTATATTACTAAAAAAACCCACCAAAAAACAACAACAACAAAAGAAAACAAAACAAAACAAAACAAAACAAAAAAAAACCCAAAAAACCTCACAAACCAACGACCAAAACTGTATGAGCCTTGTTTTTGTTATCTTTCTGGAGTGTTACCAGAAATTTGGCTTGTTTTAGAAAAACAAACAAACAAACAAAACAAAACAAAAACCAAACCAAACCAAACCAAAACAAAACAGACAAAAAAGTATTGTTATTCCTTTCAATAATGATAGCTGCTTACCTGCGTTTCCATTATGTGATTCTGATTTAGCTTTAGAGCAAATCTACATCAGTCTTTGGAACCACAGAATTAAGCAGGTCTGCTGGAGTCTTAAGGCTCAGTACTGAGGCAGAAATGCCCTGGGTCTCAGCTGGAGTAAGAGGCAGGTGACTACCCACAGACATTCATCATCATCATCATCATCATCATCATCATGGCTATGCTTCATAAATGATTTGGGAAGGGTTCTACCCACTTGGGTGTGTTCTTCGAGCCTGTGCAGTGGATTTTTTAGGTGAGGCACAGTGTGTGCAGAACTGGCCCCACCCTTTACCTCCTAAGGTTCATCTGCCATGGCCGAGCGGGCTTGTATGGTGACAGTGAACTCCTCAGGACTAGAACCTACAGCCCCCAGTATACCCAGGAGGTATCCCATCCAAGTACTAACGGGGGCTGACCCTGCTTGGCTTCCCAGATCTGATGGGATCAGATGTCAGGGAGGCATTTAACTGCCCACAGACATTAGGATTTGAAGAAAATCCCCTTCGGGCAACACATGATCACAGGGAACATCCAGGTCTATCCATGCAGTCAGATCTGGTAAGATGAGAAATAGTTAATTGTTCTTTTGGGTTGTGGTGGGATGATACCACTATTTCTGGCCTCTCTATGAAGGCTGGCAAAAGAGCAAGATGGCATTAGTTTTAAGGGTGATCAATTTTTTAATTTTCATAAGAAAGTAGGGTAGTGGATTCTCCAGCAAGGAGGGAAATGACATTTCCAATCCCACAGAAGCAGGATTAGTTCTGTTCAACTGGCAGAAGGAAATTTTGCTTCCTTTCCCTTTTAGTGTGTCTTTTTAAAGAGAGGTATCTGTGTTTTCTGATGTTTCCTAATACGGACAGACCTGATACAACTTTTTTTATTTTTTTTTTTTTTTCCTCTGGGGGCTACATATGACACAAATATTTAGGAAAAAATAGGTTTAAGGCAGTAGATTAAAATTCAGTGGGAGATCAAACAGTTGCTGTTTTGATAATTCACAATTGAGAAAGTCTATGGCTTGCTTAGAAGGCACCCAGTACTTCAGAGTTGCAAGCATAGAAAACTAAAATTAGATTTACACTTCATATCATCACCCTCATTTCCAGACAGGTGAGCCACATTTTTTGAAATTAACTTTCAGCTGCAGAAGACCTCTCCTATGCTGTCTGGTCTTTAATTCTCACTACAAGGAGGTGCTTTTGCAGCCATTTCATTATTCAGCTTCTTGATAATCTCATAGGATGGAGATATTAAAAATTCCTATGGATATGTGTAATCAGAAAAGATATTAAATTTGTATTAGTAGCAGTCAAAAAAGTACATTAACCCTCTTGGCTTTCCTGAGCAGCTGGGAGTGGTATCTAAATATTTTCTTTTGAAAAAGGTTTATGTCTACAACATCTGAAACCCTCACTTGCCCCGGTACTTTTGACTAACTCCTTGACAAGAAAAATAAATCTCCTGTGTTCTCCTTGTGGTCATCAGTGGGGCTACCTGTCTGGATTCTGGAGGATGTTAACAAATCATATTGCAAAGCTTAACGTTGCAGCATTACTTTCACACTGGATTCACAATTACAGCTATGTAAACATGTTCTGGACTTTTAGAGCCATAATTCTAATAGTTCATGATCTCATGCTGTTGCTGGTTTTTGTAATACGATAAACACATCAAATTAAAAATGATACATTTACTTTAACTGATATAATCACTTACAGTATAAGGTTTTTCCCAAATTAATATATGTTACTGACTACTGTAAACAGTACCTGTTGTTTTACTGACTACCATTTCGGTATGCTGTTTCTGGACACAGATGTTTATTTGCTAAGACTTTGTTGAAAATTCAGAATAACTGATTTTCAATAAGGAAACCTGAATATCCCAGGAGTCACTTAGAAGCAAGTGGATTGACCTACTCAGGTGGAGGACTATAATATTCAGCAAAGGCTAAGAGGTATTCCCTGACGAAGAGTTCAGCTTATGAGCTGCTTTGAACAAGTATTTTATTTCTGGCTGAAAACAAAGAGACCATTTATCTTACCTTTTCACCAAAATCATCCAAAAAGCATATGCAATGGTATCACCATCGTTAGCTACTGCCAGCACTTCAGACTCCTCTTTTAATTTGCTAGCATTTGTTTTGAACTTGTAGGTCAATAAAGTCAGAGTTGGAGAGGCACAGAGGTAGAGATTGCACGACACCTGCACTAGCCCTAAAGATCAGCCAGAGCTGGTTTTGACTCTGCTTTCCTGAGCACTAAATGCACCCAAGTTCTGAAATGCAAGTGGTAATGATTATTACAGCCATTTAATTTCTGAGAAACTGAAGAGAACAGGTTATATGAATAAATACTCATTGGGATTTAGTAATTGAACTAATCAATGAATTTACAGCAGCTGAAGATGTGCTGTTCTCACTGAAATTAGATACTGACCAGATTTTCCAATGAACTAGCTGATAGACAGTGAGACTATTTTTGTATTTCTAATGAAAATGTTTTCTCACCCAGGCTTTCAGTCTTGGACTTGGCCTGTGTTTTCTTCATATGCTCAGACATTTCTCACACTAGGTCAGCTTTAGTGGGAATGTACATTATCACAATGAACTCATTTTCATGTGTTTTTTATACTTCTCAGACTCTGGAGAATGAAGGAGCAATTAATTTGGCTAGGATAAAATTAAATAGACACATCCAGAAAAACTGGAGCCTTACTTGTTGATGCTGGCTACAATGACTATCTATTTTTATTGTATTGTTTTTCTTTGCAATACACCATTACCAGTTTGAAAATGCCCTAAAATTTAAGAACAAGCTCGGAATGCTGCATTGCAAAGCATAAGCATTACTCTCCAGTACAGTTATTGGCAGCTTCAATTAACTCTGTTAAATTGTGAAGAAAAGGAAAAAAAGAGAAAAAGGTAAAAATTAGATGCAGCAAATTTTGAGCCAAACCCTACCTGTGTTATAATTATGCTTCAAAATAGTACAGTAAAATACATTTGTGGACATACAGGGTGGCAACTATACCTTCAGGTGGCAAGAGAAATGCCCTTAGGAAGTTCTCTAGCTTCTGTATGGCAGGCACCAGGAAAATCAAACTTTCAATGGAAATAAAAAGACCCAAAGTAGGAGGAATGTAAAATTCTCAGCTAGTTCACTACATGTCTCTCTCAAATTTATGCCAGGGGCAAGTACTAAAAGGAGATGAGCAGCACTGATTTAATACTCTGTGTGCTAATTACAGTATTGCAGGTTAGATGCATAGTTGCTGTAGATTTATAAATCCTTGCACAGCAATTTTCATCCATTGTTCATATGAAGCTCTGATAAAGCTCATCGGGGAGTATCATTCATGAAGCATTTCTCAGTAATTTTTGGTTTGATGGATATTTTGTTTGAATAGAGAAATTTCTTCATCCTCTCTCATTTCCATAAGTAATAAGAGCTGCTCATGGAAAGCCCAGTAAGTTCATCAAACAACTTGAAAATTCTTGAAGGCACCTCTACCATAGAGAGTCTACTAATTATCTTTTCACTGCAATAATTTACAATTGTACCTACAACTTCAAAGCATGGTTTCAGTATATGGATGAAGCTTCTTCCTGATGTGGAAAGGCTAACAGAATGTTTTGTTTGCTATGGTTAGCTGATAGTTTGTTAAAACACCTAAAATTGAGAGCCAGAGACAAAAGGTGTTTTTGTGCTATTGGCTCAAAGTTGCAACTGTTTTATCTGATAAAGCTACTATTGCCAATTTACATGAATATAACAAAACATAACATCTATTCCGGGGGGGGGGGGGGGCTTTTGCAAAAACCA
>JAWWEV010000083.1:133309949-133350373 GCA_035583235.1 Hafferia zeledoni | reverse complement strand
TGGGAGGAAAGAGCAACAACAAAACCCAAAAAATTCCCCAAAACCCCAACCAACCAAAAAACCAAAACCAAAACCACCAAACCACATACAAACAAAAACCCCACCAGATCTCTGTTTTATGTTGATTCAATCTTTCATCCAGAGCTCTGAGGAACTGAATAATGTTATGAAAGCCAGATAAATATATGGACAGAGAACCAGGTAAGCCAAGTTCCCAGTGTCAGACAATTATGTAAATAAGTGCTGATTTCCAGGTTCAGGTAAATAGCTCCACAGGAACAGTGTCACTCTACCTAGAATTTAACAAGTTGAAATTAACATCTATACTACTCGGTGTGTATCTCACTTGCCATATATGATTCATGCACTCTTGGACAGTCTGTGACAACTTTTGGTGAGTAGTTTTTAGTTTGACTACTTCAAATATAAAATGTCCACTGCTAGTTTCATTTGACCCTGTACTGGAAGTGATGAACTGATAACTTCAAATCTCTTCTTCTCAGTTTTACAGGCTTCAGCTACAGACCTTCAGTCATCTCTTTTTCAGCTTGACAAGTCCTAGTCTACACAAGACATTCTTTGTACAGAAACTCTTCCACACTTTCAGACATCCTTCTCTGATCCTATTCCACTCTTGTATCTTTTCTGACATAAGAGGACAAGGTCTGTGTGGGGCAGGCAGGACATACGCACCTCCTAGAGTATATGGTAGTATACTGATGCTCTGTTTATTGCCTGCTCAGCACATACCAGACTTCCCACAAATACAGATTGTTCTCCTTGTCTCGTTTTACAAAATTGTAGCTTGGAAACAGACCCTTTCACAGGAAAGAGATTTCTGCCAACTGTTTTTCCAAATAGTATAATCTGCTTGGTGATCTGAATATGGCAATAGGTCTCCACACATAAATATGAAAGAGATAAATGCTGTTTAAATTGCAAATGAAATTAAGAGTCTTACTGCTTGTTAGTAGCAAATCAGGAAAAATCACAGCGTTCAAAGTAGAATAGAACCATGAAGTGAAAAAAAAAAAAAATTAAATCCATCTTAGCAATACAAACAATTTCCTTCTGAAAGAAAGCATTATTGGTTATCTCTTTTGAAGTGAGTTAGACCTGGTAAAAAAGGGAAGCTTGGTCTGGTTCTTATAGAGATTTCAATACCATGTACAGAGAGAGGACAACTCATTTAGAAAATCAATAAAATTTGTAACAGTCTTCATCATGAATAGAATTTGAATAGTACCATATGTATAAATCTGCAGATATGAGCAATATTCATTCAACTCGTGCTTCCATCCAGCCCCTAATATATAGAAAATGAGAAACATAACCCTTTTTTCATTCTCTTTTGCCCATTATTGTTAAAATTATAAGTTCCTTTTGGACAGCATAAACTCCAAAGCAGGGATCAATAGTTGATTCAACTGAAGGGAGTAAAAGGTCTACAGATATCTACAAACAAAAAAATGTAGATGCAAAGAAAGTAACATAGTTGTAAGGTGACTTTTAAAAGAATCTATATATTAACAAAACACTAAGAGTCTATGTTAAAATCAGATAGACAGTTAAGAAAATTCTCAAGGTAAATGTGAGAAATTAACTTAGTCAACAGCTATTAATGGGACAGACAGAACTGTTTCTAAGGGCTGAATTTACCAATAATTGTCATAGACTTGGTAACTGATTAATGAGAAAATTCACCTTAAAAACCCCTGTGTAAGCTTGAACAACTTTCATTTATATTTAAAACTAATTTTCCCACTGTAAAAAGCCACCTAAAATTATTAAAAAGTTTCTTTATTGAGATTTTTTACTATATGTTTTTTAAACCAACTCCAGCTGAGGTTAACTCTAAAGCCCACAGTATACCGTGATACCAAGTGCTAAGGTGCTGCTCTTTATTTTGGCAGTGTTATCACTTTCACAGTCATAGGTCAAGAGATAAGTATTTGGCACTAGAGCTGATTTTCCTTTTGTTTATCATCCAAATCCAAAAGTTTCCACTGATTTGCTAATATAACCCTTTTGTAGTAGAAACTAAGATCTAATAGTATTTTTCCTTCTTTTGATGACTTACAGTCAAAATAAGGAACTTTGAATTAAGGGAGAAGTACGAGGTTACCCTAATTTCAAAATAAAAGGTAAAACCTAGGGGTGTTAGGTTTTATTCTTGAATGCATTAGTAATTAGTTCTTTTGCACTAATAACTTTGTCCAAGATACTGAGATCAGTGGGAGTTAGGAGATAGTATGGTTGAGTTTAACTTATTCTGAGCCCTAATTGTCTGCTTGCTATAATCTGCAGAAGAAGATAGAAAGAGAATCAGTGCAGAAATGTAGAGAAACATTCCTCTGGATGGCTGCGGATTCGTCTTTACAGAAATGGGCAGAGGAGAAGATAAAAAGGGATTAGGATGGGATCAGGAGGGATTGTGTTCCATTCCGTTGGAGGCATAAATCTCCTTTCTGAAGCAGGAAACTCTTCTTAACCAGATTTAGAAAACTGCTGAAAACACCAAAAACATATTTAGTGGTCTGTGTTAACAACTACAATTGTGGATAAGTGTGATCTCTATCAAGACACTAAACAGATTTAAATGTGACTCACCCACACTAAAGCATATGAGCAAGAAAAGGAAAAGGTGTCATTCTGCATTGATAATGTACAAATGAATGACACTTTCTTGTAATTCACTAGTTTAATTTAAGAAATAGAAAGCACTAAAAAGATAACAAGTGGAGGGTGGGAAGAGAATTGCTACACTTAAACTATTTAATGATATCTTTAGGTTCATTAGTTACTTCTAGATATTAGCTAGAATGTTTCATAAATCACTGCTGCTATCCACAACTGACTCATCAATCCATAGTCTAGACAAGTTTCTTCAACCTCTAATTGCACAACTTTAGTTCAGAGGAGCTCTGTGTCTATTTCCTCAGAATTAAGAAAAAGTACTAAAAGAGATTTCTGGGTCAGAGAGATTGGAAAAGTGTTTCTACAAGCAGAGCAGAAAAACTTACATCCTTCCCTCTGTGAAACATCCAACACCTGTGTGTTTATTCTATAATTTTAATGGTAATGGAATGACACCTGCAGAAAACTCACCTCCCTATTTCCTTTCCTCCTCCTCTCACCATTTCTTTGTGCCTCAAGAGAGAGCTGATGTAGCTCTTCTTTGGCACTCACGGAGAGATCTTCCTCCTGTCACTGCCACAACAACTAAACAATGACATGCAGTAGCAGCATTAGAGGCTGAAGAGGTATGGGAAAAAATTCAACACTGTATATATACCAAGGACATTCCAAAAATAAACTTTATTGCACAGGTCAAATCTTGCCACTGTGTGTCTCCCTTCAATCCTCCTTTATTAATTTTGGCAACAAAAGAAAGTGAAAATAAAGTTTACAAGGTAGGTTAGAAGTATACTTTCTTGGTCACATTAGATTTGTTAGTCATACAAAGTAGTAAATATTTTTTCCTATTAACAAACATCTTGCTTTTGAGTTTTACATAGAAAAGAACACAATTTTGAGTAATTTAACTATTTTATAAACCTAAGCTAAAATATCAACAGACTAAACCAATAATCAGGGAAAAAATACATTAATGTGATTTTGCAAGCTAGTACTGCGTAAAATCAATTTTTACTTACAGGTTATGTAAGTACCTTTGAGCAGTGCCTTTGAACAGTGAAATGTTTTAACACCTATTTCATTAGTCTGGTCTAGTTGAATCTGTTCCCTGACACATGAAATACTAGTGAATCCTCATGTTCCTCCTAACTTTTCTTGTGCAATTGAAAAAGATGCATCTGATATTGGGTTTGTTCTGTTTTAGCTAACCACACAATTCTTAAAAGAATCCTTCTTAAAAGAATTGCCATCCCTCCTCTGGCCAACAGGAGACCAGTTTCCCCTAAAGAACAGGAACTAGGTGTTCCTTCCAAATGTGGCCCTAAAGGATCATAGAGTGAGATCCATAAATTTGGAATCAAGGTCACTTATAAAATGCCTTGTCACCCTTGACAGCCTAAGAAGAATGAACTTTTCCTGGGTCCTCTCAGGAGTTGTGGTAAGGATGACCCATTTGACCTGAGTTCAAATCCCAAGTGAAAGCAGCAGTGCAGAGACACCACATTTATTGGTTTTAATCTTAGTTCTAAACAGTTTTCACATCTCCTCCCAGTCTTCCTGGAAAAGGCTCAGATTCAGTTGGTTTAAGCACTGGGCAGAGGTTCAGTAAGACTGCATCCAAAACAGCAGTTTTCTTGAGAAGAGAGAATCATGTTCAGAAGAAAAATAAAGTAGAATAAACAGCTGAAGAAACCTAAAGCCTCTTCCTACTCCCATCTCTATGAAATATCAGCAAGTGATTAGATTATATTTCTCCTACTCATTTTCTTTAATATAAGAAAGGGACACACATGGTTTAACTCCCAGCAGTAATTCAGGTTAATCTGGAAAATACAGTCCTCTACTGAACTCCGTTTGCATTTAAACTAATAGATAAATGCTTGGCCAAAGCCTCCTCTCACTTACATAAAGAAACCTACAAGTTATAGCACAGTTTGATTGTTACATGAGGAAGAATTTGTTTCAGTTTCTTCTATATGACCTACACTTTTGATAAATTCCTCATGAAGATCTATCTTACCACCTTTGTGCCAAAATACTCTCAGGCTCAAGTAATTTTCAACCTCTCATTCTCCAACCTTGAGACTCTCATCCTGGCAGTTTGGCTTTGGTATAGGTGCTGAAAACTAGATTAGATGAGGGAGAGAAAAATAACTTAATAGTGTGGTGTGGATTGGCATGAAGGCTGTGTTGGCACTTGTGTGAGTTAATCAGGTTACTCAAAAGTAGTAAAGCTTCAATAAAATTATTCAGATCATCCCAATAACTCTTCACTTTAACAGTTCTTGTAACAGATCCAAAATATACTGTAAATGCTCATTTGAAATAACGAAAGTATTTTACCCAATATGGATAAAACAATACCAAGTGTATCATATTATTTAAGGAGATAGTACTGATCTTCCTAAAATGTTTCTTTCATGGTTGCTTTAGTTTTAAATATATGGCATGGAACAATAATTCACTAAATAACTTTTACTGAAATAGCTTCAAAGGTATAGTAGCATAAAAAAAAATTAGTTTAGATTTGTGTGTAGGTATCTACCTCTTTCTTGTCCCAACTCTCCATCTCATAGATTTGTTTATTGAAATATCTCTTTTCAAATGTCCTCCCAAGGCACTCTCTAAAGAAAATAGTATTTCAGTAAGCGGAAGGCATTGGGAAAACAACAGAAATAAGAGCCTTGCTTTAAACACAGATATTGAAGCAGCAAGACAACCCTCACAGGGATGAACTGCAAATTTGAGGGACACAACACTGAAGGCAGACTTATCAAAGGAATTCCTTCTGAAACCTGGTGTTGACAGGATAACAGCAGTGCTGGCTCCTACAAGAACATGCCAGCATATAACTCAGTATGCAAGCTGTGACATACATTAGCTAAAATTAAAAAAAAACATTAGTCAAAGCAACGTGATGGATTCTCCACTGACAACAAGATAAGCAGTAAGAATGTAAATTCCAATGTGAGATTGCATCTCCCAGCAACGAGATCAGTCATGATGCATGTGGCTTCTGTTATTAAATATAGTGACCAACAGCAGTACAATTTGCATGAAATAAAAAGGAGAAACAATCAAAGATACATGTGACTGCACATCCACATGAGAGGATCTCTTCCTCTGTAACATTTCTTTATACATGATCAGAATCAAGGAGCTGAGTGTAATTTTACATTTCCTATGCATTTATTTGTGGCCTAAAAAATGTGAAGAAGGAAATACTCCCTTACAGTCCTGCATAGCTCTAGCAGGAGCATTTCCACAACAGGTTAAAATAATGTATAGTATTCAAATCTCACCTTCTCTTCTGGAAGGCTCTATCTTGTTAAAGTTCAACACAGGGAAAAAAAAATAACTTGGATATGGCTCATGTTTTGCAACTGTCCAAAGTGAGTGACTAGACATGATAAAAACATTAGGCGGACACAGCACTTTTCTGGGTCTGGACAGTGTGATTTGAAGAGATCTGCATGGCTTATCAGAGTGGTATATGAGGTGCAGCTCAAGCTGATGTAGAAACCTCTACTTAACTAGAAGCTGTAATAATGGCACTGGAAACAGAAATTCTGGCTTCCCATCTGCTTTAGCTCCCTTGAAATGTGACTGTGGGCCCATCACATTTCCCAGGAAGTCTGAAAGCAGATGCTTGTTTGTGCTTACAAGCTCTTATGAAAAAGACAGGAGAGGAGAATAGAGGAGAGGATATATATAATATAGCAAGTTAAAGAACTTTTAATCATGGCAATTTTCATCAAAGGACAAACATGTCACAAAAATATTTTCTATTTAAAGTATAAAGTTAACATCTCCTTTTAGAATATATTTGATTTGCTCTGCACTTTTTATATGTTGGTATGAACTAATAGCACTTTTATTTTAGTTATCTAATAGATCTATTAGCTTGAAATATCCTTCTGTAACACTTTTTTAACACATCTAAAATTAATATACTGTAAGTGAACTGTAGCCAAACGCTATATAACCTCTCTTATACATTAACTTTTAATCTAGATATGGAAACAAGCCCTCAACATATGAAAATCCATTCTGCTTTCTGAATTTAAGATATGTATTTGATATTCACATTATAAATGAGTTTTTAAGCTATATCTTTTATTTTTGGCTGTATCTTTTCGCCTTCCCCTCTTGCACAATTTTTTAAAGCTATGTTTTTCCCATGAAATAACAATTTGTAACAGTTTTATCAACTTGAAGTGTATCTTTCCAAATAATTATTAAGATTTTGGCTTCTCAGTCTAATTACACTCTCTTCTTAATATTCTTAGTAAAGGAAGTGTGCTACTGTTAATCCTTCATTCAGGGATTTATTCACATGGATAAGGTTCCCTTGAACCTTCTCATGTTTGGGCTGAAGGGCCTCTGCTCTCTCAGTCTCTCGTGGTATGACCGATGCGTCAATGACTGAAGCCATTAGAATTCATCTCAGGAGATAGTATGGGTATAATGTGTCCTTCTTGTACAGGACTCAGAGTTGGATGTTTCAATATACAAAAGCTCTATATGTCTTTTCTGTAAATTTGTTTGTTTCATTAATAACCTTAATCAAGTAGTATGGTGGGAGAACCACATTTCATCTTTCCTTGTTTGACACACTATCCTATTTCTGCCTGTATATAGAATTTTCAAAAAATTCTTCTGAACTTTGAAACATCTAGTGTGTATAACAAGATTTTATATTGTACAGAAATATAAATGTATTTTGTATCTTCCACAAAATATGTCATAGTTACCACAAATGTCAGTTCATAATTCCATTGGAACTGCCAGAGAGAAAACAGTGAACATTTTTATCGTTCACATTTCCTTTCAACTTGATTCCCAGAACTTCTGTGTTCCAGTCCATTGTTACTGTAATGTGAAGGCTAGTGAGTTTATTGACTTTACAGATAGTTTTCAATTAAGAGGAAAGTAAAATCCTTAGAAACAAATTACAGCTAAGATCTTCTGTCACCAGTGAGAACATCTCTCAATTGGAGAGTAATAACTGTCTCCAAGAGAAATATATTCATAAATTGGCTCCAGAATTAATGTCTACTTGTATCAGATAACTTTTCAATTGGAGATGAATAGACACTTCCACTGTAGGAAAAATGCAAAAGGCTAAGGCAAATAAAATATTCTGAGTAAGAACAACAAGGCGCTGAAAAGTAAAGCAGCATAAAGCCGAGTATCTCTGAACATGGGCCCTTTATGTCACTGAGTTAGGAAGTGCTAAGCATCTTAAAGGAGCTGCTGCATTCACCTAAAAAACAGCGATTTGGAGTTAAGAACAGAGGTAAACTAAAGTCACAGACAACACATACTTACTTAGTGTGCATACATATGTGTCTGAAATGGAGAGCAGGGTATCATTTTTAGGTCCATCAACTGCAATAAAATCACCTAATTTTGTATTTCTAGTTAATGCCATTGTCAATTATCAGAATGTTACAACATGCTGATTTGAAGGTGCCTATTAAAAAACCAACCACCCAACCAAGCAAACAAAAAAACTTCCATAAATTATGTTTTCTTTCCCTATTTTGTCGATTTGTGTCTTTTTTTTTTTTTTCCCCTACAGTTTCATACAGAAAACCTGGAAAAATAAGGGCAGTGGATTTTGGCAAAAAAATGAGGAAGATTTTAAGCCAAAAAGAATAGCAAAATTGTTTTAGTATAAAGTTATGTTTACTCAAGGTGTGTTATTGACCCTCCACTCACAACATTCAAAATGTTTTCTATAATGATAAATGTATCATTTAAGTAATGTCAAAATGCACAACACTAGAGAGGTACCATTACTGTTGCTTTCCCTCAGTATTATACTGTTCTTATTTAAAATTATACCTATTCTCCAAAGTTTGTCTTGAAAAGAGTATTTTCTTCTACTTTTTCATTATTGAGGGTATTTGTTTAAAATCTTGACTTCTATTAATAAGAGAACACTAATACTGCTATTTTCAGCAGTTGAAATGCACCTCCATAATAAAGATATGCCCAGAATACAATGAAATACCTTAGTACATACCACAAACCATTCTAAACTGGAAAATTTGGTATTGAAATATAAATTATTTTTGCTTCTATATTTCATCTATATATATAATTATGCCATTAAAGTCTCAATAATTAGATTATACTACTCATTCTTAAAGAAACAATTGTATATATTTCACTGGACAGGTTACTGCTATAAATATCTCACTTTGTTTTAAATTTCCCTTTTGATTCCAAAACAGATTGAATAAAAGATAAGTGCAATAGCTTTTGTTCTTTCAAAATGGTTGTATTGTTTTTCTCAGACAACAATGGATCTAGAAGAAGATTAAAATATTGAATTAACTCATTTTCTCTCTGCTTACATATTCATCTGCACACATTCATATGCCATAAATATATCAGTCAATACTAAAGAAATCTGAGAACAAGAAGAAAATATGGTATATTACCTTTTTGTTCCTTTGCCATAAACAGCATTTCAGAGAGAAAACAGTTGTGCCAAATGCTAAAGCTGCTCTGTGTCAATGGTTTATGGAAGTTTACAATATAAAACACATTCTTCAGGATTTTAGCTCAATTTTTTTCCCTGATGTAATATTAATACTTCCATAAATATTGCTGATAAGATTCTGAACATTATTTCCAACTTAACTTCTTTCTCCCACAGTATAATAATGATGTCATTTGGTCCACTTGAGTCAAAGTGAATCATGCTATTAATATAGCAGACTGTTAAATGTAAATCTAAAGAAACCTTTGAACTATTTCTTTAAAGGTTTTCCACCCTGTAGTGTTTCCATGACAGTACATTTGAAGGGCAGTGCAGAGGAAGGTCATCAGTCTGAAAAAATGAAAATATAAGTTCAGACCCCAAATATGCCTTCCTTTCTAGATCCCAGGCACATCCTTCTCCCTCTTCCATTCAACTGTTACAACTGCTACCAAACTTCCACTTACCAAGGCATCATTACCATTATCAGGGAGCAATTTAGTGAAGAAAACCAAATTTTCTGTTCTCCTATTCCACTTGGGAAATGAAAGCAAAATGAGGGCTGACCTCCAGTGTCAGAAGTATATGTTATTTGTGAGGGACAGGTTGGGAGAAGCTAATATTAAGAGTACAACATTGCAGTGCTGTTTTATTTTTGTACAGCCGTTTTGGTAGAAGACTTTAGTTCTTTAAACCTTGTGCAATGAAATCACATAATATGGATTAATAAACTGAGCAAGAACAATAACTTTAACTTCTGGAAATTTGGGCTGGTTGTGGGACTTCTGTAGCAGGAAAAGAAGAAAGCAAATCAAGGAGAACATCAAGAAGGAAACAATCAAAACACTAAGTTTTGCTAATATGTGCGAATACATGTTGCCCTAAGGAAGTTGATATAATAAGTTTATTTGTTTTGCAAAATAAGAGCTGCTAAGAATAAAAGCATCATTATACTGGATGCTATTCGGTGAGCAATATGATGCATATCTCCAGCACTTGACAAAGCAAATATAAATTCTATCCTTAATGTAGTTTACAAGTGAATTTTTCCCAGTGTAAATATTGCTAAAGTACAAGAAATTTAAGTTCAAGACTCCTTCCATAATTCTGTGTGATTTAATTTTTATAGTGGCTAATCTGGAAATATGGAAAGTCTCAGCAATTTCCACTTCTCCAGCTGTTCATTATTTCCTTGATCAGCTGACCAGAAATAGGAGTATTATCTAGAGTACCTGACGCTCAGAGATTTAAGGTGAAAATGTTTGACAACAGTGTAAAATTGAAGTTTAAGCAAAAGCTACAAAATCTATGTTACCATAAAATATTTCCCTGCTGATATCGTGTCAAGTAAACACTTATAATTAGGGACAGGAGTGCTTTCTCATTTTTACTTTCAAGATAAGCTTAATTAATAAAAATAATGAGAGAAATCAGTCATATATAAGAAATAGTCTTACAGTGAGCAAAAAATCCCTAAGGGATAAGGTTACAAATTCAAAGAACGTGTTAATGAAACTTTCTTATTTTAGGGCTGTGACAGTACTGGCACTATAAAGCACCCATATGGCACCAGCAGTAACAGCAGTAGTATCACATTAACACCACATTCCTCTGATATTGTGTGTAGTTTTACACAGAAACATTGACGCTGGACTAAACTGATTAGTGTACTGTGCTTTCTGGTGGTTTGCCTTTATTTTGACAGGATCTAGTGGTAACAGAGCAACTTGCCTTGCAAAACCTATGCGATTTTAAGGACCAAGTCTAAGCATAATAATATATTGAAATTGTTTATCAAATGCAGAAATAAACATGCAAGGTTTGGAAGCCTATTTAAGATTGCAATCCTGCACAGACTGACATACTTTACTTAAATCCCTACTCACATTTGAGTCCAAGGCATAGATTAAGAACATCAAGTCAAGAGAGGTGATAACACTGATGAAACGGTGCCCATTTATTCATGGCCTGGTGCACCAGCAGACAGCATCAGCTAGTACACTAAGGAAAATTAACTTCATCTACAGGCTTTTGGGAAAACATGCTCAGAAAGAACCTCTTCACCTTTTTTTCACACATGTAGTACTTGTTCCTGAAGTATTTTTTAGAAAGACATTTGTGGAAAGATTTCTAAGTAAGGTAGAGAGTGTCATGGCTGGGAGTGGAAGGCTTAGACAAAATTTATTTTAAAAACCCTGCTGTTGAATCATGAGGTGCAGAAAGGGCTCCCTTGCTTTTCAAACCCCTTCTCAGAAAGGAGTCTAGGGGTGGTTGAATCCAATGAACCATGGATTATGTCAGTGGTTTAAATTTAAGAAATTACAGAGGCATGATTGAACGACTTTTGTCCCAGAGGTTTTGATGGTTGACAAAATGAGAATATTTATGAAATGAACCATTTAATATTACAGTTGATCAGACAAATATCTTAATCAGAATTATTTACTACATAGTATAAAAACTAAAACTACTAGTAATATAGTGTAAAATATGACAGTGCACTTTATTAAAGGAATTATTGAAGCAAATATATTAAAGCTAGCAAAAAGAAATTATTATTAAGTAGAGATTTGATGTAACTCATCCATAACAACACTTGTGGGGCCCTTTTGCTCAACCTCAAGGAGTATCCTTGGAGGGCATCTCCACCCAAGTGAGGAATCTCCTCACATACACTTCAAGGGTTGTGTTAGAAGAACCTGATTGTATTAAAGGGGACTGGACTTTTATAGTATAAAGGTTGTCACAAATTCACAAGCCAGCAGACTAGCTTATCAGTCAAATCCTGCTTCAAAAAGCAGATTTGAAGTCTGGTGAAATAGGCTGGTTTTAGCACAACTCAACACCAAAACAGGACCTTAGTGCCAGCAGTTGAACTTGCATGATGGCTTGCATTGTATGCATGCACTGATCGGATTTTATATCTTATCAGGGTAGGACCTCCTGCCACTGACTGCTTTCTACTGTGTCAGTGTCATCCCTGGTTCTAACTAGATGTGGAGGATTTCTGGATACTGCTTGATTCTGCAGGAATTTGTGAGCACTGCCATTCAAGCCAGGGTGCCCTCAGACCTTGTTCTCCCAGGGAAGTAGCTTCTCAGGCCACTTGTCTATGCCATATTTCCAGAAGGCAGGTAGCCAAGGATTGAAGGCATCATGACACTGAAAAGCCACATCTCCAGAGGGTGGGAGCCTATTCAGTCACAGAAAGGGGAAAAAGCTCAAACACCTAGAAAACAAATTGGGGGGGGGGGGAAGTAATTTTAGGTCTCCAAAAGGGAGCTTATCTGAATACACTTTTTCTTTCAGTTTGTTCTTTCCTTAGTTTGAACAAAAGCAAGCATGCAAGCATGTAAGCAAGCAAGAAAAAACTCTATTAGACAGACAGTTTCATTTATTCCTCCACTTGTTCTCAATGAGTGTATGATGAGTTACATCAGTGTATGGCATGCTATTTTTATAGGATCTCTCCTTGAATCTGAGACTATCCTGAGGGAAATTTTTCTGAAGGGTGTGGATGCTTTTTAAGAGTTGGAAATTTCCCCTGGGGAAGTTTCAAACCATCTATAGAAGTGTACAAGTGTTCTGTATTAGAGTTTCTACATAAGCTTATGTATACATAACCATGAGTACTACATTTACTTCTCTCACATGTTCTTTTTCCTTTGGATTTCATGCTCTAAAATATTTTTGTTAGCAGAATATTGTGAATAGTTCCAAGTTTGAATCTTTGTGATTATTGCTCTTCCCAAAAGAGATACTACCAGTGCCAACACAGTTCATGGATTACTGCATGTTGTTGAAGTGGGAATTTATCTTTTTTATTATTATGATGATGATGATGATGATGATACTGACAGCCCAATATTAAGATTTTAAAAAGTAATTTTTTAAATTTCTCTAATTTTTCTCTACGTCTTTGACAAGTTCAATTTGTTTGTTTGCTGCTGAATGTATCTTTTTCTACTTAAATCTTTGTTGGAAAGAAAGGAGTATTTATTCCATGTTCTGTGTAAAGTTCTGCCTGGTTATTATCCCAGTAATTGTTATTGCAAGCTTAGAGTGTTCTCTGATTTATGAAAAGTAATTACATAAAGAGAGTATTTGCATGCACATGATGCATTAGAGTAATGAACATCTCAGGTTTTGCTTCCCTGTTTCCATTTCCAGTGTGTCAGATCTTTAATTTGAACCTGTATGTTACAATTGTTGGTTTAAATCTTTTTAATGGAGATCTCCATAATGCAAAAAGCTTCATTCAAATCAGGATACTAATGTGACTTCCGTCCATGAACTGCAAACATCTCTGACAGCTTCTTGGTTCAATGCCAGTCATATTGCTGTGCAAAATTCCTTCTTACAAGTCATGCTATTGCTTTGCACTTTTTCTCTGTTGGTGCCAGCTGGTTCCATCGTCCCTGATGCCATGCTGTGGAGGTGGCAAAATTGCGCATGTTGGTGTTGTACCCACCATTCAGTTTTCCTTTCTGTGACAATAATGTTCCATAAAGCAGTTTCTTTTGGTATTAGGGGTTCTCAGCTTACCAACAGCAAAGAAACAAGACAGCTCCCTCACTAGAAACAAAATGGAGCTGGGAAAGTCATGTTTGGCTAAGTTAAAGTGCTGCTACTAACCTTAGCACTGAATAGATCGCTTCAGACCTCCTGTCTTCAGTTCATTAGTCAAAACTCTTCTGACACAAGCATGGGTTTGGTATGTTTCTGTCTCATAGCCGTTGTTTCTGTCAGTTTTGAAGTTGTTGCTATGTATAAAATCAAACTAAGTCTTGTTTTACAATCCCAGTGTTGCCTGAGGAATCTGAGCAGTGCAAGAGCTCCATTAGCAATGTTATTCTTCTCTATGGTCACTGTCACACTCAATTTAGCTCCAGTTTTATTTTTTGCCGCAAAACAGCATTCCTGGTCACAGTAATTCTGTTACCACAATGATCTAAGAGGCAATAAAGGACAGTAATGAATTAGCAAAGATATATGTGGCTTGGTGTTACAGTCCCCAGAGGATGCTTTGCTTGAGGTGGGACAACTGAAGGTTGTATCAGTAAGTGTCCAGCCTTGGGTCTAACCACATCTCAGTGGGCTGTCTGAGTGGTCTGCTTTGGCTGGGCATCAACTCTCAGACTCTCGGGGAGTCCTGAAGTGAAGGCAGGACAGAAAAGACTTTGTTCAGAGGGCTCTGAGAAGATACTGTACATTGGACTCTGCTAGTCAGGAGAGCTCTGTCAAGAAGAGAAGCCTTAGAATAAAGCAGTTCCCCAATTCCCAGTAAAATACAATCCTCAAATTTCATAAAACACATGGATTCAAAAAACGAGTTCATGGCCATCTGTTTGTCCCTCTAGTGAGAGATCACCACTGTTCTGCATGAGAGACAAGCATTTTAATATACCTCTGTGAGAAGGTTATCATCTTACTGGCAGCCAAGGGGAAGGTATCCTGTCTGCCTAGTTGTCTGTGTGCGCCTCCCAGCTCTTGGGTGCTCTGTCATTTTGAATCCCCAGTTCCTTGCAATAGAAAGAGAAGAGTAAGAGTGGCTTGGCATTTGACCAAGGCTCTGCCTGAAATTAATGATGTCTTAATGATGGTACAAAGATATGACAGGAAGGCATTGTAAAAACATCAGGTTATGAATGACTTCTATGAACTGTTACCATATTGCTGGACCTAGGAATGAAACCTACATACAGGTTCCAGAGATTTTGGACCAGAAGAACTGGAAATAAAGCCACATACTGAGAGACTGACACATGGAACATGATGGCAGAGTGGTGGCTTCTTCAGATGTGAGGAGACAGAGTTGGCAGTTGTGTGTTGAACTGACAAAAAGAAGGCCTAGAAACTGAGAGTCGACTCCAACTCTTGCTCTGAACTTCCTTTGAAGCTTTGGTTAACTCAATTCTCATTCCTTCTGTTTCTCAGCTGTAAAATCATCCACTCACATTATTATTTTGGTCTTTAGAGTCTTCAAGGGAAAAAGTTATGTGACTATCATTCAAGATTGGAGATGTTTCATGCAATAGAGTAGTACTATCTCCTTCTTTCCATTCCCCAAGCACAAATTAAAAAAAAAAAAAAAAAAGTCCAAAATGGAAAATTTACATTTTTCCGAAACTAGGAATCATAGAATTAATATTGCTGCATGTAAACACATTATGATACTAGTTGTATTCGTATAATTGTTCTTTCATAGGTCTGCGCTATTGTTAAATGCAATGGAAGTTAGTGTTTGAAAATGAAGTTCTACTAAGGATCTGTATGTGGCCTCAGCAATTATAAAAGTGGAAAAATACATAAAGATTTGGATAAACTAAGCACTTCCTTTTATGACAGAGCACACAGAAACACAAAGAAAAGTTGGATTGCTGAAGCATATAAACAGATAGATGGAGACATAATTGCACAAGCTGATTCACGTCTTCCAGTTTAAACATGACCATTAGGTGAATTGGTCAGTGGATGTGTTTGTGCCTTAGTATTGACTATAGAAGAAACCCAGAGGACTAGGTTTTCAAAAGACACAACTTTCAGATGGTGCAAGTTGTTCAAGTTAAATCTCTTCCTAAATGACAAAGTGTACTTAGATAGTAGAATATGAACATTCATTTTACAGAAACCATTTTATAGAGAAGATCATTCTTCAAATCCTATGCTTCCTAGATAAGGAATTCTCTTTAATTTAATCTGTGGAACTCTCAGCACCTTGTGAATTGCTAAATGAGTCATTATTAGCACAAAGTAGCAATATTTCATGGTAAGGAAACCTTTCTATCTGCTGTACAATCAACCAGTGCAGAAATCTGACAACAAGAAGATGAGATGATGCATGTTTCAGACTTTATTCAATACCAAGCTATAACTAAGAAGGTTTTTGTTTTTTACAGATTTTTTTTCTGTTATTGTTCAGCGAAATATAAATAAAATTACTCAGTGGAGCAGTTCTTAACAGATGGTTGCTATTTCAGCCTCAGATGGCAGAAAGCCCTAGAACCAAGCAATTACAGAGTTCTTTGATGCAGAACCAGCTGAACAGATTTTAATAATTTCTTCCAAATTGGAGACACCTGGCCCCCCAGAAAGTGCTGCAAGCTGAGTGATGGAGGTGTGTGATAGAAATGTATTCCTGATGTCACCAGCAAGGTTTTGGTGACAAAATCATGAAGACCAACAGAAAATAATGTAAAAATCACCTTTTTTGTTTTCTAATATTAATGCAAATGGCCTAGTAGAATAATTTTAAAAATACTCTGAGGCAAGACTGTATTGTTTTGATTTTACATTACTGCAGGCATTTACTTCCCTTTAAAAAATGCTGTACAGGATGTGGCTACTCAACAACACCAGCTTTTATTGCTCACCTTTAAAAGCTCAAGGGCCTAACCTAGAAAAACTCAGCAAGCACATATAAAATGTTACTTTGTCTTGCTTGCTCTTATTCTATTTTCTGGATATAACTCCTGCCTTTGGAAGATCTAAAAATATTCCCCTAGATGAAATATGTGCTTAAGAGAAACCATTAGGCCAAACTCACTGGTATGGAACTTCTGTGGCAGCTCTACTGTGTGGAGAGAAAGGGAAGGGGTCAGCTTACATTATAGTTAAGATTTAGCTTCACCTGTGTCACTGCCAAATGATTCCATTCTCTTCTCATTCTTTCAGCTCTGTCTCTGCTACCATAAGATCACATCTATCTCAGGTCCAGCAAAGGCCTGTCACAATCCTGTCTGTGTCTCTAGTACAAGTGAGCTAAAGCCAGTTAATTGCGTAGCTCTTGCATGGGATATTAGCACGATGTGTGGTACAAGTGCTCTGCAGGAGATCTAGAAATCAGCTTGTTCTGGCCGCTGACAGCTCTGGGCTAAAGACTCATTGTGTTTGATAAAGCAGAAAAAATTATAAAGGAATTTTACAATGATGTTGCTGGACTTCATAATCCAGGAGTTCCCTTCCAATCCTGTGATTTATTTATCTTTAAAACCTCTCTTTCTTGGTATAATAGGTTACATAAGATAATCATGCCTGTGTTTGTAGGCTACCAGGTATTCTCTGGAATTTGAAGTGTGAATATAGGAGCATAGCAGGGACTATAAAAATTATAAATATTACAAATTAATCTGGGGGATTGATTTGTCTGAGTGTTTAAATTTAATTCTGACTAGTGAATTGTTGGTGAATTTACTAAATCTCTATGGGCTAAAGAAACCAAGGTTTTACAAATAAAATACCTTCCTCCACCCCAGCAACAGAATAGCATTTCTGAAGATTTTATGATTTCTATAAAGGAACAAAATAAATAAATAAAATAATGCTGATTTTCTCAGTTGATAGTATTTTTGAAGTGTAGTGAAATGGGGCATGTAAAAGTGGGGGCGGGGGGTAGGGGGAGAAGTGTCATGATTTTCTTTATGAAGCTACATCTCTTAATCCCAAGTGAGCATTTAAATGGCTAAAGCTTACATCCCAAGGGTTTATATGTACAGTGTGGCCAAGATAACACATTTTTTTACTTGGCTACTTTTATACATTTAGAATCACATTTCAGTTTCATGGAAAATCAAAATCAGAAAAGCTGCCTGTGCGTAAGATGCACAAATTCAGTACAGACATCACACATCCTTCTGGTTTTCTTTGTCCAAATTGCATTTGACTGATTTATGTTATGCTATCATATACAATAGCTTTTTACAATGTATATCTGGCAAAGTTATCCATAAAATTGAATACAATAAACATTGTAATTCAATAATTCAGTTTTGGTTTGAGATTTGGGAATTAGTTCCATTTAAGTGCACTGATTTTCACAATATGATCCATTCAGTTGCATGCTTTCTCTAGTCATTGGAACAACCTCAGTAACAGAGTAGATTTTTACATCTTAATTTTATCTCTTTGTTTCCTACAAAAACTAATAAGTAGAATCAAGAGTCAGAACAAAGTGAGGCTGGAGGGAAAGCAAGTACATAATTTCATTCCCATGTCCTGTAGGATACTTTCATGTAACAGGTAAAATGTATAAAATTATTTAAGCAAAGTTACACTGCAGTCTATTTTCAAATGTTTTTTTCACATTCACTGTAAACAGACAAACAAAACAGCTGGAAAACTGACTGGAGAAACAATTTGTCTGTAGTCCTCCCAAATCTTTAAAACTCTTCCTCAGTGTTTCCTACATTATTTCTAAATGCTTTTCTTCCACCCTTGCAAATTCTGTAAAGCCAGAGTGTTTTGTTTCCATTCCCAGGGTTGGACATTTTAAGGTTGCAGGATGGTAAGACCTGGTGATAGTGTCAACCATGTTATAATGATTAAGTACCTTGATGCTGCTAAAGTCAGGAATTAAAGGTGAATGCCTGCACTTCCTGATGGAGAAGATAGTGCTGTTGAAAGAAAAACGTTTGTAAATGCCCATTAAGAAAGAAAGGATTATGAATCAATTGGTGATATGTTCTGTGAATGAGCTGCAGTTAATGGTGCATATAAGTGGAAAGAATGTGCAGAGTGTAACTTTCTGCTTGAAGCATAACTTCACTCAAAAAAGTGGTGAAGGAGGAGGGGTTGAAAAAAGAAATTTCTTTGTGCCTTTGCAGCACCTCAGATTGGTAAAGGTAATTGGGAAATGGTGGTCCTAAACAGATGTCAGGCATGGAAGGTTGGAGGAAGATTTGTGCCTTAATTCAGAAATACAGTTGCAGTTACCATTGTCTAGTTGCTGTGGAAAGAAGAGCAGCTACTGCTTGTGAACTCTGATGATGTTATGCCCTCAACTTATGGTAAAGAAGTAAGTAGAAAACATCTAAAGTTACAGACAATTGCATTTTTGTTACAGTACTTTGTAGCAAACACTATGACTGGCAAACATAATGAATTCTGATTCCATTTGAAAGAACTAAATTAATTCCTAAAAAAAATCTCTGTTAGATCACATTATAATATGGACAAACCAATGGCATATTTAGTTCTAGGACAGCAGTTATGTAAGATCACAGTATGAGCTATTAGACTGCAGAAGTATTGACTTGTTTAATTTCCCATTATTTTTTTCACTGGTGTTGTAATTTTCATAAGACTTTGCACACTTCCATAAAACAATTTGATATGTGTTCCTGCCTTGTAATTGGTGAAATTTGACTGAAGTGACTTAATTAGTAGATTATTACTTAGGATTCTCTTGAACACAGGGGTTATATCTTCCATCCCTTCATATTTTGCAGATCACATTTTCAAGGTGGATTTAGCCATGTTATGCTTCCTCATTCTGCACAGCTGAGTTGTGATCGATATGTGGTTGACATGGAAAGACTGCAGTATGACTCCAGTTCAACAGCATTCCAGAGCTCACTAGGCTGGATCTTTGGTAATGATCATTAGTACCAATAAAGTGAGACTTTGTGCCTGATACAACTGAAATTGAAATTATGGTTATTGGTGTCCTCTAGGATCTGAGTAGGGAATACATATTCATCCATGCAGCCAGCATGAAATGGAGCATTACTGGTCAAGAAATGTGTTTTGGTTTTCAGTATCGTGTCTTTATAACTGTGATGATTCACAAATTATTTCCACAGTCTCTATTTATCTTCTGCTTCTCACATAAAATCATCCTGAAATGGCTGGTTTAGTCTTTTGCTTTCCTAGTCAGCTTTTCCAAGTTACAGTACTGTCACTTGTCACCATTATTTATCAAAAAAGAAGTCAATCTTCTGCAGCAGAATGGACAGTTTCATTAAAGTCTCTCCCAAGATCCTGCAGATCCTTATCCCGACTCCAGGAATGACTGATTATAGACTGAGGTGAAGGTCAAATTCCATCTTACTTTTAGGTGCTCTTCATTCTTTGGGGCATAATGTTTGTATGTGTAGGTCTCCTGCCTTCTGTATGGTTTTGATGTGTGACTGAGAAATACTTTCGTACTGTGTGGTTTAGGTTCTGTTTGTTTTCTATATTTCTTGTTGGAACTTGTCCTCTTTTTTCAGTATTTTTATGATTCCTAGTTTCAAAGCACCACTTGATCTCTCTGCTGTCACCAGGTTTTTTTTTCAGAGTTAAAGAAAGAAGAGGTTTATGTGCCAAGACCAGACAGCCCATTGACTTCGTCTCCACCTACAGTGTCTCCTTTACTAATGCCAAAACCAGATGTCTAGGGAGGCATTTCAGAACAGACAAAACATATAGGATATACTCATTCAGTGATTTGATCATTCCAAAGTATTCTTTCAGCCTCCAATATTTTGTGACTCAGGAACTTCTGAGCCTGCAGCTGTGTGTCTGAGTACAATGATCATCATCATCAGAGGCAAAATTCAATATTGTTACTTTGTGCCTGGTAACTTTACAATAAAATTGCACTAACAAAATGAACTGCATGCATTTCACACTTCCTTTTAATAAAGGCTTAAGTAGATAAATGACTGTAAAGGTGGTGGCAGGCTAATGCTGTGTGTCCTATTTCCTATTCTTCTGCTGTAAATTACTGACACCACAGCATAGGCAGCATCACAGAAGATGGTCAACACAACTCTGGTACTCTGCTAGCACCTTTCCTGCAGCTGCCTTTTGCAGTTTTGTGTAACTGTGAGCTGTGATGGCTGAGAGGAGATCAAACAGAATTTTCAGACATACCTATTTCTATGATGGTTTTCAACACAGGATCAGTTAGGACAGTGGAGGGTGATGTTTGCTTAACACTGCTGCCTAATCTAAGGAAGCCCTGACTTCAAAAGTAGGGGAGTCAAAAGCACTCTTGATGTGAGCTCCTGCATACAATAAAGCTAGGATGAATGAAGAACATCTGGATTCTTGCTTCTTTGAGATGAGGCTTCTTGGAGTCCTCTAGTCACCTTATGAAATTATAGGCAGATGAAACAGAACTGATAAACCAGTAAAAACATATATGTTGCTTACTGACATTTAAAACAGCTAGGAAACATTATTTGGCAGTTAATCTACTGTGTTTCAATAGCAAACATGTTTCAGTAAATAACACATTGTTGTAAAACCTGTGTATGACACAAATTTAAAGGCTACAGAAGTTGTTAAAAATAAGCATGGACATAATAAAAACCGTTTTATGTCCAAATACCTAATTAACTGCTGTAGCCAATTTAGCATAGCTTCAAACTCTTCTTGCCCTGCCTTCTTTTACAATCGTATCACATTCCCTCATAAAAGGAAAATCTCTGTTGATAATGTTTGATATTCTTTAGCCTACTGGAGCCAAGCATAACTAGATCATATTATCATTATATTTCACATTATGCTTACTAATATTTGTATTATGTGACTAAGTTTCACTAGAAAAACATTCAATTTACCGAGCAACAGAAGTAGAATGGAAAAGAGTAAATTTAAAAGCTTATTTCGATAGTGTAATTTATAGACTTAAACAATGTAAATCTTCGGCTGCCATGCTCTTCCTGGTTTCTCAGAAGAGCACCTATGGGTGTCTGCTGCTGCACAAAATGATAATATTTGTATAGGTTTCTTCAGCTCTGGCCTTAGTTATAAATATTTCAATAGATATTCATTTTAAATAGATTTATAACCTTTGTGTCTTGTTTCCATGACCTTTCCAATTCAGTCACACTTTTGTCTCCTCTTTACATAAATGCCTTGGGTCATTTGCTTATTTTAATCTGCATGGAGTAATTTTATCTCAGGATACTCGGATAGAGCCAAACTTTTACAGACAAGTGATCTATAAATTTCATGTGGAACCAACAGGGAAGTATCAGTTGGTACCAAAAATATTTCTGCCTACTTCTCTTACCACAAGGTACTTTGAAACCCCAATTCTGTTTAGGTATATATTCCTCTGAGCTTTTAAATAAAAGTGAGAATGTTTAGGCTCCTAACATGGGCATTTCAGTTGGACAGGCTAAATATAAAGCATGCCTGGCAATGATTCAGTTGGATTATAACCTGGACAAGCGTATGTTGGGACAGGCAAATGATATACTAGTTCTTGTTCTGGACACCATCGCTGAGTTGCTGTCTTGCTCTGAAAAGCTCATGTGATCTCTTCATTGGTTCCTTTTCTAAGAATTTTCTGCCTTTTTCTGTATTTTTTTTTTATTTTTAAATCTCATCAGAGTTGGGACTTACATTCTAATAGATTGTAAAGTACCTCATATAACCCTGTCCCAGTCCCTATACAGGATCAGCACTGTTCCTACAGTACCATATGTAAACATCTGGGAATTCTCAAAATTAAAGTTCAGGGATCAAAAAGTATTAAAAATTGTTTTCCAAGTCATTCTGATCTAATTTTTTCTTGGGAATTTTCAAAATATATTTGTTACATTTGAGCACAGTATCCACCCACAAACTGTGAACCATTAAAATAAAAAGTCCCTTCTTTATGACAGAGTACTCAACAGAGTCTGTGGTTTCTGTTGGGTATGGGGAAGAAGCAACAAAGAATACACACAAAAACACAGTCCTCAATTCTGGACATGGGATAATTCATCATACTAAGCAGGTTATACTTGCATATAGAATTTCCAGGATCACAATTTTAGGAGAAGATGGCACCTCATTTGGAAAACAACTGTGGCATTCTGATATCCAAACCGATGATCCAAGTCCCAATTGAAGTAAAAATGCATATTCCCAGCTCTTTGTCAAGAAGATTGTGCTGTTTCAAACATCATACTGAATAGGTACAAAATGTACAGAAGACAGGAAAGATCTTGAGATTTTCCTGGTTTTAAGGGGATTTTCAGAAAACTCTACAAAAAAGTTCTTCTGATGTAAAAATGAGCTAGCAGCTGAACACAACTTTTAAGCTGTAAATAAAGTAAGAGATTGTGTGTGTCAGTAGATTTAGTGAAATGCTACAACATGCTATCATTGGAAAGAAAAACTCATCTACCTTTTTAAAAGTTCTGTGCACTTCAGAAGTAATAATTAGTCTAAATTCAGATTTATTCTCTTCTCTGAACTTCTCTGAAGAATTTCCTTTAATTTTCCAGAACACAAATGAGGTGACTCTGACACCAAATCTTTCACTTTCATCAAAATCCCAGAATCACTGAATATGCAAAGTCCCAGTTCACTGGAACTCCTGGGCAGTTCAGCCCTTGGTAGATATTTTGATGTCAGGTAAGTGAACAAGTTGGGCGTGTAGGAAATGCAGGTACTTCCCAGCACATCAGCAACAGAGGCATGTGAGTTTTACATGTGTTAAATCTTGGGTTTAAATGCCTCACCTAAGCCCCAGTGCCTGTATGCTCTGCTACAGGAAACAATTTAGCAACAGAGACTGGGACCAGTATGAGAGAGGTTCACAATTCCCTGTGCTAATAACACTTTATTACATTTCAGTGAACTTCCACCAAGGTTCCTGCTACATAACTGCTCAGGACAGGTGGGCACCAGACTGCAATAATGCACTGCAATAACTTTTCTTTGTAAATTGGATCCTATATGATGGCTATTACATTTTAATTACTACAAGTATTTAACAGATATTTCAAACATAAATTGTGCCATTGCAACTGTGTTACTTATAGTTTAATTGAAATAAAAATGTCATATTTTTCTACCTCAGAAGAAAATCCTTCCCTGTGGCCCCTAAAATTTTCACAACATTTATATAGAATTTTCTACTTATGGTAGAATTGTAGCTTGCAGGATTGGCCAGCTCACTATGACTGAAGTCTCTGTAAAATAAAAAATAATTAGTGATTCAAATTATAGACTAGATTAGAAAATTACCTTTCATTTACCACCTTACAACAAAAAAAATACATATTATAAAGCATTATGATATTCAGATAATAATAAAATTGATTTTTCCAAGCACACACTTTATTAATAGTTTTGAGTAAAATATAATCATTTAATCATTTGTTTCCCAATATGCCATATTTAGTATTACCACAACTGATTACCTGTTGCAGGTAAGACTTATATGTGAAAAGCCTATACTAGCTAGCATAGCTCTGATTAGATGCATATGTGGTCTAATGATTTTTTTTTTTAATAATACTTCTCTCAATTTCTAAAATTTTAAGAGTCATAACATGTTTTGGTGACCACAGTTCACTAGATAAGAAGGAAAAAAGTTAGGTACAACAGATTCAGCATCTTAGGGAGATATTATTAAGAGACAACAGCTATTTTATGGCATTTCTTATTAAAACACACTGTGTGAGTGGCTTTTAGGTATGTTTGGAAAAGATCGCGGTCTGAGTTTGTAAATATCACAGCAAATCTGCCTGTGAAAAAGCTATTCATGTGTGTGCAGCCTTTCAGAGAGAGGATTTGCACTGTAAAGCAATGCTTGAGTTGGAATGCTGTTCTTTGGCACTTTTTTATTTGTATTACAAATCCAAACCCAGTCCTTATTCATATAATCTGTGGGTTTTCTTTGTAGTGCTTACTGGCAGAACTGTATTCTTGCAGGGTAGAATGTAAAATAAAAATATTAGAATGAAAAGGGTTAAAACATTTATCCAGTGTTCTACTGACAGGTAAGACTCTAAATATTTATTTCCAGTTACACTGCTTATAAAATGAAGCATTGTTCTCACATCCTTGAGGTTTTCAAGCTACTATCATATGCTACTGCAAGGCTGTAAAAATAAACCCTTTCCCAGCTCTTTCCCTCAAAATGAATTTAGTAAACTCAGATGTATTATTAAACATTCATTTTTCTTATTGTGTTGGGGTTTTGTGTTACTTTATTTATTTCCATGTTCTTGGATTAAGTTTTTTTAAAATTTGATAAGTTGAGATTCTGAATGCTTTTACTAGAAACATTTTATTATATTGCATCAGAGACCTAATGCTACCATCAATCACATGTCAAAAAATATTTCTGAACTTTTATAGTTCCTACCTACTTTAGTAAATAAACCTAATTCTTAGAAAGGCTTCCTAAGTGGAGATCTGACTAGTAGTTTGGGCTGCTACATACAAAAGGTTTTATTTTTGTTAGCTATTGAATGTCAATGTAGTGACCAAGCCCAAGATCTGGCTCCCTTACTTCTGCTAATCTAATAAATTAATGTAGTTTTACAGTCTCAGATCACAGGGGTGTTCTTTGCATGATGGGTATCTTACAACAAAAATAGAGTGGCAAGACTTAAAATGTCAATGAATTGTTCTTAATGTTAAACATAGTCAACCAATCTTCATAAGTATGTGCATTTATGATTTAATAGCAGGTTAATTTTTAACCCTTAGGAGAAAGAAAAATTATTTTATTTCCTTAAAATTCCTTTACTCATTATAATACGACAATAGTTCTAAAAATCTGTAAAGCAGTGGACCACCTATAATTTATTCCTCTGTTAGAGATACCATCTCAAAGGTGAAGCAACAATCGCAGTCCTATGTACACTAACCTTTCTCTCGTTTGCAATATGTACACCAATCTGCACTTAGAAGATTTTGTCATTGAGATACAACTCCCTGTTTTTCCTCCAGAAGACTGGGATACCACAGTCAGCTGCTGACAGAACTTCACCATGTCTTCTCATTGTCAGCCCCAGCTCCACCCTGAAAAACGATCTGGGACTTGGCAGAATTTAATTGATCATATTTATGTTTCCACATGCATATGAATTTACTAACATAACTAGGATATTCCTGCCTGTGTGGACAAATAACTGTTCATTGTTCTCCCAGGTATATTTTCCTCAAGAAAAATGATTTAATTTTTTTTTCAAGTAAAGTGTGTTTTTGCACTGTTACACACCAGATCAGTTATTATTGGGTCAGAACCAGCTTGTGGAGGGTGAATGTGTGGCGGAGGTGGGGAGAGCTGCTTGCGTGTGTGTGTGGAGGGGAAGGGATGGGCCAAACCTCACAGAGGTGGGGTGACATCATATCCCTCATGGCAGGTCCCTGGAGCCCATATGGGAAGCCCTGGAGCAGCTGTCAGTCACAAACACCCTCCAGCTCCCGGAGCCTCTGACCCAGTTTAGATTGGCAGGAACAGTGAGAACATGGCCCTCCACCCTGCCTTGGAACCCCAGAGTGGCCAGTGGGTCAGAGGCCCCATGTGGGGGGTTTGGTCATAGAGACCAGAGCAGATAAAACTAGAGGCACATGTTTGACACGTGTCGCTGTCCTGCCATCTGGACCTGTGAGATATGGTCTGCCACTAGTGCTAGGTCTCTCTCCCTCTTTCTCCTTCTCTCTCTTCTTTCTCCATCTGTTTCTTTTTCTTTACTCCTTTTCTTGACGGTTCGGGTGGCTTGGAGCTGAAGGGATTAAGTGTGGTGAATTCGTTGAATATTTCTTTGGGTATTGTTGATTAGTATTTGCTGAGTTGGTATTGTGGTGGAACATTTTGTCTAGATTGTGTAGTGCCCTTTTCAAACCTTTGCCAAGTTCCCTTATTTTCTTCCCTAAATTAATAAAGAAGGTCTTTGGGAACAAGTTCATGGCTTATACTTTGGATGTGTTAATAAGGTATTAAAGAACCCTATACATATATATATATATATATATATATATATATATATGTAAAAGTAATACTCTTAGTAGAGCCTGTGAGCCCAGGACTGGAGTGTTATACAGTCATATCCAAATAAGTACACTTGTAAAACAGAACCCAACAATGACAATGGAACTTGTAATGCTCTTTCAAGAAGAAGAAGCTCCTGAATGAAAATTAATACTATGTTAAATTTGAAAAATTTGATGCATATGTGCCACGAGCTAAAAACTGAATATCAAATCTGTTTTTTACAACTGATGTGTTTTAATTAATGGATAGTTTTGATTGTGTTTAACATTATTTAGGTATGGTTTTGTTTTCCAGTTATAATATTACAGCTACTAATTTGGGCAGAGGTTGAACCTGTGACGCACTACAGAGGAATGAAGGCATGGTACTCTGCCAAGCAGAGCCTTTTTTAATTAAAAACTGCCTACATCAGTTTCTGCAACTGTGACAAAAGAATGAAAATGAGAAACAAAAAATGGTGCTTTTATAGAAAACTAGGAGTAGAAAATGATGAAAATTATATAGAAATGTCTCTTCAAGGCATATACTGAACTACCAGATGCTGACCCTGAGGTTCAACAATTGAGCAATATTAGGTGCAACAACATGTAGAGTGATATAACATAATAGAGGCCTGACCCTATTGAAATCAATAGAAAGAATTTCAAAGAATTTGGAGAACTTTGGATATGATCCAAAAAAATAAACTGATACTCCCAGAGGACAGATTTTGCATACTTCTTTTAGATTGTCACTTACACCATCATTGAAAATGCCTTCAATATTAATGTCTAGAACTAGTAGGTATTGTTTAGCAACCAAAAATTATATTTCATTCTAACAATTATTACAGAAATACTGTGCTTTTCATAAGACTAAATGTTTCTTCCCTATAAATATTTAGTAACATCTAATCTCACAACACTTAGTAGAATAAATGGCTTTTGTCAAATACATCTAGAAAGTAATATAGCTTTTTTGCTACAGAGGTATTTGTGTTTAAAATGACTTTTTAATTGTTTGTTGTCTTAAGCTTAAAGTCTACAAATAGAATAGAGTATAATCTGAGCTTCTGGTCTTTCATCTCTACTGATAGAGATCATACTGAGGACTGTTTTATGACTGAACATGTATTTGTGTTTCATGAAGACTGTAATGTTACACTCAGGTCACTAAGGGAAGAGCTTTGCTGACGGAGGGTCTCAGATTTGTTTTCTTCAAACAAAGAATGTTTTTGAAACATTTTCATGTTATCGTTATACTCACTGTAAATCACCAGCCTGCAGTTTTTAAGTTTAAATGCTGACAAGTTGGGACTTTGAAGTTGCCACCAAACTATTTCTCCACTGAACCCTTGCTCATGATGGTTCAGAGTGTTAGTACAGGAGTAGTCAAGCTTTCTGTGGGGAGGACAATTACATTATTCCATGAAAACCAAATACTGCCATGCTATACTTCCCTACTGTTAGGTCCATGGGCTCACCAGACTGACTCTCTCCAGAGCGTCTTCAATCCTTGTCACAAGATCACCCAAGTACCTTCCACAGGATGAAAGAAGTGAAATTCCCTTCCATACAACTGGAAATGAAACAGGGAGCGAACAAAGAAATCTATGCCCAACTGCAAATACTAGTCCCTCTGCTGTCTCCAGAAGTTCTGGTTACCAATCATCATGGAAACTATTTCTGGGAGACTTACAGAAAAAGTGGCAATTGGGGTTTCGGTGTCCCTACTTCTTTCCTGGCACTCCAGGACATATTCAGTAAATTTGGTTTCAGAGCTGCATTATAAAGTATGAGAGTTTTATATTCAGAATGTATGTTTCCTTCATTAAACACTCCGCCTCAAGGACAGCAAAGCTGGCAATCTTGTCTTGTGACTGACACTGTGTCAGTGGTTTCATTAGTGAGCTAGATAGAACACCTAGCTGCCAAAGTCAGCTGTTTAACATCAGTTTTGTTTTTATGTTTCAGTAAGCTTTGAAAACAGATAATACATGAAGAAACACTTTAGTTTCTGAACTTCTAGGAGAGATCAATGTCACTTGCTATTATTTGAAGGAGTAATTTGGAATAGAAAGGTGTACGTAAGTGATTATTGTTTCCATGGAAAACAACAAAATATATCTGCATTTTCTTTTCACTTACAATCAAGACTAGCAACTATTATTTATTTATAGTTTTAATGTGTGTCTTGTATATAACAAGTCTGTTTCACACATTACAAGCCCAAAATAGTTGCAGAATATTAAATTTTTAACTTTCTTGTTTTCTTTTCTAGTTTAGCTTTTTTAATGATAAGATATGGCTTTTTATGCTTAAACAAAATGTTTTCATGTAAGGCTTGTGTTTTGTATGTCTTGGAACCAAACTGTGAATATTGAAATTATTACTGAAATGTCATGAAAACGTAATTTGTTACTTTTTAAAAATATTTTTTTGTACACAAAGACTAAAATGCTGGGGAGACCTTAAAGAACCCTTACAGTACCTATAGGGGTCTCACAAGAAGGCTGGAGGGAGAATTTTCATAAGTGATAGGACAAAGGGGAATGGCCTTAAGCTGGTAGAGGGCAGGTTTAGATTAGACATTAGGAAGAAATTCTTTACTGTAAGGATGGCGAGGCACTGGAATGGCTTGCCCAGAGAGGTTGTTGACTACCCTGGAGTTGTTCAAGTCCAGGCTGGATGGGCTCTGAATAACTTGGTCTAGTGGAAGATGTCCCTAGCCGTGGCAGGGATTTGGAACTAGATGATCTTCCAACCCAAATAATTTTATATTTCTATCATTCAGACTTTTTGTATTTAGAAAATATTCATCAAGCTTAAAAAAAAAAAAAAAAAAAAAAAGAAAATAAACCAAAAGGAAAACCCCCATATTTCTAATTTTAATTAGAAAATACAAAATTAAAAGTCAACAGAAAAAATCCAAATCTGTTAAAATTGTGATTGACCTATTTTCATGGCTCTAAAACTAACTGCATACTCAAAAGCCTGTCTTCTTGCCTGTTAATAGCTAAAACTTACCAGCAGGAACACAAAATACCCAGATTATCCTGAGTTTCTTCCTCTCTCGTCTGTGTATTTATCAACATATCTGAGCATGAGAGTCATACCATGTAGATGGTTAAAGAAGATTGATATTCAGATGTGATATTTAGATGTGATATTACCTGAATTTATGTTCTGATGCTTGTTTTATTGTTCAAATACATTACATATCAGAAGAATAGTTACAGATAAATGGGTGAGAGATTTAAAATAAATGTTGCTATGCAACTCTTTAATCAATAGACATCGGCATAACCTTGAAAGAAAAACTTGCCTGAAATAAGTCTCAGCTGGCGATTAAAAGAGAAGGCTTTCAGGAAGCCACGGAAATAATTAACATGGAGGACAGTCCCAGAAATTATTTTAAAATTAAGTGCACAAAGTTCTATTCTGAGCAGAGAAATACTTTTTCCTGGCTGGTGCTGTACTGATGTCAGTCATGAGACCGACAGAGCAACTGCAGTCCCTATGATTAACCAGCACTGAACAGACACTTGACACATCTGAGATTTGTATCTGCTCAGGGGAGGATGGGGGTAATGTGAGCCTCATGTTCTCACTCTGCCTGTGGCCGGCTATTGGCAAGCGTTGATCCTTACAGGATCTCAAGCTGACATGCTCCAATACTATTAATCTGATTCATCTGTGTTTGCCTTTCGTGTACACTCCAATGTATCCTGAGGAAGAAGGACATGTTTTTCAGAAAAGCAGAATATACTAGCCTGAGGGATGATCTATTTTGATAGAGATTCCTTTATTTGCCATACCAAAGAGAAAATTATTTACTGTATCAGGCCAAAAATACTTTGCATTTACAGCCTTTCCCAGTAAAATATTATGTTTAATTCTCTCACTACTTTTGAAGGCATGGTCAATAAAGCTGCTTCTTGACAGGTTCTTGACTCTTAAAGCTGTTTTTTCTTTGGCCAGGATCTGAAAAATAAGATAATAAATGTGTTAAAAATAGATTTCTGGTTTACAGTTCTTGAAACAAATGTATATATTTCAAGTGGTTTGAAGTGAATCAATTAACACTACTTTTCAATAGTGATTTGGCCACTTAGATACCAAATTCCATTGGTTTCTTCTGAAATTCAGGTACAGGAACCAGTCCCTTCTGATTTCTAAGTCACTCAATTCCTGCTAGGGATAGAGCAGTGCAAAATTTGAGGTACCTGAAGGAGTGGATCTCAAAATGATAGGATGAAGGAGATGAGGATGTCCCTAAGGAAGTGATCTTCAAAAGAGTTAGGTGGAAAATTATTGGATTGGTCAAAAGGAGGAAGCTAACTTGTGCTGCACCCATTAAAGATTATGAGCACATCCTGTTTTCCAGTTATGTGGTTTAATCAGCAGATTACAGGCTGTTCTGGATTAGGATGCTGTCAACCTTTCTTCACAGAGTTGTTCTACTTGGTGTAATTAACTAAATGTTTACCAGGCCAGAGATACTACAACTTTTGACTTTTCTCTGGAATGCAAAGTCCCTGGATAGATATAGTTTTCACTGTCACAGGACCCAATCCTTTGCAGATATTTTTGATTGTATCTATTATAATGAGCTGAACAGTCCTGTTCAACTCAATTACTAAAGTTAAACAAGTGTGTCAACTTCTATAGGGTTGGAGCCTGAAAGAATGAGAACAGTGTCCATTGAAATAGACACTTCTCCTGCCACAAATCTCAACTGTTCATAATCTAGCCAGAGCTAGAAAAGTAAGTTTTGCTCAGGCTTTTTTGAAAATGTTGCTTGGAGGTCTGCTTTGCCAAATTTGGAGTAATACACTAAGATGTTTCAGCTCTAGGTTCAGGCTCTCAGTGGCTAAGTCCTATGGTTATATGCCTAAACATCTTCTTGTGTAACAACCAAAACCAAATCTGTATACAGAAAATCTCTTTCTCTGTCTGCAGGCATTGGTGAGATCAGGGACAAATTTTGCTCAAAATCAGAGTCCTGATTTGGCAGTAGGGCATCTTGGTCCTAATGGCAGCATGTCCCTAGCAGTGCCACTCAGCTCCCAGCCAGTGGATAGGCAGTGGCTGTGCTGGACAATTTTCCACAGCACTGTTTTCTTTCTTTTAACTTGAGATCAGTGAGACATAATAATGAGGTAGATACCTTATTATAAATGAAAGATATTATTGAATTAATTTTTCTTTAAAAAAATTAATCCAAAAATGACAAAAAATCATTCTAACTAATTTGCTTGCTAGTTCACTCAGACATACTGAATACAAATGAGTTGCCTTGCCTTTCCAAAATATGAAGATTGTTTTCAGTTCTGTTTTCAGACCTGCTTCATTCCAGCAAAAAAAAAAGTTCCAAGCATATGATTTGGGGCTGCCTAGCTTTCCCCATCCTTATTAACTCCTCCTTGTCTCTGCCAGAGATGGAGCTGATTCCAAAAGACACGCCCTTAACTCTTTCACAGGTGTGCCTTTCCTCCACCCAGATCCTCTCCCTTAGACCACAGACCATCTGACAAGAAGTAATAGTAAACATTCATTTACTGGATAAATTATGCTAAAATTAATTTTAACACAATTTTATGCATTAGAATGTCAGATCTAGTAATTAATTTCACACACAATGATAAAGAAGACAATATAAAATATCATCTGCTTTGAAAAGAAATATCGAAGGCTGTTCTTTTTTTTCAACCTGAATTTCACATCATCATTGCTTTGGAACAGGCTGCCCAGGGAAGTGATGAAGTCAGCATCCAAGGAGGTATTTAAAAGACAGGTAGATGGTGTTTAAGGATGGTGTTTAGTAGTGGATTTGGCAGTGTTACGCTAATGGCTGGACTTCAGGATTTTAAGTCTTTTCCAATCTAAATGATTCTATGATTGCTTTGTCTTCCAGGACTACTGATTATTTTTTATATTTCAGTCACTACAGGAATAATATTCTGTAGTACATGACAGATGTATAGATATGTAGACATGAAGGAGAGGTATTTCCAGCATTAGCAGTGAGAATACAGTGTCACCATAAAAGCATCAATTGCCCAAAGGATCATAGAAGCTGTGATCATATAAAAAACACCTATCAATAAGTACAGTGAGTTCTCTAAATTGTTTGGCAACCCTGCCATAAAAATAGGTTTCTCATGACCAAAATATTTTGATTCATTCTGAGGAATGAGTACACATTTCAGTGGCAAATTGAATAAGTCATTGTCTTAACTAAATTAATTATACAATATTTTCTCTGCTCCCTGACTTCTCTTAGTGCAGCTGAACTTGTCTTTCAGCTAATTGGCTTCTTTTTTGACTCATTGTTTACTCCTGCTGGCAGAATAACAACAAAGCTCAAATAAGACCTGAAACAGTCCAAGAACTAAAGCCATGTGATCTCAGCTCAGCCTAGAGCATGGGAAATGAAGCATTACTCAAAGCCAGCGTCCTGGCAAGTGACAGTATATGGCTGTGGCATGAAAAGCAGATAATTAATTCATTGGACTGCATCATAATTTACTTAGTCCTTTCACTAGGAATGCTGCCAGTCACCTTAGAGCAGAGTGTATGCTGCATTCATCAAAAGGAGACTTGTTCAACCTTCCTTTCCAGAAATCATGGCCATCTAGCGCAACCATGATTTATTTGTCTTCCCAAACCCTTCTACTGGCTTAGCTTCAGCACAAGGTTCAGAAGCCCAGACCTATTTTTAATACCTTGGTCTGATGCAGTGTAAGTTTACTCTGCTGATCATACTGCAGCTCCCATTAAGTTAGAGCTTCACTCTGTATTTGAAGTGCCTCTGCCAAGATGCTCATATCCAGACCAGGGTCAAGGGGTCCCTCAGTGCAGAATCCATAGGTGGCTGGCAGCTATTTCATTTATCAGATATGCCATCCCTTCCCTTCTCAGAGAATATCTCTGAGCTGTATGAAGCAACACACAGCATCAATTTTTCCCCACTGAATGTTGGAATTAGAGACAGAAGAAAACAGTTGTCTCCAACATGGCCTTAGTCAGAAGAGGCCCATGCAGTGCACCAGTCATGCATACAGAAAAAGAGCACAACAATCTATGAAAACTGGAAAGGCTATAGGAGAAAATATTAAGCAATCCATTCTGCTTTCTAAGCATTTTTTATT
The DNA here is from genome assembly GCA_035583235.1 of Hafferia zeledoni. Lineage (NCBI taxonomy): Eukaryota > Metazoa > Chordata > Aves > Passeriformes > Thamnophilidae > Hafferia > Hafferia zeledoni. The sequence continues at coordinate 133,316,617 of JAWWEV010000083.1, read as the reverse complement.
CTTCAGGATATTAACAGAGATAAGCCCATTTCTTCGCATAAAGCTACTAATCCTACTCTCTGTCACTTGATGATTGAGTGGGCTCAATCATTTAGTGGAACTCTATATATGTAAGAATATATTCATAGAATAAAGAAAAGTAAAACACAGACACACTAAAGAGATAGTAAAAATGAGGTGTAATTTTCTCAACTATGATAATCTTAGCTTTTCTAAAATTTTCTGTTTTCTCAGTATGATTGTAATATCATGATTTTTAACACACAGACTATTAGTTTTTGAGTGTTCATGGGTCATTTCTAAGGGACTCACTAAAGACAGTGAGAACATGCATAAATCTTTACTGTTTAAATAGGGATACACAGGTATCTAGGTATTTTAAGTGTCTATTCATTGGTAAACTTGCTGTAGTCTATGTACCACTGCTGTAAGTAAAAGCAAAGACTGGCACAGGATGTAAAATGCAAGAATTCAAATGGCATGAATGAATGGCAAATAGGAGAAAATAATTCCAGTTTGATCTGCAGCAACTATGGTATAATAATGAGTTTGTGATCTTAAAGTAAGAAGTCTATTTCCTTGTGTTCAAATTCAGCTTCCTTTCCCCGGACTCTTTCCAGCCAGCTTTAGACACTTATATAGGAAATACTTACCAGCATCTAATCTATGTACCTAGAGACATCGGTATTCTCCACAGACGACAGAACATGAGATTTCTAGATGACCAAAAGCAGTATGCCATCAATCCTATTGCTTGCTTATTAATTACAGACAGTTGAAAGAAAGGGAAATATGTCTCTTTCCTGTGTCAGCCACTGTAACTCATGAGAGATGGGGTCTGTTTCCTGCTTGCTCCTTAAGCTATTGCATTGCATCACTCTATCATTCTGACTTTCCAAGCTTTATGAGATTAACTTATTTTATGAGTGCTGCTTAATGTAGCAAGCATGGTGAGTATTTATCGTGAACTGCTTTCTCAGAAGTCCTGTCCGCATGTTTTCAGGTATTTTTTATCAGGATCTTTCCACTTGAGATTAACTGCAATTAAGGTCTTTCTTGAATGATCCCTTTTCCTTTGCAATAAAAAATGGTTTTACATTTTGGAAAGAGAAAGCAATATTCATTGTTTACAGCAAAATGTTTTCATGTGAGTAAAAGTATGTGAATTCTAGTGAAATTTTTTACATTTGTTTGAAATTTTTGTTTTATTGACGTACATTCCTTGAGTTTATTTCCACGTGTTTCTGCCTCATTTTACTTGTTTCTTTTTTACAGCATGCTGAGTTCTGATGATTGTATAGTCTCAGAAACCGCTTTGATATGTTTCACTGGTAGCTTCAATAAATTTTTTTTGACTATAAAGTTTCTCTTATTATTGAAAATACAGTTGAAATTATCTTCTGTATACTTATGGGGGTAAGTTGGGATATGTTGCATTATTGAAAACAAGCTATAGTCCAGTCCTGTAATCCTCACGATTTGTAAACCATAACAGTGATATTGTAGAAGCACGGAATGAACCAAACAAGAGGAATTTTCTGGAAACCATCTTGACCAACCTGCTGCTCCAGATCACGGAATCACAGGAGATATGGTTGGAAGGGACCACAGTGGGTCATCTGGTCCAACCTTCCTGCTCAAGCAGGATCACCCCAGAGCATGTGGCACAGTGTTGCATCCAGATAACTCTTGAGTGTCTCCAGTGGGGGAGACTCCACAACCTCTCTGGGTGATCTGTTCCAGTGCAGAGTCACCCGCATAGGAAAGAAATTGCTCCTCAGGTGGAACTTCCTATGCATCAGTTTCTCCCCATTGCCTCTTGTCTTATTGCTGGGCACCACTGGAAGAGCCTGGCTCCATCCTCCTGAGACCCTCCCTTCATCTACTTGTACACAGTGATAAGGACCCCTTTCAGTTGCTTTTTCTCATGGTTGAACAGACCTGACTGTTTCGTTTCTATCCTTATAAGAGAGGTGCTTCAATCCCTTAATCATCTTTGTCACCCTCTTCTGGACCAGTTCCAGGAGCTCCATGTCTCTCCTGTACTGAGGAGGCCAGAACTGGACACAGCATTCCATATGTGGCCTCACTAGGGCTGAGCAGAGGGGCAGGATCACCTCCCTTGACCTGCTGACAATGCTCTTCCTATTGCATCCCAGGATACTCTTGGCCTTCTTGGCCACCAGGGAACACAGCTGGCTCATGGACAGCTTACTGTGCACCAAGACCCCTGGGTCCTTCCTCATAGAGCTGCTTTCCAGCAGGTCAGCTCCCAGTCTGTCCTTGTGCATGGAGTTATTCCTCCCCTGGTGCAGGCCCTTGCACTTGCCTTTGTTGAATTTCAGTAGGTTCTTCTCTGCCCATCTCTCCAATCTACTGAGGTTCTCTGAAGGGCTGCACAGCCCTCTGCGGTACTGGTCACTCCTCACAGCTCTGTGTCATCAGTGAACTTGCTGAGGAGACATCTGGCCCTTCATCCAAGTCTCTGATGAATAAGTTAAACAGTACTGGGAACACCACAACTGTCAGGCCTCTAACTAGACCCTGTGCCACTGATTACAATGCTCTGGGATCTGCTGTTCAGCCAGTTTTCAGTCCATCTCATGGACCACTCATCCAGTCCACACTTTCTGAGCTTGCCCTTTTTTGACGACCACGGTAACATTTGCTTTCTTCAGTCCTCAGGCACCTCTCCTGATCACCATGACCTTTCAAAGATGGTCATAAGTGGCCTCGCTGTGATGTTCACCAGCTCTCTCAGCGCTCATGGCCCACAATGAGGTCAGATCCAATGTAAGGTTTAATCAGTTGAGGCTTACATTGAAAAGCATTGCTATTTTCATTGCTCTGTTTTTCCCCCTCTTTTCTGCTTTCTGCAGTGATATGGTTTTTACCATTGACTTTGGAAACTCCTGACCGAGTAACTGACAGAGTATGACAAGACCAACCTTGGCAGCATTCTAACTTTTCCATTAAAATTCTTGATTTTTGATCCTTCCATCTTAGCTATCCTTAAGGTTTAATTCATTTCATCTGAAGAAAAAGTGAAACTAAACTATGTGGTATTAGTTTTCTCCTCATTTAAAAAATAACATTGGCAAACTAACTTCAAGCAAATTTCAGCTCAGAGACAGACAGATTTAGGTAAAATGTGATCCATGTCTGTTGTCTGCAGGCTTTGTGCTCAGAGATGGATAAGAACAAACTTGACCCAAAGAATTTGTTTTGCAGTAGGAAGATGTAGTTCCTTCTGCCTGCATATAGCTGTGCTTATATTAAAAGATCACACTAAGATAGAGCATGAATTCTCACCAGTGCAAATGGAAGAAAAATCAGCCTCTTTGTAATTGCTTTTCATGCTAGAATACATTATTGATTTCATATTCATCCTCTCTTCTGTGAAAAAAGTGGCTTGGTGACAGCCAAAAAGGCTTAGGATAGATTAGATCCAGACTCATGACACAAAACATTTATTTTCAACTGGAGATTCAAAATGTTCTATTCAGCAGACATTAAAATAACTCAAAATGTTGTCTCTGTCTTTGATGTACGAAGCCTGAAGAAATGGCTGCCAACTTTATCTGATTACTGAATCTTTATGGTCTGATACATTCTAGGATGCAGAGTTCAAAAAATGTTTGCATTAGAGTATATAGGTAACCTTGGGATAGTCAGACTTCAGCAGAGCAGTTACCAATTATTCTTTCCCCGAGTAAAGTATTAGCTGCTTAAGAGAAAGATTTCAGAGGTCATCAGTAGGGAAGAATTTGCATAATGTATGTAACTCATCCTGCAATCTTGTTGCATGTATTTCTCTAAAGAAGTCAATTAGTCACTGAAGATTTACATTGCATACGAAAAAGTTGTTTTTAAATTTGGCTAAATTATTTACTTGCATAAGTGCCTGGGTTTTTTTGTGTGTTTTTTTTTTTTCTAAATGACTCATTAGAGAGGAAATAAAGTTTCATTTTCTAAGTGCAGAAGACTTTGCCTTTTCATTTTATCTTGTTTCATTCTTATCCTTCTTAAACTAATGAGAAGCAGCTGCAGCTTAAGGATACTGAGCCTAAAGAGCACTTTGATGACATAAATGCAACTTTTCATGAATTAAGTAGGTTATTTGGTTGCTTCTTTACTTTCTTATTCAAGTTCAGTGAATCAAAGCAATGTGACTAAGTGGAGGGAAGTCTGGACTTGAAGAGTTAAAACTCTATTTCTTCTATCTGCCTATGTGTATTTGTTCTCTTTCTCTTCTATATAAAACATTTTATACAGTATTTCTGTATAATTCAGATTCTATAGGATTCAGATAGTAAGATCTGATGTGATAAAATGTGCTATAGAGATGCCCGGATTCAAAATTAATTGTCTCTGCCTTTTCATTCATTCTTTTTTCCTCACTCATTTTTCCGAATTCTTAAAACATCTAAAACTTCATCCAAAGTGGTTCAGATGCCAGAGAGACAAACCAGTGTCACAGAACTTTTTAATCACTTTAGGCATTTTCCCCCTTATCATGCTTTTTATTACTTGAATGTCTTCTCCTAATCTCTTTGTTATCAATCTTTAATATGTCCCTTTTTTCATTAGTTCCGTGCCCCATTCTCTCCTTTTACCTAATATCACTTAGTTTTCAATGTTGTAATAATAAAAAAAACCTTTTATTTTATATAAAATATATTTGTATTTGATTACAGAATTAATAAATTACAAATTGACCCTTACTACATGTTTCTGATTGACCAGGAAACATCTTATTTTTTATTAAACCCTACCATCATGTGAAACTCTGCCTTGCCTGAGCTCAGCAGTTTCTTTCCCTATAGCTTCCATGCTCAGTTTTAGGAGGGAGAAAAGTTTTGTAGCATTCTTATAAAAGAAGTGGTTTTACACTTCTTGGCTACACTGGAACTCTGAAAGCCTGAGGGAATTGTCCACTTTTTCACATCACAGGAACCTTCTCTGTCCTAAAAATGTTAATTTCCAATGTATGTGACACATTCTATTTTGGTTCAGTTCCAGACAGCCAAAGCCAGGCAGAAGATGAGCCACATCTAAAGAGAAGGTAAGACATAATTTTTTCACAAGCTAGTAGAAGTCAGGCTCATTTAGAACCAAATATTTGCTCTTGTTATCCCCAACCCCAGCAAAATCATTACAGGAAAAGTTTTGTATAATTATAGAGAACAAGCTCACAGACTTTGGTTCTCTTAGAAGTTTTGGAAAAGTCACATCATATTTTATAATGCACTTTCAAAGTTTACTTCCTTGGAGCCCTTCAGAAATATTCAGAGAAAGTGTCATTAAGAGCTTTGCAAAGGATTAGAAATAGGGTTTCTGCTGAATGGGCAAGCTGCTAGACAATATTTTTGCACAAATAAGCAACACCACAAAATTTGTTTCTGGCACATTTTACCTTAATATAAACCTTCCTGAAGAGAAGGAAATTATTCTCTTTTACTATCTTAGGCTGTTTCAAGCATGGTAGTCCAGTTGTGAGATTTTTCTGAGGTTTTATTATTAATCCTTTATCCTTCAGCGTTTCATCTTTCTGAACAATGTTTAGAAAAAAAGACACATATGTAATAAAAGAAATTTTTATTATAAATTAGATCTAAAAAAGAAGGTACCAAAGAAAGAATCTGTTTTTCCCCCTGAATGCCAATGCCTTTTCCCAGCTGTGAAAATTGTGATATAGGCTGTTTAATCAGTGACAGGTTTAACACAACTAGAAACGAGGCATTGATACCATTAAAAAAATGAGAATTACCTTTGGATTAAGGAAAGGTTTTCTTTTAATTCTGACCTTGCAAATTCACTAGATAATAGATTTTGAAACTGTTGCATTCATGAAGAAATCTATTTTGGATAAGCCAACTTTTTTTTTTTTTTTCCTTTTTGTGATTTCTTCAGCTCAGAATATCTTTAATGAACAAGATCTGGTGTTAAGCAGAGAGGCAGAAACTCCACAAGTTACATGTAACATGTCCTACATTTATGCAAATAGCAGCTTTATCCCAGGGATAAACAAAACTCAATCAAATGCCTGCCAAAAGCTTTGGAACTTGAAACATTCTCTACACTTGTGTTCAGCAGCAGCAGCAGCAAGCTAACACTGCTGGGGAAATGCCAAGCGTGGATACAATACAGGGGAGCTGAAAATGCTCCCCAAGGAACAGAACTGAGTATCTTGAAGTCAGGTTACAACTTCACAGCAATGACAAAAGGACTTGGGGGGTTCCTTGTATTCCCTCTATTTTCCAGGTAACTTCAAGGTCCTATTTCATTGAATTTGGTTTGACTTTTTAACTACGGTTCTCTAGGATGTTTTTCTCATGGCAAAGATACTATCTCCCTTCTCCCCAGTCTCACTTCTTGGGAAAATTTGAACGGCATTGTTTCAGCTCTCCTTGAAAGATTTCAGTTTGAATCAGTTATCCTGGTGGCTCCAAATGTAAGCAACTGAAAGAAGGATGGTATGACAAGAAGTCTTACTGAAGTCCTAAATTACTGATAACACTGAAAATCCAGCCTAAAATGTCCCATAAACCAACCTAACTCAATTGTACTTTAAATGAAATTCATTTCCAGTCTTTCTTTCTTTCTTTCTTTCTTTCTTTCTTTCTTTCTTTCTTTCTTTCTTTGTTTCTTTCTTTGTTTCTTTGTTT
>JAWWEV010000083.1:133204550-133304990 GCA_035583235.1 Hafferia zeledoni | reverse complement strand
AAGTCACCTGACAATTTTCAGGCCTAGTCCAAACTTTAAAACTCAAATTTAGGCCCCACCTGGCTGAAACCATGACAACTTATCAATCCCTTGCTATAAAGTATAACTTTTTCAAATAATTAATTACGCTCTGAATTTTTCTTTTGGAACCTCATGCAATATTTTAATAGCTTTCTTAAACTACATACACTAAATCTGAACATCTATGAGTACTGCAGAGGTATAAAATACTAAACTGTACATCACGTACCCAATCCTTCTCAATATTTACCTTTTTATATATAATATAAGGCTTGTCTTAGCAGCTTCAGTCAGAGAAAAGCTTCACAAATTGACTGTTCTTGTCCACCATGACCAAGCCACTTTAGTTTTTGTTCTTCCAAAATATCATCAATATTGTAACCATGACCTGCTTTTTTAGTCCCTGTAAGTGTACATTTCTCCTTTTGCCATGAAATAGATTTGCATACCATACATTGACTCTCATCTATTATGGGCTGGCTCTCATCTACTTGGTGATCCACATTACTTCAGTCAGGTACTTTATCTCTCACCTAAGCACAGAATTGTATGTAAGTAAAATCAGTGATGACTTTATGTTTCTTGCAAGTCATTTATGATAATTTTTTAAAACCTGGGACCAAGAAACACTAAAAAAATTAATTTTAACAGAAGTTCCTCTTCTATGCCAATAATAAATCCCAGTTTACATTCAGATACAGTCAGGGTTCAATCCATTGCAAATATATCATTTATAACACTCTGATTTCCTAAATAAAACCACAATGGTATAATAATTCAAGTATTTAATAGCACATTGAATATACTATGTCATTAGTATTCTGTCTACTGACCAAAGGTACAACTAGATCTACAAGCCCATACTGACTATTGTTAATTTTACTGACCCCCTCCTAGTTCTTTATTAATTGATTGCCATACCATCATTTATCAAAGTTATGATGACAGGTCTATGAATTATTAATATTTTTTCATATCCCAATTTTGGCTTGACATCAGCTTAGTTTGGATTTTTCTCAGTGTTCACTGGTTTACTGAAAATAAATGAGACAGCTCCCAAGTAATTTTTTTAAATCTCTTGGACACAGCTTATTGCAACCAGTAATTTAAAAATACCTACATTTCATAATTACATTATGATATCTGGCTAAGATTCCAATGGAAAAGAAAACACATATGTATCATTATGTAAGATAATCCCATTTTTTTATCCTAAAGATAAATAGTAATTGAATTAATGCTTAAATTTTCTGCATTATTATTCAATGTAGTACTAGTATTCTAATTTTTATTGTTTCTAATACTGTATGAAAACTTCTTTGAGTTCCAAGTTATTTTGCTGTGCTAATACTTTTCCTTTAATTTTCTCATTTCAATAGTATTCTTTATTTTCCAGTCCAGGCATATGTTTCATGAAGAATCACTGTCTCCAGTTCCTAACTCTTCACTTATAGTCATTGCTGATAAAATTAAACTGGCATTATTCTATTTATTTTCTACACCAAGTTGTTACGTTTATGAGCTGCATTTTTGGAACAGCCTATACATTTTTTTCCTAGACTTTGGTTTCTAAGGAATTCAGTAGGGTTTTCTTGTGTCTTTTAAGATATGAATAGTAATTTTCTGTTTAAATTTTCTTTTGGATTATTTGACTCATAATCAATTTCGGCTTCAAAAGTTTAAAGTCTTATGGCATTACCTATTTATTTATATGAAGGAATTTGTCTTAATTAATCCACAATCTTTAAAATCCACATAGCCAACAAATTTTGACTTCACAATTAATTCTTTCATATGTGCCAGCATGAGAAGTAACAGAATTTCACATATTTACTGTAATTTTTAAATTTAATTAAATTCACCTTTTCTTTCAAAAAATATAGACAAGGAGACAATACAAGCAGCTGATCAGATTGAATTCCACCACTATAATGTATGTTTTACCTTCCATCTGTAGTTCTGTTTTCAGCTGTAATTGGCTGACTGATTAATAATATCTATCACCTAAGTGACTATATTCTGTGGTCTCTATTGAAAGAAATAATAATAGACAATATATCTTTCATCTCTAACAGATTAAAGCTTGTGAGTTTTAATATTTCAATTATGCAAAGCTTCTGAAAAGATCTAACTAATACTACAAGACTAATTTCACACTTCCATTTTGCTCTTAGTGTAAAACTTTTCTGCCTTATGCATGTTTCTTTTCTCTGGAAAGGGAGATTCTGTTTCTGCTCAGCTGAGAATGGATTTAGATCACATAATTTCCACCAAAGCTCAAACCGAGTGAATTCAGGCACACAAGTCTCAGGATTTAGATCACCTGTTCTTGTGCACCTAAAATTGGTCAGTAACATCTTTTGGGACCATAACACAGTTTCTTAAACAGGACCATGAAGTGCTTTGCACTGGAGACAATGTCTAAGCCCTGGTGAAAGACACTTCAGTAGTAGCTAAATTCCCACAAGAAAACAGTCCAATAGGTATGCTTAAACTTCTAACTCCCTTGGACAGAACTGAGTCCAATGCAAAGCTCACCCTCTTTGATTGCAAAGCGTGTATAGATGAACACTAAAAATGTTTGCCTAGGAGTAATGACCTCCTAGAGAAGCATGTCTTCAGGAGACTGGAAAACAGTCCAGAAAATTGTAAACTCTTTTGAATTTTGCTGGGCAGCAAGGTGACAACTGCCAGGTTAGAATTTTCCAATTTTCAATTTGGAGGCTGACACAGTACATCAGAAACATGATAACTGAGAAGCCAAAGACAAATTATGTCTTGACCCTGTGTTACCTTTTCCCCTTAAACATTGGAGTAAGTGGGATCATCCTTGATATCTCATCTTACCACCACCCCCCCAAAAAAAAGAGCATGGAAATATGTGATGAAAATGGGGTAATGCTGTTATAGTTTACAGCACACCTGTATATGGTTGCTTACTAATTCCACAAATACACAATGAATTGCCCTAAAACTCTTTTTTTTTTTTCTTTCTCCTGTAGCTATTCCCATTGTTACAATGTCCCTTGTTTTACTCTGAAACCACTGTCCCATTAGACAAATCCAAAAGGAAATTGTGTGAAAGCCCCAGGCACATAGGCCTGCTGCGTGGCACAGCTGCTGTACCATGCTGCTGCCCACTCAGCTGTAGCTCACAGCCTTGGGTGAGAGAGAGTGTGAACAGGAGGGTCTGAGACAAAGAGGCCCTTGAATGAGTTCATGTAAAGAACCTAGAATCAAGAAAAGGCACAAGGATGCAACACCCCAAACTTGCCATCATCCTTATATGACCACACACATAAACAAGGCACTGTAAGACAAGCCTGAACCATGGAGACTTTCCTCTAACCAGGGACTACCGCCAAGTCTCCCTATGCATATTTGTCTATGACCACAAAGAGGATGGTGATACACATCTTACCCTACCCCCTGTAAGATGTAGAATGATGACATAACGGGGTGTTAAAACCCCCAACAGAGCTGGGAAAGCATTCTTTCAGGGCAGGGAAGACAACATCACACATACTTCAAGAATTAAGCCCAAAGCCTCGATAAAATTCAGCATGTGTTATGTTTTCCTGGCCCCCCAGTGACTCCTAAACTTAAGCACTTTAAGAGATGACAGCGCAAACACCTCTGGGGCAAACAAACACTCATGCAAAGACATACTTACAATTTCCCTTTCCACAAATGCACTTTTGAAAGGAATCTGAGATAAAAATTTCTAAAGGGGAAGAATGTAAAAGAAAAGTCACTATCTTTATTCAAATGAGCACTGAAATATTTTTTTCTTTGGTATTCAAAAGCTGAGGTTTTGACTCTTAAAATAAGCTGACCTTGGAAATTAAACCATTGGTGAATGCCTGTATTTCTAAAGGAATGGACTACATGCAAAGATAGAAAAAAGAAACACAAATAAATAAGATGAATACTGAAAATATTAGCCTGACCACAGTATAGTGAGGCTATATATGTATTAACTAAGAGAGAACCCTACTTGGTAATAATAAGACTAAATTTTATCTGATAAGAAAGCTCTGAGAATGAGAGAAACCCACATCAGAGAGACTGTGTAAGATTCATTGCTGTGTTTTGTAAACTTTTCAAATGGAAGACAAGGAGTGAGACTGATTAGAGCTATATGGCACTTTTATTTATAACTTTTAACACAATGTATACTATGTTAAAATGTTTGTACCCATTAAATGTGGGCTCAAAATTTATCATCTAAAGCTCTTCTTACTGAGTTCAGCTGACTGAGAAATGCAAACACTGGCACATACATGGTAATTAGGTACAGATGTGATTATTTGACAAATAATCATAACAAATAATTGTCACTTCCTTGTTTATAAACCACTAATTTAAAACATGTGTGTACTGACCTAACATCACTAATGCACCCTTTTCTAATGTGGGGAAAGAAGAGGGAGAGAGGTTCAAGCTGTTATCATTTCTACAAGAAAACTAACCTTTTTTGATCTGGTTCTAAATTCTGCTTCACAGTTACTTTGCTCAGAAACATGTTTCCCACTGGCTTCTGTTTTGCAACACTTGTCATAAAAAGTGAATTTAGGAGAGAAGGATGAGAGGAGAGAGGCACAAGACATGATATGAGGTTGATATAATTTCTTCCAGGCACACCAGGGATAGTCATTAGAGTGGTGCACAATTCCAGACATGAAGAATACACACTTATCTTCTCAGAACCTTAGCTTAGATTAAGGTAACAATCAAACTGAAAGACATTTCATGTGCAAGAGCATGAAAGATTTCAAAGAGAGAGAGAGTGCACCCCAAACAACCTTCTTGCTTCTCATATAAATTTTCATTTTTTTCATGAATCATACATGAAGCTGGTAATGGCATCTAATAACACCTCCTAGGTTCGCAAGAGACGTGAAATTTTTTTGTCTGTGTATTAGAAAGTAAGAATTTTAATTTGACCATTTACATCTGTGAAATCAAAGGTGATTTCACTTCAATTGATGATGTTATACCAAGGACAAACAAGCAATGTCAGCAGTAATGATTAAAATGGTGTATTCTTAAGGTTGCATATGTCATGGAGCACTGTTTGCTTTGAAGTATGTTGTTTATCTGTATTGAAAAATGTTAAACCCAGCCTTCAAACAACTTAATTTAGGTTTGCAATCAAGTACTGCTATGGAAACATTAGGAAAAAAGAACAGGACTCTTAGCGATTGTTTATGTAAAAAAGTACTGTTTATATTTCAGTTTCCTCTCAAAATCTATAGTGTAATGTTTATAGAAAGCAGCCAGCAAAGTTGTATGATTTTATTATAACGAACAATACCACTTTAATTAATTATTATAACTTTCTCTCATATCACCATTGTGAAAAATGAAGATAAAGGAGGCCTTGTATAATCACAGATTGTACAAGCTTGCACTTTCTCTTTTTTTTTTTTTTTGTAGATTCTTCCAATAGCACAATAGAAACCCCAGTTTTGAGAAGTCATTAAGTTTGAAATCAGCTCATATGTAGTAGCTAAGATCACATTAACCATTCAGTTGAAGCAAGGCTGCTTTTCAGGCCTTCTCAGCCTTAAGTTCACAAAAAAAGATTCCATGGGGACATAATATAGTTCTTTGGGAAGAATTCCACTTTCTGGGCAAAAGAGAGATGTCCAGGAAGGACACAGCATTCCCTGGGCTGCAATACTTTGCATATTCTGAGGGCATACAGCACTCTTCTCCTCCAGTGAAGAAATCCTATGTTTTGCTTCACTGCTTTATGCCCTCCACAGACAGCTGATACCCTTGAAGACACTGTCAAGATCTACTCTTCCTAATAATTTCAGTTCTGTTCTCCATGCAGAGACCCTGCCTGTGGTGATGATGCAGGATGGGTGCACCTCACGCTCCTGGCCCTCTGAATAGTCTGTCTGAGAAGATATCAGAACACACCGGATCCCGCCCTGTTCACAACGCCAAGCTGGTTTTGAGAGGAAACTAATGTACATAGGAAGACGACAGTCACAAAAGTCTTGTCTTGGAGCTGAGTGAGAACAAAGCAGATTCGGATAGCAAAACAATCAGAACTGTGAAATGTGAACCACAGCCTCCTGCTCTGCAAGGGCTCAACCTGTTCTTTGTGTGCAGTTGAGCTTCTTTGTGCATCTTAATCTGTCTAGAGCGGTGGATTATGCAGACAAAACACTCCCCAACACTAATTAATATTTCAGAATACTATTCTCAACTATAATTTAGAAAAACAGTTATTCAACTCATCCATCAAGGCAGATTTTAAGTTCAAATCCCACTTAAGGAAAAGTACTCTCCTAAGAAAAGACCTCAGTCCTGCTTCTGAACTTACGTGTTGATCAAAATTTTCCATACTTCACTCTCAATGTTAGTGTCATATTTAAATCTTCCAGATGGTGTGCACAGCTAATCTATCCTTGGAAATGGCAGCCAGAAATCCCATGCACATGACCACGTATAGGACCATAGCACCACAGAAGCATCCACTTCAAGAGGGACTGGGGATCATTCTTCTCTCCTACAACATGCCACTGCATTGGCACTGTCTTCCTTCCACCTTGTTTTACACCACCCTACAGCACTTCTCTCCCTCATTTTTTTTTTTTTCCTATGATTCCGTGCTCTATGGAGCAGCCCCAGGAGCCCATTCCAGAGGAGGCAGTGGGAGCCCAGCTGGACATGCTGGGTTGCAGTCTCAGCTGTGGAACTGAGCCAGACCCGCAAATCTAGCAGCAGAGGTTGTCCCAACAACTCTTACCATCCACCACAAATAAACAGCTGCTTTGGCTCCCAGAAGTAAACCCTAGTTATCTCACCTGCTGCTACCTAACCTTTTCTCCTTTCTCCTCTCTGTTCTTTTTACCAAAGAGTAAAAAAGACTAAAGTCAGCCAGCTGCTTCAGAGTGATTAGTAAAAATCTTCATCAGAAAAAGCTTACTCTTCTCTACCAAGGATGCTCTCCAGATTAAGAGGTCTCAATATCTCTGAGAAAAAGGACTCAGAAAACTCCCAAATAGATTTATTTTGCACAATCAGGAAGCTTCTTGACCTTTCAGCTTCAAACTCCATGTGTTTTGTACTTTGGTTTTAGTTAATGGATTTTTTTTCCTCCAATACAGGCTACTCAACTCCTGTGTATGTGTGTGTATGAGTCTGTGTGTGTGTGTGTGTGTGTGTGTGTGTGTTTGGTATGAATATTCCAGTCTATTTATCATGGAAATTGGTCATGGTAATCCAAGGTCTCTTTACTCAGATATCTGAGCAAGTTGTGACTATATTACAGTGACATGATGAGGTTAACACCTTGGTGACCCTTGGATCCGTTTACTCTATCAAAGTTAACAGCACAGTTTGTTTCCATAACAATTATAGATGTTTTTAAATATGCCATTTAAGTGCATCCATCTAAAGGAGATAATTTATCCCCAGTTTATTCTGCAAAGATAGGTTCATTTGCTGAATAAAGTACATGATGTTTGCTCAGAGATATTGCCTATGGAAAAAAAAATATACACACTTAAAGCCAAATCTGTGATTTTCTGGGTTAGTCGCTATATAAATGCAAAGAATTAGACTTGATATCAGGAGAACAAGTTCAATTTAATTTTATTAAATTAGAAAGAATAAAGTCAGACAGCAACCCTTACTGAAACTCAGTCAGAAGAAGGAAAGCACTGTTGATGCGACATGTCCGTCCTCCCCAGCTCCCTTTAGTGTTTGATCTCAGCTTACTGAGACATCTGTTATTTCTGTGTATAGCTTGGGTCAGAGAAAAAAATTTGCTTCTTCCATGTCCTGGCACAACTGTGGAGAGAAAACTTCCAGTACTGATATCAACTCCTCCTTGCCCTGCAAAGGAAAAAATTGAGTGGAAGAAAGGAATAGCTGACAGATATAGTGAGAAATTTAAAAAAAAAAAAAAAGGAAAAAAAAAAAAGGGATACATTTATTTTCTTTGGTCCACCATCTTAGGAAGAAAGAAATGTGTAAACTCTACAGTGACAATGAAAGAAGTGGATTCATTTAATTTATGGACATATCTTTGACTATGCCAGTGGGAATGTGTGGCAAAAGGGCACCAAGAAAACAAAAGATGCAGCGAAAAGCTAAAATTCAGGAAATTTTGACAGCTTTTCTGACTACACCAAGTAAGCTGGCTTGCTAGGGTACATCAGCCTGAACTGAAACTTTTCTCAGTGTCCTTGATTAACATGTGTGGAATCAATCTTCATTAAATGCAATTATCATACACCTGCTCTGGCTTTGATAAAATTATCTGATGGAGTAGCAATACAGAAAAAAATACTAGTTAGCACTTGACTCATAATTTCACTTACTAATGGTACTGCTTCCCCAGATCTGACTCTTACTTGCTCTCCTCAGTCCCTCTGGTTGATTGTCAGAGGTTTGATGAAATATGAGATGTCCCTTGCACCTTCAGTCTCACTAGAGCAGTCAGCAGTTCAAGTTGTCTCTTTCCTGCCTCCTACAATTCATCTGCAGGTTTGTCTCAGAAAATAAAGTAAAATGCAATACATCACCACTGCAAAGGAAAAAAAAAGAGAAAAAAAAAAAAAAAAGAGAAAAAAAAGGAAAAAAAAAACACAAAGAAAAGTAAAACCACAAAAAATACCAAACCCACAATCAATCATATTGCAGTCTCAGTGTATGTGGTTACCTTGTTATAAAAATCATAGCACCTTACATTTCAAGAGCTCCTTCACAGCAAGTCCCCTGTGTGCAAATTGCTCCTTGAAAGCTCAGATGCAATTTTTTACATTCCTTTAGGCTGGGACTCCCTCTGCAAGTGAAAGAGCTCAATACACATCCTCCTACAAGTCAGAAGCAATATACCTGCAGTAGTTTATTCATCTTAGCTCATCCATGGAATGAGAAAAACCTTACTGTAGGACTGTGTTACAGGTATATTGTCTGACACACACTTCCTTCAGTCAATTTTTTTGTAAATTCCTTTAGAAACTACTAGAAATGAAATTTGTAAACATGTCTTTTATACATTAAGAAATATAAAAGAAAAAAATTATTGTGGTTTATCCATGAAAAACTGATTTTTAGAAATACTAAAGTATATCACATTTTGAATGTTTCTTGAGTGAGTATTTTAGTTGTTCTGAGCCTTCTTATTTTTCCCTGTCTGTATATGAATTAGTCAGAATGCAATCTCCATTTCTGTACTGCATTAGTTACATCAAAATGCTTGCTGTATGACTTTGGGAAAGTCATTCTGATTACTAGCAGATGAGTAACAGTCAACTAAATTTCCTCACTAACAGTGCCCAAAATTCTACTGAAATAAAGACACAGAATCTTAGAAACATAGAAACATTAAGGCAGAAAAGATCTCCAAGATCATCAAGTCAAACCTTTATGCTCATATTTACTTATTTTCCTTATCTCTAAGGATTTTTTTGAACCTTTATACAGAAAAATGGCATTGATTCAACAGTCTCAGAGGCTGTCAGAGAAAAGTACTGAAAGGTGAATGGAGAAATATTGAAAATTGAATCCAGCATGAACTTAATTACGATGTGTCATCAAAATATTTCAATATAGACATAAATAATGGGGGAAACAAACCAAAATTTTATCTAACAGTTCTGAAGAAACAAGTATTTATGCTATAGTGAATGGCAAGATAAACATGACAAGATAATGTCACGTTGTTTCTTCCTGAAAAATGTGTAACACCTGGAGAGACTCCAGAGGGAAGTGACAAATAAGATCTTGAAAAAGTTTTCACTGAGGTAGGGATGAAAGAAATAGGATTGTGCAGCTTAAGAAAGAGGAGGATGGAGGAAAGAGTGGAACATAGTAGTTTTCCAGTATGCAGATCACTGATACAAGAGAAATAATTATTCCTTTGCATGTTCTCATAATAGATATGTCCACAACAAAGAGGAAAAGAAGATGAAGCAAAGATTGATGAAGGTATTAAAAAAATTAAATAATCAAATGCCAGAGGAGCTTTGCTGGAGGGAGCCTTGGGAGAGTCCACTACTGGAGACTCTAAGGCCTGGTTATATAACTGCCACTGGGGGCATAGGTAGACCAGAAAGCTCTGCAGAGGGATCTGGACAGGCTGGATCAGTGGGCCAAGGCCAATGATATGAAGTTCAACAAGGCCAAGTCCCAGGTTCTGCACTTGGGTCACAACAACCGCTTGTAACACTACAGGGGAATGAGTAGCTGGAAAACTGCCCAGTGGAAAAGAACCTGGGTGTGCTGGTCTACAGGCAGCTGAACATGAACCAGCAGTATGCCCAGGTGGCCAAGAAGGTCAATGGCATCCTCGGTTGGATCAGAAATGGTGTGGCCAGCAGGACTGGGATGGTGATTGTCCCCCCGTACTCATCACTGGTGAGGCTGGACCTTAAATCCTGAGTTCAGTTTTGGGCCCCTGGACTGCAAGAAAGACACTGAGGTGCTGGAGTGTGAACAGAGAAAGGAAAAGGAGCTGGGAAAGGGTGTGGAGAGCAAGTTTTATGAGGAGTGGCTGAGGCAGCTGGAGGGTTTAGCCTGGGGAAAAGGTGGCTCAAGGTGACCTTACGACTCTAAAACTCCCTGAAAGGAGGTTACAGTGAAGTTGGTCTCTTCTCTCAAGTAACAAGTGACAGGACAAGAGGAAACAGCTTCAAGTTGCTCCAGAGTGGACTTAGATTGGAGATTAGGAAACATTTGTTCGCTGAAAGTATTGCCAAACCTTGGAAGAGTCTGCCCAGGGAAATGGTTTCAAATACCATCCTTGGAGGTATTTGAAAAACATGTGGATGTGGTACTTTAGGATGTGGTTTATTGGTGGACTTAGCAGTGTTAGGTTAGTGGCTGAATTTGAGGATTTTAAGGGTCTTTCCCAACCCAAATGATTCTATGAGTCCATGTATCTGCCATGGTGGAAGAAATTTGCTCCAAATTCTGCAGTTCTGTGTTCCTCATCTGCAAATTGAGTGCTGCTGACTTTCCATTACTTACTTTGCTGTCATCTATGTTAGAACAGCAGTAGGGGAGGATGTACGTGCTATTTTCCCAGCTAAAAGTCACTCCTTACTGTTTGTGTTGACTCTTAATTACTTGTGTTGAGGGAAAGGTTACCCTATATCCTTTCAGGTCCCTCATGAATAGTTTTGAAAACAGAATAACAACAACCAAAATGACAAATAACAGAGCAAATGATACCTTGTGACCAGTGAATAATCTTTCTCTTTGACAAATGTGCTTGTTTGCATGTGAATATGGGTATTGATACAAGTAGAAACTGTTTATCAAAGTCTTGTGTGAGAAAAAATCAACTGCTTATGGAAGAGAATAGGTTGCAAATGGGTGAAACACGCAACTGTTTAGGACTCCACCCATTGTTACAAGACATATGCAGGGTTCATCCAGCTCCACTATAGGATATGTAGGCAGGGCTGAGTCCATCACTGATGCAGACACTATTCAACACTTAATTACATTATCTAAACACAGATAAAGGTCACCAAAATCAGGATGATTATGGATTGAGCTATATTTTCTCTCCCTAACCTGCTGGTTTTGTCAAAGATGTTATGCACTCACAAACCTGTCACTTCATGGAAGTGCAGCATTCATTTCATCATGTATTACAGTGCTAAGGTCAGTTCTGGTTCACTAAAGCAAAAGAAAATCTATCATTTCTGTATCTAAGAGTCACAGGGAACTGTGTCATTATTAGCTCCCTTTTTCGGACATCTTCACTCTTCTGCAGGACTCTTATTACTATTTCTTTTTATCTGCTTTTGTTTAGCTCATGTTTCTCTTGGTCTGAGATGCTCTTCACTGTGTCATTACCTCAATAGTCCTGCCATAGAATAGCCATTCCTGAGCAGCTTTTCATCTCTCTGTCTTTCTTTAACTTGAGCTGTTGGTAATTTATAAATATTATAGTTGCTTTCAACAAAACTGAACACTGGGTGCAGCACAATATGTGTTGGGGGACATCTACAGGCTGATTCCAGACACAGAAAGTTAATGGAGATGTCGTGGTAGGCAAGTCAAGGACATCTCAGTAACACCTCAGTTATCTTCCTTTTTCTTTTAACCAGTCAAACTCGAAAAATTATATCCTCTTTCAAAAAATAAAAACAATAAATCCTTCATTTCACATAACATATATGTAATTACCAGAAACTGCTTATTACCATCATAGTAGCTGGAAAGCAATTATTTGATCTCAGAGCACTGCATCTTTTTTTAATGATATGTTACTCTATGCTTCTTATATCTGAAGATTTTGGTCACTTTGCAAAGACAAATCATAATTAAAAAAATTAAATACTCTCACCTTCAAAACAATTTGTTTTATATACAGTACTCTAACTGTGAGGTAAGGCATAGGTAAGTTTCTTACAAGGTAATTGTTGCAGCTTTTTTATTCCTTTTTACTGGCTTCCAAAAATCAAACTAGTGAAAGAAAAGAGGGTGTGCCTGAAATGGCAAGTTTATAGGTGAATCTAGTTGAAAAGTCAATTTCCTACCAAAAAAAATAAAAATTAAAATTAAAAAAAAAATATTTCTTTTCAGCCTATGAAGATGTCATTGAGGCAGCAAGAATCAGATCTTCAAAGAAATGAAAGCATTTATTTCCTAGTGAACCCAGGAATGTTGAGAAATTAGCAATAAGATGCATATTGAAATGTATGCAGTATATCGTATTCAATGTTAGTGCAAAAAGATTTGTGAGAAATGAAGTTATGTGAAAAGTCCTGTGGCTGTCATATACTCCTAATGGCAGAAATCACCTGTCCACCAGTATAGCCTGGTTCATCTCTAACATAACTTTGCTGGAAGGAGGATATGGCTGTCATCACAAAGTCTTTAGCTTATTCTCCCGTTCCCAAACTGTTTGGTCACATTTCACTTCTCAGAGCTCCCTTAGCTGGGATCTTAATTCAAGATCCTAAGCCATACCTTCCTATTAGCTGAGCATCTAATGAGCCTCAAAACCAAATAAAACAGTAGTAAATAAAGCAACTTCCACAGAAACTGTATTTGGTCTGTGATTCCTGGTTTTGTATGCTTAACTCTAGTTTACACTTAACAAACAAGAACACATTTCTAGAGGTAAAGGTTGTCTTATAATTAAATTTGCATTAAAAGCATAGTTTTGGGGGGTTGCAGTGGTACAGAAGGAATCCAAACCTGAAGACTTGTAATCAGGAAGCAAAGTTGCATTCATAGCACCCAACAGTTTGATCCTATTCTCTCCTCTGCCATTTCATACCCTGATTTCTGCAGCAGCCCAGCTGCAGGAGAGCCAAGCAACCAGCACAAACAACGTTTGTGTGCTTTCAACAGATATTCATGACTGCACTCCTAGTGCTTATGCAGCTGAGCTATTGGCAGCATCTCATCACACATTTTCCAGCACAGATAATATTTTCCAGGCCACCAATTTCTTTTTCTTTCCATGTGACAATGCATCCAAGTGGCTCCATACAGGTGAAATAGTGTCCCAGATGAGGTCGAAGGACTGAAGGATGTGGGGTTTAGGCTGGGAGCCTTTGTGGGATACACACATCTCCTTTCTGTGACTGCATTTCTTTAAACCACTGACTAATGTCAAGGTCATTTCCCTTTAACCTATCTCTACAATGACTGAACTCTGATGAAAGGTGACCAAAGGGACAGAGCTGATAATTAGAGGAGGAGAGGAAAAGAGAGGAGAGGAAGCACTGGGAAGAAGCCCTTAGTAGGCTCAGGTAGTCTTTTAAGACTTCTGCAATAAGAGGGTATGCGAAACACAAATAATATAGTATTTTCATTTGAATCTATCCTAGACCTGGAAGAAAAATACACAGAAGTACAAAATAATTTCCAGTTGGTAGTTACAGACTACACTCAACTAGGTTAAGGTCCTGTATTTTGCAGTTTTCCCAGAAACACTGCAGAATATTTTTTTTTAATGGCAGAGTGGTAGTATTATTTGATAGGAAGCTCATCATAGAGGTTTCCAACCATAACTTAGTTGTCTATTCACTTTCTTCTTTTAATTATTCACTTTCCTTTCTGGAATAATTAAGAGTTTCAATTTCCTTTCCTAAGTGTTCTTTTTGAAATACAACCAATCTATGTGAAAGACAAAAACATTAAAAACATTTTCTTTGTTTCTGGAGAGAAAGGTGAGTTCAGTGGTGTGTTGGTGATTCTTAGCTCCTCCAAAAATATATTTCACAGTCCCAGACCAAACTTTGGAAAGTTGTTTTAGTAATGAAATTTAATACATACATTTAAATGTATTCTTCCCTAACAGCAACCTGGGCTAGACAGATTACAATACCATCATTAAAGTGTGGGGCAGATTTTAATATTACAATACTTACTATTTTAAAAATATTTAGCCATACCATATGCTCACATTCCAGACACATATATAATACAGCTATTCTTCCCTCAAGATTTTCACTCAGAATGTGATTCTTTTCAAGGCACTAAAAAATAACTAACTTGCAGATGTAAAGATCTCAGTTGCTAAATGAAGCCATATTTGTTATTTATTTGGCTGAGAATCGAAAGTGACAGCTCTCTGAGAGTCATATAATAATATAAGAGAAGCAAAGCAGGAAGTGGGCCAATATGAGAGCTGTGATGTCATTTCTGAGCAGCTGGATTCCCTGGCAATTGGTGACAGTGTCAGAAGGACCATTCACAAGCTTGTAGAGGTTCTGCTTTTATATTCAAAAATTGTAATGATTTTGAAACTAGATTTCTTTCTCTAAATCTTCTGATATGAGATTTAGGAAAGAATTTGTCTTTTATATGCCCATAAATACTTTACTACCTTGAGGGCATCATAACTCATGATGCAATATGCTGTGGTTCAGAAATTCAGAGCAGGGAATTATTATATATTATGTTTCAATGTTAACATTTCAGTATCTATTAATCACAGTATTTCCTAATAGCAAAGACACTGCAGTTCTTGGAGGATCACTTGTCCTCTGATGACCACAATGTTAAACTAAATGGGAGACTAGGTTACCAAAATGCTCTGACAGATGACAATACGCAACTATGGAAAGGGCAAGTGAAAAAGAATCCTTGTTAGATAGAAGGACACCATTGCAGGGTCAGTCTAGTGGTAGTCTAAGTCAGCTCTGCTTCTGTTAGTTTTGTGTCTCACAGGGTAAGTATCTAACAGGCTATCAGGCAACATCCCTTGGCACAGCACTTTCTATTCCTGCAAGAGATATGGAAATCCAGCACAATACTATTGAAATAAAGACATGACTATAGTCACAGGCCCAGATATCTTGTATTTCTTCACTAAATATTCACTAAAATAGTTACTGTCAAAAGCAAAGCTATAAATCAACGTCTTCAGTCTTAAAGTCATACTAAGGTGTCAGCATGGTATGGTATGCCTTTATTAATTGACTCCCTGTGGAAGTTCTCTTCACAAGTTTGAAAGATATCAGCTTTCAGGGTTTTTTTCCAAGAGAAACATTTACCTTTGTCAGACCAAGGCATGGGTTTAGGAATGTCTCTTGTCCCTCATCAGCTTCCTTCAGGAAATACAAAAAATGTTGAAGCTTCGTTAGATACTTTCCCTTTCAGAGAAGAGTTAACGTTTTCAGGCACAACAGACCTACTTTTCAAAAGGTCTTTTTCTGGTCAGCTTCTTTATTTTAGTGTGGCATCTTTCATAGTGCCATCCCATGCAGTCTGATAACACAGCCTGCTTCTTCTATCCAGAAGCCAAGGTTCCACTGCTGCATCAACACTGGCCATCAGCACCCTGATAATCTAGCAGCTCTGTTTGTTATGTCCAATACTGCACAGACTGCTTTTCTTGGCATCCTTGTTAGTGGGCGTTGGGAATCAGTGTCTAGCCACCAGAGTTGCTATCACCTCCTACACCCTTTCATCAGATGACGACTTCACTCCATCTTCTCATCCCACAAAACCTTTCTCAACCTCTTTCCCTGTCCTCTTCAATTGACTTACAAAGGCAATCCTTGTGTTCCAAAAACTGTACTCTTCTACTTCACTTGTGTTGTCTTCGCCCCAGTGACCTTGAGGGAAATGCAGACTACTTGACTAGAGGTATTCCCAAAGCAGGCACTATGAACAGAACAAATTAAAGATCACAGGAGCAAATCATAATTCAAGTGACCAGCATTCAGTAAAACCACCTGCAAAAACCGCTTGCATAAATCTCTTTGTGGCACAGGTCAGCTGAGCCTTGGAGCAAACTGGACACATTGACAAGACAAGAATATATAAAAAACTGCTAAATAAAGTTCTGCTTCACAAGTAAAAAGCCCCAAGAAGATAGTGCTGTTTCTTTGCCAGGATGACAAGATGACTTCATGCCCAGAGATCAGGCATAAAAGAAGTGTGCAAGGAGGTACAGAGAGAGGCTGCATCTATAGAGTGAGGACTAAATCTATCAGGTTAAACTCAGTTGCAACAAGGTATGTACCATGCACAGGGACTCTGATACTTTTTCTATTAAATTATTAAAATGGTCTCTGCACATGTTTTGGCTTCCCAAACAACCTACTTTTCTCTCTCTCCTGTGCATGTTTTTGAAGTGGGTCATGTGTCACCCCTACCCTGATGTGAGGGGTATCAGAGTACAATAATGAGAACAATGGCTAATTAGTGCCAGAGAATGGACATGGGCACATTTAGCCAGAGTGGCTGAGAAACCCATGGACTGTAGCTACAGCACTAGCTAGAAGAAGCAAGCC
This sequence comes from Hafferia zeledoni, assembly GCA_035583235.1. Taxonomy (NCBI): domain Eukaryota; kingdom Metazoa; phylum Chordata; class Aves; order Passeriformes; family Thamnophilidae; genus Hafferia; species Hafferia zeledoni. Next base: position 133,288,230 of record JAWWEV010000083.1, on the reverse strand, counting down.
AGGAAAGCTGCCACAGGCAGAAAGCCCAGCTGGACAACAGGAGACAGGCAAGCATCCTGCTGCATCAAGCCCTAAGCTGGCCTCGCTATCCTGTGAGGCTGAGCTACCTCAATCGGTTACAGGCCTCCCTCCCTTTGCTGGAGGGCTCAACAAGCCTATTCCAAATGATATCTTGAAAATAGAATTTCCTGTGCTCTGAAGATTTGCCCCAGACTGCTGTAACTCTATGCAGCACTGCTACATTCACTTTTAAGGGATTCATGCATCAGCAGTGCACCACAGCGTGGGAACTTGACTTCATGTGTCATTAATCCTGTCTGGGTATAGGAAAATGGAGTAGGTGACCCTTTGAGATATTTCCCATCTCTTTCTTCTATGATAAATATGGATTCAGGGTGCAAATTTTCCATTTTTATTTCTTTTCTTTTTTCTTTTTTTTACTTTTTCTTTTTTTTCTTTTCTTTTTTTTTTTTTTTAAGTCATTCCCCTTTTTCTATACTTCACCAAAAAGAAAGAAAACACTTGAGGAGATAATCCAAGCCATGCTCATTTAATGCCTGAGAAAACAGATAGGTCTGCCAAGCTCTGTCAGGCTCTGAGATCAATCCAGGAAGCCAACTTTAAATGCTATGGTCCTCCCATGAGAATGTTCTGCTAACATTTATATCTTTGCTCTGCTTTGGGCGATTGCCCAACCTCCTCAGCTGAACTCATCCACTAACCCAGTGTCAACAGAAAAGAGTAAGTTGTTTCTCCCCTGTGAAAGCTGTACCACAGGGCATCCAGTCCAGTTCCAAGTCACAAGCAGTAGCCATCAAGTCTGAAAGATGCATAACTCTATCTGCTCTTTTGGGTCAGGAGACTTGGGGTTTGGTTGTGCTGATGCTTGCTAAATGAGACTTCCAGTGATGCTCAGAGTAGTAAAACAATTGTCATATCTACATTCTGAGACATGTTTACTGAGTATATAGAAATATAGGTATTTTCCCTTGAGGATTCAGGGATTCCTTCTGGGTAGCATGATCAGGATGAACTTTCTCAGGCAGTATATGGAGTATCCATGACAGTTGTTTCTAATGCTGCTGCCCAAGCTGTTTGTCAAGACATTGCCATTACCAGAATATGGGAGACAAATCACAATGCAAGAAGATGCTGGCAGAAAATTTCTCTCTAAGTTCTTAATTAGGTTTCAACCATGGGCTATCTATCAGCATTGCAAAGATAAACTATGGAACAAAAAGAGCATTAAAACTTTTGAACCTACAGGAAAAAAAAAATCAAACCAAAATCAAATTATTTACAACGATCAGTGGCACAAAACAGCTTAAGAACATGGGATTTGCCAACAGTTATATGTAAAATGGAAACATCATAATGGCCATGGCCAGTAAGCAATGTTTCTAAACACCTGAAAGTCAAAACCCTGCAATTCTTCTCTTCATAGTTATTGATGAAGGCCAAATCAAAGTGGAGATGGAACATGTTCTTTATTTGACAGTATTATTTCAGACCTCCTATAACTATCTCTATGAGAAAGCCCTTTGGGAAAGTAAGTTTGCTCCTCCTCAGCTTTAAGCAATAGATTTTGTTTTTCAAATTCCCTTATCTTGTACAGACAGCTTTACTTTTATTTTACCACGTTGTTTAAAAGCAAGTGCTCCTTTTCAAGGCACATTGTAACACAATGAAAATAATAGTTGAAGGTCCACTATGAAATATGAAAGAATGTGTTTCATAAATCAAAGGCTCTGCAGTTAAATGAAAGGAAGTCACATCTCTTTGTTTGCCCACCAAAAAAACCTACAATTGCAGAACATGGTTTTCTCACCCTACCTACAGATTTTTTTAAACATCAGAATAGCCACAGACTTGCCTGCTCCAAAATATAGTATTACAAATGCAATAAGTTCCAAGAAAAAAAGTTCTTACACATTGAAGCTGGTTAATATAAATATATATAAATATATAAATTTATAAATATATAAATACATATAAATTGACTGAATTTTCCACAACATGGACTCAAGAACCTTAAACACAGCAACCTTAAACACAGCATAACTAAAATTATAAATGTGCATTATAAGCACAATCCATATCCGCCCTGGATTTCTGGTCAGAAAATACAATATTTCAGAATTGACTAATATGTGATTGATGGACTTCCCATATTTTACTTGAAAGGGAAGTCCATTAATTTCTGGTCATTTGTTCTTTTCCAGACATGGGTTGCAAGAATTTCACCCACACCTGACAGCAACTCCTGACAGCCTCACTCTATTAAAGCTTATTGAATTCTGTTGCAAACCTCCCAGCGAGATCTTTGTCACAAATTTGAAGTGAAACAGAGGTAAATCAATGTGTTTTTTTCATTACACCCAAGAAAAACAAATCCGACTACTCTACAAACCATACTGAAATTGTGCGTGTTTTTCTGTACAAGAATGGAAAAGACTTTCACTTAAAAGGTTGATCTGGACTTCGGTTTTACAGAATGTGATCATAGAATCATAGAATCGATTGGGTTGGGAAAGACCTCTGAGATCATCAAGTCCAGCCCTTGGTCCAACTCCAGTCCATTTACTAGATCATGGCACTTAGTGTCACATCCAATCTCAGTTTAAAAACCTCCAGGGATGGTGAATCTACCACCTCTCTAGGCAGGCCATTCCAGTGCCTGATTACTCGCTCTGTAAAGAATTTTTTTTCTGATATCCAACTCAAATTTCCCCTGGCAGAGCTTAAGCCCGTGCCTCCTTGCCCTATTGCTGAGTGCCTGGGAGAAGAGACCAACCTCTACTTGACTATAATTTCCCTTCAGATAGTTATAGAGTGATGAGGTCACTTAAGCAGCTCAACTTAAATCAAAAGGCTGATTCATGCCCAAACCATACAGGGGCAATGGCAGGAAAGCATTATGTCCAAGCATATAACATTTTCTAATGCGTCATGCATGGATATTTGCCAAGATGTGTCTGTCAGAAGGTCTGGGAGCCAGATACCCCTTTTGATGGTTCCTTCTGCTCACAGCATGAAGAGCTGTCCCTACTAGATCTGCTACCTTCCTACTGCATTATCCTCTGTTAAGCACTTTTACCAAAGAGATTTTTGTGTTTCAAGTAAGAAACAAAGCCTTATTTCTGAAACTGCAGCCACACAAGATGATGTGTTGGGTACAGATTTAATCATTCCAGTTCTCCAGACTTCCCTTAATGGTCATTCCTGCTATTCTACTTCTGTGATGCCAGCACAGCATAACATTTGTTTGATCTTTCCATGATTTAGATTGATAATGAAATGGTTTTATAGAAGGAATAAGCGGTGGAGCAGAAAGTTCAGGCAGATAGAGAACTAACTTGGGGTGAACCAAGCATGAAAATAACACAACTCAATTCATTTTCTTTAACTAGTTACCTTGCACAAACAGCCTGTGAGTGTATTTGACAAGTTACAAAGTTGACTGGAAAATTCAAAAAAGGAAATATTCTGGTATAGAGGTTAGATTTGCATGTTCTCCAATAACAATTTTAGCAGCACAGATGAGAGGACAGGGAGCTGGTACATGAAATGGGAGTGTGGCTTAAGATGTGAACAAGGAGGCAGGAGGAAAGGATTTCCTATACCAGAGTCTCTGTCAACGCTCCTATGTAACCTCACCATTCACAGCGATTCCTGCCTTGCTTTACCACTCCACTACCCCTCAAATGCTCATGAGCAACACAGGGCTCTGTAGCTGGCTTCACAGGACATGGTCACACAGACCTCAGCAGCAGGAGGTCTGTTTGTAGCCCTTCCTGGGAGCAGAGCACCATCAGCCTGCTGCCCACAGAGCACCCACTGCCTTCCCTTTGAGGAGGTGGCAGGCTACTTTCCCAGCTAGGGCTGCCTCCTGACAAACATCCATGTAGGTTCTTCAGAGATTAACTTAGACAATTCAGAACCCAATCCCCAACAGAGTTAATAATTTCATACAGACAAACTACCTTCTGTTGCATATTAGCTATTTTCTTACTTCACAGATGTCTGTCTCTGTGCCCTCTCTGCTAATGCCCTGTCTATACAGCTCTCCTACGCGTGGTGCGAAGCACTGTGTTCTGTTGAAGCTTTCTGTCCCTGCAAAGCTGGGGGCTGACTGCGTTCCTGCCAGTGTTTGCATAGCAGCCTGCCAGGAGGGAAGACATTCTGCCTGACACTGCAAGTATACCCCAATTGCCAGAATAGTTTGATCCCAAAAAAAGATGTCATTCCTCCAGGATGGTAGTAAAATGTTGAAAGCTATTTGAAAGTTCACAGGAGGCAGGGGTATCTCACAGCAAAGAAAACAGTGTGTTGAAGGCTAGAGCAAAGGAGCAGAGGGGGATGAAGAAAGAAAATCTGTTCAAATCTGTGTTCCTTTGCATTGGCAAGAGCTCCAGACTAACCTTGATTCATATTGCCGCTACTCCCTGCTTCTAATCCACTTTACTTCATATAGTAAATTATACGAGTAGATAAGAGCCCAAGAGAAATGCTGCCTCTAGCTGAAAATGCTGGATCTGCATTGCAAGCAGAAAAAATAGTTACCTTTTCTTCACAGGTGGTTAGAGTGTGCACTGGGAGAGCCATAAGGGGCACTGGTTGTTACAGACTTGTTAGGAAATGTAGGCCTATCTTAATCCACAAAACTGAGATAGCACTACAAAGTACTCTAAGAGGGAGCTGGCCTTTCTATTTCTTTAATCCACATAAGGCAGTGGTTTATAAGCTTTTAGGCATTAGTGCCAATGATCATTATTTCAAAAAGTCAAGAATACTGTTTAAAGTCTTAGTCCCTTTACTACTCCACCTTCCCTTGTTTTTCTTTTGCTTGCATTCTTGAGAAATTGAATGGGAATCTAAAATCAGTTTCAGTTCATCCACCCATGTGACAGATTTCACCTTCCCCAGAGCAATGCATCAATGTGCTGTAATCTGTTAGGCAGTTCACCATGAGCCTAGGCTACATTAATTCAGTAGCAGGGCTAGGGAGAAATGGAAGCAGGAGTTGGGGAAAAGATACAACCAGACAGCAGGTTTTTAGGAAAAGAAATAAAAGAAATGCATTTAATGCTAGTTTAGGTTTTCTGAGTGTTATTAAACAAGTTCATATGCCTCAGCTAAGACCTGGAAATAAATCTTTTTTAGATGTAATGATGTAGAATGAGCTACAGAAGTGAATGCATAATAAGCTGCCCACGGAAGACAAAAAATCCAGTCAGGTAGGCACTCATGTACTCATTTATAATTCTGGACAAAACAACCATCTTTGTCATTTTATGTTGTAAGAGTAAACTGTGCTTCTTTTAAAGTGATTCCTTATTCCTCTAAACCATTATATGCTCTAATAGAAAAATATTAGCAAGAGTAATCTGGTTGATCTTCTGGATGAACTGAGTTCAAACACAAAAATACCATAGCCTTCACCCTAGTGTAAAAGTAGGAGAAACATGGGCTTCCAGCATGGGAAGCAAAGGCAGAAGCCCTATTCTCTGAGGGAAGGATGCACTTGGATGAGCCAGATAGGCATGTTTATGGCACCAAATGCTAGCTTCAAAGCTCTTCATTTCCTTCTCATGTGGATTTGAAGAAAGAAGTAAGGAAGAATTACTTCTCAAATCCTGTTTTTAGTGTACCCTTCCTTCAAAATAAGTTTATCAATCTATGTAAACAATTCCTATGGCCTCAAACCCTAAGAAACATAAGTTTCCTGTTCCAGAAGCTCCCACATCTGCCATCCTCCAAGCAGGCCAGAGAAACTTGGCCAACTCCAGACTTCTGGCAATCCCAGAAAAATCTATAGGCTTGCCAAGACTTGACCTGTTTCTCTTTTTTCACTTTTAGTAACCTACGTGTCTTAAATGGTATCCTTCTTGAAAGGTCAGCACTTGGCTCACAAGTGAAGCACAGAGGGTAACAGCAAATGGGGCAACATTAGGCTGGCCACCTTGGTCTGTTCAGCCTGGAGAAGAGGAGACTGAGGGGAGGCCTTATTGCAGTTACAACTTCCTTGTGAGGGGAAATGGAAGGGCAGACGCTGATCTCTTCTCTGTGGTGAGAAGTTTCAGTATCCAAGGGAATGGCCTGAAGCTGTGACAGGGGAGGTTTAGGTTGGATATTAGAAAAAGGTTCTTCATCCAGAGGGCAGCTGGGCACTGGAACAGGCTCCCCAGGGAAGGGGTCACAGCTCCAAACCTGACAGAGTTCAAAAAGGGTCTGAAAGATACTCTCAGGTACATGGTGTGATCCTTGGGGTTGGTCTTGTGCAGGGCCAGGATTTGGAGTTGATGACCCTGTGGGTCGCTTCAAACTCAGTATATTCTGTGATTCTGTGATTCTCTGATTCTGTGTGTGTACAGACCTATGGTGGCAGTGCTGGTTAGACTCATGAGCCTTTAGTGAGTAGATTGAATGCCAAGATAGAAGCAATAAGTTACAACAAAGAAACACAAAGAATTATTTTTGCAGCCAGCAGAGCTGGCACTAATAACACTGTGTGATAATTAGTGAAAGACTTCTCTGCAGTTATTTAGAACGGTATTATAGGTTCAGTCTTGAAAGAACTGATGGATGGCAATTTGAATACATAAGGAAGAAATTATTTGTTTAATCGCTGAACACAATAAATTAGGATTGCATGTTTTTTTAATTCCATGGGAAACATGGTCCACTGCATTTGCATTTTCAAAGCTATGCTTAAAAAGAGCCAGCTTTGTAGCATAAGAACAGAACTTTCTGCTGCCAAACAAGGACATACATTCAAATCCCAGGCTTGGTAGGAGTTAGATAATATGATATGGGGTAGGAATGAATAATCTTGACTTATACCACAGAAATGTTATGAGCTCACAAAGGTAGCATTGATTGTTTTTGAGAAAGTGTATCCATATCAAATAGTGACTGACTTAAGAGTTACCTTGTATCTACTTGTTGGAAAGGGGAATGTCCTAGTTCAGCAGGTGGGACCAGTTTATCACTGTGTGGGGGTGATCAAAGCTATGTATTCTACCTCCCTCTATTCATTCCCAAGAACAATGGACCATTTGCAGCAGCCCAGGGCACAACTGACCCCTCAGGTTGTGAGCTGGGTGTGAAAGAGATCTGTGAGATAAGAGCTGTGATAACTCCCCTCCAGGGAGTCGTTAGCACCTTCACACCCAGCCTGAGGGGGTGTGTCTGCTAATGGGCCATCAACAGTTTCAGAATACCCCAAGACTCACAGACTTAATCACCCATTGTGTGACTCCTCGTCCTGTGGAAGGCACTGGGTGCTCCCTGAGGGTACATAAGCGGGAAGAAGCCCTCGAGGATCACTTGTGGATCCAGAGGAGCAGCAGAACCTTGACAGGAGGAGACCATCACTTTCAACCAGCTTATGACCACCACTCTCGACCAGACTGGGACCGTCATTTGCACCAACAGGTTTCTCGCTTCCTTCTGATTTGGACCTGGGGGAATTACGTGGGGTTTGTACCCCAGGGTGTTGGGTTTTGGTGGTTTAAAACCAATTTCTCTTTGTGCCATTGTATTTATTGTAATATTGCTATTAAATTGTAGCTCTGATTTATAATTTTTTTTCTGTTGAGTTCATTTCTCCTGCCAGTTTACCTTTAAACCAGCACAGGAATCTTTCTTACTTAGTACAGTTTAATTCTTTCCTTGATATTCTGGGTTCTGCACAAGTAAATAAATACAATAACACTATGCTGTACCTTGCAGTATATGGAGATATTCCTCAGGCAATTTGGTAACAAATTTATTAAGAATAAGCCTTATAATAACAATCAAAAGAGAAAATTTCCTTTTGGTGATTTTGAAATTCTGCTTTCAAATACAAGTTTAAGATGGGATCTATGAGCTCTTCAGTATGTATCAAGGGCACTAAATCATGCATGCTTCAGCTTCAAAGGTCACGAGCATTTCAAATATGCTTTACCAGCTCAGTTGGTAGAGGCTCAGTACTTCCAAGTACTCTCTCCATTTAGTCCCTGTTATGCTTTACTACAGTGAGGCAAGTCGCTGTTTCCTTCCAACAGGGAAGCATAAGTACTGAGCATCACTGGCTAGATGTGGTGATGTCAAATCACTAAGTTGCTGATGAGATCAAATGCAAAGATGAAACCTCTTTGTATTACTATTTGCTTTATTTATGCTTTTATGCACATAGTGTAGACTGATGTTGCATGGGGATGTCTGGAAATTAACTCCATCAGCTGTCATTCCACTATGATCAGGAACTTGGGTGACTTTCAACAGTAGGAAAAGTAGCATGTAATATGAAAACAAAGGCATTGAAAACTTGTCACAGATTACAGCAAGTGAAAGAAGTTCAGGATAGAGTTTATAACTGTAAGTTGTTTCTACCATCTAAACTTCTCTGATCCATGGAGGGAACTTCACAAAAAGACACAAACATTTAGGTGAGTCAAAGTAAATTTTCTTTATTCTCTTTAAGACATGTAAGTGAAGTTATCTTAACTGGTTAATGGCATTCCATAAATTAAGACAGTGTGGCTACATATGCTTCTAGAACTGAATTTAACTAGTTAGAACTTGATTACACATTTAAATGCATGCATGTTTCTGGTATGTGGTTAGGATTGCAATTAGAGTGCTCCTTGATTCATGCATATAAGCATTAGTATTCTGGCAAATGGGATAATGCAGAGATGTAGTTCAGATTTGTGTTTGCCTCTGTGGTTTCAAGAACAGGTCAGGCTGAGACAGTAATGAAAATTTCCTAATGATACAGTCAATACTACTGTTAGTTCCAGCCTGAAATGCTTCTTTAATGACCACACTCAGAGTAATATAGTCTTAATGTTCAAATTAGAAAACTGAGACATGAGCTTTCGTCATATAACACCAAGGGAATGGGAACATTCTAGCACGGATTCTTAATATATTTTTCAAATTCTGGTAAAAAAAGAGCAAGAATATTATGCATGTTTACAAAGGAGGAAACAGTACATACAACTACAGATCTCATGTCTCTCCCCCCACATTTGTGTCTGAATGTGTTCGCTTACCCAAATAAGACATTTGATAAGCTGCATATTAAAAGAAATAGAGGTGCCTGTTAGAAGGGTTAATGTGTATCAGTTTGGTAAGGACAGACTATGCCAAATTGACCCTGTGTCTGTCTCTGCTGATTTTCTTGGCAATCTGATCTATCTGAATTTAGGTGAATGTGATAGACTATTGCATGAGATATTATTAATAGATAACCAATGAAAAACTGAAGCAATAAAAGTATTATGGAAGGCTGAAAAGAGCTGTGGGTAGTGTTGAAAGGTGAAGTACTAGGCTAGGAGGAGAAAAGGAGCTACAGTGCAGCCCTTCCAGTTTAGTTTGGGGAAGAGTTTTATTAAAGATTTTGTCACAAAATGTAACATGCTTGTAAGGCTTTTTGATGACATGTAGCTGGGAAGCAACACCAGAGGAAGATCAAAATGGCATACAAGATGAACCAGTGGTCACTGGACATAAGGAACCATGCTAGGAATAGGAAGAAATTCCAGGTGCATGCCCATGTATAAAACCACTAGCAAGAATTTCAGGTATAAATTTGCACAATCTCATAGAGTAAAATGACATGCAGTGAGACACTGTTAGACAATCACCAAATGGCTGCATGTTCTTAAACATTATAATCTAAATAGGACCTATAATGCAAATGGGCAATTATCTCTAACAGAGGCTGTGTCTGTACCATTTCATCAGGTACGGATGGGATGTGAAGGGACATCTGGGGGCACCTGTGTCTGTAATGTGGCTTGAATGCCTGAAAGCTCTGAATAGAAAGAATGAATATATTTTATCCAAGCTTGTGTATTGCCTTTGTAAGACACAAAGCCTGAGTCCTTTTCCAATGAACTGTTGTTTACCTAGGAAAACAGTTTCCTTGTAACAACTAATTATAGCAGATCATGTTTTACAGGGTAGATGTAGATGATGTCTACTGTTCTTACTAATACACATGGGGTTTGCTGAAGATAGTTATCTGCTTGTAGTGAAACAGTGCTGGATGTCAAGAGGATTACAGCAAAAGGCAGGGCTAGAAAGTTAGAGCTCATAAGATCTGCTTATGAATTACTGGGAAGGAAGGACAAAAAAGACAAACTGTCACTGATGAAAGTAAGACCAGACAAACTGTGTCAGTGGCTTCTCTCTGGTCTTTCTTAGTGATCTTTGGAGAAATACTCTAAGGACTTATTGTGAGATGACTGAGTAAATTCTAGTACATCCCCAGCTATTTAGTGTAAGGCTGGGTTTTCTTCTCAGTACCACTTTAACAGCAGGCAGTTTGAGCTGTTACCACAAGCCCAAGAAGGGATCATACTGTTTATTTAGTGGCATTAGCATAAAGTGTTAATTTGACACAGACAGTTAAACACAGACTAAGATCACCATAACTTTTGTGTTTAAACTTCAAATTAAAAAAAAGAAAAAGCAAAAAAAACCCCACAATATTTTACTATAGGTAGCTGATTTAAAAGCCCAACTTGTTAAGTTTGGATTTAACCAGTGTTTGAAGCAAGAAGACTTCTCTCTATCTCCTTAGCAGTAAACCACAGAGATGACTCTTGTCAACACAGTTCTTCCAAATTCAGCACTGACTGGATCATGTAGACTTTCTGTACAGTTGTCACTATGAAGCTGACCTGCTCTCTTAGGATCCCCTATGTAGGCTGCCCACAGGAATTAGGTATTGTAGTTTATGTGTTACTTTTCTGTAGCTCACAGCCCACTGTTTGTTAGTTCTATTGCTGATGGGATGTAGCACAAATAAGATAAACCCTTTTCCAGGAGACCTTCACAGTCTAGTTCTTAATAGGAACTTTGTAGTAGGGAACAGAACTAATATTGGTGAAGACATTCAGAGGGAAGTAAGTTTGACCGAACATCTCACCATTTCAGTATCCTTTGAGTTCTTGTCAAGCAGAAGTAGGTGAGGACAGGATCTTTCAGTCTGTCTCCTAGTTATCAGTTTCAGGTTTGTCACCTCTGGATGGATTCTGGGCTTCACTGAATTCATGATAACACCTGTGGGCTTACTCCCAAATACCAAAGGGGAATTTCTCATAACAGTACCTTGGACAGAAAGCCTGTCTTTCCAACATGAAGACATGCTCTATGTCCTCACTAAGGTATTACTTTTGTTTGAAATGCAATGTCTTCTCTCTGGGAAAAAAAGAATGCACTCTCCCTTCTTTTTATCCAGACTTCTGGGTTATGAATAAAGTGATTCATCTGCATTAGTTAAAAACAGAAAGAAAGTATGTAAGGAATCACTACCAAGGAAATAATCTTTACTTAATGAATTCCCTAAAGGTGTACTATATTTTTGTCTTATAATTTTAGCCTCGTTTAGTGCAGTCTCAGTTCCCCACACAAGATGGCAGCTCGTCTTTCCTTCTGCTCAGCTATTCCTCAGTGAAAGCTGTCCTTTCATATGGACACTGAATGTGCTAGTGCAACACAGTAATAAACAAAAGTAGGGACCAGCCCGGAGACTCTAGTCATTATTCACTCCAAAACCAGTATCTCACATGATACAGCATGGTTTGTGAGGAGTGGCAGTGTTTCACTGAATACTCCATTTGTCTAATTCCACTAAATAGCAGTAATTGGTTTGTATTTGTGCTTATTTTAGCTGGGGTAGAGTTCATTTTCTTCACAGTGGCTAGTATGGGGCTGTGTTTTGGATTTGTGTTGAACACAGATGGGATAGATAATATAAAGGTGTTTTTGTTATTGCTGAGCAGGCTTACACAGAGCCAAGGACTCTTCTACTTTTTATCCTGCTATGCTGGCAAAGAAGTTGGGGGTGCATGGGAAATTGGAACAAGACACAGCCAGAATAGCTGACTTAAACTAACCAAAGAAATATTCCATACCATAAGACATCATGCTCAGTAAATAAAGTAAGGGCAAAAAGGAGGAAGGGAAGGGTATCTGGAGTGATGACATTTGTCTTCGCAAGTAACCATTATGTGTGATGGGGCCCTGCTCTCCTGGAGATGGCTGAGCACCTGCCTGTCCATGGAAAGGGGTGAATAAATACCTGGTTTTGCTTCGCTTGTGTGTGGCTTTTTCTCTCTCTATTAAACTGTCTTTATCTCAACCCACAAGTTTTCTAGCTTTTACCCTTCTGATTCTCTTCCTGATCCCACTGGTGGGAGTGTGGTATGCTGTTTGTAGATGGGGCTAAACCACAACAGTACTGCATGTCACAGTTTTGGGGGTTTGGAATTGTCACATAAAAAGAAAGAAAAAAAAACAAACAGAAAGAAACACTTATTTCAGTTCAGATTACAAGACACTCACCTGCAAATAAAAACATGTGTTCAAACTTTTAGAACATGTCTCCTACTACTCTAGTTCCACTGTCATTTAGAGAAGGGTAAAGTTATTGCATTTCACATTTGTTTTATCACTAAATATGTGAATGTATTTCAGACAAGGCAACAGAAAATAGGTCTTTGCATAACTCAGGCTTGCCAGAAAATAAATACTACATTTTCTCCAGCCTGATGGCTGACCACAACATTGCACTGCGCATCTCTGTGAAGTCAGAAACTCTAAAGTAGAGCTAACAATTAATGGCTTGTTATTTCTTTAAAAGATGCCAAATTGCCAGCACTGCTAATTGTTTCATTTTGAAACAAATGCTGAGTCAATTTACATTTTACTTTGCTAAAGCTCTTGCCTCCTTGGGTAGATTATGGGATGCTTTGCCCAGTGGTGAGCCAGGCCCAAATGGTGTCGAGTGTGTGAATCTCTGCTCCATCATCACCAGCATGGCCTGTCCCACTTTAAGAAGAACCAAGCAGAAATGTTGAAGCAACTAAAGTTCATATTTACAGCCCTCCCAGCGTTGAAGAGAGATATTCTGTTGTCCTATGCCATGCTCATGGAGCAATGCAGGCTTAGTCCAAAAATATTTGTTCTAAATATATCAATCTCTTCTAGAGGTTTAATAGCTCAGAGACTAGAAGGCAGCAGCAGCAAGAAGACAAAAGAGTTGGCCCTCTTTCCCAACATCCTGAGCTTCCCGCCAGCGGAAGGCCAGCAGGTGTCAGCAGGAGCTTGGGAATGGGTCGGTCGTGCACGGACCACAGGAGCCCGGAGCGGCAAAACCTATTCACTGATGGGAAAAAACGACTTGTTATTAATATTAAAAAAACCGACAAACAAACAGGAAAAAACCAAAAAAAAAAAAAATAAGCCAAAGAACTCCACGACTTTTTATTTGGATGGTGAGCCTAAAAGAACTACCTATCCCTTCCCTCTGGCTGATTCCGGCATGCCGTGAGCTGCGGCTGTCGGAGATGGGGCTGGGCACCCTCTCCGCACAGCACGGCCCTTCTCGCCTCCCCGGCGCACGGGCTTGACCCACAGCCCATCTCGGCGCTGGGGATCTTCCCGAGAAGCTGCAGGGGTTTGGCAGAGCCGCTGAGTGCTGTGGGTCTGGGGACTGCCTGGAGCATGCTGTTAACTCGAGACCAGGTTCTGTCCCGCTGAAGGTTCCACCTGGGAACGTGGCAGCGGCTGTTACAGGAAGGTCTGTGGGATGCGTCGGCTGCTTCTCTCAACGCCGAACCTGCCGCAACTCCCCTCTTTACGTCCCCGTCAATTCACGCCTCTGTACTTCATGGCAAATGTGAGGCATTTAACTGAAAGTTACTTACTTCTCAATGAAAGTTCAAATTAATGCATTTTTCCTCTCTTGAAGAGTGCCTGGTAGCTGAAAACCACAAGATAGTTACCATAGAGAAGCTATCGTGGTGACTTGTCCTTTGGCAGCTTGTTTGTATATCAAAATCTTTATTTATATATATCTTCCCAAATTAGCCCTGAGAAGTCTGGCAAGAGAGACTTAGCAGTTATACCACTTGTAGATTAACTGCCCATCATGAGCCCCCTGCATGGGTCCTACACCTCAGCCCTCACTCCTGCAAATGTTATAAATAAATGTTATAAATAAAGAGCACTTCAGAACAAAATCAATGCTGAGGCTACTCCAAAACTATTTCTCACAAGGGAAGCAGAAAGACTCCTGATACTACCATGGAGCAGTGATGATATCCACTGTCAACTGTGGAATATTAGCAGGGTATCAGACAGGTGAAAATGTATTGCATTATTTCCACAATGTTTATTCCAAATTAAGTGCATCAGGCCCTTTGATAGAATCACAGAATGGCCTGGATTGGAAGGAACCTTAAAGATCATCTTGTTTCAATTCTCCTGCCATGGGCAGGGAACCTTCTTCTAGACCAGGTTGCTCAGAGCCCTATTCAGCCCTGCCTTGAACACCTCTGGGGATGGGGATTCCACAGCCTCTCTGGAGTTCCTTCACCACCCTTACAGTAAAGAATTTCTTCCTAATATCCAATCTAAAACTCTTCTCTTTCAGCTGAAGGCCATTTCCCCTTATCCTATCACAGGCACCCTTTAGGCGCTGAAAGGTGCTGTAAGGTCTCCCTGGAGCCTTGTCTTCTGCAGGTTGAACAGCTCTCTTGGCCTGTCTTCATAAGAGACATGCTCCAGCCTTCACATCATCTTCATGGCACTCCTCTGGACTTGTTCTGATAGGTCAATGTCTTTCTTGTGCTATGGACCCCAGAGCTGGACACAGCACTCCAGGTGGGGTTTCACAAGAACGGAGTAGAGGGAGAGAATCACCTCTGTTGACCTGCTGGTTGTGCCCCTTTTGATGTAGTCCAAGCTACAGTCCTTAATGAGCTTTTATTTGCTCTCCTTTTTTGTTGTTGGTTTTTTTCCCTTTCTTTCTTCTGCACAGAAGTACTGTAAACAAAACCGGGAAATTTACCATTAAGTTGGACCTCCGCCACTTGAAATATGTTACTTTACACACATGTGAAGGGTTAGAGTTACATCTTGAGAAAAAGATGAAGAAAACAAACAAACAACAAAACCATTTCAGTAACAAAAATCTCAGGTTTTAAAAATAATGTTTTTAACAAATGATTTTAAACACATGGGTTTTTAAAACATATTTTGATCTGACATTTTCATGTGAATTTTCTGTGTTAGGAGAGGGTAGGTATAATAAGATCTTCCAGCAGCTCTTCAAGAAGTCTCAGTAGGACTAGTGTGAAAGTTGTGTTGCATCACTTCTCTTTCAACTTTCTAGGACATTGGTGAGCCAGTCAGGCTTTGTGTGTATCCTGTAGTCAGGGCACAGTGAAAACTGCTCCACAAGTTGTTTGATTGCACTGGGAAAATGCTGCTTACCCCAACCCATGTTATTGACACTCTATGCCTGCATATTTTCAGATTTACAGAAAGATTTTTTTTCTTTACCAAATAGTAAAAATAGAATATTCTGAGTTGGAAGGGACCCACTAGGCTCATCATGTCCAGCTCTTCAGTGAATGGCCCATACAAGGATCAAACCTTCAACCTTGGTGTTATTAGCACTGTGCTCTAACTAACTGAGCTAATAGTACAGTTTAGTGACTCCACTAATTGAATGAATTTCTGAGTGCATAATGATTTTCATTGACAGTGTGTTGGTGCAAAATAATTCCTCACGAAGATAACATAAGTGACATAAAGTACAAGAAAGAGGGTTCTTGAGAAAACAGCACACACCGCATTTGTTTAAAGGTCTGTCTTGGTGGGTTAGGGCCTGTTTCCTGTGATAACTATATGAAGTGTAAGGTAATATTTATTTATATTTTCTTTTTAATGTTAGAGGAGAGGAAGGCTCTATAGATAGCAACATTACAAACTGTAAACAACCTGCTACTTCTGGACAACCTTGTGCAGTCAGAATGGGAAAGTGCAGGCACTCAGCCACCAATTGAAAATAGTTAGTGACCTCAGGGGGAGTTGCACATTCCAGAAGAGTCTTGGGAACAACCCCAAGATATCACACGGGGTGCAGCTGACCTCAGTGGCAGCTTAACATACCCACCCCTCATTAACCCTCCTGCATCTACCGCATTTGAGCTTTCCTGAATGTTAAGATAACATGGCCTGTCACCACACTAAGCAGAGAGAAGCTGTGTGTGTGACAGCCCTACAAGCAGAGGAGACAGCTGCAAGAATTAGTTGAATATGTCTGAATCATTTTTTGCACTCTCTGCTTGGAAACAGCTGGGTCAGGCTTGCTGGGACTTCCGAAATAAAGCACCAAACATGCTGAACAGCAGGAGTTACAATACAGGGAGTTGTCACTGGAAGTGCTGAGTAATATTACAAAATAGTGCTACCTTAAAAGAAAATATGTGATTATCTTTGATTCAAGTTTATAGAAATACTTCAAAAATAATTGCTCCTTCATTTGCTTGACAAATTGGGTTCAAAATTCAGTTTCCCTGGCAACAGCTGAGGGCATTAAACTGCACCATTGCATGTCTAGGAAAGAAAATAATGAGGAATGGAAAATTACTCCTGAAAGTTAGTTAAAAAGATATGCAGAGAGAAGGGAAAACAAGAATGAGCAAGCAGTCATACATCAATAAACTCAAAGATAAAATATTTCATCTTTCTAAGTTCTAGAGGAAAAAAAAAAGCTAAAGCTGGTAGTTGTTGCTTTTGTTTTTATCATCCAGTTGACTAGTTTGCTGCAGTTAGCAATATTTGCCAAAAATCATTTTGGCTGCTTCTAAGAGACAAAAAAGGCAGAACACTTCATACTAGCCATCTGCAGAAATGCCCAGTGGTGCCTTTTGTTAAAAGAAAACCCCTAAAACTATGTGCAGGGATGAAGTAGCCTGGGGACCCACTTGTGGGACACTAAGCTAATGATCAGAGAACACAGTGAGGACTTTTAGGGTCCCACCTCGTAATTCAGTGTGGCCTCCTATGCAACCCTCTTGCACTGCACAGAGCCCTGTGTATGATGAAGAAGTGAAGGCAAGTCATGCCCTACTGCTCCAACCCTCCAGGACAAGCTCTGGCACTTGACCAGATCGCAGAGCACCTGACAGGCAATATTGCCACGAAGCCACTGCAGAGCACTTCCAAGTCAGATAAAAAGCTTAGCAGCAGTATTTGCACAAAGTGGCACTATTTGCAGTGTGGTGTTTTCAGGTTTTCATTTCTATTAAATATAACCCCCACATTTATTAATATTCCCCCACCTTGTCAGTAGATTGGCATAGTTTACTAGCTGAAATGTTTCTGGGAAGTCACAGAATGCTAGCTGATTAAGAGCTTTCAGAAATTTTTCTGTACTTCCAAAAAGTGAAAAAGCTCAGAAGAAAGTAAGCAGAACCCTGTTCTTCCTCCTGTTCAAATGACTGAAGCAAGTTCTTTCTGCACATTCTTTATACTGAATAAATCACCAGACATTCCTGCTTATCAGAACCACACCAAGAGAATATTTCCACAGAGCAGTGGTATTACACCTTCATGTCCTCCATATACCACTGATAATTACCTGGAAAGACAACAGTGAGAGAATGAAATTTGTTTAAGAATCAGACAGCTGTGGCATTCAAAATGATTTGTGTCTATGTGCCTCAGTGCTCAGCTGCACTAAATGAATAAAATAAAACAACTGACATTGCAATGAAGTATCAGGTATTTATTGACCCATTTATTTTGTTTCCAATCTTTTTTGTCTCTAGATTGATTTAGGAGCTTCTCTCTACCTTTTGTAAATTAAACTTATTTTCTAGCCTCATTTCACATTAAGACTGATTTTAGAGTGATCTGACCTATTTACTGCCCCTTTCCTCAGGGAACTGTGAACGTATGTAACACAAACTAGATGACACTGTAACCCTAGGCCATGGCAGTCTCTCCCTATCTGTAGGGCATCCTCCAGTAGCCTGGCTGGGGGCTGACAACATCAATTGTCAGATTTCTGATGAAATATCTCCTCTGCAACTGCTAGCCACTGCCAGATGATCAAAAGCACGAAAGCAGAATGAAAACTGCCACAGCAAGGAACAAATAGCTCTATGTATTTTCACAAGAATAGTGCAGTGTTATTGATGATGCTAAAAAGGGGGCAGTTAATACCTCCCATGCAATAGTCTATGGCTGTGACACTTTACTGTCATGTTGTTTTTGATCATGTTTAGCAGAAGCCAGTGGGAAGAAATGAGTGCTGCACAAGGTGCAAGATCCTCATTGATCATAGTGTGAAACTTCTTTCAAGGAAAGTTCCTGTTTCTGCACATGCCCTCCTTTTGTGCAAACTGGAAGACGGAGATCAGATCTGATCCTTAAAAAGACAGATAAGAGTCCTAGTTGTGGGGGGAAAAGAAGCTAATGGATAAAAGAGTCTTTACAAGAAATAAAAAGAGCAGTTCTAAGGATCAGTCTGTGGCTGAGAAGCTATTCAGGTAATACCACCTAGGATTTGGACTTGCTGTTGATGAGAAACTCCTTCAATCTTCAATTCTCTAGCCTTAATATGATTTCAGGGTGCTAGGACTAGAAAGGCTGCAGCTGGTGTTCTCAATGATGACTTATGTGCCACTGAGAGAAAGGAAACAGGAGCTTGTTCCATCCATAGGCTTCGGTCACTGACAATGGGAGAGCAGCAACAACTACCATTAAGGTAGCAAATCTGTGCCTGCTCCTGCCCAGGGTCCAGTTTCAGGATCACTACATGATCTGAAGCCATTCTCTGACTCCAGCAAAACAACTATCAATGCATTTTCTAGAAAGAAGCACTGAGTGATTTCTTGTTGGCCAAGTTCTGGCCACAGTTGCAAATAAATATTGCCTGGGACTGCTCTGCCAAACTGATCATGCTTCCTTGACCTGTGACTTTTAGACTTTAATGGCTGCTCTGAGTTGCTTAGAGAAGCAGTTTAGGTAAGCAGGTGCTGTATGTAGAACAGTAATAACATGAACAGTCATTTGTGGAGGAAGTGACAAGGCTTATCCTCGCCCTTGAGCAAGGTTACTTCACAGACAGAACAGCCTCAGGAAAGACCTCTGCCTTCTACACATGTACACATTGTTATTACTATAGAAAGTTTTCATGTACCAGGGAAATTATTTTTATCAGTAATAATCTTCATCCCAGAGATTTATGCAATCATTAAAAAAACCCCTCCAATCAACATTTTACTCTTTCCAAGGTAAGAACAAGGTCTCCCATCTGACTTCTTTTCTGTGGAAAGCTACTGTGGGGAAAAGCAAAGAAGTGCTTGTGAAGCTGTGTTGGTAAGCTGCGCAGCAGTGCTCTGTGCTCGCTAAATCTCCCCGTATATGCTCTCCTTTATATTTATTAATGTTATTTGGCCCCTAAATGACTATATATGCTTAACTGAGGACAATTTTGTATCCATCAGGGTGGAAGACAAGATTGTTTCATTAAGGCTGAGAAAGGAGACTTGTATTATTACAAGAGCCTTTGCATATTGCCTTCACCAGTAAATGGTGAGAAACAGCTATGGAAGGAGAGGGAATGATAACATGACAGCTGACAGCAGCCATGGCTTTCACAGCCTACAGCCGCTGACATCCAGGCACAGCGTCTGCCTATTTCTCTCTCAACTTTATATGACTTTTGATAGAATCATGAAGGAAAAAAGAGAATTACACAATATGGCAGTAGGAAGAAGACAAGGTCTCATGGCAGACATTCCTTTCTTAACCCTATGGGGACCCCCAAGAAGAATCTATCAGATTTTAGTACACCTCTCAAGGCCTTATTGTTTTTCTGTGGTCTGCAGAGAGGTCTAAGAACTGAGGATCAGTTCCTGCCCAGCATCTATTACCAACAGGGGACCATCCATCACTGACTCCAAAATTATTTCCATTCCTAGTCATGACCTGAATCTGTGTTGTGACTGATCCAAAGTGTTACCTTCAATTAGTGAAACTTGTAACGATCTTAGTGTTTTCTTTGTGATTGCTGGGGACTGGGAGGTTTGACACCCCATAGCACTTCTAGGTGGCATTTCTTCAGTGTTGGCCATGCTATGATGCATTAGCAACCACAGTAGGAAAGTTCTCTCTGAATGATGTGCTGCTTATTTTAATCAAATCTGGCAGCAGTTTTTCATGATTTTCACTTAGTTAAAAGATCATGGAACAGAGTCACAAGGTTTGGGTCAAGATGCCATTAAGATAGTCTTTCAACATATCACATCACACACAGTGCTTCCCTTAATTTTTTTTTTTTTTTTTTTTTTTTGCACATGGAAGACTTTAGAACAGTTTCTTTTTATAATAAAATGCAGTTAATAAATGTATTAATGTTTAACATTTGCAATCCAGTTTAAAGTATTTGATTGGAAATTTTAAGCCTGAGGATCCATTTAAATAAAACAAAAGTAAAATCCCTTCATCTTTGATGCTGATTCTGACTATAAATGTTTTAGGCTATCAGCTTTATTCAAAGGAATATTGCAGAACAACACAGAGAAATTACTGTATCAAATGGAAATACCAGTGAACAAAGATTGTGCCAGTGAGGTGCAATAAAACAAAACTCAAGATAAAGCATGACCAGAGCACTTTGTAAAATCTAAATTAACTATTACAACATTAATAATACACACTGCATTATTAAGTTTAAATTACTCTAAGACTTATTTGGGTTTGATGAAAAACCACCCTGTGCAGCCAGTGAGAGAGCAAAAAGTTAAAAGCAATCTTAGTCCATAGAATTGCTGAGCAGCCTAATTTCAATGTAACAAATATTTGAGTTCACAGTCTATTAGCTCAAGTCAAGATGAAAAAAAGCCAGAGATGTGTGAGGAAATGAAGTTCCACTACATGTCATTATAGAAACATGTAAATAGGTTATTTCCAGAATTTCTGGAAGACTACAGAACTGCTGAGGTCTCAGAGGGTCTGAGAACTGCTGACTGAAGGTGTTACAATTCTCATCATTTTTATTTTGGGAAGACAAAGCTTGGTACGGGTGACAATGACAGCCAAAGGGAGGATAGGAGATCTGACAATGTCTGCAGTAGCTTAGTTCAGCAGCTGGCAGTGCTCACAAAGTACACGTGTGAGACATTGGGAGATACAGGGAGAAAATAAGTAATTTTCTTTTTTTATATGTAACAAAGAATAAAGCCTCATTCTTTCCCTCAAAATGAAAAATCAATGGAGGAAGCAGAAATACTTTACTAAACCCCCCTCCCCCCAAACTAGTTTTATTTTCTTTCCTTGCAGAATTAAGGTTTACATTTAATAATACATACAGTAGATTATGAAATAAAACACTCAAAAATTAAATTTAAAGCATTCCATTTTCAAGTTCTGAAATGGAAAATTTTTGAATTTTTTAAGAACTTTCCAGTTTTTCCTTGAAAAATTTTCAGGCTTCAGAGGGAGCAGGTGAAGGGTAAGGTCTTTTTTTAATATGGCAGCAAAAGATGCAGCTTTGAAAATTCTTGATGTTACGTCAGAATTTTGTTGAAACTGAATTGTTTTCACAAAACATTTAGGTTTTTTTCTGTAACTTTATATTCCTATAGATAAGATGCTCCACAGAAAATTTTCCAGTAAGCTGTAAAAAGCCTTGTGGCATGCAAAAACTTGATTTTGTTGAAGCACAGTATTAGGAGTACTAATTTACAAAAGTAAAAACAAAGCTGTTGTTCTGCAGCTCTGCTCCCCTTCTGCCCCAGGTGCCTGTCTCAACCCAAGAACTTTGTCTATCTTCCATGGAAGTCTCTCCTCGTTCAGTGCACAGGGTAGAAGATGTCCTGTAACAAGCCATTACACTCAGGGTTTAGGGTTGTGGGTTGTTGTTTTTTGTTTCTTTTTTTTCTTTTTTTTTTTTTTTTGGTTGGTTAGTTTGTTTTCTTTTGTTCTCGTCTGGGGTTTGTTATCACACACTATCCTGAGAACATCAATAGTATAAAAATATTGATAGCTGTCTATAACTGATACTGGTCAGCTCTCATGAAGCATTCAGCAGCAGGAAACACATCATTGCGATTTTTAAAATAAAAGCTATTGATTGTAACAGCTCTTTCTAATGTGCAATGTAAAATTTGGCATATTATATAATTCACATAATGCTCATCAACAACTTACTGGATAGTTAACAAGAGTTACCAAATACTGCTTGCTACAAATCTTTTAGATACGTTTTACAGTCCATCCATGCTTAAAAAAGAAGATATATCAGTCACTCTTTCTTGTTAACAAACTCGTTTATAAAAAAGCATGGAGTGAGATGGTCTAAGTGGTTTCACGTGCAGAGGGACATATGTCTTCTGACGGTGTCATGCAGCAAGAAGATGGCTGACGGAAGATGGTTTCAGGTTTCTGAACAGATTGGTGCCGGGGTGGTATTGCTGCTAAGTGAACGTGCCAGTCAGGATCAGTTGAGTCTTTCATGTTATACTAAACCCAGACCAGGCCCTGGCAGCATGACCTCATTAACCTTATGACTCTTGATCTCTCAATTATGTCCAAGTCTGCACTCACAGAAGAATTTGGAACAAGTCTGGCTCCAACACTAATTTATTTATTTCCATAAATGATGTATTTATGTTGGCTTGGAGGTCAGCATCTTTTTTACAGACTGTCACACTGAGTAGAGGGATTATCTGTATTTTTGAGATGCCATAATTGTATAATAATACAGATGTAGCACAGATAGTGTTTTAGAAAGAAATTTAACCTGGGAATTCACTTGCCATCCAGAATTTCAGAAGGAAAACTAAAAATCACGAGAAGTGTTTAGATTTATACTCCAGACTTACTGCAGTCATGCAATTATATAAACTAGTCCTGACTAGGCTACAAAAATCCCCTTGTTCCAAAGGCAGGCAAAATCTAGAAAAGAGCTAAACTGTACAGGTAGCATATCAAGCTTGAACATGAATAGAAAATAACAGCGTGGAAGGAGAGTGAGGGGATAGCTTGATACTTACGCAGAAATTACCCACACTGCTCATTAATAGGAGAACATTTCTGACTGGTTTTGTCCAGTAAGAAGGGTCTGAATCAATGTTGCTATCTTAATCCTGCCATTATTTCTACTGCAACACCTGCTGTCATGATTCTGGTTAAAACAGTAAAAAGGATCCTTTCTCCTTGTTCTGTCTTAGCATCATAGAGGATGCAAACCTTTTAAAGCAAAATCAGTGTGAACTTGGCAGAGAAGTATGTTGCTTATTGCTTCAGTGCTTCTTACAAATTCTCTCTAAATGAAGCCACTGCATTTTCATTACAGAAGTACTTGAGCAACCTTGGATTGAGAGCTTCATTTTGACAAAACATTTGAGTCCTTCTAGAGTTAGGCATATATTTAAATGCCCAATGCAATTGCTCAGGATTATTCATGACACTAAAGAGAGACAAATGGTGTTTTTGTTAGAATGCAGTGGGCAGGAGCTAACTCATGTTAATCTACAAAGATATCTCTAAAACTAACTCATGACACATTGATGTTTCTCTTATTTTCACTGCCACTGAGATACTTTTAAAACTGTTGCCATTGTTATTCTCTAACACAAAGGAACAGCAAGAGCACTTTCCTGAAGTTTATACAGTAAGATGTATTCCATGTACTGCATTGGGAAAATCCACCCAACACTCAAGGAAACATTGATCATGTATTCAGATTTATTTGGGTGATTACGCAATGTTTATTTACCCTTGTGTTAGTGTGTGATATGTGCATTCATCACTGCCATCATTTAACTCTGCACCTCTAGCCTGGGTAGCCACGAGCCTTGAATTCCATTCTATGCTCTTCATCATCTGTTTGTCCACGCTTGTCCATATCCTCCAGTCCCAATAACAAGGGCTTTTCTGTAGCTCAATTAAAAGATAAGTTTTTTCATCTTCTGATGGACAACTACCCTTCATTATATCAGATAATGATCACTTATCTTGCCACTATGCTCACTAGTGTTGAGAATCTCTGCAAAACAAACCTTAGTCAGTATCTGTAGATATCAGAATCTGACCTTTTCAGATTTCCCTAGATTTGAACTGCTTTCTGTACTAAAGCATTAAATATGCATAAAAACATCCAGTTGTGTGTTCATGTAAAATAAAATAAAATATTTTTAACATAAGAGAACTACAGCATTTTGATCTATGTCTAATACTGCAATTTCCAAAAAGCATTGTTTCACAGATGGACTGTAGTCTCTGGTCTGCTTTTTGGTACCTATCAAAGAACCATCCCAAACTAGAGGCAAAAGCACAACTGTGGAAGAGGGAATGGCTCAGTACAGTGATTTACTGAAGATTAGATAAAATTATGCCCAGTCATAGAAATAAAATATTCCTTTAGACAGCTTTCTGTATTGTTAGCTTAATTTACTTATTATTAAATATTATTCCTATAATCATCTCAGGATCACAAATTCTCAGTAATAACCAACAGAAGCAGGTCTTCCTACCCCCTCCTCAGCTGGCCATTTGTGGAGCCCTGCTCTGGGTACCTGACTCTTCTCATGACGCTCTTTAAAGCCCCTCAGTACCTGGCACCACAAGCTCTACTCCAGGTGCTGGGGGCAGGCAGCCTCCAGCAGCAGTGCTCAGCCTCACTGGCCTCCACATGGATCCAGTGTCACGGCACTGCAAAGCACAGGCAGGACTCTTAAGCTGCATGAGTGAGGAGGAGCTGCACCAGGAGCCAGAGCACCATGTTCTTCATGGGAGTGCAGCATGGGGGCAACTGGTGAGGGGCAGGAGCTGCACCAAGCCCCCCCCAGCCAGGATCTCAACTGTGAATCTCATGAGAAAGTGCCCTTGAAGGCCCACAACCAGCAGCTCCAAAACAATGACAATGAGAAATGTTCTTTCTACATCCAACTACTTTTATTCTACTTTTAATGTATATATAACAGATATGTTTTCTTATAATTGGCTGGTTGCCAATTGTGTGGATTACTGTAGGTCTAGGGCTTAAATAAACTGTACCCTTTTCATTAGTCAACTTACAAAATAGAAGTCTTAAAAGAAGTACATATCCCTGCTCAGTGCTTTGCCTGGCACCAGCCTTGCCTGTAGGTTCCACTCACTGAAATGCTTCTCATGTGATTCCCAATGGGTTTCAAAGCATATGACAAGAAATCTTTTATCTTTATTACTTCTCTGCTATCATTCAAAATCTTCCAATAACTTTCTCTTTCTGTCCTGAGTAAACCTGCAACTTTAAAAATCACTATCTGAAGAGAAATACCAGGAGAAAAATTGATACCAATATTGATATAAGGCAGCAATTTCAACAACAATGACAACAACAAATTGGCAATCATTTGGCTAAGAAAAGAGAAAAAAATAGATTAATTTTGACTGATTTAAAATTCTGATATTCTTATTATATTGAGAAACCTCTTAAGCTCTCAGAGACAGATCCATTGTCCTCTCCCACAAACCTTAACAGACCCCACAGAGAAAAAAGACAAATACATTGAGCCCCAAATTACCATATCCAGTTAACAGATGTGGGTACCATAGTACTCTTCAAATATAAACACATGTCTCCTTTATTTTAAGGAAAGTGCTAGAAAAGATTTAGTAAAGCTGAGGCAGCATTCTGGGGCTGTTGGATAATACTGTATTTGTTAATGTTCAATCAAATTCAATTCCTAAACATCTCCTGGGATGTATGAACTGGATTAAGTCAGCAGTGACTAATTATGTAGGGAAAGACCTAGAAAGGTCCAGTCTGGTGAGAGCTAGAATCAGTTTACCTGTCTGAGAAGCATAACATCTCAAGCTGACCAGTCATGTATTTTCAAAAATAGAAAGTCATCCTCGAAAATTCAGCACCTCCTTAAATTTTCTATGCTCAAATGGCCGACACCATTGTGAGGGATGTTGATTTGGTTCAGACAAGCAAAGGAGATGGGGAGTCAAATATTCCCTCCAAATCGCTGTTAGTGATTCAAAATGCAGATCAGTGTACTAAGTCGTTCAGTGGACTAATAGACATATCTGTCCATGTGCTGAAGCAGAGCATGAGGAAGCTACACAATTAGCAGAACAAGCAGGTGAGAAAAATTAGTACATACTTGTGACCCCCTCCTGGAACAGTTCATTCCAGTTTGGGTGCTGGTATGAGCAATTTGGTATTGTTGTATCCAAGAAGAACTCATAGCTTGCTCCATGCTGCAAATCAAATGATGGGCAGTTTTAAATAATGACCTAAAGACCCCACTCCTCTGTTTTCATCTTCTTGAAAAGAATTTTACACCTTAATTGAGGCCCATTAACTACTCTTACGTAATGTAAAAGTAAGGCAGATGTTTGAAGCATAGTTTAAAAATGAAGTAGGTGTGTAATTTAATCTGATATGGTTTTGAAGTTTTTGATCTAAACTAACCCCAAAAGATCATTGGGAATTTCAGCTCTTTTTTGCAGCTTCCCTGGCAATTGAAGCTTAGCCATGAGCCATGGAAACATCCATATAGCAGTATAAATACCTCATAATCTTCCAGAAATTCCCATCACTTAACTCCTGACATCTAATGGCCACTGGGCTCACGCAAGCGACTTCAGAGTGCAGCGCTGCTCTCGCAGACTGGCCACCAGACTTCCATGCCACTAACGACGAGCAAAGCCAGGGGTCTACCTCTGCTAACAAAAACACAGCTGCATGCTGTTAGAGCAGCTGGTGGGGAAGTGAGAACTAATAAATAACGGCCTGTCCTGCCTGTTGCACTGGAATGTGAAAGCAGGGGGGTGGGTAGAGCCAACGGCACTCGGGAGACTCTGTTTGCGTTACCCAGAGGTCAAGAATCACAGTTCCAGTTTACAGCTTCAGGATACTGGTATCACTTTTAAAATGAGATCCCCCACACTGCAAGAAAAATCATGATGAATTAGTCAAGAGGATTTCTGCTTTCCACCATAGATACCTCCAAAAATGAGCCACAACATCAATGGTTTCAAACAATCCTTCACGTCAGAACCTTTAAGGATACGGAATAACAGAAGAGCTGAGCATGATTTTGACTGAGGCATTGAAAATATGCTAATTATTGTAGCTAATTGATAGATTTAAAGAAAATGTAATATTTGCCTAATTCAAAGGATTTCCCGCAGTGAATATTAAAAAATCTTCATAATAAAATACTAAAAATATACTGAGACAAGCCTGGTTCCTGAGTTCTGAACCTGATTCTGAATTACAACACTTTAAAATGAATAATTAAATATTGCACTTATATTATATACAGACTCTTTTATTCTGGATTTTTTCTTTATTTGTGTAGGGTTTTTTGCATTCAAACATGTTTTCTAAAATTTCCAATCTGTTTTCTTCTCCCTCCTCAAATGATAATTTCAGAAATAAAGATTTTAATTTTTGTTAAAGTTGCAATACCTACAATAAAAAGATAATAATTAGCAACTCTGGTAGAAACTGAATGAAAATTTTCAATGATTTTTCAAAAACCTCTGGTAGGTCAACTATGCACAATAGAAGAACAACTGTTTATGTTTTACACTGTGCATTTTCAGATTTTAAACAAAACTGGTAGACTGTAAAGACAATACAGAAGAACAAGATGATGCACATCTAGTGACACTTGGAAGCAAATGCACTTCAAACAGACTAATGACAAAGTAAACACTGATGAAGTGGTTCATTCAGTTCTGCTTTGTACTGCTCTAGTTGATCAGAAGGCACTGTCCCTGAAAGGAGTGGGGTTTTTTATCTATGAAAATTCTTTTTTCCTCTCACATTTGCTACCTTGAAATCTGAGAAACACCATTAAGCAGAAACATGCAGTTAATCCTAACATGAAGAATAAAGCCATAATGCATGGGAACACTGCTTTGTTAATACCTGGAGGATGGTGATTTGGTTTTACCTCTTAACTCTTGCTTGCAACATATTTTAACAATATAGAATTGTGCTTCTTTTCTTTTTCTTTTTTTTTTTTTCTTTTTTTAACTTGTGATTTCTTTCTTGTAGATGTGTAAAATATATTTAATCATCTCTCACATTACATCCAGGTGTCTGATTTCAAATTCTCCTATTCTGGTATGGCTCCCATCCATCTCGTATTGCAAAGTTATGAGAAGACTTAAATTCCTTGTATCCAGTGTTCTGCTCAGGTTTCAGTAGCATCAATAATGTCATATTCTCAAAGGCTATTTGTAGGTAAACTGTAAACTAAGATACATCAGCAAGTTGGAACCACAGTATTAAATTACTTAAAATATTAAATAATATTCATATCAGAAAAAGATAACCATTCACTTACAAATAGATACAATCAATACAAACTCGAACAGCAACATATTTGTAGTTCTCTTTTAAAGACTCTCTTGTTTCAATGATCTTCAGAAACTCCATAATGCAAGTAGAACTAAATGCCTAATGCAAATGATTTTGTGCAAATGTTTGCTTACACTTTTAAACTAAATTTCTTCATTACTGCTTGTTACTTGTTTCTGGTCACTTCCTACAGATGTTCAAGTAAAAGATGTATCTATGCTTAGAGGTAAAATGGACTAAAAGCCTCTGATTTTACTTCTGCTTTCGTTTCCTGTATAAATTTGATCACACTGCATGTATTTCTTGCAGGCAGCTGACTCCTGAGAACAGCCGTGGGCACTATATGCAAAAGCAGGAAGAGAGTGACAAAGTGCTTTAAGGCTCTACATCCTAGTCTAGTTTTCATAATCTGAAAAGTGAAGACAACTTTAGAGGAGTAAGATATTTAAGACGACAGTGAAGAGTTTTGTCACTTCAGTAGCAGGGCTTGTATAGGAACTTGAAGATACATAGAGGCATCTCTGCATCTTGAGTTTGGTTTCTCTCAGCTCTAATAGCCAGGTCTCTCTACCAGACTGCAGTGAAAGATTATGTTGAATTCTGATCCTTAGCCAGTTCAGAATCTACAGAGCCATTTGCTATTACTTGGGTGGCTTGAATTCAAGTCCAGCTCACATAGAGTGAGAGGAGCTCTGGGATTCAGCTCTACAAATCATTAGCTATAGCTGCTGCTACTGGATAGTGGGTCTTCCCTCTCCCCCTACTATCCTTCCACAACTAAGAGTCTTTCAACCCTGGTTCTGACCAGGGTTTTCTTGACAGTTTGTTGGGTTTCTTTTCTTCACAAAGCAGTGTTTGTCATGATCAGTCATGGATAAGCCCCAATCTCTTATATAGTGACACATAATCAAATGCAGACTCCAGATTCCATGCTAATTACACAGGGAGAGTTTCTCAGTACAACAGAATTTAAGTTAAAAAAAATACTATGGCTAGATATAGGATGCAAGCACAAGAAACTGCACCAATGAATGCATAGACTGATTTCTACTAACAGCTGGACAGGACCCATTCCAAAGGCTCAGAAGCAGCCCATTTCCTAGAGCTCGGACATGTGGATTGTACAGGAAACTGTCCTGAATGAGACAGTTGTTCACTGGAGTTGTTAGAAGGAATATGTTTGACATGAACCCTAAAAATAAGGAAATCCAAATTCTAACCCTTTTTCCAGGTTTTCTGCAACTTACAATGCTCTTACACAATGTACTTTAACTATGTCATGTTGAAAAAAATATTCAGTCTCAAGATTCCTGATAATGGCAGCTGGTTATACTTATAAAAAGAAACACAGCTTGTTCTCATTATACACCACTAACTCTGAGGGGGAAGACAGCATCTTTCATACACTTACAGTTGGCTCAAAATTAAATTCCTTGGCATCAATGTCTGACAAGGTAAAGTAAGGTACAAAGGATGCAGTCCTACTTTTAAAATTAATCATCCTTAAACAATACAAACAAAAAAAATACGGAAAACCGGTCTCCCAGAGGCTGTTAATGTTCTACAGTGAAAAGAAAATAAAAGTATTTTTAAGTATACATAGAATAACCCATCCAGGAGGAAAAAAGAAACCAAACCACCACACGGTGAAAACATCCCAACTTACAACACTGATATTGGCAACCCTTCAGCTGGTCCTTCACAACTTTGGATTCAGGAAGTCAGAGGTGTTATGTGAAAGGCAGCAATCCAAAAGTAGAAACAAGGTCCTATGAACACGTGCAGACTGGTGTCAAGGTGTCAAAGAGATCAAATCCCAGAAATGTAGGCATCCAGGGTCAAGGACAAGGGAGTTTATAACTTCAGCATAAGCGTCAAGCTTGCTTGTCTATTCCTTTCTCCATTTTCTCCTTTCAACTTTTCTCCTATATACATTCTGTAAGAAATGGTCCCTCAACTCTGACCTCAAGCATAGTTTTTGAACCTGTGAAAGCCCATGACAGTCACCCTCACCAAGCCTTGCTGTTCATTGGAATATACCTTGTGATCTTGTGATATAATGAAGACATATAGAAAATGTCGTTCAGGTCCAGCCTGCCTAAAACCTACCTGTGCCCTAAGGGCTGGCTCTTGGCTGTTAGAAGTGCCAGGAGGGAGATTACATATGGAAATGCAGGTAGCCCTGGCTGATTATTTCACTAAGTATAAAAATTTTAAGCCATGAAGTAATAAATTCTACTCTTACTGCAATGAAACATTTGTAAAATAAGCAACCCTCAAAGTATGAATCTCACTGGATGATTCAGACATTATTTATACTTACAATTAACTTCTTGCTGGCAATATCACATATAAAATGAGACACCATTCAGTATGTTCAAGGCAAAATCATTGTACACCCTAAAATTAAACACCATAAATTTAGTTAATCTCAGAATAATTAGATCAAAGTTTCACTGACACTTTGGACAATCTGTGACTTTATAATCCTTCATTTTAATATAGTGACCAATTCAAAATAAACATTTGTGTAACATATTGTTGTGCAACATGGATTTAATAATACTTTAGATCTGTAATCTCAGTGTTTTTCAGTAATCTGTAACTTTTCATTGTCATTTATCTAAACTATATAAGTATTAAGTCTGTGGAACTATGGCCAGTATACCAAGGTTAAGTTAACTAGGAAAAAAAAAAGTCTCTTCAAGTTCTTAAAATAGTACTGTAATTTCCAAACATTCCTTAGGAATTACAAAATACATTAAACCAATCTTAATTCTATTTTACAGACAAGTTGCAGGCTTTGGAAGATCAAAGAATCATAGAATGGTTGAGGCTGGAAGGGACCTCCAGAGTTCATCTGGTCCAACCCCCAGAGAAAGGCAAGTGCAGCAGATGCTACACATCTTGATATTGGTCAGGTTTATTATTTTCACCTCATATATAAAATTCATTGGAATACTACATAATTAACTGGAAAACCACACACAAAAAAAGTAGAAATAATTCTCTACCAAATTAAATGTGCTTGTTAACTGGATCAACTTCATATTTATGTGTTATTTTCATTTGTGATTCTGAAAGTGTAATAGACAGGACATTTATCAAATATGAATCCTATGCAAGAATATTGGAACAAGGATTAAAAATGAAACTGGTCATCACAAATTGAAAAAGCTACCTGAAAAAAGTACAATAACAACAACAGTTACATATGAAAGAACAGTCAGGTCTGTGAATACAGCAGCACTGAGCACGAAAACCTGTGGAAACTTTGGGGATTACAAGAAGAATATGAATCAGGAGCAGAACATTTGTTCCTTTTCTGCATTATGGGCAAGCTAAGCCCAGAATACCATCCCCATTTTGGGTATCACACTTGAACAAAGGCATGGACCTAATGTAGGGAACCCAGAAAGTGGCAAAAGCATGACCATGTATCCTAGAAACACAAGAAAAGTTGAGAAGAAATGGCATTGTTTAGAAGATTGTGGAGGAATACAGGAATTCTCAGAAAGAAAGGCTGCCTCAGAAAGGGAGTGACTTGTCTGTTCTCAGCATTGATAGAGGTTTAAAGTGGTGTGACAGAGGAGGAGGTTAGACCTCAGAAAAGATTTCCTTTATGCTAAATAACCAGTGGGATAGATTGCCTGACAGTGGGGAGTGTCTGCTGCTGGCACTCTTTAAGAACAGGTGACACAGGAACCAGCACACATGAAGGTGGAGCCCACCCTGCCTTACAACAAGGGTCTCTGTTGGCCTTACACTCCAAGACTGTCCTTCCATAGTCACTTGTTTCACTGCAGTCCTTCCCTGGCCTTACCCCTGACATCTGTATCTAGCTTTCAGCTCATTCCTAAAGCCTCAACCACCCTTATAGTCAATGGAATGATATAATGAGCTCGCATAATACTACTATTCTTCATGTGCATCTTCTTTCACTGTAATCTTCCTTGTATTTTAGGGAGCATACACCACCCTGTGGGCATGCAGGCATGCACATCCATACTTTTCAAGCACAAGGTCCCATTCCTTATTAGACTTAAAATGTTCCCAAAATAAATGCTTGGTAACACTTGCTCTTAATCGAGTTGTACCAGTACCCCTCACAGTGCCATCTCACAGTTATGATGCAGTCGGCAATAGCTGAGACTGTACAGTATACAGAGGTGACACATTTCTTTTTAAAATAGAGTATATTTCTAATAGCAACACTAACTTACATTATGTCATCAGTTTTGAAGAGGAAATTACTTCATAGATCAATGAGGAATTCTGCATAGAAGTCAAAGTTATGATGTAGTCTTATAGCATTAATCAAGGGCTAAATAGATCTGACCTACTTCAAACAGCCCAGACTTTAATAGAGAGAAGATAAAAAGGGAGAGTACCAAGAGTCCGTGTTTATCTCTGGGGTAACACCAACAAAGCCAACAGAATTCCTTGAAGTTCAGTATGCCTCAGAGCATCACATGGCAAGTGCAGCAGATCATCCTGTAATCTGCAAGGTATGATGCATTGAAAAAGCAATGCCATTTTCCGTTCCTATTTAGGAAGCATCATACTAAGAAATAAGATACCACAGGACCATATCTCAGAAATATGTCTGTTTATTGTCATGCAAAAATTGATGTATCAATTCACTAAAAAGTTTCACAAATTCAAATATGAGCATACTCTAGAGGAAGTCCTCTGGAATGAAGAAATTGCAAGGTTTCCTAGGAAAACTGATTTTTTCTATACTGTACACAGTAAACATAATTATGCTGTAAATAATATATAAGTAAACATGAAGTTTCATACACAACTTTCTTGAAAAGCAGTGAGGCATTAAATAGGCTATATTTTTTTCAAAATCCTAAAACTAGGAGATTATTTGTCCATCTGATCAAGTCAGACATTACACTGATCCCCAGAGACAGTGACTCCCTTAGTGCTGACACCAAACACGATAGTGTTCCCAGACCCCCCTGAAGGTGCGTTCTAAAGAGACAGGCATTAATAGATAATGACTGGGAACAGAACACATAAATACCTCTTTAAAAATTAATAAACCTGGATTTCCTTGGATAAATGAGCAATAAGAAGAAATCACCTAGTACCTTTTTAGAAAAATGCATCTAAAAATTTCTCATTCATAACCTGCTTCTGGCTTCACACTCCATGACAAGAGCCACTATTTAGTTGTGATAATGAGAAGTCTCCACTCTGGCCAAAGTTGTTAGCGACTGACAGCACTTCACATTTAGCAGTTTCAGTCACTCTGATCAGGATCTCTAACTCAAGTTCTGCACTTCCACAAGAACTTGACCCTTGCCAAGAAACTGGGAATTCAGCAGTCCCAGGGAAGAGGGACTAAAGGAGATGTTAATTTCCCAGTGTTACCAGCACAGGTCTGTGTCACCCTGTTTACATCATGCATCATTCATCTGCTGTGATGAAATGCAACTCTGTGTTTTAAAAAAAGACCTCTGCAACAGTGAGGATACTATGTCTTTGTGAGAAGTGTTTCACATATTTTCCATGCTCCTGCTTCTATTTAAATCTGTGTGGCCCTCTTCAGAGGGTATAATTCACTTCAGGAAGCCCACTC
The DNA here is from genome assembly GCA_035583235.1 of Hafferia zeledoni. Lineage (NCBI taxonomy): Eukaryota > Metazoa > Chordata > Aves > Passeriformes > Thamnophilidae > Hafferia > Hafferia zeledoni. The sequence continues at coordinate 133,254,463 of JAWWEV010000083.1, read as the reverse complement.
AGAAGGTGCTGAGCATAAGAAGGGGAAAAGCCAGCATGGCAGCAGACAGCAACATGGTTCCTGAAGAAAAGCCGAGCACTGCTCCTGTGAAAAGGGCTGTCCACAAGATCCGAATGGCCAGCCAAGTCTTCAGCTTGGCACGAGGCTGGCAACAGTGGGCATCTGACCACCATGTAAAACAAGAGCAAGAGCCCTCTGGATGGGCCCCCACTGCAGAAGACTCATCAGCTCAGCCTGTACAAGAAAGTTCCTTCAAAAAATGGCAAATTCCATCTGTCAACAGGGACCAAGAAAAAGATGCTGAAAAATCCTCAACAAAAGAACCAGTGACAATAAGAGATGTTGAAAAAAAATCAAGGGAATCAGATGAAGCCCTCAAAATGTTCAACATTAAAAGCAAAGAGGTGACCAAAACCGTTGTCAGCAAAGCATATGAACGAGGAGGCGATGTCAGCCTTCTCAGTGAAAGATATGAGAATAACAACAGCAGCTCAGAGATGACCAAGCTCAAAGAAGAATCAAGTGCTATTGACAAAATTCTTAGTGGCAAATTATCTCCAACCATAAGGAGAAAGTGTTCAACTGTGGTATCAGATCTGACCAAGGGCTGGGAACATATGGAACAAGAGGACAAGGAAGGGGCTAAGAAAGGACTGCTACTTAAGTGTCGTGATGACAGCCTGGATGCCCAGGACAGTGGCTATGGGGAAGCAGAGGAAAAACTCGAGCAGGAAGACAGTGACCGAGAGGTGACGGCAGTGAGGATTAAACGTCCAGTACCATCTCCGTAAGTAATCTTTATTACATTATCACAAATGGCAGAGAGGTACAGGCTTCCGTGAGGAAGATGGAGGGGGTAGGGGTGGAATGGTAGGAAGTGATCAAAGATAAACTATGAATCCTGAATTAAAAGAAATACATAAAAATTCAGGAAACCTTTCACATATCTCTCTGTACTTAAGTAGTTAGTCAAGAACATCTGACTATAGCCTAGGGTTTTATGTGCTATGTACATAACAGACACAGTCATGAAGTTATATTTGGGAAATGTTAATTATATTTAATTTTCACACTGGATTTACTGGTTTATCAAAATAACTACTTACTTCTAAATACTTTAGTTCATATTTCAGAGCATCAACTATTCATTTATTACAGCAAATGTTGTCTAAAGCAATTTATTTGACAAATAGCATTTCCAAATACTTAATTATTTTTCTTAGTATAGATTGTAAATATTGCCAGGAGCAATTTACAGAGAATGCCCAAAATTAACATCGCAAGAACTACTTCCAAGTACATCTTATCAAAATATGAATTCACTGCTTCACTTTGGAAGCTTTTCCATGGATTTAGAATTCATTAGTTCAAAGAAGGAAAACTTTCATGGGATATGGGACCCCAAATATACATTAGAAAGCATCCAGCCTGCCTCAACACCTGCAGGATTGATTTGAATCATGCTGTATACTATCAGTCAAGTGAGAAAACGTATACTTGAATCATTAATAGATTCTCCAATATAAAGGTCTCTTTTCGGGCACATTACTGTAGAGGGTGAGGGGGTAGGGAAGTATGTTCATTGAATATGTTGCAGAAGTAGAAGATCCTCATGCCTGTAAATGGTGTGAAGAAAAAGGAAGAAGAATCTGTTACTTACCTACAGAGTTATTATAGGTTCTACTTAAATATTTGAACTAAGTAGTGAATTCATAGCATCAGACAGTTTTGAATAAGACTTCTTTCAGTAAGAGTCTTATGTTTGAAGAGTACTACACCACAGCAGGCACATATTAAATTTGGAGTCCAAATGTTAAACAAGTAATGTTCGGCTGTAACCATGCAAGCCTTGGGAAGTCTCCCATAAGAGCAGAGGAACAGCATTTTGGTAGAAATTCTCATTTCCATTCCCAGAGATCTCCAGCAGAACTACTTCTCCAGATGACACCTACAAACAGTTGTGAGAAGGCCACACTTACCAATAGGCAGATGCCAAACAAATCTATCTCTCTTTTTTTAGTGAAAGAATAAAAGATCCATATGTCCAATGCTGCAAGATGGGAAACTGCATGCAGATATTACAGACATAGCACACTGTGTTCTCTAGTCCTCTGTTTTACAGACTTGGTAATGCCATGGAACAAAGGCAGCATAAAGGAACGTATGGCTGAACCTGAACTGTTTTGAAGCAAAAGTCATGTCTAGCTGTAAAATTGCAAAGAAGGGAAGCACAGCCTCTGAAGCTGGCGGTCCTAAGCTGTGGCTGAGGTGCAGCCCATGTGTTGCCCACTGACTTTCTGGGCAGGGAGGACATCTGGAGGGGAAACTTCAACTGAGGCAGGGCTCAGCAGAGCTCATCTGCCCCAGCCTGCAGTAGGGAAAAGGCTGGCACCAGGACATGGGTTCCTACTGGAGCCATCTTATGTTGGAGCTTCTACACTATGTCCATCGCTCGCACAAACATAACGCAAGCTGAACAGGAGGCAATTTGAGACAAGAGGTCAGGGTTTTCAACCACCCAATTAGCCTGTGGTCAAAGGGTGAGTAAGGCAGCAGGAATGAGAGGGCCAGGGCCAGGATGTTCATACCATATCCTAATCACCTTTTCAGAAACGAAAAACTGGGATCAGCACCAATGATGAAAAACTTATGAAAGTGCCATAACAGACTTTTTGATCCCTCTGCAGACAGGCAAGCAGGCTATATCATTCCCACTGCTTGGATTTTTACACCTCACTACTGATGAGTGCTTACCATGACCGGCATTAGACTGTGACTAACACAGTCATGGATTTCAACCATACAGTTCTTTTTAGCACAGCTATCTGAACATACGCACACAGAGAGCTATTTTAACTATTCAGATGGGATTAGAACGATGTTTTGATGTACAGCTGACCAATCATCTCCCATAAGAAGCAAATGGTAATAGCCAAAGTGGAAAAATATCTTCAATAACTGAGAGCTGGAAAGTTTGTGATCCCCACTTCTGGTAAAGACTGTGTGCACCATCCTTTTACAGAAGTGAGGACCTCCAACCAAAGATTTCACATATACAGTAGAAAAAGCATACATTTGCAGCACTTATCAATAAACAACCTCAATTAAAACAATTTTCTTGATTTAAAATGTTATAGTACAAACAAACCAACTATTTAGTTTCTGTTAAACTTATATTTTTCTCTATGTCTAATTTTAGTGATGCTATGTAGGAAAAGCATTGATTACCCCTATTTACTGAGGGGTAAATGATTGAAATAACACTCTCTGTGTTTCTTACATCTCTCTCTTCAACTGAAATGTGACACAAAAATAATTTTAGGCATTTACAGTACTGTTATCAGGACTGGATTTTTTAACTATAAATTTCTTAAAATTTATTTTATAGCTGCAGAATATATTGTTTCAGCCTGCTACTTTTATGAACCTTTCAATGTGGTTTAATTTTCTTTTAAAAGGCCATAAATACCTAGATGTTAAAGCATATCTCCTGTTTTCCTACATTCCAGGAAAAAAGCATCAGTGCCAGTATTTTGTTTTCCTCACATCAGCTGCACTATTTACTGGAATAAGGTTGCTTCCTTAGTAGAAGGCCTGTTAAATCCTACTGGCATAGGAAACACTATTTTAATCCTGCTTAGAAGCCAAAGGGATGGGTTATGGGTAAAGCAGTTCTTACAGTAGGTTAATAACATTCATAACCTTTGCTTTGGATCCACAATCCTTTGTATAGGTGTGTTAGAAGCATGAAAAAAATGCTTCTATGTGTACACAGTTCCCTGTGTTAACTTGTCATTAAGCTAAACAATGGCAAAGTTAGCACTTCAGCCACCAGAAATGGTTAAATTAGAAAATGCATTAAAAAAAGTTAGTAACTAAGGTTTTTTCAAACCCACATTGGGCACAGTAATAGCAAAAGGATAGATAAGATGGTGGTTTTCTCAGCCACTGAGATGATTTGGATGAGGAAGGTATTCTAGGAAAGAAAATTCAAGGTTTCAGTAGGAAAAGGAGGAAATACATTCTAGACTGCTAAATTACAGCAGGCAACAAAGACTTTACAGCCTCCTGCTATCTATCTACCTCCCTCACTGTTTTTCTCCTCAGCCTGGGGAATTGAAGCTCTAGGACTTTCTCAGAGCTCACAGCCTTCAGAGAGAAGGGGGAGCAGCTAGCTGCAGCTGAGGGATAAGCCCTCATGATGATATCTACTCATCAGCTCCAATGACACTGTTGGCATCACCTCTTCAAGGCAATTTTGATGCATTTAGTGTTTTTTTTTTTTCCGCTGTTTTAACTGATATCTTCCCACATGAAGAGCTTGTGAAGCAATCAATCTGAGCTTCAGCTGGAGTTAAGACTGTGCTGGTACATGTTTTTTTTGTGGCTTTCAGGACATCCCTGGGCTTCAGGAGACAAATTCCTCTACATAACCAAATCCTGTACCCACAGTTCCTGGGTAATGAAGGCATAATTCAGGGGAAAGGGCAAAGGATAACAGCTTTCCCTTTCTCTGTGTCACAACAGCTTATACAGAGGAGCATTTGGCTTATTGTTGGGAAACAAGATTGTCTAGTTTTACCCCACTGGTCTATTTTAATGCTTTCCTCCCAACACTTACCTGTTAAACACCTGTGAATCACTTACAAGCACAAAGTCATGGGTACAGACACCCTGCCTACTCTCAGGATGCTCTGCAGTCACACTGCAGAAGAAAGTTGCATTTACTTGGCAACTCCGTATGTTCAATTCTTCTAATGTTTTTCACCATTAATTTCACCAATTGATGGAGAAAAGTATTTTGGAGTTTTTTAAACACAGTTTCTCAATACAGCTAAGTCAAACTTACAGCAATTCCACAGCTAATAAAGTGCACAGGCTCTCCCCTAGTTCTTCCTGTATCCCTGGCACTAAGTGTCTGCACTTCTTGCTCTACCATTTGAGCACTGCCCAGTAGTGGCAACATTCTGGTGCACAGATCTGAACTCGGGACATCACTATAAATCCTATTCTCTCTTTAACCAGCTTAGTAGAAAACAAAGGAATGTCCAAACAGCACAGAAATAGAATTTTCTGCAACTCTGCAGTCCTCTCTACTGTTTTGGTTTTGTTTTTTTAAAAAAAACCCCGTATTGTATTTTGATTCTCTAGTGTTACTATTAATATTCAGCTGACATTACTGAGGAGGTTTCAGAGCAGCCTTTTGGGGAGTAGAAATATTAGAAAACAAAGTACTTTGGCACAACCACAGCACAGTCCCTAGCTGAGCTCTGTAAGACAGAATGACAGGATTTGGACAGCGCAAAGACTGGCTCAGACTACCTGGAACTCCCTCACAAAATGTGAGATTGGTCACTAGAGGAAAGCGTATCAACAACTTGTCTCCCAGAGTCATGCAGGACTATGATGTTGCTAAACACATACATAACAAAAAAAAAAAACACCAAACCCAAAAAACAACCAACCAAACAAACAAAAAAACCCCCCAAAACCCCAACCAACTTCTGAATGTATTTCCTCATCCTTTGACCTTGACACAAATCTCAGTAGCCTTAAGTTTCTTTCAAGCTTTTACCCTGCCCATGGAAATCTAAATTTTGGACTTCAATACTTGCTCAGAACTATACTTCAAATATAGAAGCATAGGCAGAGCTGCCACACTCTATTAGCTTGTTGCAGCTTTAATTATTGACATCTATTACAGAGTACAGATTTTTCTGGATCCTACCCTCTGTTTTTCAGCCAAGAACAGCAGAAGACTCAGACCATACACTGACAGTTACTGCCATCTCTAACCTCAGGGCAGGCACATTTCAGGCTCTGCCAGGCACGCAGAAATAGGGAGCTGCATGACAAGTACAGAAAGTGCAGATCATCAGCAACATAGTGTTTTACTCCCATACAGAGTTAAGTCATTCTAGGGAAAGTTTGTCAAAACGGGCTGAAATCAGGGCTGGAGGGTGGTAGTGTAGATGGGATGAAGGTGCAGTCAGTAAATTCGCATTTGAGCACAAACTGAATGTGGACAAACAGCACCCAAAGAACGAACTAATTTAGAAGTGGTGAACTCATGCCACCTGGTGGCTTCCATCTCATCCGGAAAAACACAGTAACCCAGCTAACAGCAGAGATCAGTAGCAGTACCGAGCCATTGAATGTTAAATGAGCATCTCCAATGCCTTTTTTGTTTCTCGCAGCGCAAGCAGGCTGAGCGAGGATGCTCGCATCAACTCCCGCAGGAAGCACAGCGCTGTCCACAGCCTCAAGGACAGGTGGCAGGAATGGGCTGACCAGCACATCATCACACAGAAACTAAATCCCTTCAGCGAGGAATTTGACCATGAGCTGGCCATGTCCATGCGCCTGCAGAAGGGAGATGAAGGATATGGCCATCCAAAGGAAGGAACCAAAACTGCCGAAAGGGCCAAGAGAGCCGAGGCCCATATCCATCGGGAGATCAGGGACATGTGCTTCATCATTGAATCAATGGCTAAGCCACGGCCCGATGGCAGGATCCAAGTGACTTTTGGGGAACTCTTTGAGAGATACGTTCGTATTTCAGATAAGGTGGTTGGGATTCTGATGAGAGCCAGAAAACATGGGCTGGTGGACTTTGAGGGAGAAATGTTATGGCAAGGAAGAGATGATAATGTCATAATTACTTTATTAAAATAAGCAAGCCAGAACAACTTTTGGAAAACTTTTCTCCCCTTCTCCCTTGCTACTAGCATTTGAACGTTTTGAATACAAGTTTCCTCCTGTTCATCCACATGGAAAAGACAATGAGCATTGTGCTAAATATGTATTTTATAACTAGTGCATGACAAAACCCAAGCATCCAAATGGATTTTACTCTGTACCAGAAGGGCTTACAAGATACTGAAGTTAACTATTACATGAACAATAAAGAGAAAAATCTATATTGAATATAAGCATCTGATTATAAAAGGCCATAGCAATATAAATAGCGAGAAAATTAATTCCAATTTCTACTTCTTACATTCAAGATCTTCCCAATAATTTATACTGGGACATCAGGAATATGAAACATGCCAGATCAGAAGTTGAACGACAATATAAACTCAGGTCAAGTTTTTGTTTTGTGAAAGTGATCTTGTGCATCTATTTCCTAATTAATTTATTTAAATGCATGGAAAATTATTTTATTTGAATATCAAATCTGTTTTCTTCACAAGCAGGATATGCAACTGCTACCTGCAGTATTATTATATGCAGTATAGTGTGGCAACTACTGACACCTTTCTCCTACATAGCATATACAAAATCCTTCTTTTTATAAATGGCGTTTTATATATTTATTGTATTTATACAACTAATTTATTAGGTAGTTTCATATTTCGTTATGGATATTGGACTGTAATGAATAAAAAGGTTTTGACTAGATAGCAGCTTAGAAACTGCCTTCTATGCAATGTTTTGCAATGTATCATTTGATCATCTGTGGATACAGTTTTATAAATAAAGGAAAAAATAATATGTAGTATATAAAAACCAGCCAGGTACTTGTGCTTTATGTATAGCAAAAAAGTGACTAACATCACTATCTTCCCTTAAAATGTACCTCTGTGAGAAAAGATAAACAGCATTCATAACTTCAAGGAAAATATTGTTTCATATTACAAAGAAACACTGACCTAGTTTAACAGAATTTGCTGTTCCAATGTCACTGAAATATATCATTTCAGTACAGGTGATGCTGAAGATGAGTAAATGCTAATGAACTAATACTTCTACGTCTTAAAATTGTTTGCATTATTCACAAACCTGAGACATCTGTAAGGTCTCCAATGATTATTGGATTAGAGAGATCCCTGTTTCTCTATTACCATAAAAATAGCTGTCCTGGTGAAAATGTGTGTGCTTCACATCAAAAGCATTTGTTTCAGTGCAAGATGCCCGAGCAAGTAATTTGCATAATGAAAAAGAAGTGTTTTTTCCCCGTAAGATTCTTTCACACTGAAAGAGCAAATATTGTCTTAGAAGAAAGGGAGTATAAACATCTTGTCTCTCTGATAAACCACATATTGTGGAGTACAGGACTCCAGTGTGATGCTCCAATGTACAAATAAATCAAATATTTTATAAGTTAGTGATATAAGAACTGGCTACTATGTCTCTTGTAAGTCTGTGAAAATCCTATTTCAGGCATAGTTATATGCTGTGATTCTAAGTTAGAAAGAATCAATTATAAGATGGATTCAGTGGAACTTATTTAACAATCTCTCAGACTACTCAAGTTGTTCTACAAAATGGACCTCTTAGTACTTACATAATTTTGACCGGAAAATTCTTAACTTATTCTTTACATCTTTATATAATGATCTTCACAGCTGTCTAAATTGTCTTGACGAAATTTTGTTGTCAAAAGAATTCCATGAACTATAAATAAGTTTGTTAATTATTTCTTGGTTATTGTCCCACACACTTGAAAATAAAAACACGTATATTGTGTTAAGTAAAATATCAGTAAGTTATACCAAAACATAAGGGTATTCTCTTTTTCACAGGCTCTTAAAACATTTCCCTGTAAAGGCTTCTCTGCGGAAAGCTCCAGAAAGAAATATCAGCGTACACAGAAACAGTCCTTCTATAAAATGCCTGTACAAAGGATACACACTAAAGTCACTTAATTGTTAAGTGAGTTCAATATTGCTGGTTTTGAGAATTCTCGTCCTACCACAGGAAACACAGCAGAGGTACAGCTCACCACTTGTCTTTCAGCATTATGTTTATATGTGAGTTAAACCCCAAGAGCACCTTGTTATTGCATGAGGAATCATACACATCTGCTTCCATCCACCCACTCAACACATTTGGTGTGATAAATTTTTGTACAGAAACACTCAAATTGTACCAAACCTGTAAGTGATGCCTTTCAATATTATGCACATTTACAGCATATAATAAGAGCTTGTGTGTTGATACAAAGTCTATGCCACCTACCACTCACCTGAAGGGAAACAACTGGAGTAGAACTAGGCATGTACTGCTGAAGTAGGAATCAAAAAAACCTTCCTGGCTTAGATCTTGAGCCAATGAAGTAGACTGTAGAAATTTAATTTACTCTGATGTTTGTCCATTTCTTCCCACCCATTTGATGGGAACACGAATGTATGGAGGGCCTCTTCTACTTTGTCTGCTCACTGAGTGTTTCCTCTAATGAAGGACATTTTTTTCCCTCCTCCCTCTTAAAAATGGCTCAAGAGTGTGTATTTCACTCTCATCACTTCCCACAGGGCTTTAAAAATCCAAAAATGCCAAAAAGGAAAGCAAAGGCATCCTATATATTCAGTCATTAAATGAACAGGAAGAAAATGCATTTATGCTTCTAGGTAAACTCCAACTTCTAAATAAACTCCAACTCAAGTTTATTTTTACATATATTTAGATTTATTTGCTATACATCACTGTGAGCTTATAGTAGTTAAAATCCATTACAGGATTTTTTTTTTTGTTGTAATAATCAGTCATAACTCCACAAAGACAATAATACTGCTGTGGAAGACCAAAGGGGAGAAAAGCCATTTCAATTTATTTACAGTTCGTTATTTTGTAAACATATACTCTAAACATTGTACTAAGTTCTAGTAAGGATAAAGAGCTATACATAGAGACAGGAAACAAACCCCTGTTTTTCTATTCATATTGAGCATTAGCATATTATAGATGAAACATCTGCCCTTTCTCATTACCATAGCAGTAAGCTGTCTTCAAATAAGTTGGTTTTTTTAAACTTTGCAGAGATGTAAATATTTTGAAATAATATACAACTACATCTACTTAAGCCAACTTATTTGGCTTTTATTCCATTTCTAGAATAATTTAAAGTGCTATAAGCAACCCGTCAATCAACACTTTTCTATAATAACAAAACTACTTTAAACATTAATTTACAAGATAATATACAATGTTCATCTGAAATAGCTGAAATTTCAGCACAAAGTCAGTCACTGTCACACTTAACAGCAATTTTTTTTTTGTTTTGTTTTTTTGCAGAACATAGAATAAAAGCTTTGAAACAAACAGTTTTGTTGAGCTGTTATTGCCACATTGGCTATCAATTTTCCTACAAAAGTGGACAAGAGCTACTGGAACTGTATTCTAGCCTGTCATTTTCTTTTGAGGTCACATGACAGTAAGTTTGCATATTCCACAAGTCTACTGAATTACAATATTGTCTACCTATAATACATTATGTCATTTTAATCAGAGCTGGTGCTAATTGTAAATTTACAACATAGACCCACTCAAAAACATCACAAGTATTTTTTTCTTTGGACAGGAATAAGCTATATTCTTGGAGCTGATGTGCTACACGGCTACAACAGTATAACAGTATATATCTGACAATTTATGTTGAAGAAAGATGCATCTGTTTCTGTACTTTTAATGCCCTACTATAGCTACAAATGATTCACTGAGTTTTTCTTGCCTTAGCCTTTTAATTTTGTGGAACTATCATATTCTTACATTCTCCTGCTGTTTTATCAGTTCTTGCCACGTAGCTCAATATTGTTAGTATTTGTCCCAAACCTGCAGATCATTAACAGCATGTGTAAAACACACTTTAAATACAATCTGCATGCAGCTAGAACACATATTAACTGACTTGTTTCTAAACATGAACATTAAACAAGACAAGTGGCACTGTTTACTTTGGGTATCTTCTAACTTCACCACATGTGTACTGAGATGTGTTAAGAAGGAATGCTCGTCTTGTCATCCATTTGTGGCACCACATGAATAACCCATCATTGGTCTGGATCGATTTTGCTGCTGCCAAATACCCACACGCAGCTTTCTTAGAGGTTCACAGAGGGCAACTTCATTCATAGACAATTTGAATACAAAAATAATAAACTATATTCAATGAAGCAGCCCCCTAGCAGGATTGCAGAAAGGTGTGTGTGGGGAACCTGGGAGGCAACTAATATGGATAAGAATTTTGTAGACTGCAAGGCTCAAATTAACTAATGTTAATTTTCAGTCTGCATGGTCAATGCTTTGTAAAAGTGTGTACAGCTTAGAAAAAGTATGACAGTACATTACAGATGTGACAGCAAGAAAAAAGTCTCCTGTTTAAAAATAATAACTAATGGGCACACTGAGAACTTAGAAAAAGGAAAAAAAAAAAAAAAAAGAGAAGTAAAATGCATTATATTGCTCCTAGGGATTTTTAAGCTGCACTGATTCATGTCAGGTTTGGGACCATAACCTGTAGAAGTAGTCAAATACTCATTCAAAAGCCCATATTTCTATGTCTTGAATAATGAAGTCTTCGCGCTTAGAAAGTGTGTGATTCCCAAATGTTTTACAGGAATGACTTCTTCCATGGTAGAGATCACCATCAAGCCAAAGAGCAAACTCTCCTCTGTAAGACAGACAATGTAGTAAAGCAAAAAATTGAGGGAGTAAGCATTAAACCTATTAATGTATTTTTCATTCAAAATTCAGGAATGATAAAGAATTAAAAAAATCCTTTTTAACACAAGTACCTTATTGCTGTTGGTAAATTTGTAGCTCCAAAATTTTAATTTTTTTCACTACTTATTATTGATTTGGGAATATCCTTTTTCAGATATTCTGATAAAAAGCTAACTAGAATTCCTTGGTTTTCAGCCTCTTCCATTTTTATTAAGATGACATAATAGTACTCTTCTATGTAAAGAGAATGCTGATTACAAATAAGGGAAACATCTCAAAAGCTTATGCACTTTCATGGAGGGGACAGGCAGAAGTGGGGTGAGACAATGTATAATTTTTGAAGACACTGGCATATAGTAGTTTCCATTCAGGCCTTTTCCAGTTACGTGTAATTTTCACATTTACATACTTTCAGAAGCCTAATATCTTGTGCCCATTCTGAATACAGCAAGGCACACATGCAAGTTGAGCATGGAAGGCATCATAACCTTGCAGGGCTGAAACTTTATGCTACACTATGCTTAAGGCAAACTTTCTGTTCAAGTTTCTTCAACGTTGGAAGATAAACACCTGACAAACTAAAGCTTTCTTGGCTGGTAACGGTTGAGTCCTGAGATATCAAACTGAGGTCAGTTGCAATTTTTCTCCTCAAAAGTATGCAAACACTTCTAACAGACTCTTAATTATAACTTACCCTCCTCCACCAAAAGCCAGGGAGTCCATGTCTCCTTTAATGAAAAACATGTTGTCTCCTGTCCATTTGAAAACCTAAGAGGAAAAAAAAAACAAAACAAAACAGACTAGCAAGTAAAAGTATCTGAACTTTTTGTTTGGGTGAAAGAGAAACCAAATATCAGAAAAGACAGAATATGGGTAGCTAGGGGCCAGTTTAATGAAGCTTACACAGAAAATTCAGGGAACAGATATTTGCAGATAAAAATTCTCACAGGTTTTCTATTAATTAAAACCCATAGTATTTTTCAGATTTACTGGCAGATTTATTCAGTAAGTATTTTAGGATAATGCACATGAGAGGGGGGAGGAGGAAGCAAGAGCATACAAAGTTATTACTACTTACCTCAAAGTCTGGAGAAAAAGTGAACATAAATGTCTCCCCAGTGCCATAAAAGCCATCACTCACTTTAAATGGTTCAGAAGCTAGTGCACCAAAAACCTGTAGTAAAAATGCATAAGAGCAAGAAAAACTTCAGAGAAACTACACACCATCTGAGAATCTTAATGATAGTAAGATAAGCAAATGAGCTGGTAAATGTTGCCAGATTTGAACTTCACTACAGGATGAGCCTTACATGTTATCACGGTTCTGAGTGCATTGAGATATGGTATGGTGCTTTGTGGTACAATAAAAAGGTAAAAGAACTCATCCTCAATAAAAAGTGAACACAGCAAGAAAAAAACCCACACTAATGGATAAAAACTAAACTCAAAAAACTCTCAGAAACAAGGTATACATATTTAAAATTTCAGATCAAAAGGTCCTGCTCTTTCCTGCATAGCTCCTATTCCACTTTAGCAAGTTCCTAGCTGTAACCAAGTTGTTATTTTTCATGTAACAGGCAAGCACTGGTTATCCTGTCAGATTTTAATGGGAGGACAGGATGCCATCCAGAGAGACCTGGACCAACTTGAGAACAGGGCCCGTGTGAATCACATGCAGTTCAGCAACAGTTGAAATGGAAAGTCCTGTACCTGGGTCAGGGCAATCCCAAACTTAAGTACAGACTTGGAGATGAACTCCCCTGAGAACAGTCCTGCAGCAGACAACCTGGGGGTCTTGTGGATGAAAGGGTGGACATCAGCCACCATATGTTCACATTTTGTCGAATTCAAGCATTAATCTCTTGCAAGAAACTCTTAATTTTTAAGAAGTGTGCACAACAGCAAACAAGTTAATGCAGGTAGTACTGTACATTTTAGAAGTCACTGTTAAGACTCCATTGTTACAAAGCAGACAAAAGGTAGGATTTACATACCAAACTTTCTTTAAATCACAGCACTTACAGAAGCTTACTCACATTATTAATACTGTATTTCTTTATATTACCTTTTTTAAGAACAAAATGTCACTACACTGACAAATGACTTCACTCATGTAAAATAGTTTCTTTACTTCAGTGAAGAGAATTACCTTTCAGTATACATGTAACCAATATTTATACTTTAAAAATCTGATTCTCTAGAAGAATTTTTAAACTTACTTGACAAGATGATGAAGTAAAATATCACAGTCAGCTAAAGGTGCTCACTTTTCCAAGATCTGTATCAGTCACAGATGCAATGTTGAACAATAAATTCAATCTGCACCCTTGTTTTAATGCAAATTCACAGGAAAACTAGCCCAAATTAATTTCCTTTTTTTTTTTTCCCCAAGGACATTTATTTCATTTAACACCTAAAATCAAACACTGGCAAAATAGTTCTCTTATCCCACAGTTTCAATGTCAAGAATGGGCTTAAAAGAGAAAATTATATTTTTGCTTTCCAGGGAAATCAGACCAAAATAAATTAATTGTTTGTTCTCCAGTTAGTTTCCAGAAGGTTTTTTTTCTGGATATTTTTTGAAGGTAGGCCTGAGATAAGTCCTCAATGGTATAAATACCTACAGCTTTCTCTACATGTTTTTTTACTCATTACTGGTTAGATGGCCTCATGGGAATTTGAATTTCAAGACAGCATTTCAGTTTTAGCCAATCTTTACTCATGTTCCAGTACCTCTAACGGTTAAGGTTAAAAATTAAGGATTAAAGAGGCAGAAATAACTTACAAATGCTGTAGTCCCTTAAGTCTATTGCATATTTTATTGTCTCTGTACATGTAATCTGAAAAAAGCAGGATAGATGAGACATTTTTTCCTTTTTGTAATCTCAAGTAGACTAGACTTCAGAAAATTGTGTGTTAACTTTTCTCTGCCAAACGTTTTCTCAAGCTACAAGCCATTTTCCATCTTATTCCCTCTCCCCTGTTCAGCTGGGAAGGGGAGTGATAGAATGGCTCGGTGGGCACCTGGCATCCAGCCCAGGTCCACCCACCACATGACCTTAGATTTGCTTATTGTATGCAGATAATTTAACTTAAACAGAGCACCTTTTAGCCTAAAAATCTGTATTAAATTCAAGTTAAGATAGTTTGATCAATGAACATAACAAAATGGGCTGCTGAAATAAATAAATTTCCATATTTAAATAACTACAGGAATATTTTCCAGCAACAGTAAGCCATTGAACTCTTCCAATGATTTCTTAGTCGTCAAGGTATCTGAGTCTCTGTATCTTAAATTCCTTTAAGGGCTCAAGTTATTCTTTGAATAATTCTCTAGCAGCTCTGGTAGCTGAGCTAGATTCAAGTAGTTAAGACATGTTTTACTTCAGATTTATACCCTCAGGGCTGACCATATATGTAGTAAGCAAATATAAGCAATAAAGATAAAATGGATGCAAGATTTCATTAACAATTGATATTCCTTGAGAGGAATTAACCTCCCATTAAAATAACATACAGAGTTGTGTCTAACCGAAACTATCTCAGTTCAGCCTCTACTCAGGTATGAACTTTCTACACAACACTTATTCTGGTGTTTGTCTCTGATCAGAGTAGGACTGTTATTTGTATAAATAATAAAACACAGAACAAAATTCTAACCATAGAGAAAACCTTGCATACTTTACTGAGGAGACTTTGAAGCTTTATTTCTAATTATGGAACGAACTATGCTATAAGGAACCTCAGATAGTGTCTCATAGTTTTCTACTCAGTGAAGAACTGGTTCTAAAACTATAATTAAGTTGACTTAGTCTTGTCCAGTTCAGGTTTGCATACCTTCAGGAATCAGGATTTAAGAGCCTCTCTATGTTCTATATGCCTCAAACTGAATCTTGAAAGATTACATTGCTGCCATAAGCAATAATTAAAAAAAAATCAGACTTTACAGAAAAAGAGCAATTTGCTTCCCAACTGTTATTTTAGTTCTTGAGAAGTCATGTCTCTAGGACTTCTCTAGGAGATCAGATGGTTGTGGCTAGTTGTTAGGGTGGGTAACTAAATTCCCAGGTCCTAGGCTCCATGTCTGACACTTCTGCAGTGTATATAATACAATCTGAAGAATTACTCATCACAAAACTAGAGAGTCTTTGGGGTAGTTAACTGCATTAATTCCACTTCTGAACCACCACTTGTTTAGTGACTCATGTTCATGAATTAAGTGTCAAATTCTTTTTAAATGGCTGTCAGGGTAGACACCAGACCTTGGTGTCTTCAGTAACAGAAGCACATACAAAGAGATAGATGCAGTCCATAACAATTGTAATGAGATACCTACAGATTTCATGGATGCCTTTATTAGAGGAACCTCCAAGAACTAAATGGAGCAGGCAATTTCAGTGGCCTTAGATTCCAAATTCCAACTGGGCAATGTTCAGCTCTTACACAATTAAAGCTTTATTTTGGATGGATTTTTTTTAAACAGCCATTTAAGGAAATTTTCTAATAGATTTGAAAAAGAAATCAAGACTGGGGAAGATTTCAGAGTAAAAATTCCATAGGGTGAGGCTTAGCGGCCTTTAATGAAACATAGTATAAAAAGTTACAAGACACACTTGGTCCTTACATAACCTATTATCAACATAAGAAAGAAAGGAATAAACATGAACAAAGAACAGTATCTCAGAGGAAATTGTTCAGGAGATAAACTAATTGTAGTTTGAAAGAAAAGCACCTCAAGCAAGGATATGACAAACCCACTATCTTTCATTAACATAGAACCTACAAAGTGGGCAGAACAAAGAATGCTGAAGAGGATTGATGAGGTATGCTCAGCAAATATCAAGAAACTCGTCATATTTCTGTAATTCTTCAAAAAGACTGAACCTCATTTGGGAACTTCTCTGAACGAGATAGCTAATGAAAAGTTGGTGACCTTGGAGCATAAGATAGGAATAAACACGTGTTCTCTTAAAACATATTCTGGAATGACATGAACCATATTTGTCTTAGCACACTACAGTGAACTATTTCTGGATAAATTATCCTATAAAAAAAGTACTCAGATTCCTTTTCAGTCACAGAGAGCAGTTTTGTAAGACTATCTGCCAGAAAGATACGATGTATTCAAGATAAATTAACGCCTCTCACAAAAAACAACATCTTAGATAAAATATTTACCCTAATTACCAAAGGGCATGTAAGCTGCCAATGTCTTATTTTTCATGACTGTAGATTCTTGAATGAAAAGGAGAAAGACTATGCTGAATAGGTTTTGAACAGAAAGGTGGTGAGACAAAACTACTGAAAACATCACTCTCAAGGAACGAGCATGTAAAAGTTGTCTAAACCATTTATTCTACACCTGGTCACTAAATAGACATGGATTTCCCCCACTCAAGTAGAACTGAGATAAGATTTAGAATACACTGTGAAATATAAGTTCAGTGGCTACTTGATCCAAAAGTCCAAGGAACACTTTAATGTATATGCCTAAGTATGAGACTGTAAGATGAGATTCATCAAGGTTTGCTTCATTAAAAGAAAGTTATGACATGTCTATGAACTCCCTGTTTTAACTAGGCAACCATGACACTTTTTGAACATGCAAGCTGAGATATAATATAGAAGATAATACGAATACTTCCAGTAACAGAACAATACTACACAGAAGTGACAAGACATCCCTATCATAAAAGCAACATTTTCTTGGTGCGTCAGATAATCAGGTACTAGGAAGCAGGTGTATTACTTATTTATCTTAAGAAGCTAATAAGGGAATTTGAGAAGTAAAATTACTGAAGTATATTTAAGAGGCTGATGAGTCTTTTGAGACACGTCAAATTATTCAACAGTTTTTATTTTCAAGATTAAAAAGTAAATGAAGAAAAAGCTCCTTTTTGAAGAACTCCTGGGAAAAAGAGTCCTCTACTAGCAAGAAATTTGGAAGGGATTAATCTTTATAAGGGACCCCTAAGGCAGGAAAAAAGATAAAAATCAAGTTGTAACTTTTATAGTTTGCAGACCCCTAAATGACGTGAGCCCATGCTTCTTAAAAATAAAATCAGTGGTTACCAAATTGGGAGAGATAAGTGAAATAGATGCTACAGATTTTAAAGTGGTTCTGCCGACTTTTCATGACAGCAGTAACTTACTTCCACAAGAGAGCTCAGAAATTATAGAAAAAAAAACCCCAAACAAGCCAGGAAGTATCATACTGCCTGCAGTGTTTCCTTGTTAGTAGAATACTTAAGAGTGGATGTTTGCTACTCAAATGGCAAGATGTGAGCCACTTTCTGAAATTCACACCCCAGCCAAAGGAGAATAGAACACAACTAGAGAGACTCAAGGAACAAAAAAAATTAATAATGCAACACAGATACTACAACCCTTGAATGGGAGAGAGATGTTGGCTGCAGTCAGAGAATGTACGAAGAAGCACTGGCCAAAGCTGGTAATGACATTCTAACTCAACAAGATCTTCCAGCGTATGAAAGTTCTAGAGACTGTATTTCTAGTGCCATAACGGCATTAAAAAAAATAAAATTGAATTTTTTAACTGGGTATTATGAGAATCATGCATTACAACAGTGAACTTGTATGATTAAAGTATTTCCTAGACACGTAGTATGTCAGAGGATTGCTTAACAGTGAAACACATTTCTAAGATAAAAAATATGCACTCTCAATTTTATCTCCCATGATGGACCAAAGTGTCAGCTATTCCCTTATACCCCTCAAACATTTTACTTGATGTGTCCCTTACTTCCACACAAACATTTTCCTACCTGTCCATCACTGTCTTTGATAACCAACAGAACAGGTGTGTCTAATCCCATCATTGTTCGATACAAAGTCTTCAAGCTCATGCCATGCTTTGCAGTACTGTAGACAAGAGTCCATGGATAGCCAATAGTCCGTGGTGGAAGAGACTTTGTGAGCTATTAACAAGAAAATGACAACCCATTATTTAACATACGCTTTATGTTTACGAGTGTATTACATGTAAATGAAAGCAGACTCTTGTTCTTCTGAATTACTTCTAAGCGGCCTTATAAGCTAAGACTAAACCTGAAGTTTCACATGTGTATTTTCTCCTTTTGGTCACTCACATATGTTTCTTTTCCTACCTCTACCAGTGACCTGCAGAAGAATGATTTATCAGCTGAAGAACACATCTTTGTCAAGGTCTCTAAGAGATTTATCTAAGGACAGTAAAAACACAATTATTGTTGCATAACAATACTGCATGTCCCATCAATGTGTCAGCATTGTGTAACTAGATCACTCAAGTCAGCAGGTAACAAGCTGAAGGGTAAATGCTGCTTGCTGTCCTGTTCCTGTGCCTTTTAATCCAAAACTTCAATTAACACATTTATAATGACATGACTTTGGACTGGACAGCAAGAACTGCAGTGAAAACCAAGGTGTTTTCAAGGAATAATGAAGGAAGGGTAAAGACACAGGCAAAAAGTGTCATGGTGTTAGTATTGAAAAAAAAAAAAGTGGTATTTTAGCCATGAATCATGCTCTGCTTCCACACACACAGGTCTATGGTGCCAGATGGAATCCACCCAAAGAAGCAGATGGAGCTGATGGAAGTGATCACTGAGCCACTTCCCATCATTTGCCAGTAGTCCAGGCTAACTGAGAAGGTCCCAGTTAGCAAATGTGATGTCCGTTTACAACATGGGCTACAAGGAGGATCCCAGGAACTAAAGGCCTGTCAGTCTGCCCTTGGTGTCTGGGAAGGTCAAGGAACACATCATCCTGAGTGCCATCACATAGCATGTGCAAGACAACTAGGGATCAGGCCCAGCCAGTTCATGAAAGGTAGGCCTTGTTTAACCAACCTGATCATCTTCGGTGACAAGGTGACCCAATTGATGGATGAGTAAAAGGCTGTGGATGTTGTCTATCTGGACTTCAGTAAAGCCTTTGACACCATTTCTCACAGCATTCTCCTCATGAAACTGACTGCTTATGGCTTAAAGAGGTGCCCTATTCACTGTGTAAAAAACTGGCTGGATGGTTGGGCCTACAGAGTGGTGGTGGAGTTAAATTCGGTTGGTGGCTGGTCCCTAGTCGTGTTCCCCAGGGCTCAGTACTGGAGCCACTCTTGTTTAGGATCTTTACCAATGACCTGGATGCGGGGATTGAGTGCACCCTCAGTCAGCTTGCAGATGACAACAAGTTGGGCAGGAGTGTTGGTCTGTTGGACAGTAGGAAGGATATACAGAGGGATCTGGACAGGCTGGATTGGTGGACCAAGGCCAACAGATGAGGTTCAATAAGGCAAAGTGCTGGGTTTTACCATTTGAGTCACAAAACCCCCAGGCAATGCTAAGGCTAGGGAAAGAGTAGCTGTAAAGCAGCCCAGAAGAAAAGGACCTGAGGGTGCTGTTTGACAGATGGCAGAGCATGAGCCAGCAGTGTGCCAAGGTGGCCAAGAACAGCATCCTGACTTGTTCCCTCTACTGGGCACTGGTGAGGCTGCACCTTAAGTACTGTGTGGTGTTCTGGGCCCCTCACTGCAAGAGAAACATTGAGATGTGTCCAAAGAAGGGCAGAGAGGACTGAAGGGGCTGGAGTTGTTTAGTCTGGAGAAAACGAGGCTCAGAGGGACCTCATCACTTTCTACAACTACTTGAAAGTAGACTGCAGTGAGGTGACAGTCAGTCTTTTCTCTCAAGTAATAAGTAAGAGGACAAGAAAAAATGTCCTCAAGCTGTGCCAGTAGAGGTCTGGATTGGATCTTAGGAAAAATTACTTCAGTGAAAGGGTTGTCAAGCACTGAAACAGGCTGCCCAGGGAAGTGGTTGAGTCACTATCCCTGGAGGTATTTAAAGGATGTGCAAGATGTGGCACTTAAGGGCATGGTTTAGTGGTTGACTTGACAGTGCTGGGTTAATGATTAGACTCGGTGATCTTAACATCTTTTCTAACATGTACAATTTATTTTCTTCTATTTAATATCGCACAAGGTTTTCCTACTTGTGTGTTTTACACTAGAGTCATACCATTTGTGACACATCAGTGTAGGAGACTAAATAATTACATATTTAAGTTAATACCTTTTCAATTTGTTCTGGCTGCAGTAATTCACTTGGATCGCTAAGATTTGGCCGGAATGCTTCAGGCTCCAGGTCTGTTTTGATGTTTGTTACCTGTTTTGAATTGGTATCTTCTCTTGTGGTTATCTACAAAAAGAACACCAAGAAAGTAAGTATTTGCCATTCTATAAGCAGGAAAGATACTTTGCAGGTTTAAAATCATGCAGTTATCAAGTTAGTTATGCAAGTCCTTCCAAAGTTAAGAGATCCGATAGATTTTATCTGACCAAGATTGCCACTGCTTCCAACACCAAGCTGGTACACAACTATATACCAACAATACCAGACACCTACTGAGAAGAAAGCCATGGTTTTATGCTAAAACAACAACAACCGTTCTCATACACAGCTGAAGAGTTTCAACTGCTTTTGAGAAGTTACCTTATAAAGTTCTTGCATTTTAATACTAACAGAGCCTTGTAAGTGTAATTAAAAAAAAAAAAACCAAGAAAGAAAAGGAATTAAAAATTCAACATTGACACTTCTCAGTAGCTTCTGAATCAATATACTCCTTTAGAGTACTTATGAAATTCTTCAGATATGCAATAGACATCTGGAAAGATTGCTGTCATGTATGTTGAGTAAACCATTTGAAAGGAGCCTTCAGAGGCTTGCTGTTCCATATGCTGGTCTGCCAGAGTACTTATGGGAATTAAAGAAGAAAGAATTGAGAGGGTGGGGAAGGGAAAGCAGCAAAAATACTTAAGCTGCATAGTGAGCCTTGAGGTCTTGAAAAGATGCACTATGCAAAGAGTCCTGCAGTAGTTTAAAATACCTGACCTATACATCTGCTCTATTGAGTTGTTGTAGATACCATTTAGTGGAGGTGGCAGAACGTCACAAAATCCCTCATCAGATATAGTTCACAGCAACTTCTTACCCCAGTTGACATTCACTGGCACTTTCAAATTAAAGTGCCATGTCTTGACAACTAGAATAACTGAGATCCAAACAGGTTTCCTTCTATAAATCCTGCTGCAGGGATATTTAAAACTTGCTAGGGATAGTGAAATCTGACTGAAGAATAGGAAAAAGCAAGGAAGTTATCAAGATAAGCCTCTGCAGCAAGACTTATTAAAATGTTGAGATTCGCTAAAGAAAAAAGGAAATATTAACAAGAATGAGTGCATCTGAGTAATTTATCAGCCTAAACAAAGTTTCACTGAAAGCCAGACTGTCCAAATTAAAGCCTGAGTCCTGAAAATTTCAAGAAAATACCTGCCAAACCACCTGCCAACTCAAGTCTGCCACATCACTCATACTCTAAATATACAGTACTTCTAAACACAGTTTTTCACAATATACCCATAGTAAACTTTGCCAAGCTTTTGTGAACTTGCCTAGTTAATAAAAGAGCCAAATCCAAGAAAACACTGAAATACAGACAGTAATATTTAAACAAATATAGCCACCTGAGCCAAAACAAAAAGGATATCTCCTTTCTCTCCCTTCAAGGACTATAAAAGAGTTGCTATCATGAACTCCTGTAACTTAAAAATCAGCTTGTAAGGTCAAAGTATCAAACTACATTCATGCAATAACTGATTTACAGTATCAGTTCTTAAGAAAAGGTGCACTTAAAGTATCAAGCAAACAAAAGCTCATGCCTTCCTCTTTTCAATGGAAGTAACAAACTATGCAATTATCCATATAGCTTCACGTACAAAAAGATGACCTACATGCTGCATTATAGAGTGTTATCTCTAAAATGTTATTTCATAGTCTCAGTCTTTTCCACCTTAAATACCTACATCCATCATATACTACTGCTTCAACTCCAGACAAGTTCAGCATTGTTCAACTGCACAGCAGAAAGCTTATTCCCTTTGTTATTCTTTAATTCTGATTAAAGACCACCATGTAAAACATAAAAACATGAGTAATTTGACCTCAAGTGGTGGGAGGATTCTGGGTTTTTCATTCAGGTTTGTTTTCTTTTGTTTTGGGGGTTTTGCTTGTTCATTTTTGTTTTGTTCGATATTTTGCCTCTCATTATTATTACAGTAAAGCACTTTTCTTCTAGAAAGAACCCTATTCTGTAGAAGCAAAGACAGCGTGTTCAAAAATATCTGTTTGACAAAAAGAAGTGTAGCTTCAAAACTTAAACACTAATTTTGCATCAAATTTTGACAGAGCAGATTGACCTATAGTCAGATTCCAGAGGCTTCCAAGATTAGTAACTACCACATAGTCTGTTTGGGACCACAACTCTCAAATGGCCTCAGAGCAGACAGTTTATAGGCTACAGCCCATTACATCATATTTTTAAAATCAGCCTAAACCCTGAGTTTGGGCATTCCAGATGAAAGATAGTTGGATAGCTCTTGCACTTCCAGGATATTAATACAGGGATTCTCCACCACTACTTGTCAAAAATGGAAGAGTTCTCTTCTCCAGAGGGAATAACTTGGTTTTTTTTCCCAAATTTCTGATATTCCCGTAGAAGCAGAAGTGCAGCCTTTGGGTTCATGGTTCATGCTCATTTCTGATCTATATAACTGTACTACTTACAAAACATTTTAAAACAATTAATTGCTGATTATTAAACAAACAACAGAGCTAATAAAATGTTTTATTATGTGCAATTACACAATAGGTAAAAAAGCCAAGATCAAAGAAAAAAAAACAGAACAAAACTTTTTAGTTTCAGCAGGCAATTACTAGAGGAAAACAAAGTACTCAATGATTCTAAGAAGGTCTAAGCTATGATTTCAATCAGTTAAGTCATATTAGTTGCTGTGTACATCACACAATTATATAACTGTCAAAAAACTAAGAAACACCTAAAGAGAATGCAAATACGTTTCAGTCCATACCCACAGACCTTTGAAAATCCAAACTGCTTTCAAAGTACTGTTTTGTGTGTTTGTGTACGACTGTTGCCATGTAGAACTGCCTCAGTTACCTGCTTTTATAATAGGAAAAATACTTACCTATTCCACAGAAGTTGTGAAGCTTCATACTTGCCAAGTACTGTGAGATTCTTGATGAAAGATTCCTATATAAAATTAAACACCCATGCAACAAAGTTTTGGATTCTTCACCTGTTTTGCATTCTTTTTAGGAAAGCTTCTATCTAACACAACACACCAGTCAGTCTAAAATGGAAGTTAAAACACAACACTGCAAGTCAAGCAGTACTGAGAACAAACTTCGAAATTCTAACAGAAAATTCCTGTGTGAAAAAGGTGGAAGTAGTAATTCCATCATAAAATTACTGATTCCATCATAGCATTGCATGAATAAATACATCCAAACCAAAGGAATTTTCTGCTGGATCCTTGTAGTGCTGTAGACAAGACAAACCCACTGAGCGTGGGACTTGCCCTGATCCAAGACACTACAAAGAAAGATGTTTTAGTATCTGGAGATGGGGTTTAAACTACTGAAGAGGGCACCTGGAGACGTCTGCAGAGTGTGCGCAGTTCTTCGCTATTTAGAGCATCGATCCTGCGGTGATACTCAGCCACTGACACTACCTGAATATGGAGACAGGAAGACAATAATTCCACTGACAGTTGAAGTAAAGTAAAAAGGTATGAAAGAAAAAATTGGAGGAGAATAATGAAGGGAAAATGTGCAATGAGAACAAACAAACAAGAAGGGCTAAAAGATGTTTGTTTCTGCAAGGACAATGCACATATAGGTGATTTTAGACATATGAGTACACACAGCAAGATTACAAAAACACTAAGGGCACGAGCAGTCAGATAGATCTCACTGCTACAGGACGAATACAGAACTGATAGAGGAGTGCACAAAGTTACTAAAATCAGGATGCTAAATTAAAAGTTAGTCTGAGTTGCATGCCTTAACCCAAACTCTTCAGCCCAAAGTCCTCTCAAATGTTCTTTACACCCAGATTAACGAATCCCATGAACCTGGTTTGCTTTCCTGGATGAAGACGAGAAGCAAATCTCAGGCTTCTCAGTAAATTCTGACTCTTCTATCTGGCAGTGAAGGTACAGTTGAAGACAATGTAGCAGGACTAGAGTTCAATAACACCCCAATACCACCTCGCAGTATCTTTATCCTGGACTTTCTATTCCCCTCCAAAGCTTCAGGAGTTGCTCATCTGTCAACACATTCACTCCAAATGGCATCTCCACTTTGGCAGGAGGTATATACACAGAAAGTCTTCAGTCAGAAAGCTCTAGAACATGCTGTTCTGGTGCAACAAGCTGGCTAAAGGACTATAACAGTCATTTTGATGTAACTAGAGCAAATAACGTGATTTTGAGAACAACTCAAAATCATCATTTGTATGAAAGCATCTTAAAACAGCTGGTGGAAAGATTAAATGGATGTCCCATGTAGTAAGAGTGTATTAAAAACTTCCAAAGCCTACCACAGCGCAAAGGAAGACAACCACAAGTCCAGCAGCTCCCCATCTACCTGCCCCTACTACAAGGAGTTTGGCCAGATACTCGCCACTGTCCTGAGTACAGAGCCCACAGTCACGCATGACTGGCTCTTGAGCAGCGATGGTTCACTCTACCCCATGCAACTGCAAGGCAAGGAAAAAGGAATACTTGTGACACCCAGTTTTATTACTGAATAATCCACAATTACCAGCACTCAATTTATTTCCATAATTTTTTCTACTGTTCTCTTAAAAAAGATTACGAAAATTATTGTAAATGGTAGTGGTTTGTGAATTCTCAGAGTCAAGCACCTATATGCAAAGCTTTATCAATATTTTGCTAAAACATATAAGTGATAGTGTAGTTTTATCCTTTTATTTGCTATAACAGTTGACTACAAATTACACTGTTCACACCAGCAACTTAGGAAGGTAATCCTGAAAAGCAGGAATGTGAGGAACGTTTAACCTTATTCCTTGTTTAAGCTCAGCCTATACTACATGCAAGGGAGTAGTTAACTTAAAATGTGCCACAAATAACTTTATTTACAGAGATTATAAAAGAAACAACAACAATCCAATCTCAAAATGTCATATAGTTGCTGTTTCACACAGTGTAACGTAGACAAGCTTTGTAGGCAATGTCATTTGGCCTTCAACCTGTCAACTGCATACTCAGTCACCATACTGTACCTGCTTATGAACCCTTTGGCTAATTGACTGAGATCTGACAGATTTTTTCATATGCCATAGAGGTACCTTGTATTTCCTGCTTTAGAAACACAAACGCTTATCCAAATATTTACAATACAATAGCTTCTTGGCAGGTTGAACCTATTGCACAATATCACATTTCCCAAGTTTTGAGAACAAAAGCCTGCATAATGGCAAACGATTGGTATGCAATGACAAACATCATACATATGTCATAGAATGTCAAACTAGCCACAGAAAAATTACAAGAAAGCCATCCACCCTGTCAAACCCAGTGCTTATTTTCAGTATACAGTCCATACGAAACGCTGTGAGTAAACCACAAGAAATTGTCCCAAGATTATCCACTCATCACTGAACAAGGCTTTAAAAATGAGTACCTTAAGATACATCAGATACTGCACCTGGCCTTCTATAGAATGCCTATGGTTTAGGTCAAGATGATTTATTTCTGCTTTGCAGTGGACAAGACTATGTACTTCATGATTAAGAAGAAGTTACAGAATCTTAAAGTCATGTATGTCTAAGCTTACTAACAACTACCTTCTACAACTTAATCCAGAAATTGCTTGAGATATATCTCAAAAACAGCCAGCATTTTGCCCCTGCCAAGCTTGAGAGAACTGTTTTGAAATGTTATTAGTGACAGTAGAAGTTCATTCTTTTTTACAACCTTGTTTAATTCATAATCTGCTTATGCTGTTTCATCCTCTATCAAGATTTCTCCATGTTCCTTCTTCGTAGTCATATAAATCTTTTATTCTACTTCTCCAAGCTGAATAGAAGTGTTTTCTCCTGTGTCCTCCCCACCCCATTGTCTGTTCTCCTCATCATTCTAGGAGTTTCTACCACTCATTCTACTTTGAACTTCCCTTCTCAAACACAGAACTTAGATTTTATACAGTATTAAAAATAAGTGGAAAGCAAGGTATTCAATTCATAAAAGACAAATGCAGATTCATATTCATTATGCCAGAGTGTGATTTTCAGTACAAAATGTTTCTTAGAAACGACATTCTTCCATTTTTGGCCAGGTAGCAGGGGATGTCAATGCCTGTATTTCACCAAGGCTTTTTTTTGATTCTATCCCACAGTAGCCTTGCAATCAAATCACTTATGTATCAAATGCTTGAAGAACAAAGTTGAAAAACTGGCTGGACCACTAGGCCCAAAGGGTTGATGTTTATCACTGGTTAAGAACTGGCACAGGTTTCCCAAGGAGACCGCAGTGTCTCTACCCTTGGAGGCTTTCAAAGTTTGACTCAGCAACGTCCAGAGCCAAACTGGACAAATTCTTACATTTAAGTTCTTAAAGTATAGGAAAGCTTTATAAATTCTAATATAGTTCATATCTTTACATATAAATTGCCAAATTGTCCAAATTTGCAGTAATCTAAGTATTCTGCCCAGGAATAAAATGCAGGCCTACCTACGTGAGTTTGCTATGTGCTTTATTTACTATGCTCTCTTTACTATGCCTATCAGCATCCAGTTTCCTTGATATCCAAAGCTACTTTTTGAGGATCAGGAAGCATTCCTGAAGGACCCTCTGTTCTCTCTAGTTATTTGCTCTTCAGAAATAATAAAGGAGAGAAAAACAGCTAAATCCCTTATGGTTAATCAGGGCAGGGGTTGGAATAGACCAAAACAAGTAATATGTATAGCCAGGGTACTTAAGGCAAAATGGGTTCTTCTTAAGGATTTGAAACTGTCTACCATAGGACAATTCCAAGTTTGAAAAGACATGGAATGTATCTTTAAAGAACTAGTACTACCTGCTCTATCCGTAATAGCAGCATTGATGAGAAAACAGGGGATGAGTCCTACAACTCATGACATAACTCTCAGTTGTGAGTTAACCACTTACCAGAACACCCAAAAGTTTTAATATTTAATGCATTAAGTCAGATTGAGGGTTTGCATACTAATGACTCAACCAATCAAAAAGCCCAGCATTCTCCCTTTGGAGAAACTCATGTTTCTAAATGTGGTTTTTCTGAAAATATGTAAAGGGTACCAAACTCTTACGGGCTATAGTGGCGTATGCAATGAACAAAATAGAACCCAAAATTTCAAACATGGAACCTTTTCTTGTCCTTTAACAACACATATGAAAAGCCAGTTACAATTGTTTAATGTTTGATCAGCCCTTTCAGCCACTGGGCATATCATTCTGCTATAGGCAGATGTGAAAATGAAAACTTTTTACACCAGGGAGGGATTCCTCAATTTAACAAAAGTGACACACACACCCCTAAATGCCTGTCTGCTAATAGGGAGGTTTAATTGCTGCCCTCAAAACAAACACAGCTAAACTTCGGAGCTAACAAATAGCTGAAACTGCCTCCATCGAGAAAGGGAGGGTCTTATCAGAGCTGAACAGTGTTCTGAAAGATAAGAATGGGTAAAGCTTAACGGTACAAATGGCTCTCTTACACATAGGATATCTATACCCTCTATACCACAACAATGAATATGAAATAAACAAGTATTAAGAAAGAATGAAAGCTGAACAATGTTCCTTTTAATCTTAATACATCAGTGTAAAATCAAGAGAACTGTAAGCCTCATGTACATTAATTCCTCAGATTCAGAAGAAGTCTCACCCTTAAAATTCCAGGACATTTAATTGAAAAAAAAAAAACCAGCAATGTAATTTTTTATCAGGCCACTTACAAAATTATCTCAAAATATCAGTCCATCTCCAATTCATCAGTAAACAGGGAGGGGGACGAAAGGATCAATACTTTTCTAAACTCTGTAAATGCCTTCTGATAAAAAGAAAAGATGTATTTGTGAACTGAATGCTGCTGTGAATATTTTAAGAGACAACACTTGCTTTATTTTTCAGACAAATTCATTTCCTTCCAAAACCAGTTATGTGCTGCTTGAGAGAAAACACCACCAACGAACCAGACCTCTCCATCACAAATATGATTTGGGACATACTGATTACATCACAATAATGCATTAACACATGGGGCTCGCCACACCACATCAACTGTTATAAGGTATCATTTGGAAAATAAACAACCAAATCCCTATGACTAATTTAATTTCATTAATTTTGAATGAGTGTGGCTGCAAAGCTATCTATTTTCTGTCTTGTGGGGTTTTCAGATGGTTCAGCTCCCTGTCACTCTGCTGGCAACAGGGAAGTTGTCAGGAGTTAAAGAATGCACTTAACTGTGCCGAAACAATAACAAAGAAGGAAATATCTATATATCTATATAAAAATATAAGTCACCACAATAGGAACTTGTGATAAGAGTAGATGACAACAACTGGAACCAGGCCTGGTAAAGCAGATGTGGGTAACCTACCTGAACAAAAATATCCACTGTGCAAAACTGTGAGAAAGGAAAGCAATAATTCCAGACATAAACAAAGGTAAAGGTTTGAATTAGCACACCAGCCAAAATTCCACTGTGCAAACTGTAGGAAAGAAAACAACTGCTTACATCCATGCCATCCCAAGTTGTGGGAACATCTGGAACACTCCATGAACCTCTGTGACTTGGACTGCATAAAAGCGGTACCCCAGAAGCACGACTCTGGGGACCCTCACCACCGAGAAGACCAGAAGAAGGACCAGCAGGATGCCATTGGAATCCATGTGGTGGTGACATCTTCATCCTGTTACTTAATGTGTCTCTCTAATTCTCTCTCTCTCCCTGCCATCCCCATTTTCTATTTCTCTCTACCTCATATTTACCATTAAATAAAATCCATACTATTGACTTTGGCATATGATCTCTTTAGCACCTTCATTTGGCCAGAGGCATCTTTTAATAACTGGATCCTAACAGAAGGGAAGGGACAACAGCTAGCCACTTCAAGCAGATAAGGACCAGAGAGAGAATGACAGCAGTCCCCTGGGTTGGCTGGCAGCACGGTTCTTTCTCTCTTTCAGTATCTTTAAAGCTGGCTCTCCCCAAATTGTTCTGCACACCAGCCTGTTTTCCAGAGCCAGTACAGAAATGCTGAGTATGTCACATGACAGCAGCATTCTCCCTGTGACCAGTATTGTCTCCACAGCTTTGCAGAATGAATAGTTAAGTATCTGCCTCAAAGTGCTCCGAGCCCCTAGCAACTGCACCAAGCGGTAATTAGCATATACTGAAGATAAAATATCTGCAATAATCAGAATAAATGAACTTGAGAAGGCAGCAAATAAAGCCTGCAGCACACAAAGTGTTACACAGAGTCTGTTAATAACAAGCTATTTTTTCAAGATATGAGAAAACACTAATTTGAAAGACAATTTCAGCAAAAGAACTACATTTAACATGGCAAACATCAAGCAGTTTAGGATGTTCGTGTAAATAAATAAGAATTAGATTTAAGAAAAGTACTTTCCTTATGAGGCAGACCAGACAACTGTAGTCATTTTGTTAAAAAAAAAAAAAAAAAAATTCTGTAGCAGCATCACTAATAAAACCCAACTCCCTTGCAAAACCATTTAAGGAGGTTTCAGCACAAGCAAGTAGAGAAACCAGTGTTTCAGTTGCTGAAACCACAGCACCTGGTGCCTGACCTCAAGCTGCAACTCCAGAAGGCAGTCTGAGAATGGTTACATCTCAGTTCTGATACTGCCCTGCAAAGATCCTCTCAGGTATGACAGGAAAGTGTTACATATGCTTAGAAGTAACTGAATTGCAGCCCAGTATAAAAATGCTTGTCTCTAATCAGAAAAAGGATTAACTAAGATCAACTTCAGATTCCACACATCATTAAAAACATATAGAGAAAATATAAGTTTCTACTACTCATTTATACTCAACATCTTTGAATGTTCACCTGCTACTCTAATTTTACTGCATTTTTAGTGAGGCCTAATATTTCCCAATTATTAAAAAATGTAATAACACCTAATAATTCAATGGAATATCTAGAATCTTAGAATGGTTAGGTTTGGAAAGGACTTAGAGACTATCTACCTCCAACCTCCCTAGTATAGATAGGGAACCTTCCACTAGATCAGGTTACTCAGAGCCCCATCCAGATGGGCCTTGAACACCTCCAGGGATGGAGATTTCACAGCTTCTCTGGGCAACCTACTTCAGTGTCTTACCACCCTCATAGTGAAGAATTTCTTAATAGGGTCTAATCTAGACCAATCCTTCTTCATTATAAGACCATTCCCCCTTGTCCTGTCACTACATGCCCTTGTGAAAAGTCCCCCTCCAGCTCCCTTGTAGTTCTTTCAGGTACTGGAAGGTGGTATAACATCGCCCCAGAGCCTTCTCTTCTCCAGGTTGAACAGCCACAACTTTCTCACCCTGCCTTCATAGAAGAGGTGCTCCAGCCCTTGTATCAACTTAGTGGCTCTCCTCTGGACTTGTTATGACAGGTCCACATTGGAACGTCTAATCAAGGTATGATGCATAAACCCTCAAATTATTTAGGGTTATTATCAAATGGGTATGGCAAGTATCTGTCATCAAGAAAAGGTTCTAAGCCTAGTGATCCGCCTAAGAAAGTACTGGATTGCACACTGCTTTCTTTTTTTACTAAAACCCCCTCACATCATTAGTTCACTCACTACTACTCTAAACCAAAACTTAGTATGGAAAGCTGACTTCAAAAATATCTCTGTAGTGATATTATTAGATTGATGCAACCTTGCACTTCTGACATCTACAGGGAAGAAGTACTAAATTTTTATATTTCACATGTAAGCCCCTATTATTATATCTTCATAATAGCCAAAGACCTACAGGCATTAGCTTGCCAACTACAGTTAACCAATAAATCAGAACCTCAGAAGTTGTCAAAGTCTTAAATAGCTCAAACTATTAAAACCAACACCACTTTAATTCACTTTGCATAATAGTATCTTAAGAATATAAAATCCAAAGATCAGTTTTGTCCCCTTTGGTTATGCTGCCTATCCAAGCTCTGCAAAGCGGGGACAAGCATTCCCAAAGAATGCAATCTACCTTTTGTTCTCTTGCATTGTCTGATGCCTTTTGTCTGAAATGCTTTGACAGGAAGAATCACAGCCTGCATTTTTGACATTCTAGAAACTGATCGGCATCTCTTGTATTGCAGTACAATGAAGAGACAGTAAATACCAAACATTTACTAAAAAGTGGGAAGCTAACATTACTGGCTTTTTAAAGTGGGAGCATAATGCGTTAGTTAGTCACCAAAATTTTGATCTCTTATCCTAGGAAATATCAAACCCTGTAACACTTAGCCCAACTTAACTCTATCACCATGAAAAGGCCTTTCAAGTAAATAAACCAGGGCAACTTGGTTGCTTGAGGCTAGTATTCTTGTTTTATTAGATCACTCTGTTTGGTCCAGCAATTCTTATTTCATGTGAATTTTCATAGAAATTTCAGAACAACCCCTAATGAGAGATTTAGTCAGAAACCAGTACACTTCATATATGCTGCCAGGCTCTTTATTATGCTTCCCACTGTCTTGCATAACACAGAAGTAATTATACCAATACTCCCTTCCCTCTTTTCTCTATAAAGGTTACACTTGCACATGAGTTTTAAGACTGTTAATTGAAGAAAAAACTCAGCTTCAAGAAAAGAGCGTATCTTGTCGACATAGCAACATTTTAAAAATATTCCCATCTGTAGATACTTCTATAGCTGCTTTTTCTGAGTTCTTTTATACATTAAAATAACTTGTTCTCTACCTTTCTCACAGTTAAGATGATCCACACGGTTTTCTTTAGTTCAGACTCTCCTTAAGAGCTCACAAGTATTACTTTTACAAGCATAGTTAGACTGGCTAAAATTAAGTGTTAATCCTAAGGGAAACAATTGTAACAAGGGATACTACTACTTTTTTAATTGCCTGGGCAAGATATATTTATTTATCTATGTATATAAATATATGTTAAAAAGCATACTCTTGGTAAACTTCAGATACTTTTTACACTGGTACAGGGTATGTTAAAACAACATTTCAATTCATTTAGGTATTATATCTCCATTTTACACTCCACTACCACAGAGGAAAAGTTAAGCACCTATTACTTCCAAAATGTTTTGTTAGTCAGGAACACACATTTACAGAACCATTAGCTGCAACAAGACAATTTCATATTTTGCAAGTAGCATGGCTACAAATAAAGATAAAAATAGTAGATAAAAGAATAAAACCACACAAAAACATAAAAGATGAAAAATAAAAGCCAAAGTAAACTGTGCCTCAAAAGAAGTATGTATCAAAACCCAGGAGATCTGTAACTCTTAAAAAGACAGTAAAAAGCCTGACAGACAGAGTCAAAATGAAAACCATGTTCCAGATATACCACTGGGTAAAAGCACAAACAAGTATATTGTCAAGATCATTTTCCTCCCCATCCACAAGATGTTACGGTGTTCTGAGTCTCACTCAAAAACCACTTCCTTTATATACTACTGCAAATTAAATACTACTGCAAAGTCTACTCAGGAAAAAGAACACTGAAAAAATCCCACAGTTATATTTATAATCTAATGCAAATATAATCTACACTGCAAAACCAGTGGTATTGGTTCTCTCCTGCATTATAAATGTGAGAGTAGGACTACAACCTACTCAACTCCCTGAATTTAGAAGTAGTATCAGACCTTCATACAGTTGAATGACTTCTGACAAGGTAATGGTAAGTCAGGAGATTTACACTACTTTAATTAAATGTCAATGCAAACTCCTTTTCTCAGTATTTAGCAATAAATCATGTTTTTTTGTGAAAAAAATACTCTTAAGAAAAAAAAGACACCCCCATCTTAAAACTGCTGAACTCCTTAACGTTCAAAGTAATTTCTCTTATCTAATGCCAACAGAATACCAGCAATTAGCTCATGTGCCAAAGGTAATTAAAATTTGTGACTTGCCATCCTGTTTACACATTCGAAATTTATACTTCCAGAAACTGTCTCTGTACCACAAGGTTTGAAGACTGCAATAAAAGAAATGAACACACTACACTGAAAATTACCATAGCACATTTATGATTAACTGACTGGTGTTTTCTTCCCTTCTTCCCATACCAGAGACGAGACATTTCCCTTCTAAAAATAAAATGAGACTAAAAAAAAGAAATGAAAGCAAAAAATGTAATTCAAGGCTGTTTGAAAGCATTGTCTGTACCTGCTGTCAGCTCCAGGCACAGGCAGAGTCCCACGACACGCTGACAGGATAGTCTGCCAGAGGCTCGCATTTGACTGACAAGTCAGGGAACAAATGAGCGTGTGTACAGTAGGGGGATGTATCGTAAACGATGACGGCACAGAGGAAGGTTTCCTGTGTTCAAGGGTGGTTGCAGAGCACTAGTTTGTTAAAAGGCTAAAATATTTAAAGATACAGAACAACTTAATTGTTCTTATGTGACACTGAAGAAAACAAAAATAATCCCCAAGAACTGCTTGCAATATTCTATTACAGCATAATTGTTCATAAACAAGTTCTAATGGTAACAAATTATATTCAATATTAAGCTAATAGTTTGTCTTACTTATGTTGTCAACTGTATATAAACCCTGTCAGGCATTTCTTTGAGCCCAGAACCACTTAGAAAAGCAGTCAGTGAAGATTTAAAATGCTATTTGAAAAAAGGTTTTGAAAAATTTGGGAACTGTTAGTCTTGCAACATTTTCAATTTGTAAGCTACAAGAATAAAATGAATCCTCCTGCCTGTAAACTAAAGTCACTGCATGGGTTAAATGCAGGAATAATGCAGCAATAAAATATTTTTGGAATAATGATTTTTTTTTTTCCCCTTAAGAAAGGATGTTTATTTAAACAGACATGTGTAACAGTAAAATGCACAGTAACCCTTTGAGAATTTCCTTGCAGTAGCACTTGGAGACTCTCTACTCCAACTTGCAGCACAAAAAAAAGGCCACCCCCCCACAAACAAACAAAAACAGTCCAAAAAAACTCCACACCATCCATACTCCAAATTCTGTGTAAAAGTAGTAAATAGGCCAGGGCAGCATCAAGCAGCATCACAACAACATTAAATAATTGCTCACTCATGCTGTTGCAGTATGATCTAAAAGCCAAGATGCCCTAATAGAGAAAATTAGAATTAAAACTTGTGGTTTACTGCAGACTGTGTACTGGAACATCTCATCTTGCACTATTATCTAACATTCATATGGATAAATTGTTTTTCTTTTTAGTCAAACCTTACTCAGGAGCTGGCAACTCTAAAAGTCAATTTGTCCTAACTTATGGGAACTATTAAGGTGGCAAGTACAAACATTTTTATCACTAGGATATTGAAGCTGGCATTTAGGAAATTGAAATATGCAACAATACACTAGATACACAGTGAAATGGTGTAGAGATTGCAACAATAAACCATATGTCCATTTATGTGTTTGGGTTTATTTAGTTTGGGATATTTTTCAAATAAGTGAAGTAATAGTGATTTAAAAAAAAAAAAAAGAACAAACAAAAAAATGGATGACTAAAACTGTTTCAAATGAGAATTACCATTAATATGAAAAATAAAATACAAGCTATGGACACCACTTCCTCTCCCCTGCCAAGTCTGGGAAATCTAAAAGGAATGAAGAGTATGCAGAAAAATTATTTCAAACTTTCTCTGGACATAAGACCTTTAAGCCAGAAAGCAAAAGCTTGTCACAGAATTAACTCCCCCACAGACTATTTCAGCAGTCATCTTTTCTCACCCTTAGGAAAAAAGTATTCCTCCTTAACACTTCTCAACATACTGTTTCTCCAAAACTAAGGGAGGAAGACCCACTGACAAATTTTTTTTCTAAAACATTTTGTCTTAAACAATTCAAAAAATTCGCTTAGAACTTTTTAGCTTCTCTCTAAATAAAACTGGCTTTTTCCAGAGCTTCTCAAAAGGATTTTGGCAACTTGCTCAAAAGAAGAGAGAGCAATAAACTTCTTTGTTAGATCTAACAACTGACTTTTCCACTTATTTACAGCTGCAAAGCCTAATGGGAATGAATGCCCTAGTAACTTTATCAGACCTCCTGGCAACCTGTTTTGACACTCAGTCTTGCAGTAGTAGCAGCCCCCACCAGCTGGGAGCATCTGCTGGTGGGGGAGGGCGGTGGAAAGCAGGGCAGGGGAGGTTGCGCAGCACCAAGAAACAGTGCAACTCTAAAGGTGGCAAAAGTTTTCTCTTGCAACTGATCTCGGCAGCCCTGTAACACCTTTTTTTCCAAATCAGTGTAAGGTGCACTTCTATTAGTCACAGAAAGAAGCCCACGTGGCACGCCTTAGTTAAAGATAAATAAACTGCCCTTTTATTATTCTGTGCATTTGTGGATTATACTATTGATCTGCTAATGTGAATCAGAACCTCATATCTTGTTTCAATTAATGCAGACCATGCCGTAAGAGTTCTTAATTACAAGATTCTAGGGAGGAGTACTGGCTGAGACATGACATATGCGCAGAATAGCAGCAAGCATTCAAGCAGGACCACTTATGTGCTACCGAGAAAACAGAGCAACAGAAAATGTATCTAATTACCCTGAATGATAACCTTGTTATTGTCACTGTTAGTTTGTAACCAAGCTAAAGATCAATACACAATCCACGTGCAAGTCCTTTCAGTAATTTTAATTCACAGTGTTGTTTCTTCTAATAAAAACTAATCTGTTTTAAAAAATACTAAAGTAAAAGTAGAGTAAAAGGCAAGTGCCAACAAATATACAAGCTAATGAAATGTCTTATTTCCACTCCAAATCAATTACCTAGTTTACACCTTTTGTCATACTAGACTTGGAGTTACCAGCTCACAAGATCTCATAGCCCTGAAACTGGACCATAACTCTCAGCCTCAGTAGGAAGACTGGCTGTTGTACGTGAAAGAATGTCTTTGCAGTCAGGTAAGATGGCATTCTTCTGTTTCACCTCGCAGCTAACAATAGAAACGTTGTGGTGTTCAATTCTACAATTCCTATATTTAATAGTCATGCTTTCTGAGCAATATTACATTAGTAAAAACTAATATTTCCTGTACTCATGCCCTTTTAAGAGATGGAGGTGGGGACAGGCTGAAGGGCATAATTACTCAGTGTATTTACAATTTGCTGTTGATTCCACATGAAGCAGCCTTTCAGGTGAACAGCTTTTGTGACAAAAAGTCACAAATGTTGTTCCACTGAAAATAACCATCTTCAAGCATCTCCTGAGAAGATTATATATAAGGTATATGCATAAAATAAGACTCTTCTCAGAATTTAGTATCCCAATTTCAGAGGCAGCCTTTGAAACTGAGAAAAAAAAAATAAATCATAAGAACCAGACTGTCTAACTCAGGTGCCTCAGTGAAATTTAAAAGTCATTTGCATTTCTGATTGACAAAATGAAATCTTGTTTTCATGTTGTTGTACTGGCTTTCCTGGAAACAAACAAACCAGTAAGAATTACATTAGTTTCACTTTCAATAGCCTATCTACTTGGCATGCATTTTTAAAAAAAGGTGATTGCTATTTAGTTAACAGGCATTTTATGGAATTCTAACAAACTTCCAATCACAAGAGAACAAAAGAAAAAACTGAAAACTGCCTCAAGCAGTATTTAAAATAGCATCATTTTAATACACATTAGTGTAATATGACAGAAAACAACTCTAGAGTTATAAACTTTGTTATACTTTTATAATATTTTAAAATTTAGAATAGCATTTTACAGCTCTGATAAGAAATGTATGTCCTGTATGCTTATTCCTTTTATTATAATTTTAGAATATAAGCTGCCAAGATCTTAAAAATTAGGAAGACACCTAACTTAGATGCTCAGACTACCTAAATCATCATCTCTGGAAGGAATCCTACTACACGAAGAAAGGCAGTTTCATATTTTGATGCTAAGGCATACAAAAGTTACCTGAATTAAGGTCTTATTCTTACTAAAGATAAGCCAGACAAGTTCTGTTTTGTACAACAAACCCTTCAGATGACTAAGAAACAAATGCCAAGTTCAGGAGTAATGAGGTTAGAACACAGTTGAAATAAAAAAATAAAACTCAGGTACCGGCTCCCATGAAAAACTCTTCCTCCGCCTGCTGGAACAACTGGGTCTTTGTAAAAGTTGTTGCAAGTGGAGCTAACACAGAATTACAGCTTAATGAGGTCTGATTGCTTTTCCTTTTACAGGTACAAAATTCACTAAACATTACAAAAGCCATCACCTGTGCTATCAATACAACATGACACAGCTTTTTAATTGGCTGATGAAATTTCCGGAACAAAGGAAGTCTAATTTGAGAAGTCATCCTTAGCTTCCTGTCAACAGCTTACAGAAAGGAGAGAAAAAAAATTGCAGCATTTTTCCATCACAGAGTTCTCTTCAGGATTTTCAAAGGTATGCTGAAAGCCATTAAGAATCTCAAAAGCACAAGCTTTTTACTTGAATGGTTCTGCTTTAACTCTTAGCAGAGGGACTGTCCCAGGTCTCTCTAATTAGATACATGAAATAACCACCAATTACAATTCCACATTCATGATTTCAGCTACAGGACCGCTCCAAGTCATCAAAACCTCCGAATTTTCATTTACAACTTATAAATAAATTTCAAATAGATTAAGTAGAGACAATAAATAGAGCAAAGCAAGAAATACCCCATGCATGAAGTTGAGAGACAGTACAATATTTGCTCAAGTGAATTGCAAAATCAGGAATGAAAGTTACTAATCTCTGCAAAGGGCATTCAATTACGTAAATAGACACCAGAGTGTCTCTTCAATCACAACAAATTAACAGAAACATTTTTAGTATTGCATATGACTGCTGGAATTCAAGACATCCTCCAGTACAAGAGCAAAGCCCATTAAACATGCTGTGCTAATGCACAGCGACACCTGCACAGCAACACATCCCATTTTTTAACTGACAATAACACAATGCAAAAACTAAATAATCGCCCAGCTTATACATCCAATATGTTATCATAAAGAGACAACCTTTCGAAAAACATATTGGAAAAATATTCTTAGTTTGAAGGCTGTTAGCATGGTGTATCTTTACATTTACATTCTCTGCACTGTTTCATTCAAGAAGCCTACAACTTTCAGGCTTCCTCTTCTCTCTGCTGATCCAGTATTATCCAGCTTGTCATACAGCATTATATTTATACCACATTTTAAAATGCAAGACATAACAAGCAGGTGTTTCACTAGCATTCAAGACTAAAGCATACAGTAGGAAAACTTACAGAAAAAACGTAAGGAAGAATAGAGGAAAGTTAATACAGCAGTGCATTCTAAAACTGCAATACCTATTTGAATATAGAAACATTATAGGTTACAGTCCAGATGCAATAAAGAACTTAGAAACTGAAAAACGTTTCAAGATTGGAAAACTGGACATAGATGCTTATTTGACCAGGAGTCACTGTTTGTGACTTTCACATTTCTACAAATACACAGAAATAGAATTATGAGACACACCAGAAGTCAAAGTTTTGTTAATGGTGAAATGTTCAGTGTTTAAGTCAAATACCATCTTAAGAAGGCAGGGTTTCACTTGCAACTAATGGTTTGATCTAGTAAGCATTTTCAAACCACATCTAAAGTTCTAACTGAAATTCAGTTTGACAAGTGAGTTACTACAGAGTACTGCTTTCCATTTTAATATGCAAAACCAAAGGTAATTATCATGAAATGCAAGTCCAGAACGCAACTCACTGTGCCTCAGAAAAATTACCTGCAAGTATTTATCAACTCATACTTTGTTTTGGAAATTAACTTTTCGACAGCTTTAAATCAAACTCATTTTCTGTATTTTCTAAACAATGAAGAAGGTAATGAAAACAGTAAAAGAGATGGGCTTTCAATTTCTTTGAGACCATTCTGTGGGTCCTAAGACAACAAGTTTCCTGTTTTCAAATATCCTGTGGATGAGTATTTAGATTTACATGGACCTGAAGTATGACTCAGTCTTGAATAATGGCAATAAATGAGATCAAGAGACAGGGGGAAGCTGGTGGAAAAGGAAAGGAACTCTTTAAATAAGAATTATTCTAGTCCAGAGCAATTCATCTGTTTCCTTAACAGATTTCAGGTTTAAATAGGAACCTACTACATACACAACTTGAACTAAAAAAGGAAACAAGATTAGACTATCAAGTATTGATGGAAATTGTTTCTGAGGCACTGCATAACAGAAGGAGTCAGTTTGCTGTCAAGTCTTGCCATGTTTAGATGCAGAATGTGCTTGAGAGAAAGCATTTATTTATTAACAAAAAGCAGTATTCATTATTTGTGCTAACAGATGCAGAAAGCCATTAGCACTTGAACTTAGACACACTGAGTAAAAAAAGAATACCATGTTAAATATACCTCTATATGTCTATGGCTTAGCATAGATGGTTAAAAAAACAAACAAAAAAACCCCCAAACACCACCAAAGCAACATA
Organism: Hafferia zeledoni; assembly: GCA_035583235.1. Lineage (NCBI taxonomy): Eukaryota > Metazoa > Chordata > Aves > Passeriformes > Thamnophilidae > Hafferia > Hafferia zeledoni. The sequence goes on along the minus strand of JAWWEV010000083.1, from coordinate 133,214,466 downwards.
GAAACACACTCGCAAAAAAAAAAAAAATCAACAATCCCACACAACTCAAAACACCCTCTTCTTTGATGTAAACCCATTCACTAAGCATGAGAAGATAAGAGATATTTGAGAAAAATGGAGGGGGATAACACAACCAAGAACTCAGCAGCATCATTGTAATTTCTTAGATAATGTATGAAATAAAATTATTGCCTATTCATTTCTAGTGGACACCAGAGATAAATCCTTAGCATAGACTGATCTTAAGTGAAAAAGTATCATTTTTACCGAGCTTTGCCAATGACAAAGGCCTCCCAGGAAGGCAACTGCAGCTACAAGGTACCTCACAAAGAGTTTGTTTCAAACTGAGTAACTATGAATTACTCATCTTTACTGATGGTAATGTTAGATAGTAGTAGATTCTTAATAATTTCTAATAAGTCAATTATCTATTAAGGGTGCAACACATAATTTACAAAGAGCTTAAGTATTTGTTGAATTTTTTGGTCCCTATGTACAATGCATATTTGATCAAACTAATTTTTAATATGATGGCAAGAGTCTTCACAGCTTTGCTACTAGATCAGCTGAGGTTACATGTACTGGATCACCTCAGGGAAAAGCTGCTAAGAAACAGACTATCCTGTAATACAGGCAGAAGCAAGAATACAGATGAAAGACAAGCGAGTTCAGAGCACAAGTTCAGTCCTATTCATTGATCTATTTAATAAACATATAAACCAACCCTTACTACATGTTTCATATGTTACTGATATTTGCTTTTGCTTATTCCTTCTTCCCATAACATTTTTATTAACCAAAAAAAAAAAAAAAAAAAAGAGCACAATGCTTCCTTAAAGCCTCTTGGTAAGAACCTGCATCTATTAACACAGAACAAGGAAAAAAAGCTGCCTTAGAGCAACCACACCTGGGTTACCCATTAACCCTCACACTTGTTTCTCTAGTTTTAAGATATTGTACAATGATTACAGAAGAACACTTTTTGGAAAAGAAATATACTTCACTACCCTCATCTTTTGGTCAACAGTATTTTGTGATGTATTTGCACATCAAGATTTTGCTTTCCACTTCCCTTCCACCCCAAATTCTCCTGTCCCTGGGATCTGAAGAAGGCAGTTTGTTTTTCAGTCCAATATCTACAAAAATGTTTCAATTATAGTCTTCAGCTGCTATCTTAGACTGCACCTGGAGCAAAAACTGACAGAGGAAAAGCTTGTTGGGTTAAAGGAAGGAAGTATATTGATTGAAAATAATGACTGAAATTCAATAGGAATGAGTTTGACAACAGCTACAGTTCCCTGTATTTACTGATACTTTTTTGCATATATTAAAAGCCACTAAACACATTTTTATGCAATGACAAGTTGAACTGTCTCATACTGTCAAATATTTCTGATTAAAAATTTAACTTTTAAACAAAGCTTTCAGATTTGTGCAAGAAGTCACACATAGGAAGTCATACTACTCAAGTTAAAATGCACAGAAGACCACATCAGCATATTTCTTCTATTTTCTTTCTATTTTTCATATTTTCTTTCTATTTTTATAAAGTTATCCACCTCATTAACACACTAACTTCTAAATACTGAAAATTACTATTTGATAACTAAGAAAACCAAGCTTGACATACTTTGACATAGCAAATAGAAATCACAGTATTTTTGAAATATGTTTTCTATAACTGTTTCCAGAGAAGACCTGAATAAAGGCTTAAGCCATAGCCTCACCCTATGGTAAATAACTTAAGGATTTTAATATTTGCAGAAAATGGATTGTCTCAAATATCTTCAGAAATAGCTTCTAAACATTTACAACATTTCATCATGAATAAAAATTTTCACTATTTAGTCTGTGGATATTATTATGTAATTATATTAAGATGCTAAGTTACTGAAGAGCTCATTATAAGAGAGACACACTGTTCTTTAACTGTAATATTGATCACTTTTCACTGATATCCATGTTCCAAAAGGCCAAGTTTTAAAACAAATACTTATAAGGGCTTTGAGGAGGAGTCAACACCAAAATACACTGCTGGTATACACACTCAAGCAACACATATGCTGAAAATATGAAGGTTCAGAAGACATGTTTTTATGATACTAATTTCAATGTCTCAAAGCAAAAATTGTTCATGCAAAAATCACTGAGCTGAAGAGAGTGTTTTCTAACCACAGCCTAATACTTCACCTATGTAAGTTTGAAGTCAGAGTTCTAAGATTCTACATTTTAGAGCTAAGCAGAAAACTAATACTTGTAGCTAGGACTATTGCAGTTCTTTAAAATTTCTTTTACCCTCTACACAGACTTCCCTAATTTCTACGTGCTCCATTGCAGGTTGGGGGCAGGAGGAAGAAAAACAAAAGATTAGTCTACAGTCAGAGATAGGAATGGCTGTCCTGAGAATCAAATTAAACAGTGCTGACGGGATACTTCCACAAGATATATATATATATGACAAGAATCATCAAACTTTTGACCAACACTTGAATGTACAAGACTACAAGTGCTTTAACTGTATGTACATTACAAAACAAAACCATGTATAGACATGTAAAGATGTGTCCATAGAAACACAGTGGACACAGATTCACATGAGGGAAATGTTTGCTATAAAAAAAAATTAAGAGACAGGTCCAGTTACAATTTATTTCTAGAATTCATTCAACAGCATCTTAATGCATGAAGAAGTTAACTGAAAAATTAATTACTGAACTATTGAAACAATATGTCATTAATATATGTTCCTTTCCTTCTGCGTTACCACATCCCTTTTTTTTGAGTCTTACCAATAAATACAGAATATTCTAGATACAGGAATAATAAATAACAGAAAACTATCAGTTCACTAGACTGAAAATTACATCTGCTTCAAAAAAATTACAACTTCTTTTGCTGTACTCACAGTCCTTTCACTTGGGAGTTTCAAGTTACAATTTGCTCCACACAAAAATGACTTGTAATTGTGAAATGTTGCCCTGACCAGATGTTAGAGCAAAGCATTAGGATGGAATAAATTAAATAGTCATGATCATAGTAATCAGACTAATATAGCACATTGCTTTTGTTTTTCTTGAAAAGTATTTAACACTTTTTTTGGATGCTTTCATAGGAATATATTAAAATAATATTTGACACTGTTCTTTCTCCCTTACCTCCCACTCTTTAGCAGCATCTTCAGTAGTAGATTCTTCACTAGTTTCAGGCTCTTCCTTCTTTTTTACCACTATAAATCCAGGTTCCCGAAGAGACTCCCCAGTATCTTCTGCATATATCTCTGGACTCCACTGGATAAAGAAGACATACAAGTGATCTGTCCTAGAGAAGTCAAGTAATGATAGAGAGAAGAAAAGTAAGGTAAGTGTGTGATCATTTGGATCATGTCTAATAATATGAAGTACTTAAAGTGAAAATACTTACTACTTCATGATTTACTAGATATTAGAGAAACATTTGAAAAAACTAGTTAGCTCTTTTTTTTTTTTTTAATTGTATGAAATTGACATGGGAGGAAAAACAGGAAGCAAGCTGAGCTGGCAATGATTTAGATGCGATTTCATATGTAAGTACAGGCTTTCAACCACTTGGAAACCTCTGCTTACAACTGAAATAATTGCTAGTGTTTTATTTTGGAAGGTTTTTTGTTTTGTTTTGTTTTTTTTTGTTAGAGTGACATAAGAACAAAGAGAATTGGAATTTAAAGATGTCTGCATGTCTGTCTTCCCTGCTCCTGAAGAAAAGCTGTACACTCCCAAGACATACAACCTAAATTATACAGAGTGTGAGAATTACTACAGACATGAGGAAATAAGACTGAAAGTATGCACGTGTATCTCTCTCTCTCTCTCTCTCCCCATATATATATCTATCTCTAAATCATAAACTACAGACTATTCTGACTGCAGTAACTACCAAGACTCAAGCTACCTCCTTTTAAGTTATCTGCCACAAATGGAAGGGTTCTCCAGTTTGAAAGAGCAAAATGTCCAAATTCACAGAAAAAAAGTTATTTGCAATCCTAATGGATATCAGTCTGTACTGTAAATATTTCCTGCAGGTGCACAGATAGAGCATTCAGGACCTGCAATGAATCCATTAGTATCTCTTCATCACGGAAAAGAGATTCAAAACTAGAGCTTTATGAATCTGGTAACAAGAATTTGAATATTCCTTATGTCTCTCTTCAGAAATGTTCGCTTCAGTGAATCTGGATACTGGAGTAGCATGAAGAACAATATTTGAATGTTTGTTTTCCCCTCTCCTCTGAATACTGGAAGAACAGCAAGAGATGCAGAGCAGTAATATCTCAAAAGCGCAGTTATATTTTTCGTGTGCCTCTGCCTAAAGGGATGCTGCACACAGGTGTGCAGTAATAGTCTCTGAACAGGGTCAGTTATTCCAAGTCACTTTTGATAAAATTAAGGTTCCTGGACAACATTGGTGAAAAGAAAACAAAAGCAATCAAGGCAGTAAGAAAGAATAAAACATTTTAGATGCATAAAATTAGACAAATTCTATTACAGAAGTCAAAACAAGAAGGTGCAGACTCTTCATGCACTGCATGAGGTATCAATTTTGAGATGTCACAAGTAGAAAAATAAAAATTCTGATTTTAAGTTCAAGAACTTGGAATTGTGTATAATTATAGCAGCTAAAAAAAAAAGCACATAAAACTTGACACTTAAGGAACTCATAGACACTCCTTCGCAAACTAGCTCATTTGAGATTAGGAACACTGAAATAAAGCAGGTTTGTCAGATACCTACTTTTCTCTCTTACCACGAAGTGACAAAGACAACTGGATTGACACTAAATATTTTGACCTATGCAGAGTAGCACTCAGAAAGGTTAACACCAATTTAACAAACACCCCAATTTGAGGAAATGTGACTTTTTGTGTACAAAACCCACAGGACACCCATTAAATGCATAAAGAACTGATACTATACTCTCATGCAGTTAGAGAGAGCGAGCCTTTATAGGCAAAGTAATTTTTTAAGGAGATCAGATACAGACTGCAAACTAAGAACCATTTCTTCCAAAATAGGTGATAAATTTTGCTTTATGCTGAACATAAGTACTTGCTCTGCTACATCAGAAAGTGAACCAAAGAGACAATCATTTTAATTAACTGAGCTGGACATCATTACCATATGTGAAATGTTTATCTGTTTTCAAATTAAATATGGCACTAATAGAACAAGCAAATTTGAGTTGACTGTAACCATAAGACGACACCTGGTCCAGACAGGATTAATTACACCAGAATTGGTGGGATAAGACATTTGACTCTAGAATTTGCATAATCTCCACCACTTAAGAGGAAGCAGGGGTGATGTTCAAAAGTGGGCTAATGATGCAGTAGCATAGACTCAATTCTACTTGCTGGATAACTCAAATACTTTGATGTGACTTCAGTCCATTACACATTTCTATTCACAGTGGACATGAAAAAACCTCTAATGTCCTTCTTGCTGCCACCAACATAAATATGAAATGATTTTATGTTTGTAATCAACCTTTTCTCCTTTAGATTAAAGAACCCCACTTACTTCTAATTTTCTTTATATGTTACACTTTCTAGGCATTAATTAGTCTTGCTGTTTTCCTCTGGCTCTCTCCAATTGATCCATATCTGTCCTCAACTGCAGTGCCCCAACTGGACATTCTATGCCATTCAGCTCAAAAGAAAAGATGGAAAAGTGACTTGATCATTTCGAGTAGGTATTTAAACAAGGTAGCTGATAGCTTTTTGTTTCTTTCTTGTCCCCCCACTCTTTGACAAGGATGTAATACCCCCCAAAAAATCACCTTCAAATTGAAAATAAGCCACAGCTTTTTAGTAAAGATCATTTCAGAACACAAGATTGTACCAGTAAGTGAGCATGGACGTCTCATGTCTGAGTGCAACAAATTTAGATATTTTTTCCAGCAGACATGATGAAGTTGCTTCCTGTAAAGGTTTTAGGTTCCATATATAACGATAAGATAAAGGTGCCCCAGCCAGCTTTTCTGAACTCAGAGCACTAAGAAGTAGACAGAACTCTTAGAGAGTTTCCAAATAACGGAAAGCACAGGTAATGACAAAAACTTTGTTGCAAAACTCACTTCCTCCACCAGACATCACTGACTTGAATCTTTCTTTCAGTATTTACTTGCTACAAACAAAAACCTAAATAACATCATGAGAAACAATTGCTGAATCTATAAGGAATTCAAGCGAATCAGTAAAATTTCAGTAAGGTAGTGAGGTATCCCAGCAACAAATACAAGCCAATCAACAATATCTTCAGATGCTGACTGTTTTTTGTGATGCTTTACAGATATAGTCAATGAAAAATTTTGAATGACACAATAAAATAAAGCTCAAAGACCTATTGCAATGTGTTGACTTTTACATTTACCTCCATCTTACCTTTCTTGTGGAACAGCAAACCAGTACTCATGTTTTTTGTCCCTCTGTGCATACTGTTGCATTGATGCACTTGCTTGAGAAACAAATGTTTTTCTCATGGGTTTTCCAACCCTGAGAAGCAGAAACTTGTGAGATCGATGTCTTCTTTTTTCTTTTGTAATAGAAGACCCTATTGATAAAGCAAAAGTAAGCTAACCACAATGTACAAAATAGCTTAACAAAATTACTAACTAATTGGGCAGTACAGATATGTAAGACATTTGTATAAACAAGCAGTGGGAGATGGAATAACGTAAGTAGTGATAATTACTTGCCTATTACGTAAATTGCATCAGCAGAATTTATGTCAGGGTACAACACATTAAATAATTCCAATATTCATTTCTGCTTCCCTTTGCAGATCACATTACAATAGTATTTCATCCATGCTTGAAAAGTACTCAGAAGGTAATCTCAATGCATTCCCCTCAACACTGAATCAGACAACTCCCAGCTATTAGACATATATCTCACATACATGCGAAAGAGACAGGGTTAAATAAATACTTTGGCTTGATTCACACATGTTACACCTGTTCATTAGTCACTTTTTGTTTACAACAGAAAAAGTTTAGCACTACTAACACAGGATTAAGATGGATTTTACTTTGTTAGCTATATCAAACACCTCAATGGTATGAACATGATCTCAGGAGGAAGTATACACTGTATGTTGCAGTACAGGTTTTTCCCTCCAGTAATATACTTCATTGAACTAATAGAATAATATGATTACCCTTAAGGTCTGAATTGCCCAGTCAGCACAAGGTAAAGGAAGAAGGCTTCTTAAAATTGATTTTTTACTTGATTAATTGCTCAAATCCTATAGCCACAAGAGGCTTTCATAAACCAAGGAAGGAAAATGTAAACATAAGAGCGTCATCAGTTATGACAACAAAGGATTTATCCTACCTCTCGTATTACATGTACATGCAGATTATATTCCAGTTTTCTAGGACGCTCATCTTTCCTTTACAGCTGAAGTTCTCCCTCAGCGTCTATGTAGACCAAAGATTCACTAAGCTTCTTGATCTATAAACATTGCAACTATGTTTTCCTCAATCAGGTTTTCAACAAAGTTTAGAATAGCACTGTTCCACAAAAGAATATTTTTCCCCAGTAAATATTTAAAAGTGAGCCTCCTTATTTTCAGTCAACATTTTAGAATTATGCCTGCTGTATACAGTATGGTGAGTTAGGCATAATATGCATTATTTCCAAGTATTTTATAAATGTTTAAGCTCAAAGATGAATTTCCAGATTGAAAAGAAAACACTAAAAGAAACAAAAAAGCCTGTTTCATAGGACTGGCACATGAACACTGTGGCAGTGTTAGAGAAGTACTCTTAAAATGATCTATATTTGGTATTTTGGTCCTTCAGATGCAGCCCTTTAGAACTTCTCTGAGCTCAGAAAAGTAGCATCATAGTTCCAGCCAGCAGACAGAATGAAAACCAGCAATTTTGCCCTGACCCTAAGCCTCAGAAATTATATTTAAGATGCTCTTTTTTTGGTGTATTTCTCATATATTTTTTTGCATATTTGACACAGGTTTAAGGAGAAAAGCTTTCAGCAATGGCTATTGTGTGTCTTATGCTTCTTATTTTCCCTTTCAATCTCTGCAAATGTTCAGCTAAGCAGCAAACAGGCATGTTATCATTAATGGTATTTCAGCTTGTTAATACACACAGAAAACTATAGACCATTACAATTTTTTTTCAATGTATCAACTACATCTACCTTAATTTCAGCCCAATGGTTAACATAAGTGTCTGTTAAAATAGGAGGGATTAACAGAGACCTGGGTAATAAAAAATTAAAAATAGATACAAGGGAGACCTTTTCAGTTATTCTAGTCTACTCAAAATTATCTACTTGCATTGCATCAGCTGTTTGATATTAAGAAATAGATTATTAATTCCAAACTCAGAAACATTTGACCTCTGCAAAGATGAAGAAATAGTAGTTCCCGAACACCTAAATGCTCCAAACTCCCACAAAAGAGAAAAAATTCAACAAGGTTCTTGCTATATAAGAGATAAAAAGACTATCCAGGTATCTTAATGATCCAAAACATGTAGTATGACTACTTCAGAGTTTTATTCTGAAACAGGATACTTGACAGTGTTTATGGTATTTTAAATGACTTAGTATTTTTAGTGACCTACTGTTAATAAATGCGTCATTTTCAGTCTGACAGCTTTCAAGAGTTAAACAGCATATCTGTTTTTACCTTTGTTCTATTTAATTGTACCTGTAGAAGATTCACCAAATCTATCGAGACTGAGAAATATTAATTCTTAATTTACTGGTTAATTTGTGTACTGCTAATACAATGTGCAAGAATAACAAACGTACAATTTCTGTCGAAGCTGAACTGAAGTAATTGGTACAAATCTCCAAAAATTATTTTTTTTTCTTTCTACTTTGCCTCTCAAACTTCAGCAAGGCTGTAACAGGGTATGCAGGTTTCTAGCCAGCATTCTTCTGTGAGACTGTGCAGAATGTGCAGATCACAACACATAAAAAACCTGCAGACACTCAATGGTAATGTATTTTAGAAAACAAAAAAGGAAAGTATTTAATGCAACTGAATTATAAATAATATTCAATTGCAATAAAAGCAGCAATTGTGGCAAAGAACACTAAGTATTTGCATCCCAACCAGCCATATTTATGCTACCTTTATATCACAACCAGCACCTACTGCAAGCTGACATATTTGCCAGAAGAATGACTTTTATGCCTTAAATATTAGAAGCAAACTTATCACAGAATGATGCAACCATTCATCTGCTTCAAATTTCAAAATTCAGGTACTTCCTCAATGGAAGAAAAAAAGCAAAGACAAAACTAGCAGAAACTACTATATCAGATTCTGAAGTGTAAGACAAATTTGCCAGCCAGAGACTATACCTCTCTATTGAATATAATTTCAACTTTTAATTAACATAAATAATTTGCCCTTCAAATGAAATTCTTCAAATGAACTATTTTTAATGTCTGTCATGCACTAATAGACTTCTTCTAGTCCACAAAACATTGCCAATTAAAACAACCAGCTTATTTACCTCCACTAGTAAGATAAGGCACCAGAAAGTGACAAGAAATTTTTTAAAAACAAAATCAAATACACAGAGAAGCACATTTATGTTGCTTAAAGGCACAGCATTTTTCTGTATGAAAAGACTTCAACAGACCTTCGAGATAACTTCCAGCTAGTAAAGCCCAGCCCTGGTCTTTGCAGAAGAATAAAGGTACTCAGGAATAAAATCTAGTTGTTTCCCATATCCATAGCATTAGTTTCTTATCATCTAGCTCTTACTTGTCCTGAGAAATGCTTTTTGGGTTGTCATGGGTTTGGCCAGGTGGGCTAAATTTAGGCTTTAAAGTTCAAACTAGGCCTGAAAATTGTCAGGTGACTTGAGCTGGGCTGAGCTAGCTAACAGCTGACTTCTTTTA
>JAWWEV010000083.1:133147772-133204450 GCA_035583235.1 Hafferia zeledoni | reverse complement strand
CCTCTCCCTCTTTCTTTCTCCTTTAGCTGGTTGAGAAGGGGGGGGGGGACCCTTTTCACTCTGTCTTCGGGCAGTTGGCATTTTGCCAGCTCAACCTGAGACATGGGCACTTAACCTTGTTTCTAGTTGCTATGAAAGTATGACAAGATGCAAGTGAAACAAAATTCTGTAAGTATCACACCTGATGTAAAGACTTTGGCATTTGTTGCTCACACTATAAACCTTAACCACAAGGTAGACAGGCTATAAATAACCAATTCATTCCCTGAAATGCATTCACATGCATGCACACTGGGATCAAAATTTAAGTGACAGCTAGCTGATTGCTAAAGAATATTTTTAATTGTGAGCTGTATAGTGACCAATGCATCATAGACCTGATTTTTATAGGCTTGTTTAAAATTCCCCTACAAAGATACTGTGATTTAATATAACCATAGATATAATTTCAGTTAGGAAAAATTATAGTAACGAAGCTCAGTTTCCTGAGCAGTATTCTCTTCACTAGTTTATGTGGTTTAACTCTGGCATATCTTCAAGCCAATGAAAAATACAAACAATACATGGGGAGATGTGTACACTGAATGAAAACAAACCACAAAACTTCTGTTGAACTGAAGGGTGATACATTGTAAATCCAAAGGCTAACGCTGTATCCATAAATACCCACTGACTCACCTTCTAACCGTCCATCTCCTGCAGGTACAGTTTTCTGACCCATTTCTTTATGTGAATCCTGTTGCATGTTTTCTCTTTGTTGTTTTGTTTGTTGCATAGTGTGTGTCTTCCAGAGTTTGCGAAGTTCTTCAACTTCTGCCTCTGAGTCTTGAGTTTGCTCTCCCTCTACTTTTCCTTTGCTAGCTGCTTCTTTCTGTTGAGACTCTGCGGTATCTTCACAATGTGGAGATTCCTCTTCATTATCTGGTTCTTTTCCAAGTGAGGAATCTTGATCCTTTCCAACTTCTACCTCTGTGCCACGCTCCTCACTACTGTGTGATTTTTGTAAAGACTGCTGGGAGACATCTGCAGTATTTTCACTAGGTTCTCGTCCTCCCTTAATAGACATTTTAGCACTTTCTGAACTTAAGTGGGTTCCAAACTGTTTAACACCTACAGCACCGGGCTTTAAGTCACTGGCAGCTTCATTTGAGTCTGAAATGACTGTTAAACATTCAGCACTAGTCTGGTTTATTGTTTGGACAGATTCTGACGATGCTCCAGAAGATTTTTCTTGTCGAAGCTCATCTGAGGAAACAAGTTCCTCACGTATAGGAGAGAGTTCTGATTCTGTGAATACGTCTTCTGAAAGAGACTCCTCTGTGCTCCTTGGGGCAGTACTAGCACTGTCATTGCCTGTATCCTGAACTCTGGAATCCAGTTCATCTGTATTGCTCTTCGCAGCTTTCTTGGAATGGCAAAGTTCTCTTACTGACAGCTGTTCTACATCTCTATTGGGCAAAAAAGAACATTGTTATAACAATTACCTTTTATACCAAGCTTATTTCTTTATTAAGTTTTGGTTAAGCTCTTAAAAGAACAAAATCCAAAAAACAACTAAATCCAGAGCATTAGTAATAAACAAGCATAAAATATAACCCTGTAACAGGAAACATGGCAGACTTTTTGCCAGCATGACGGGACTTCCCAAGGTTGTGACATTACTTTCACAAGGAGCTCTCCAATGAAACCAACTAGATTGTCTGAGACCTTTAAAGTGTAAAAATAAAATAAAAATTCAAGTACAAACAACAAAAAGCTACACATAACCATAATCTCTAAAGGCAAAAATCATTAAAAATCTTTTTTGTCTACCAAAGAAGCCAGTACAATTGTACAGATCTGCCTCACTCCATGAGGAAGTTGTCACCTAGCTCACAGGTAAGAAGTGAGTGGCAGAAATCATCTGGTCTAATCATAGCTAAGACAGTCAATGCAGAACAACAGGAACCACCAACATAGATCTTACTATTCTGCCTACAGGAAATACCTAAAACAGGGATTAGTGTCTTTAGCAGCTACCCAACTTTGAGGGTACTCTGACTTGGCAAACTGAACCCCAAACTACTTAGTACAACTGAAGATGTTGATAAGGAGCATAATCAAAAAGCAAGTATTATTTTCCCCATATTAAACAGTCTCTACTTAAACCTCCATTTCAAGATAAGCTAACCAGAAATTCTGAGTTTTAGAAGAGAAGGACTAGAAAGGTACTGTGAACATGCTCAGAACTTTCTACAAAACTTTATTCAGTTAGGTCCTATTACTGAGACACCACTGAAATTCAGAATGTTTTTGCAAAGCATATGCACCCTCTCTTATCCAAGTGTTAAGATGGAACTGATACTACACTTTTGCTGATGGAGTCATTCGGCTTACAACGCATGTAGATTAGACTTTAGAATTTACTGCCTATTAGATTGGGCCATTTCCTTGATTTTTCAGGATTGTGCTAGTAGGTGCTCTTATACAAGCACTATGTAAGGTTCGTGAAATCTGTAAAACGCCTGTATGTCGTCCGATCCATTTTTTTGTCCTGTTTCAGTATACATGTGGCTTATATATGGAAACCATACAACATGCAATTGCAGTTTTAAGAACTAAAGAATCCACCAGGTTCATGATCATTTCCCATATCAACAATCTGAATACTAAGATTGTTTTCCCAAGTTTAGAAAGGTTTGACAGTTGGCAAATTTGACAGCTGGCAAAATTGGGAGAGGAGAATTAATTTTAACAGTGGAATACTTAGGAAAAAGAACAGTGAGAAAACATGACTTAAGTCTCAAATACCTCAAGACAGTGGTCTAGACAGATCTAGCTGTAGCTGTTGGGACTTCTGTGTTTACAGATTTAAGAAATTTAATTTGTTATTTTCCCTCAAATTTACAAATGTGCCTCAAATTTTTATGAGGTTAAGGTACAAAAATGCTGGGATTGAAGAAAACACAAGAAGTTAGTATTCCATCTAATAATTTATAAAGTTGAATGGAAATATAAATCAATTTGGACATACAGGCCTCTGAGCACACTGTGTGACCTTTAATTAACTAACATGTTTTTATTCCATATGCATTCATATTATAAACAAAACACATGTGATACAGGAGTACAAAACCAAAAAGGGCATGATTTGTAAGTCATTACTAAGTCATTAACAAGCTCAACATGCCGGAAAGACAACCCACTTGTTTTGCAACTGTGATATTATGATTCAGACAGGTAGGTTAAAAAAAGTCATCAAATTTTCATTATCTTTTTCCTTCCACTGTGTATCCATTGAAGTAGGAATTGTGAGCAACTTTTTAAAACTCAGTTTGGAAAATAAATTTAAACAATCATGCTGATGGCATCATCATTCTATATCAAAACCCCCAAAGTCGCAATAAGGTGTAGCAATATGTATTTCAGTTGCTCTTTCAAAAGACACATGACTTCAGGCAGCCAAGATACCAGTTCACCACCAGATTTATGCCAGACCTGAGTTTAAAAATGGTACAAGGCAACTTACTACTTCTGGGTGTCCAGATATTTAAGACTTTTGAGAAAGATGTGCTTAGTGCATTATTGATAAGAACTGTAAAAGGGCATTTTTCAGAGTTCTGAGTATCTTCGACCCTTAGTTAAAATAGCTGCATTTTTGAAGGCTTACACTCAGGCAAACAGGTTTACACTCTCATACAACTGGGCAACTCTGCCTTGGTTATAGGTAGATAGACAGTCTGCAAATGTTTGTTCTTTATCGGCTGCATCAGGTAGAGGGGAACAAGCTTGGGGGTGTTTTTTTAATCCTTTTTGGTTTTTAAAGACAGAATTTATCCTACTTCTGAGAACAGTAAAAAAAAATTAGAACGAAACAAAGGTTTTTAATAACGCTGTTAAAGCTGGTTTCCAATGCCTGTCAGGCTAAACACCAGTGATTAAAGCTAACCAATACAAATTCACTGTTTACCCCAAACAAAGCTACATCTAAACGTGAACATGCAGTCTCTCTCCTAGCTAGAAAGGGAAAACATATACTCCTAATCCCATGAAAATATACAAAAATCTTAGAAAATTTACAACCATTTGAGCAACAAGAGTTTGAGAAGCAAGTGAAAAATGGTGAACAATGAAAATTTTACACCTAAGACACTTTTAAGTTTCACTTTTCTGTTTCATATACCAGTTTTTAATTATTGAAGAATCAAACATCCATTACTGTTTTCATAGTGGGGACAGGGCAGAGGAAGTGGTGTGATACCTTTTGCTCTACACTGGTCTTTAGAAGAGACTACTGGACAAAACTACAATCCATGTATGTAGAAGAGGAGTTATTCTGTATCTTATATAGGATGGGAGAACTTCAGGGAAAGCAAGTTTTCTATAGGGTCTTTCCAAGCCAATCTTTGATGTTCTTTCTTAACAAGGCAAAGAAGGAAAATGCTGATTTGCAAGTTTTGTATGGTCAACATATGGCTACAGTTCAGACTTACTCAAAGCTTTACAAATACTATTCTATCTTACATGCTCAATGAATCCTTAATTTTGCTGTCCACAATTTCCTTATACAGAGCAGCTGACATCACTTCTTCCATTGGACACATGATGCCATACTCTTCACAGCCGTTCTCTTGAACCAGAGGATCCATTTTATGAGGATCAAACATTATATTATTTGGCGTCACTAGCAGCACACCATTGACTGTACCCTAAAATGAGAGGGAAAAGAAGCGGTAATTTTTCTCCTTCATATTTCAGCTTATTCTCAGTAGGGGTTTTTCTTGGTAGGAAAGAGACGTGTTCTATTTTTTAAAGCATATTTTTATTTATATTTTAGCAACTTAATACAGTTTCTTGTGTTTTGCAGTCACGTAGAAATGTAACTTTTTCTGAGGAAGCAAATTAATGCCACCTACTTCGCTCAAAGAAAAGTTTCGTTCCTCACAACTGATCAGTAACTGGTTTTAGTAAAATAAGAGAAACCCTTGCACCCTAATAGATACACTAAACAGCTCCTCTGAGGTAAGGAGATACCCTTCCCAGAGAGCCACAGGGCTAAACTGGTAGGTTTGCAAGCAATTTCAAGCATTGTCTATAAAACTTGACTCCTAACACTTCTCACTTTCTGCTGTTTAACTGGAGAAAAAAAAAAAAAGAGACCTTCAAAAATTGTCATTTATCTTAATTTTCTTTCACAAAAGTAACACAGTAGCCAAAGTAGCCAATGCAAGTCATTCTAAGTCAACTGACCTGTTGACTGATCAGAAAAATATATTTATAGAATGAAACTAGAATAAAAGACATTGAAGATATTTTTAAAGATGCAACTTTGGATAGATTTAATCATAATGATATTGGTGCAGTACATGAATAGAAGGAGATTTTAAACCTTGAATATAAAATTTTTTAACACTGATACCCATGAACTGTAGGATTATACCAGTGTAAAAATTAAGATATTTACAGTATGTTGAACTTTTTTTAAAACAAAATGTTAGAAACACATTAAAACACCAACACCAGTTGCCTAGTCCAGAAACTTATTTAACTGTTAGAATAGTAGAGTTTGAGCTAAAACTATGAATTGGAGAAAATCTAGCTTTAAGTAGAATGACAGGGATTCTTCAGTTACTGATCTTGAATCCTGAAGACTTTACAAATCTGGACAGACATTCAAAACTTTTGTGCAAGAATTGGAACAGAGTCACTTCATGTGCTGCTGAAACATTTCAGGAAATGAATAAATATTCAGCTTACTGATAAAACATTCACAGTGATTACAAACATTGTGCATTGGGAGGATTGTTTGTTTTCAGTTTTGTTTCAAGAAGATGTATCAGGGCAGCAGGAACTATTGCTACAATCCTTCCCAACTTCAGAAATTTGTTCCCAGGTGACAGTTAATAACCTTTACAGTAGAAAAACAAAGATGCCATATAGTAAAAACAAAAGTGCAAGTTATAAGAACATCCCTCAAAAATAGTTTTAAAGTCTACAACAATGATCAATGGTATCCTTAGTATGGAAAAATGAAAACAGTCTCAAAAGCAGCTCAAGCATTTAGACTTGATTCCTTTCAGTCTTCAGTCGTTCAGTGCATAGTCAGGTTTTATATGTCTCTTTATAGTCCAACATACACTAAAGGTTTGAAAGTCAGCAGAACTTATTTACATCATTTCAAGCTGTTTAAGATACTGACAAAAAACCCCCCAACAAACAAAAAACCTCAAAACTATCACTGGCATATCTTTCTCAGCACTGTATTGAGGAAATAGACTTTCAATGTGCAAAAAGGACGTCCAAGACAAGGACAGTCAAGAGAAGTCAACAATTGTTTATATTCACTGTAGTCTGGAAAACAAATTTAATGTGACTGCAAAAGTCAGTGATTCTACTCAGAACAACTGCTTCTCTTTAAACAAGTATTACTTCTGTAAATTCAGTACATAATTTAAAAAAAAAAAAAAAGCAGTAGCATTTCTATACCTGAGCTCCTTCATTTGATGCCTAAGAATGTAATTCAATGTAATTTTAAAAGGTTTTAGAATTATATAGTCCCTGCTGAGTTACTCTGATCTTAAGTCTGAATATTAAAGTGCCTTTCTCACGAGCTGGCAGGCCTTGTCAAGGCCGAGCTGTTTTTCAGCAGACACCTGCAAGATAACAGAAGACAAACAACAGGAGAAGGCCCAACTGCCCCGCCATGACGAAGGGGGTAGATTGGCAGGACTTTTGGGTGGGCATTAAAAGGAAAACAAGAATTCTGATTGGATGTTAGTGAGGGGTATATAATCCTGAGACTTCCTGAACTAGGGGTCAAACCCCCCTTGGTTTGATTGTGGAAGCTTCTTCTAATAAACCCCTATATCTTTCTCCATTAACTTGTCTTCAGCGTGTCTCTGTTCACAGGGGTACGCAATCCAAGGCATCACATTAATGACCACACAGGAAAATGGAAGTCATAACCTTGATGGCAGCTAGATTAAATGATCATTGTAGGTCTCTTCCAAGCAAAATATTCTATTCCTTCACTACCCACATGTTACATGTGGGAAAGGAATGGAAGTTCTAAATCCTATACAATACCAAGACAGAAATTTGAACAATCATTATAAAGGAAAGATTAGAGCTATCACTGATATGTTCAAACTCAAAGATTAGGCAGTTCAGTAAAACAGTTTTAAGAAGGTTTGAGAGGACTTCTCGTAATAACTTTTCAAAGAGGAGTTCTTGAAATAACTCCATTATGTTCTTGAACACACATGGTTGAATAAAAACTGTAATTCATGATGTATGAAGCTTTTATCATAAAGATAACAATTTTATTTTATTCTTAGTTTCTTGTAGAAGCTTTGAACCTTGTAAAAGTCCTCCTTTTCACTTCATGAACAACGCACTTCGTGCTTTCTGTGCTCTAATTTTCAAGTTGGTGGTTTGGGTTTTTTCAAGCTTTAATATTAGTAATTTTCCTTTACCTACTACTTTTCAAAACAATTCAAGTAAACTAGCACACATGAGAAAGAACCAAGAATTCGCACTTCCTCTACTAGTTTCAGTTTCAATCAAGCAGACTGTTTAAGATACCTTTTTCTGCCTCCAAGGAACATTGCAGCACACTTTTCTACAGAAGCAGCAAACAGTGCAGCTCTAAGAGGGCACACCTACACATGCAGCAAACAGTGAGTTAAGGTGCAGCACACTGGTTACACTGATTTATTATCTGAACAGAACGTGGCATACTCACATGATCCTGTCTTTAACTGTGCTCAACACTCTGTGTCTAACAGTAGCCATAGCCAGGTAGCAAGGAGCAAGTGCAGTGAACAGAGTAAACATTGCCAGGTTCCAGCCACTGCATTTCACAGAATTCCTTGCTGCTTGTCACAGGTGTAACTAAAACCAACTCCAAATACATCCAGAATAAGCAGTCTTAAGTGAGACAGTCTTACCTTAATGAAAGCTCATTTGCATAATTAGATGCACTGAAAAATAGGCTTTCACTAGATTTCAGTTTTCTAGCAACAGCCACAGTGAATAACTGAGGGTGACAACTGAAGCCCTATGAAACAGATAATTCTGAGCTTCAAAATCACTTCCAGACTGGAAAGCAGAGGATGAATCTTTTAAGTTTTCTCTAGAAATCTTTTGAAAATTTATCATCCTGCATTATCAGAAAACTTAACAAGGAGAGGATGAGAACACTCAGAGGACATTTGCATCATGTGTGACATAAAGGCTAAATTACATGCTGAACTTACAAAACCTGGCACTCAGATCTGAGCAAGTTAGCACTCATTTCTCTCCCACCTACCTCCCCAAGTATGGACTGTATGATACTGCAATGGATTATACAACTACACAGAAACAGAATTCTCCATGAAGCTCTTAGAAAATAGGATGCAAAGATGCAAGTCAGAGACAGATGCTGTCAATGTGCCTTGTAGCATTCTACGGAGGAATTCTAGCACGCAAATAATATATTGTAAATTTTAACTCTAGATTATGACTTATCCAGTACAGCCAGTTTAACCTAACAAAGGCTCACAGGCCTCAATTCCTCTGCATCACAGCACTTAAATGTAATGAGTAAAGGTGTGCCTAGGATCAACCTAAAAGACATCACCCACAGAGAAAATGCAAAGAATGAAGCAAACTAACTGCAAAGTAGAACAAAGTAACAAAGCTGTTCCAGTATGTGCCTCATCAACTTGTAACACACAGCTTTTGTCAATACGCATGTATCTGTCAAAAGGTTTCAAGCTTAGACACACAGATTGGCAACTCTTTCCATCAGCCAAAATAAAGAAGAGAAAAAAAAGAAAAAAAGCGGTTTTAGGAGATTCTTACTAATCTGTTTCCCAGTAGGTTATATGAAAACCTATTGCTGAGCAAGACAATCAGCAGTACTTCTATATACACACCCAAACTTCAGGCGAAGGAGGAAGTAGTACACGATTTTTCATAAATAGTGTCTAATAGTAATTTCTCTGAGGTAGGAGAGCAATACATCTTGTTTTTTTTAAGGTGTTCTGAGGTAAAGGTTTTTGATGTTCTCAGTCTCTAAAAGTCTGTGCAAGACTCATGCACCTATGAGCTGAATGGAGATTAATTAAAGTGCCACTAATTTTGAGCCATTTGTGTAATGACACTACTGAGAGAACTGTAACTAGTAGTTCAAAGAAAAAAAAAAAGATTTTCTATCATACTACACCCAGCGGAGAACAATACAGAATTGCTTGTTTACAGATCAGAGGTTTATTCTGCTTGCCCTGTTCTGCTTTAAAGGGAAACTAAAAATGGAAGCAAAGCTATGTATTTCCTTATAGTATAAGGCATATTCTTCTACACTGTACATAAAGAAAATTACTTATTAGATACTAACATAAGGAACAAACAGACCTCATGGCCTCAACACAAGAGAATTATGTATCAGTGTGGCATCAGGGACATTTGTCACCTATCAGCTGCTTTTGCATCATGTCCTTAAACAAGTGGCCTGGGGAACCCAAAGAAAACAAGTGACTAAAGAAAAAAAAAAATATTTATATAGACATATACAGGCACATAAACTGATCCATCTACGACTAAATTTTACTGCATTGTTTATGATTTAAATATGTTTTATTGTTATATCCCATATAGTAACACCTGAAGGTTTCAGTACCTTGCCATTAGTGATGTACTTGCAATTTATTTTTAGAAATTTCTCTGTAAATGCTTCCTCCTCTTCGGAGGTTGATGATACCACTCTTGTAGGACGAACACATGCATGTGCTGGTGAAGCAGCTGACTCTTTCTGTTGGACTCCATCTGGATCCTAAGAGGAAATACAAAAAAAAAACCAAAACAGAACTTAAGAACTTGTCTTTCTAAATACTTTTAGAAAATTTTTGTTGTGCAATCTTTTTTCTTTGATGTGAAAACAAACGTAAAAATAGGGTTCCAAATCCACTCCAGTTTGAAGTACTGCTTTGATCCGATAATTTCTATAAAGAACAGCTCAGCCAGCTCCTGATAAAAAATACACCTGGGCAAAGACAATCAGAATTACCTAGGAAAAAACAACAAAATAACAATCAAAACCCCTAAGATCCCTCAATATTCTGTCACATGCAAAATTAGAACAGAAGTTTGCAGAAAGGATTCTTTTCCAACTTCAACAGAAGTCCTGTTAAAGGTCTACTGTAATCCCTCCATAATATTATACACTGCTTCAAGTTGGAAGGTCAGCTAACTCCAGCCTTGTGCTCAAAAGCAGGTCTAAACCTACATTAGATCATGCTGCTCATGGCCCTTCGAATTGATTTTAAATCTTTAAGGCTGGACATTCCACAGCCTTTCCAAGAAACCTGCTCCACTGTTTAGCCATTCTCATTGTGAAATATATTCTCTTGTTATTTGACTAGAACCTCTTGTGTACCAACTTGCAGCTGTTGCTGGCCATAATTTTACTATGAACTTGTGAAGACCTTTACTCTTCTCACTCTTATCTGTAGGTAGTACAACACTGAAATTTAGTTTTCCATCATTATTTTCTTATCCAGCAAAACAAAGTCCAAAAACCCAAAACTAGAACAGCCACAGATCTCAGCCAGCCAGTCCTTGTGCCTGATACACTTCTATTCTCTGATCATCTTAATGGCCCTCCACTGGACTCACTCCAGCATGTCAACTTTTGTGCTGAAGGTGCCAGAAGGGGATACAACACTGCAAGTGAAGCTTCACAAGCCCACCTTGCCTTAACCTGTTGGTATCACTCTTTCACCTGCCTCCTGGTATGTGATCAAACTGCCCTATCACAAGTAGACATTGTTCAACATCTCCACCAGGACTCTAGTCTCAATCTCTCCTTGGCCCTCAGTCTTTCTCTGCAAAGCTGCTTTGTAGCTAGCCAACCCTCGCCCTGTACTGTTACATGGGCCTCTTGTCTGTCCCAGGCAGGTCTTAGCTGTTCTTGAACTTCACGAGGTTTCTGTTACTTCATCTCTCCAGACTCTTGATGTCTCTGATGAGCAGTCCTTGGCCCTCCCTCCGCTGAAATGACCACATCCCCATATGTTTGAACAGCATCATCCCAACAGGGACCTTGAAGGATTTGAAAATCACCACCACCAAAGAAAACAGTGTCCAAGATAGGCAGGATAGACCTCTGTGTAACCTGGTCTAGTGGAAGGTGTCCTTTCCCATGGCAGGGGGAGTTGGAGCTAGATGATCTTTAAGGTCCTTTCCAACTCAAGTCATTCTACAATTCTACAGAAAAATAAACAATCACACACACATATTGAATAAGATCCTGGCAATTTTTCCAGCCCATTTTTTACTCCACCCATTCAGTTCACATTTCCCCAGCATTTTACCAAGGCTGCTTTGGGACAGTGTCAGGGTAAGAAACATACACTGCTCTTCCCTCATCTACTGAGCCTATCATCTCATCACAGAAAGCAATCACTTTTGTTAGGCATGATATAGCCTTGGTATATTCACTCTGTTTCCAAACATTTTTGTCATTTACAAGCCTGAATGCATCTTTCAGAGGATTTCTTTCACAACCTTCTGGGAATATAATAAGAGTTATCTATCTTGCTGCCTAACAGTATATCCAACTAAGTAGTGAACATGAAACCCTACCAGGGACAAGCCAGATTGACAAAAAAAATTATATCCAAATAGAAGGTACACATATAGTAGACCAACTGCACCAATGACTGTTTTATAGGCACAGCAACCCTGTTTAGGGTCTCAAACACATTTAAAAACTTCCATTTTATAGACAATTTTAGTTATTAATATAACTATTTTTTAAAAATGTGGACTCCCAGATTTCCTTTGGTTTTCTGCTTTCCTGTACAGTTCTATTCACTAGTACAGACTGCAGCTGAATGCCTTTAATCATATCCAGGAACATTACACACAAATGTTTTCAGTTCATTGCTTCTCTGCTACTACTTTGTCCTTTGTCTGCATCTTTCAACTTTCATTAGAAAGCAAACAAAAAACCCAAAACAACCTGTAGAACACTGAACTGAATTTTGCTGAAAAAGTTAATGAAGGTATAATTAAGAAATAAACCTCCTGGAGACGAGTTCTGTTTCTACATACACCTTCCTACAAAAACCTCTGTGGCCACCTTTGAGACACTATAACTTAGCAAGTGGCTGTGAGAGTCCTCAGCTGATCTCCAAGCCCACTGTGACTAAGCTAGCTATTTCTCATCTTATTGACACATGACACAGAAGCAGGAATAATACTGGTGGAAGACTTCCAACTAAATGATGATGCCCTTGTCACTACGTATTATTTTGAAGTGGATTGAAAGCTCCATAGGTAGTGAAGCACATTGGATCATCTCAAATATGTGCCTCAAGACCATTGAATGAAGAGATACTTCAAAATCCCAGCAGAATAAGAAAGGCTTAAAAATCTAAGCTAGTTCTTACATACACAATGACAGTAACTTAGACACACACTGATAGTTTAAGTGTAGCAACACAGAAAAAAAAAAAAACACACTAAAAGACCTGCAGTTCTAACTGGGTGTCTTGGATTGAGCTGGCAAAATGCCAACTGCTCAACACCAAGTGTCAGCCTCCCTCCCTGCACTGAGGAAAGGGAAAAAAACTGGAAAAAAAAATCCCTGGGTGATGCAGGTTGTATCAGCCACATGCTGGTTTGTATTTAGCCACTTGGTTTTGTTAAGCTACTCCAATGTTTGTGAAAACATACAGAAGAACAGAGTATATCATAGCCTATTTTTGACTCAATAGGGGTTCAGATATTTGCCAATGATCTTATTACATATCTACCAAGAATTAAGTGATTTCAACAACCAGAGCAGAGCAAACTCCTTTACATTATACAGGTAGAGGAACATACTCACTTTACCTCAAAAGGTGCTTAAATTTAAACTGCAAGTCTGGAGTCAAAATTGGAGGAGAGTCAAAGAAGACAGGCATCAAGAGAGCACTAGATAATGTATGCTAGTATTTCTGTCATTCATAATGATAGTAATCACCAAAGAGAGAAAAGAAAAACACAAAAGACGGGTGCAGTGATGAGGAACAAAAGCCTCCATAGAAGTTGAGTGCCTTTTGTGTTGCTGGAGAGATTGTCTGAAAAACAAACCAAACACACACATGGAGTCCACACTGACAAGTGAAAGTGATTTCTGTTCTTTGATTTCTTTTGACAAGTATTTCCTCATTCCTTACATGGAGTTCGAAAGGTCTCAGAAACAGAATAATCACTTTATTATACATTGTCACATTGCTCATTTGACTTTCCCTGAAGCATTTAAGAACTCTTTACAATCCACAACACATAATGAGATGCACAAGACAGTTCTGCGACAATAAAGATCAGTGAAATGAAATTTAACACTCAAATTGTTATCACTGGACAATAAACAAAACAACCTTTTGCAGAAGAGGTTTTTAACTTTTTAAATATTTTTATCTACTTAGTTTCTTTTACCCTTTGAAACTATATCTGCTATGTGCATACAGTCAAAAAAAGTTTTCAATAAATTACAGGTATAGTTACATTATGAAGCCTCCTTATCTACTAATTGCTAATGAGTATATACAAAAAAAATCTGCAAAAACAAGGGATAAGATGTTTTCTGACAGAATCAGGTGCAATGTAGAAAAAGCTCTGATTTCTAATAGTAAAACTGGTAATTCTCTCTAGTCACTTCTCACAACATATGCCATAAGGCATGTGTATCCTAGCATTTACAGTCATTTTGAGACTGATAGATACAAAATATATGATAAAAAAATGTATTCCTGCAAACTAGTCTACTTACTGTACTACACATCTAGTTTGCCATAAAACAAAAAAAAAATTACTCAGCACAAATGACAGCAGATATCTTATGAGAAAAGGCATACTATGAGAGAGCAAAAGTACAACACCAAAAGCAAATAGCAATTTCCAGTAGTGGGTTTCTCACAGCCTTTGCGATGCAACTTGAAAATATTTAGCAACAAAGCAAAACCTTTAATTTAAACTTGTGCGGACCAAGTCATGCAAGCACATAAACAAATGCTTCAAATCTCAAATATTCCTCAAGTTTGAGCACACAGAATCCTGAAGTACACATTTGACAGTTTGACTGAGCACTATCAAAATGTGCTATCAAGAAAACTTGCTATTTGAGAGAAAAGGATAGTAACTGGCAAAGCACTAGCAGTGATGTATTAAGGAACATCTGAATAAGGTCATAATTGCATGAACTGCAGAGAAGCTCACGCTCTGATATCGTATCTTCCTGGCTGGAGTGCTCCCCATGGAATTCTGTTGACAGCAAACCAGTGTTACTGGCAAGACTTGCTACTGCAAAGCTATCTCCTGCCCAAAAATTGACATTTGAGCTGAATTACAGGACAGCTTAGACAGCTAAACAATTTTAGTATTTTGAAAGTCTACAAAGGTCGAACTACGAAGCAGAAGTAAGCTATACTCAACTTTGTATTAGCCCTTCACTGAAACAGATTATTTTTTTTTAACTTCATTTTGCTAAATGAAACTAGAAAACCCTCTCCCACATCTCTACAGCGAGCAGGGGGAACCTGAGCATTCTTGTCAATATATTGTTTCTACAAAAACTACCAATAAGATTAGAGACAAATGTTTAACTAGCTTGGGAATGTAAAAAATACAAAAATGCAACAGAAACTCTAAGACTTCAGGGTGCCAGGATGGTATTTTATTACAAACAACTTGCCTTCAAATCAGTTTTCACATAGAAAACTGTCATTTACAAAGATTAAAAGCTTTTATTTACTTTTAAGAAGGTATTATTTTAACTCAAAATGTTACCAAGTACTTTCTCCCCAAAACAAATGGATAGTTTAAGAAGAAAGCATAGCATGTGTAACATTTATCTCACACGGGAAAGTTAATTTCAATTATAACATGTATACCTACATTTACTGTAGCCTTGTCAAGCTCTGCTTCGGATGATGTAGGTGATAGGGGACTTATAGGACTTAGAGAGGGGGAGCTGTCCACACTAGAAATGTAGTCTGGGTCAGGAACATACAAAATCTATAAAGAAGATATAATGTAGTTAGAAGTTAGATATGCTTTCAGAGTCAGTTTAGTTTTCCCATCAGTTCAGGTATATTTGCTATGCTTTCTCAAAATAAGCTACAGAAAACCATTCCAGTTCCCATTGCTTTTAACTGAATTATGAGTTCAGGGAATAAATAATACCATCCAAAGTACTTCTTAATTTTAGCTTTTCAAGTTTTTAAATCTTGATATAATTTTGATTTTCGGTCATAATAATTGAGGAAAAAGTTCAAATAGAAAGCATTAAAGGTATACAGCATGCCAGAAACACATGATAAAACTGTTCAAGGAAGACCTGTCCAATTATTTCTATGTTATTTCAGTCATGCTAGGCATTTAAGCCACCCAGACAGAGTTCTGCAGCAATCAGAAATAAACACAGGATTTGTCAAACAGAGGGCCACTATCAAATGGCCAATGGTTAATTCCATAGCAGACCTATCACATGTTTTCAGGCCCAGCTTTCAAGAATAAATTAAAAGTAAAGGCAAAAATAGGTAAAGAAAGGCAACAGTGACCTGAAATAAGTGAATGATAATTCATATACTGCTGGTGAAGACAGGAAGTTTTCTGAGTAGAACAGAAATACTATTCAATGTATTAAAATAGAATTGCAGGCAGTAATATACAGTTATGGAACATTGTTTATAAGCTGTACCCTGAATATGTCTCCTGAGCTAGAGTTGGTGAACAGCCTGCTATATTTGCAAAGCAACAATTCAGTCTGTACACAAGTGTTATTGCACAATTAAGTATATCTAGTTTTATATCTAGCTTTAAAAGTCCTCTGATATTATGTAAATGAGGCAGGTAGCTTCATTACATGTTCCCTTCTTAGCTAGTTATTTAATAGGTACAAGGAAATTACAAATTAGAGAAAAAGGAAGGACTTTCACAAAACCAATAGGAAAATCAGTAAGAGAAGCACTTTAACACTTTCTCTGGTAGACTTGAAAATATAGGGAAAGAGGTCTTTGTTGGATAAGTAACATATATAGTGTAATAGTACCTGTCCAGGAACGACTGCTCTGGAGAAAAGCTTATTTAATTGAACCAGTTCATTGGGTGTTGTATCAAATTTCAAGGCAATACTGTTTAAAGTATCTCTTGATTCCACCTGTATCAATTGGGGAAAAAACAAACAAACAAACCTGTAAGCAGTTAGTTCAAATAGCAGATTACCAATTTTATATGTAGGTTTACCAAGATTTTGATGACCTTTTAAGTGCTCGTATCTTATGACTGCCCTCCCTCCATCCTCTTAAAAAAACCCCAACCAACCAAGCCACCCTAAAAACATACCTATCCACTACATATTAGTCTACTGCAATCCCATATAAAGACACATGCCTTCCCACTATGCTTCCACATGTTCAGAATTGTCAGTCACGCACTCTGAGCTGTAGGCTCAGCTACTGCACCAGAACTTTTCTGGTCTACATTGCTGGGTACTCCTGGACCAATACAGAACTGACTGGGTTCACAGAACCATTCATTCCCCCTCAAACTCCTCAGTTCTGCACCTACAGTAAAGCTGAAGCAATCTCTAAAACTTGAACACACTTTCTTACTATTGAAATAAGATTCAGTTAGACACTGACTTTGAAGTAAAATCCATCACCAGGAAAATGCAAAAAATGCTGAAGCAAAACAGGTAAACTAGTATGACAGTAGATGGAGCAAAAGCCTTTTGAGTAGGTTATTCCCATGTAAGGAAGGGATTTTTTTCAAGTTTGTATTTTCACCTCCAACTCCCAAAATGTATTCAATATGAACCACCAGAACACAAAAGGAAAAAAAAATAAGTCATTCTGAGAGAGTATTTCAAAATAAAGAATTCACAACTTTAAGAACAATGGAGGTCTGACAAGGGAGCATACAACCACGAAGTTTACTGCATAACAGGACAAGACTTCATAAACACTGCATCAGGAAAAAACAAACCCTACCAGTTAAGGAAAGATGAAGCTATATAATCTAAGCTACATTTGTGTTGCTAAATATAAGTGAAGATTTAGAGAATTTCCTTCCATATAATTTTGTAAAGGTGCACTTTTCAACCTAGATTTACCAAAGAAAAGAGAAGCATTGCATTTAGCTCTTTTAAGATAACTTTCTAATTCTGAGAATTCTTTATACAGGAAGTCAATAAGCTAAACAAAGTAGCAAATATCTCTCTACTAGCATTTCCAGTATGAAAGACTCTATTGTAGTACCTCTTAGTCATTCAGTACTGTACGATCACATAGACATGCAGAAAAATAGGAATATTCTGATAGGCCATGTTTAACTGGTACTAAAGCAGAACTCTGGTACTAAAGCAGTACTGCTCCACAGACAGTAATAAAACTAACCACCAAATCAAGAACAGTAGTCCTTCCATCTGAAGCTCAGCAAAATACAGAAGATTTGCTAAAATAAACTGTAAAGTCAGATTCAAAAGTTTTGCCTAAGCTTGCTCTGACAACTGTTACAGGACAATAGTCAGCTGCTAGGGAGATATTCCCGATGTATTACTTAATGATTGTCTAAAATCTCAGTTGTTTCTATCTTAGATGATATGAAACAAATCAAAAGAATTCAATTAAAGACCACAAAGCTTAAGCCCTTTCAGAGTGCATTCCCTCTTTCCAGCCTTCAGAAATAAAAATATCTGGTGAGATAGCTTGGCGATTAAAAGGTTTATCTCACTGAAGATTAACACAATGGCAAGTATAAGTTTCCTGTTCTTACTTGGCTGTGAAGTTTGCACAGGCAAATTTTCACTTTGCATGGGACTTCAGAGACCAACACAGATACCTTCTTAAAATAAAGACACTCACATAATAGAGACTTCCTCTAATATATTCAAAGGCCTATTTACCAAATAAATTTTGTCTCAGAAAGCAAACTTGCTATACATTAGGAGATAGTTATTTAAATGCTATTCTGAATACTAAGAATCTTACATAAATATGTGGATATTAAAGCACTGTGCTGAATCTTCTTGAAGAGAGGGGATGAAGAACAGTAATTGCATTGTTTTATGATTTTAACAGAATGGCAAGATTTGTTCCAATGCAAGTACACCTTTGAAGAAAAAAATCCTCCACTGGGCTCGTAAACAGTTTGATTCCCTAACACAATCAAAAATGGACTTGAGGAGACCAGCTGGTGCCTTGAAGTCCTTCAATACCTATTGTGCTTTGCTTGCTTCAATAT
The DNA here is from genome assembly GCA_035583235.1 of Hafferia zeledoni. Classification (NCBI taxonomy): domain Eukaryota; kingdom Metazoa; phylum Chordata; class Aves; order Passeriformes; family Thamnophilidae; genus Hafferia; species Hafferia zeledoni. The sequence goes on along the minus strand of JAWWEV010000083.1, from coordinate 133,186,195 downwards.
AAAGACTGAAAGACACTAATTAATAAAAGTGTTAAAAGAAAACAAAGACTGTTTATTCAGCACTGCATAAATTCACATCAGCTCTGCTTTGTACAATAACTTTCGTTGAAAAAGTTCCATAAAATGTAAGTAGCTTTCCTACTCAACAGCAAAAGCCTCTAGTCATCAACTCTTATGCAGACACAAGACCTTATCATCCAGTTACTCCTACCTTATGTAGTCACATACATACAAATACAAGTCTAAAATTCCAAGTTATAGATCTTAATAGATACAGAAAGAACCAGTTAAGATCCTTACCTTCCATTTTCCTTTTCCAATAAAATCCGAAATCAAACACTCCCTTCAAATCATTCTGTCCCCATTTGATCAGAGGTACATCTCACTACCCTTCTCCATTTACAAAGCACTACTTACATACACATATTTGCCAGGTTGCTTTTGCATACCATTAGGCAGAGCTTCAGTCACCACTAACCATGGTTCAAACTGCGTTCATTTCCTCGGATTAACAGCTGGCATAGTTATTTTAAAAACTTATTTAAAATCTAATTCTCTACTGATATTTTAGTCATTGCATCTGAACATTTGGAATTCATCCTTTCTTCCATTAAAAATTATATATCAAATACGTATGAATCATTACTTTTATTTCAGAACTACCAGAAAACAACAATACAACAGTTTAAGAGTATTAAAATAAACAAACAAACAGATGGGAAAACTAGAAAGAAGGGTGAAGACAAAAGGAAGTAGACAACACAATTTCGGTGTTATAACCAAGCCTTTAAAAATACCAGATTATGACTACATTTACTAATTGTTATTAGGACTAATTTATATAATACACAACATCAGGAAAACAGAACTTGTAAATATCATAAAGGCAATTTAAAAAATAAGTAGGCAAAAGATATAACAGGTGAAGTAATATGTCACTATTATGATGCACATTTTCTAAGTTCCCCAAAATTGGTTAAAAATAATATGACAACGGCACATTCAAAAAAAACCCCAAACAACACGTTACAGTCAGACAAGAACCCACTCCCTGGCTTTGAAAGGGAAGCCCCAGGAAATAAAAAACACCACCAAAACCTTCTAAGTATGCAGTAGTTTGAAGGCCGACAATGGCAATAAAACTGGCTGTGCCAGAAAAGAGAACCTTTAGCACTCTCTACCCACCCCATCCTAGGACTGAAAGCAAAATGCAGCTACTGCAGAAATCTATCAGCAGATACTCACCATTTAACTACTCTCAAAATAAACATGTTCAGCAAGTCATTAAAACAAACTTCAAGTATTCCTGTGAGTTCAAAGCCTAACAAGCTCTTACCTATTTGATGGTCACCACAAAAACACTTGCTGCCCATACCCCTTCAGTTCAAGAAGGATCAAAAATTCATCTTTGTCTTATATCAAGATGACTTCAGAAGTCCCTGCAGTTTTGTTCTTCATACATATGTGTATATATATATACACACATATATGTATATGCATATATACATATATAGATAATGTGTGTAACTGGTTTCTAACTAAAACAAAAGGAGTCCAGAGCCAGCTTCCAGACTTTAGTCTTATCACTAAATACCAGGAAAATATCATATGCAGGGAGACTGGTAGTTCAACACTGAGGACTCTGGATTAAAACTCAATCTTGAGGCTATTGTTTCCTAGAGTCTTCTGTGACCTTCATTATTTGGTCTCTTATAACCTGGACAACATAGTCTGTGTATTACGTACTAGTTCACTACTTCAGGAGAAGAGCATACCCTTCCATCCTCAGAGAATTAAAGGGGTGGGAGTGGGCCAGGGGAAGGGAAGTCTATTGGAGCCTCCAACACTGATAAACAAGATCATCTATATCCATTGCTCACTAAACATTTTTTAACCCAAAAGTGCTTTTCTATACAGTTCACTGCACTTGAGTGGAAAAAAAAAATCTGTAAATAACCAATTACTTCTTTCCTAAAAGGAAGAGTAGTTCTAGGTTTCTCCTTGAAGTCATGAAACAATGAGCATGCTACAATCACTGATGTTCAGCAGCCAACACTGTCTGCTTATGCTCCATTACTTATCTGTAATTGGCTCTTCTAAAACCTGCAAGGTAGTCACTCATTGTGTTTGTATATGTGACACAAAAGGCTTCCAATGCAACATTAAGGTAAGGAAATTATGTCAATTAAGCAATGTAAAAGCTACTTTCACAACACAAAAAGGACTCAAGAAAGTTCTAGCTAGTAACAATAATTCACCTAAACTATTTGCTCTGTTGGTCCTTTGAGCCTGTTCACGTGCATCAGCTGTGTGCTGATGGGGAAAACTATTGGCTTGGAGCACTAACTGTGAATTTTGACATAACAGACTATGAATTTGCATCTAATCTATTAACTGACATTCAGAAAATGAGAAAGTATGTGAACTTTAAAAAAAAAACCCTGTTCACTGTCTAGGCAATATCAGCAAAAGTAAAACAGTTTTTTGTATCTTTTAGAGGCAGTTTAGGACTTTTCCTTGATTTACTACCATATCTGTTTTCAATTAGTGCCATATCTGTTGATTCCTTCTGTCTGATGCTACATCCAGAACAGTAGTTTCAAGTGTTTACATTTTGGGAATTTCAGACGAAAATCTTAAACTTTAACTGCTTTTTGACTTTAGCTTTAAAGTAAATATATATTCTTATTTATTTGTCCCCATAGTAATTATTTTCTTTTTAAAAAAATTCTGGTGCAAAGTCTACGTCACATTAAAGACTCATCACTTGCATCAGTGAAATATCATCTCACTCTGAATTTCAGGAATACAAATGAGACCTTCCCTCTTAAAACCATATAGCCACTGGAAAAACTAACATACCGAGTTATTATTTTTAAAAAGGAAAAAAAACCCGTTAGCTTTTCAACAGTGCTAGGAGGTGAGGGGGAGTCTGGTTCCTGCCTTCATCCTTCTACTACTTCTCAAAGAAGAAACAGGCATATAAATACATGTGTGTGTACACAAGTGTGTTGTCTCTGTGAGAAGCAGTAGGACTAAGTCAGAAACCAGACAAACAAGTGCATCCCTCCACACAGAATAATCATAAATAACAACAGTAGCAAATTATCACAATAGTTACCGGACCTCTCAGAGTGAACTGTAAGTTCAGTTCCTAAAGGTTAGATCTGTGTATTTTATAAAAACATACGTGCATAACATTTAACTAAAAGCTCCAACAACTTAATGCTACTGAAGTACTTAAGAAACTTCATGAGTGAAACATATAGCAAGACACTTCACACTACAGCATCTGTGAAGCTGAAATGCATCATGTTCCACATATGCAACAGGCTTCTTTAGAAGCCGGACTAAGTTTAACGACAAAAAGCCTTTGATTCTTGTGAATCATCTTTTTGACTCACAAGGAAGTGATGCATACTTCAATATGTATTAAGAAAACTATTTTTGCAGCTAAAACCCCACCTACTGGAACACAAAAATCTGCAAAAGTATACGACAACTTGACACAAACACCAGGAGTTAAAAAAAGGAAAGCTGGTTGCTTTAACTTTGCCTGGAATCTTACATACAAAAGTAAAAGCAGGCACATGGTGGCAAGAGACAAGTTAAGGGATTTACTGAGTATGAATGCCAGTAATACAGAGCTACAACTGACCTTTTTTTCCAATCATTTCAGACAAAATGGGGTTAATGTAACAGAAACAGTTACCTTTATATTACCATTTTTCAGCTGCTAGAACCAAAGCAGCAGAAATTTGTGGTTTGAATTTCAGCTTCAAGGAAGTCTTTAGAATAGGACAGAATTAAATTCAAATTCTGATACAAGCCAGACTAATGAAGTGCTCCTTGCTCCAATACACACACATGCTCTGCCTCTCCAAATGACTATCACAGCCTTCTCAGTAGTAAAGCAGTATCACAGTTTGGCTTAATGTAACATTAAGAGTTAAGTTCTCTTACCACCCCCATATCTCTTGTTCCTGGAATAAGAGAGCATCAAGAGGTCAAGTAAAGACTTTTTATAATGAAGTTCTCATTTTTATTTATCATGTCCAGCCTCAAAAGCATTCAAAGATAACTGTGACAGACTTCCCCTGTTTTAACATCAATTCTATAAGCATTATTTATAGGCTTAATTGTATTTCCAGTATATAACACAAGACCGATACTTCTTACTTCTGTTTCCCTTAGTAACCACAAATGTGAAAAGCTGACTGCAGCACAGTTTGAGGGTCATTTCAAGAACAGAACAGGCAGAGAACGGCTCCATTTTCAGATATTGATGCAGAAACAGAGTTACACAGTAAAAGGTATACATTTATGGAAATTATTAGGAGAACACCAGAAGGTCAGTATCAAGATACAGCTTCCCTCCCAAACTTAATTCTGTTACTTCTAATAGCAACAGCTTTTGAATAATGCTGAAAACAGAGAACCTGCAGATGATTATATAACTACTGTTATTTATGGTTTCCAACTAGTGACCTAAAAGTGAAGCAGTCAACAGATTGATTAGCCTGGGATTTTTCAAAATAAAAAAAAAAGGCACTTAAGGGGAAAAAATAGCATTACTACTCAAGCATTACCAGCTAATTCCCTGTTTTAATTTCTGTCAAACTAAAATACCAGATACACAGAATTCTAAGATTAAAAGGTAATGCACGTTACAGTTTTGTTTATATTTGGTAAAGAAACTTTTGAGTCTGTACTTGCTTTGCAATAACATTCTATCAATAAATCAATGACTTACAGAATATTCAAGAGTCCCTCTAGGCTTTTGAAAAGACATTCGTCGCCCATCTTTCTTGTCTGGGGTCTTCTTCTGGCCAGTGTCTGAAAAAAATTGAGGCAATGCGCGTGTTAAATTCATTTTCTTCTCTCAGTACTGTCACAGGCTGCTGACTACAGCCCCGTGGGCAGACATCTAATTCACCAGTTACACAGCTTGCTCCTGCTGATTCTAACAGATACCAGCTGCTAAAATAGGGACTTCATTCCTCTGCAATGCTTTAAGAATTTGACTGATACAACCAACTGATGACTGGAAATCAACTAACTGCATAAGTATTTGGGGCTACCCAGGAAGCGATTCAGGAAGAAAACTAGATAGGAGATTGACTCCATCAGGAAAACAACATCTCTAGAATTACTGTGGTTAATTGATTTTGCATCATGCCCAGTCAGCTTTCATCTAGAGGGGAGATGATCTGGAGTTCCTGTGTGTTCTATCTAATCACTGGAGACTTTTTGTTGCTGTTTGATAAGTACAGAGTATTTATAGCTATTTTATAAAACAGAGTATAAGTGTTTAACTTCATAATTATCCTGTCTGCAGCAAACATATGCAGCCTGTAAATAAACACTAAAGATCCTAAATAAATAATACAAATTAAGAACTTTTTTTTATTAGGGCACCGTATTTTGATGATCTCTATTTCACAGGCCAAACTGGCAACAGTTTGTACCTACAGTATCCTCTACTTCTTTATACAACTGGCTTCATATTTATGATAGTCACAATGTACCAGTGTACTTAAATGATTCAACAGAAAGCATTTACATCTCTAGAAAAGTGAGATTTTTAACATATCCATCTATATACACACATGTATTCTTTAGATGAATCTCTCAAGAAGTTATGTCTCAGTCACACAGTTTCCATCTTCAATATCTGCTGTTCAGGAGCCCAAAACACTTATGTGAATGAGACCTTAAGTTTTCATACTAGAATGGGATTAGTTATACTCCCATTTCAATATGTTCAAATTTTTTATCATAATTTACTCAAGTATTTCAAATCAAATTCAATAGAAGAAAGAAATGCTACAAAATAAGTTTAAAAATAGTTTAGCATGGCTACATGGAGAATTGACAACTTACTGTACATCTAGTTAAAGCTCACCTCAGGTACTAAGGAAACCTACTACAAATTGACAGCATCTTTTATGCATTATTAGTTTTAACATCCTGACGGAAATGCTGGAAAAGAAACTAGACAACTATTTGCACAAATTTCATATACCCACACCCAAAATCCAATATTGATAGCTGAAACCATCAAGATATGGAGGGAAGGAAGGGGAATGAACAAATGACACAGCAAATTTTGCACTACCAAAAAGTACAAAACAAAACAAAATATTAAAAAAACAACAACAAAAAACACCCAAAGCCAAAAACAAACCAAAATCCAAACACAAGAAGAAACCCACCTCAGAAAATATCTTACATTTGCTACCTGCAGAAGACAACAAAAGTGACTTCTAGCAGATTCAACATAAATAATCTCCCGTGGTATTCTTTTCATATATAGATATATATACACATATATATAAAGATATCCTGAGGTAGAATGCTCCCATACTTAAAATTGACATAGAGATGGCACTAATTATGCTAAGTTTTTGTGGCTACAAATGACATTTAAGACTAAGCCTACTTCTAAAATGTTTCTAGGAAATCTAAAAATCTAATCTCGCTAATTCTGCACACTTTCATCTTCACTCAATGCGTTAAAAGGTATCTCTTCCTTTATTTACAAATAGAAGCTTTCTAAACCAGTTGACAGCAATGTTAACTTCTGATTATATTCATAGTTTTTAAAGGTACTACAAACATGTCTAGGTGAGGTGAAACCAATTCCATAATGAATAAAATACACGAGAAGTTCGTATGTAGACCCAGTAGCAGCCAATATTCTCTCTGTCTAGGCCAAAAACTTTGTTACCCAAGGTTTATATGACCTTGCAACACAACAGGTGCCTCCTCAGCAAGCTACTGAAAAACTGTAACAGCTGCTCCACTGTAGCGGTTACAAATTTTTCAGTCCTAATCAAAGTTTGCCAGTAGCTTAATCATTTTCTTTCAAGAGCAGCCTGGGCCAACTTCTCCTAAGCAAAAGTCCAAGAATGCAACTGACTGATCTCAGCCAGGACCCTCTATGTGCCTTAATCTATACATGGCGAGCCCCGACTGCAGAACATGCACCTTCTTCCGCTCCACCCCCAACCCCCCACCCCATTAGATAGAAATACAGAAGCTCCATATGACAAATATATACATACATACATTTAATTTGTATATAGCCCAATGTAGTTTGTGGGGGTTTTTCACAATCCAAATTTAAGTCTCCTTTTTCTCCTTAGTAGCTCAAGTGTCTAAAGAACTTGCAGAGAGGTGCCACACAAGAGGTCAAGATAAATAATCTCTCTCTCCAGTAACTGAACAGCAGAATAAAGTCGTGCACAAATAACCACTTCTGTTTCTTATACCAGAAATAAAAGTGGAAAATTATTTGTTCTTCACAGTAGAAGAACTTGTCACCTTAGAAACACAGAATCATCACAGAATATCCTGAACTGGTAAATACTCACAAGGATCATCGAGTCAAGCTCTTCGCCCTGCACACGACAACCCCAAGAATCACAGGGTGTCCAAGAGCATTGTCCAAATGCTTTCTGAACTCAGTCAAGCTTCCTGCTGTGAACACCCGTCTGGGGATCCTGTCCCAGTGCCCAACCATCCTTCAGGTGAAGAACCTTTCCCTAATATCAAGCCTAAACCTCCCTTGATACAGCTTCATGCAATTCCCTCAGGTCCAGTCACTGGTCAGAGGGGAGATCAGTGCCTGTCTCTCCACCTCCCCTCATGAGGAAGCTATAAACGACTGTGAAGTCTTCCCTCAGTCTCCTTTAGACTGAACAGACCAACTGACCTCAGCCACTTTTGTATGGCTTCCACTCCAGGCGCTTCACCATCTTCAGAGACTTCAGAGCACTCTGGTAAATTCAGGCAAGTAAGATTAACTAGAGGGTAGGGGTGGGTAAGGAAGGTCCCCTGTTGAAGGCACTTTGTAGCAAAGCAGACATCAGGAGAATGACATAAAATTTCCAGAAGCTTATAACCTGCAGTTAGGTTTTTTTAATGTCATCCCCTCACATAATTCAGACAGTAAATCATACCCGTGCTCATCTTCATTCCTTCCTTCCGTGGTATCTCCCCCTCACTATATGGATACAGGATTCAAGTGTTTCATAACCTACCATGATTTAAGCCTCTCAAGTCAAGACAGGGAGGCAGGCAATGCCAAGCTATATGTATGCTGACTACCCAGCTGGCCAAGTTATCAAAATCCACACCTCTGCCCACAGCCCAAGCGCTTGAGCTGCCTGTTCATACAGAACACACTGATTTCACCCAACCTCTTGGAAACAAAACTAGGAGGTATTTCATCTGTGAAAATAGGTCAGAGCAGCAGAGACATGAACTCAACCTCCCTGATGACACGCTACAAAGCCTCTATCTCTTACTGAAAGAGCAGACTATTTATTTTTGAGGGGAAAGTAAATGCCTCTTTCAGCTACTCCCAGGCCTCTAGAATTCTAGGCATCACATGAAAGCAGAAACAACTACCAGTGTAGAACGCAGCAGTTTGAAAAGTCCTCAGCACCAACAAGAATCAGTCTCACGCTTTCATATTACTTATTTTCCTGATAACTCAATTGCACAAGAGTTCATCTCAGTAGGTTACACACAATCCTTACTTCATCCGCCACAGTGAGCCAGTGAGACTACTGAAGACTGATGTTCTCAGACCACAGGCAGAAGAAAAATCTGCTGCCACTGACCACATTATGCACAACCTCAAGAGTCAAGAATAACTTGTTTAGCAAGAGGACCCGTGGTGCTACATTATCAGAGCTCTTAGCTGTGCTGTTTTAGACAGAAACGAGACCCGCCCTTTTGTAACATCAGGGTTGATGCTTTAATTCTTAACTACTTTTTCTCAGGACTGAGCCTCCACAACAGCCTGAAACAGAAGTGGAAAAGTGCACGTCAGATCTGCAAGTGACAACAAAATATTTCAACTGCCCAGGGTTTAAATGACCAGAATGTGAAAGATGCAGAAGACAATGTTCAAAATGACACCAGACCAATACCTAGTCTGAATGCATGTGCATAGAAACTCAGACTACATGACAGTAGCATAAGAATGACTACATATGATTATCAACATAAATAGAGAGAATGACTTTTTGTTCCAATATATTTATATACAATAGGAAAAGGAGGGTTATGGGCATTATGGTTTAGGAACATACAGTTTTCATTGAGGTAGCTTTATGCTTAAAATATGTAATAGTCAGTAACATTATTCAACTGAAAATTGAAGACAACTGAAGTTAAAATTTAACATTTATAGGAGGGATTCTACTAATTACTTCTATATGGCCCTGTGCCACTGAGTTTTGGTCAAGTGAAAACATTCCTGTGGCACTGTTAGCTCCAACTGTTGTGACAAGAGTGACATTTCTCATTTCTTGGTATCCCATCTAAGCTGAATTGTAGATCTTTGATTTGTTGTTTGCTGATGCTCTAGCGCATCCTTTGGAATACTGGCACTAAGAGCTGGTAAAAAGAACTAGGATACAGGCTAAGAACTGCTTAGGAGGATCTTCAAGCTCTGCATGGAGCAAAACATACTCATTTTCCTCTACCCAACTATTTTTCTGCATGGTAAGCTTAAATCTCAACTTGCAATGTTTCTCAGCTGCTCATACTCTATTTTAGTGTACCAGAAATTACAACAGTCACTTTTTCCACATGAATAAATTGATAAACCAAAAAAACCCCAAAACCATGAAGTAAATTATTATTGTAAATGTTCAAAATAAAAGAGCTTATTATGGTCAAGAAAACAAGAAAAGGATTATTTATCAAAAAATACACACCCCCTTGCAAGAACTGCACATTTATGCATCAGATTTACAGGTGTTTAAAGAAAAAAAAAAAAAAAAAGGAAGAGGCAGCAAATTCATCAAATTCTTGTCTAGGACAGTTTTTCACAGGATCTTAAAAATATGGCGTAATGAATCATATGAAAGTAAGAAAAACAGTCTCTGAAATATTCTCAGATACATTGTTATTTAGCAGTACATGGAACAACTTGCTAATTGATAAAACAGAGGAAGTACAGATATTACATCTTTATTAGATTATCTTTGCTCAATAACAATTAGATCATTATAATCTATTCATAAAGAAACAAAAGAGATTAAAATAGAAAATCTTTATATTCCATAAGACCTGGTGACCTGATGCTTCTAACAGCAGGGACTACCTCACAGTCAGCAACTGCCTTATTAACCCTTCTCCCCATCCTGCAGTCAGATATACTTGTGCTAATTACAGGAATATTATTTTCAGTTATCTTCCAATGTCTTAGGAAGTAGGCACAAAGAGTCCCTAATAGTAACATACAAGAAGCTTGTAGCCTACAGTTTTCTCGTCAAAAATGGTAGGTTTTTAGACCAAGGCAATGTCATGAAGAATGCCTCCTTCAGTCCCCTTTTGCTATGCAACTGCTACTTATTCTGTGATTCAGTCCTTCCAAGTCAGTCATGCTCTCAAAACTCTTGATCCCTATCACTGCTCCCCACAGGATGCTTTTGTTCATATTTCCCTCAAGCAAACCTCCAAGCTAAATGCATCCAAGATCTTGTTACTGTTGCATCAGCACTTCAAACACGTCAAAACAGCTTTATCCTGCAACATAGATAAACCATTGATCCACTTTCATTTTGTGATCCCCTAACACATGACACTCTTTTCTGCTATCCAGTCAGCTGCACAGCATGCAGGTGGAAATAACTTAATGCATGATTTCAGGATGGAAAACAATTCAATAGAAACAAACTTAAGACAGGCCACTTCTCCAAATGGCTAGGAGACGAAGCCAACTCCACGCATGACATTCCTTGTATGTGCACCACATGGGCTTTCTTCTAAAGTAAGATTTCATATTCAAAGGAAACAGTAATGCTTTACCACATTTTCAGATTATACCACAGTATGTATTAATGAACAGTAAGCTTCCTTTCCTGTTCCATCTGAAATATATATGTATATAGTTTAATACATTAGAAAACTGCCTAACTGCAATCGTCACCTACTGTTCAAACTCTCTGCAGATCAAATGTATCTCTTAATGAAAACTTGCAAAAACATTAGCTGGTCTACTGATACAGTAAGTCAACTTTTCCAATAACTGTCCACCTCTTAGATACTTAAGCCCATTTAGTTGTACATTTTCAAGTCTACACAATACCACATCAGCAATTTGACCATCAAACTGCAATATCAAGTTATCCATAGACATTTTTAAGAATTTACACTTGCCTTGTTGTCACACTCAAGTCGACGACACCTACTTTTTCTAAGAGTGCAGTCAGTCACCTCCTCCCGCTGACTTGTGCACTACAACTGCTCTGCTATCGTGCAAAGGGATCTGCTGTGCATGTGCAGTCATACCCTGTGCTTCAATAAACACCTTACTGTACAAGTTTATTGCATCAGGTTTGTAGATAATAACGAACTGCGGGGACCTGTCAACATACATGATGGCAGGGCTGCCATTCAGAGGGATTTGGACAGGCTGAGGGAGGAAGCTGACAGAAACCTTATGGAATTAAACTGGACAAGTCTTCTTTATGGGAAGGAAGAGCCCTTTGTCTTGTACAGGCTGGCACTGCCCAGCCAAGGAGCAGTTCTGATGATGAAAACTCTGAGGTCTTGGCAGGCAGAAGTTGACCAGGATCCAGCAGCATACCCTGGAAAAAAGGAGGGACAGCAGCATCCTCAGCTGTGTTAACAGTGGCCAGCAAACAGAGCATCAGTGAGAAGCAACCATTAACCTTACCTGGCACTCAGACTGCTTTTGGAATACTGGCTCTATTGCCACTGTCCCAGTCTCCCCCAGCCCCACTCAGATAAGAAAAGCACAGATGAACAAAAACTATGTCAGTGAAGGGCCACTGAGGTATTCATGGCCTGTGAGAACAGGCCAAAAGAACGGAGCCTGTTCAGCTTGAAGTAGAGGTGGTTTTGAAGGACTCTAACATCAGTCACCTGGACCTTACAGACAGCTTCCCCATATGTGTCAAAATGACAGAGTTATGCTCTTCAGTAACACAGTGGGAGAACAAAAGACAGCAGACATAATGGACACAGGAGACCTTCTGACTGTAGAGAAGGTAAAAAAAAAAAAAAAAATAATTGCCCATAGCAGTTGTGCAGTTTCCATGCTTGGACATTTCCAAGGCTCAGTTGAATAAAGCACTCAGAAACCTACCCTGAAGTTATCATCTTCCCTATTTTAAGTGGGGCTAAACCACCTTACTTGCAATTTGAGTTATCTGTAACTATGATTCCTCCCACATTTTTCTGGCAGGCAATAGAGATACATGATGCCACCACCAAACCAAGCCAGAGGAAGATTTATACATATAATACAGCAGGGTGCATTGCTTACTTATTAACAGAAAGTTATTATTCATACATATAGCAACTTCAAATGCTGCCATGAGCATGCAGATTCTCAACAAAACATCACCTTCTAAACTATTTCAATGCTAGAATTGGAAATTAACCAGAAATTTAAGAAAAAAACCCACAATATGACACATTAAGCCAAAAATGCAATACAGTCAAAGGATACCAGAGTAAAAGGAAAAAAAATGATGTAACAGCACAAAGCATAACATGAAAAGATCATTGAACATCACATACACTAAGGGAATAGTCGAGAAATCCTATATACTAGTAGCACATAAGTCTGAAGAAGAGATTGTGCATACATTAACATATCACAAGATGACTGAGTCATCGGCCTGATACATTCCAAGATCACATTTGCTTCTTATGCCTGTACCAAGTGAAGTATTTTCAGACATGAAAGTGAAGCATTAGCATCTTTGTAAAGGGTGTTGGTACATTTCATACGTGCTTCATCTGGAACAGTGCGTACAAGAAAACTTGCAGAAGTGTGTTGCCCCAGTTTGAATTCTCTCTCATACTTTATCACACACCTGTTAATTTCTTAAAAGTGGAGAACTGATTTAAGATGAAGCAAGAAATGTCCTACCTTAGACTTATGTTTGCTTTATTCCAAGACAGATTTTTAGAAAGGAAAAGACTTTTACAGTAGGACTTGAAAATTTATTATAACTTGGTTATGCACATTTCTTTTTCAAATGCACTGCTGCTACCTTGACCATAAGGACAGAGGACTGAGAAGCCACACAGCTTACTGGATATACTGTGTATGGCAATCTTACCAATCAAGACTTGAAAGCTGGTAGGAAAGAAATGTAAATAAACCCACAGGCCACATGGTTCAGAACTGAACAATCAAGCTGAACCTGAGGGAGAAAAACAACAACAACAATTTCAATAGAAGGCAGCTAGAAAAGCTTCCCTGACAGACTTGCTGAGGGGAGTCTCTGAACAACAAGCTCTGAATCAGCAATTTTTAACTTCTGTACTTAATGAGACACACACTGTAGGAAGTCAAGACTTTCTGAGCAGTTTGTCTTCTCCCTCCATGAAGTGACCAGAGACAGAAGAGAGGCAAAATGTCTAGGAGGGAAGAAGCACAAGACTGTAGGTATGAATCCTCACAGAATCAAAGTGTTATCTGGAAGAAACTTCTTGAGTACATTTACTCCAGCCTCCAGTTTGAAGCAAAATTAAATGTCAACATCAAATCAGATCGGCTTAAAACTGTAACCTGTCCCAGTGTCAGACCACTCTGTGCGAAGGTTTTCTATTGTCCAGTTTGAACCGCCCAAGATAAAATTCATGGCCATTTCCCCTCTTGATCTCTTACTGACAAGGCCCCTTTAGGTAGATGTAGGTCATAATTAGATGGTCTCTAGGTTGCCTTGGTCTTCTCTGCATGACTGAAAGCCCAGCTTCCCCAATCTCTCCTCACAGGTCATATGCCCTGTGCCCCTAAACATACTGCCTGGACCCTCTATGGTTCTTCAGCAGCTTTCTTTATCAGTGCTACACTGAAACAAAGAGCAAATTCAACATAGAGCCTCAGCAGTGCCACGGAAAAGAAGCAAAGCCTGGTTACACTCTCCTTACACAGCAGGCAAAGACTGAAATATGAGATGTGCTGTTGGCTCATTTAAGTAAAAGGTTTGTATAGATGAGACTCAAATTGAAGTGAACATTCAAGTTAATTCTGCAATAAAGATAATCCTTAATCACACATTCCCTAAAGCCTTGAGTTGCATCTTTAAGGAAATAAAAACACATGCAATTTCAGCATGCCAACAGCTACAGTACCTATTAATAAACAAGAAAACTATATTCTGTTTAGCTAAGGTTTCTATGTAAATCCAGGCATTGAATACATACATACTAGCTCTTCCTATAAATTATCAATAGACTATATTAAGAAGTTATATTTCAAAGCCCACAGGCCTTTTAACAAAAATAACTTCACACTCTGATACTGGCAGTGCCTTTACTAAAGCCAGATGCTTTCTCTAGAATTTCAGCATTGTCTCAGCATTTTTATCCTCCATCACAATCATTAAAAGACAAAACATCTTTCTAAAGTTTTTTTCACTAAGTTGACTGCTGAGACAAACAACATAAACTGGTTATACAGGTTTGCAGCCTCCTATGGCACTACTCAGTCTCTCAGTGACTCCTTTTTCCCTACTAAGAAATACTATAAACTGTTCTGCATGTGCCCAAAGCAATGATTTAAGGCACAGCATTTGAACAGACTTGCCTCCCTGAACTTGGAAACCTGATAGAGCCGCTGTTCCACTGTTCAGAAAGACAAGTATGAAAACAGTAAAAATTACTAATATTACATGAATAAAATTGAGATACTTAATTGTAAAAGTTAAATTAAAAATAAGAATAGAAGAGGTTGGGTTTTGTTTCAGAAAAGTGGAAACATGGTTTTAAGACATTTATGAAGAACTATTCTTTTAAGAAATAATGCACAGTCACAACTGAACCATACAGAGAGAATGAACACTGAGAGCCTTAAACAGTGAAGAAAAACTAGAGCAATATGTAGGCCTGGATGCAGAACACTGTATATAGAGACTAAGTATTTGGAGTAGTTAGAATGTGCTATTAAGTCTTAAGTTAATGCCAGGGAACCCATCTCTAATTAAAACAGAGGTCTGATTTAAACTGAAGCATTGTAATCATTGTTACAACTTCCACAGCACCCATTACCAGGCCACAGATGGTTTGTGAAACCCAGCATAAAGCTTGCAAGAAGAATTCTACAGTCACAAGAATTTGTTTCTGCTGTAACTGACAGAAACCCCACACAAGGTAAGACGGGAGAGCCATGGCCTAATTGCCCTGCATAGCATGCTTTGCCTAGGTGAGGAAAAACACAGGAATAGGTCTGTCAAAAAGGCACATTAAATTCCATATACGCAGAAACTTACCCTGCATTCCAGAACTGCAGTCACTTTCCAGTAACACAGATTTTAAGTATTACAGTATGAAAGCATCTGAGAAAATACATTTTCTGCCCAAATCCAGAGGAAAAAAAACCAAACAAACAACAAAACAAACCCAAACTGTTACAATGCAGTCTAACTTAATCCTATGTCCCAGAAGAAGAGAAGGCAAAATAGTCAGAATGCTTTTCCTCCCAAAAATCCCATGTATCACAGGAGATGCCTTATACTAACTGATAAACACAAGGCCTTGTCACTGATTAAAAGACCAGAAGATGCTAAAGCATTTCACTGCATTTTGGTTCTGCAAAAGATTGTAAGTAATCTTCATCAACAAGCTTTTAATAGTTTGCAGAGGCCTTATTCAAGGTATTTTATTTCACTGCTGAAAAACAAGTTAATGTCTTTTTCTCTCTCTTTATGTCTTGGGGAAGAGGGACATGAAATAAATGAAGAGTGTCACTGTAAACATATCTAGTTATCCATTATCCTTTCTGTGCAAGAAGCACGATCCAGTGCACGCAAGGAGACATCAACTACATCTGCTGTATGACAGACGGCATTGGGTACTCCTATTACTTTGCCTACTACACTGATCTTGTTTCTCTCAATGAAAAGGGACTATTTGACTCTCCCAAAGAAACTTAAACTGTCTTTAATACTATATTTCAGTGGGGTCATGTCTTCAACCTCTACCCACAGACTACAACAAACATACTTTCATCCACTTAGCACAGAGCTTCTCGAAAAAAAAAAAAAAGAAAATATTTACTATTCATTGTATACCACTCTTTATATTATTATATAGCACTTTCACAAACTTAACTTCATATGACTTTTTCCGACCAAGCAGTCGTTAGATCATGCTGCTTTTCTTAGTTATGTCATGGCTTGTTTGCAATCCCCAATCAATAGCATCACCTCTCTGGAGTCCTTACTGCCTGTTCCTTTTCCGCATAAAGTGTGTGTACGTTCGCTGACCACCCTTCAGTTTTCGTGGTATTCTTTGCCAGTGTGAAGGCTCACTTTAGATGAGTAAGTTACAACAGCCAAACTTACAGTCCAACGACATAAAGGAGTGACAAGAGCAGCCCTCTTACTCCCAGGCAAAGGACACGGAGTCACTTACTGACTCCTGACTGACCTGTTTGACCACTCAGAGGCAGAGGTACTACTTCTGCCCCTTAGCATCACCAAGCCTACTTCCAAAGCACTAATGCCAGCCCTTCAGGAGCACTATAGGTAGAAACCACCTCGCAGTCAAAAGAGACCTCAAATCAAGAAGCTTGCGCTCCACTCGCTTTCCTCCACTCCGGTCAGTGATAGCACTAGGAGAAGGAGGGTAACTCAAGTGAGCGCAGTAGCTCTGTCGCTGAAATCAGGAGGACGTTCAGTCGGTTTCTGCTGTTGGCCCCGTGCCCGCGGTGCCGCCGCTCCCGGCGCGGCACATGTGCCGGCCCTGCCCGCCCTGCGCCCCTGCCCCGCCGCCCCGAGAGCCGCCCCGGGAGCGGGGCAGCAGCCGCGCTCAGCTCGGCTGGGACCCTCTCCCGCTCCTGCTCCCCTCCAGGGAGGCTCACGGGGCAGAGCAGCCGAGCCCAACGCCCCCCGCCCCTTCCCCGACGGTACCTGGCGGCGGCTTGGCGGGGCCCGGCTCCCCGCGGCCGTCCTGGCAGCGGCCGTGCCAGAGGCCGCCGGGCACGGCGCCCCAGAGGCGGCTGGCGGTGCCGCGGAGCAGGCGGCCGCCCTTGCCCGTGAGCGCGGCCAGCGAGTCCATGGCGGCGCTACGGGCCGGGGGGCACCATGGCCGGGCGGGCCCGACACCGCCGGCCCGCGCGCAACTTGGGCAAACTTTGGGGCGGCCACGCCCCCTTTTAAAGGGGCCGCGGCGGCGCCGCCGGGCGCGGGAGCTCGGGATGCCGAGCGGCTCCGTCAGCGGCACAGCGGGACGTCGCTTCCTCCTGGCCTCGGGCCACCCGCACATCTTCACGGGCTCATCCACAGTTCGCGGAGTTGTTTGTGTTTCCTGGAAGCCCGTTGCTTTACAACCATGTGCTGCAAAGCTTTCTATGAACTTTCAGCCTTCCTGTCTCAGCACTACCAAGCATGAAAATCGAGTCAAGGCAACTTCTTACTGTTAAAACTTAAGTCAGTCGTGGACAAGAAGATGCTTTTTCCACTGTAACTGTAAAACAGGACCAGCTGTGACACTGTGTGGTTTTGCTGCTCTTCTTTTGACCCTTCCCTCTCAGAGTGTCCCTGCCATCTGGGATGCCACCGTCCTTGCCGTGCTAACCAGCCATGTCCCTGCGCTCTCCTTTCATTGTTTACAAACACTGATACCCGACTCAGCCTTTGAGCTGACTGGGTCACTTTAATCTTCCAGCAGAACTTACAATTTTTCTTTCCTCTTGACAAAGACGTTTGATTTGTGGTGTTCATTTCTGTATCCTTGCATTCTTTGTCCCCACAATTCTTGGAACTTTTTTAAGTTTGAAGAAATAAAACCAGTTGGAACATGATCCAACACACAACAGAAAAAGAAATACCTAAGGCATTGAATCTCATGATTAAGATCTCCCTTACAATGTGCGTTCTGCACATATTGAGGCTGAAAGAACAGCTATTTAATGATATTTATACCTGTGCCATAGACCTTGAGAAGGCAGAACTGTAAGATAATGTGCTTATATTCTAATCTGAGTATGATGCGACTATATGCTGCATCTAGCTGCAAATGAAGGCATTGCTTAATAAAAAAAATGCTCCTATTGAGCCAAATCTATTGTGTACATGCAGAACAGAGAACAAAGTGCTGAGCTATTTCAACTCCTATTCACTTGTAGCAGCTGCTCAATTAAATCAGAGTTATACGTCAGCATTTTGGAGTGCTGAATTATGAGGGTTACTTGATACAAACAGTACACTCAAATCAACCCTTCTACTACTTAAATCAGTTCCTGCTCAGGCGATAATGATGTTCAAGACTTTTTTCAAATAAAATCTTTTCCATGAAACTGAACAAGAAATTTTCAGCAGAAATAGCTCTGCTCCCATCCCGCAAGACTTGCCAGTAGAAATGGATGTGTAATCTGTCTGTTCCATGACTAATGATTAAATCAGGAACTGCAGAATCACTGTATGGTCTAAGTACCACTAGATGTTTAACATATATTCTGCCTACCAGATCTGTCTTGCCCTAAACACTGTAATTAGTTTTCTTTCATTACAGTGTTTCTGCCATGAAGAAGCTGTGGTTGGTCTTTTGTCCTGTTGATTCTATTTTAGGCAAAATTTACTACGTCTTTTCATAAGGAATGAGTTTACAGCTGTGGTGATCAGCATTTTTGAAACTTTGAGATGATTTGCCACTAGTATTGCAGCCACATATGCACCTCTGTTACTGCAGTGATTGCATGCATTTCCCCTGTGGTTTGAAGTAGTTCTGGGTTTTCTCTTCCAAGCTCATATTTACAAAATCATGAAATTGTTTAGCTTAGAAAAGACCCTTATGATCATCACTGTTACTCAGCACTGCCAAGTCCACCACTAAACTATGACCCTAAGTGCCACATCTACACATCTTTTTAATACCTGCAGGGATGGCGACTCCACCACTTCCCTGGGCAGCCTGACAATGCTTTTGATGAAGAAAGTTTTCATAATATCCAAACTAAACCTATCCTAGTGCAACTTGAGGCAGCATTTATTCACTATACTGCAGTGATAGAGGCTACAGATACAGATTCAGATAGCATTTTTATGAAGTATTCAAGGTAAATGTTTTGAGAACTAGTAATTTGTTATATTTTAGCTGCTTTCACCTGTTTTCCTCACATAGTCTAACCAAAGTATAAAAAGATCACTTATTACTGCAATATGATTTTCATAATACTAAAAATCATTGTCTATACTCAAAAGCATCCATTTAGCTACGTTTTACTTAGCAAGAACAAATTTTTCAGTTTAACTGTTTTGACTATAAAAACAAGATTTAGGTATCAGTGCTCAGAAAAGGTAATATTACTCTTTAAGATATGTGATGTATGGTCGGACTTCACAAACGAAGATTTGGGAAGGGTTCTCCCCACATGGGTGTGCCCTTCCAGCCTGCACAGTGCATTTTTTTAGGTGAGGCACAGCATGTGCAGAACTGGCCCCACTGTTTAAGTTCTAAGGTAAGATATATGGTACATGACACTCATTGACTACTGATAAATTTCAAGGCATTGATAGAATACAATTAATAATATTACATTGTTATTATGTTGTGATGAATATAGTCAAAGCTATACTACTTGCCATCCAGAGGGACCTTGAGAAACAGTCTGATGAGAACCTTGTGAAGTGCAACAGAGCCAGTTGTGAGGTCCTGCACCTGGGTCAGGGTAATCCCAAGCACCAAATCAGGCTGAGCAGAGAGCAGCACTGGAGAGAGAGACTTGGGGGCTGGTTGGATGATGAGAAGCTCAACATGACCTGACAATGTGTGAATACAGTTGGCTTTCTGGGCTGCATCAAAAGAAGTGTAACCAGCAGGTCGAGGGAGGTGATCCTGCCCCTTTACTCTTACTTTCCCACCTGCTGACCCCACCAGGAGTACTGTGTCCAGCTCTGGGCCCCCCCCAGCGTAAGAAGGATGTGGAACTGTTGGAGCCAATCCATAGAAAGGCCACAAAGATGATTAGAAGGATGGAACACCCCTCCTGTAAAGACAGACTGAGAGAGTTTGGGTTGAGCCTGGAGAAGATAAAGCTTCAGGAGACCTTAGAGCAGCCTTCCATTACCTAAAAGGGACTTGCAAGAGAGCTGGAGAGGCACTTTCTGTAAGGGCGTGTAGGGCTAGAACAAGGGCCTATGGCTTTACATTGAAAGAAGGTAGGTTTAGATATTAGGAAGAAATTTTTTACTGTAGGGTGGTGAGACACTGGAACTGGCTGCCCAGAGAAGCTGTGGATGCCCCATCCCTGGAAGTGTTCAATGCCATGTTGGACAGGGCTTTGAGCAACCTGGTCAGATGGAAGGTGTCTCTGCCTGTGACAGGGAGGTTGGAACTGAATGGTTGTTAAGGTTCTTTCTGACCCAAACCGTTCTATGATTCTGTTATTCATCAGTAGACATGGTCAACACAAACATCCAGTAGTCCTATTATGAACATTAAGATGCTGTTTCTACTAAGTCGTGCCTTAGTTGTGCCACATCCATGGTAGCAAGATTTTGGCAAAGATCTCTGGTCTGAAAACTGACCAGACTTAAACCTGTGTCACTTTAAAAATCTGATATACTGGTACTTAAGATTGTAACCCATATTTCCATCTGAAAAACTTTTCAGCATTCCTGAACTTTTTAATTGGTAAGAGCAACATGAACACTATGTACTTAGGCAATGTGTGTCCCATTTGCCATAAAGCTAAACCAAATATAAGTGGGTTCTACAGTATTTTTTTACACTTACATTAATCTTGAACATCTTTACAAAAACTTGATCATTCTACCTTTCAGTCCTCAAAATATCTAGAAACAACCAGGATGGTTCTAAGGAGGGCTAATAAATTTATGTTCGGTCTCTGAAGGTGCAACAAGGATATCTCCTGGATTCTCTGACTGTGGTATCAATGCAAGAAAGTGTATCTCTTGTAATTCAATCACTTAAAACTGACTCTCCAAAAGAATGAACTGTCCTACCTGCTCTTCACTATTTGTTTCTGTTCCCATACTATGAATGTAAGCACAAGCATTCCTTTGGCAGTGATTGAACTGTGTAGTAAAGTAGTTGATCCATTTAAAAGTACCTTTTGGTTTAGCAAAAAGTAGCTCAACTTTTTTTGTAATTATTTTGTTTTGGGGTTACAATTATCCCCAGTTAGATCTCCAGATCTGGTCGAGTTGCATGTAAACACCTGTGGAAGCACAAGCTAAGTAACAAAAGAGTAGAAGTGGCTGGAACAGTGGAAAGGGAGAGAGGGAAAGAGGAAGTTTCAGGCAGTCTCTGTCTTCAGTGCCAGTGCATAGTAGCTTCAAATGTTATTGCAACTGTGGCACAAGTGGACATGCCTTTGTATCAATATTATACACAAAACTACATGCAGTAGCTACAGAAATGTCTGACAGAGTATGTCTGCATTTATGACATAACACTTAATAACACATTATGCTAATCTATTGCGCAACCTGGTCTTGTAGCTATCCCAAAGTCGAGCAGGCAGAGAGCTGATTGAGCCGCATCCTAAAACAACTGCTGGTGTAAGGGAGAGAGAAAAGAAGTCCATTTTGGTCAAATAGAAAAAGGCACAATGAGGAAAGACTATTTCCAAGATCTGAACATATAATTATATATAAAAGTATTTCAAAGGAGAAAAAAAGATAAACACACAGCAAGTGGTAGGGCTATAACTTTTTCAGTTTTGTTGTTTGTGAAAACAAGCACAAATTGCAGCAACAAATCCAGCAGATGCCGTGCAACTTCCTTAGGGCTTGGCTAGTTCACGTGCCTGGTGTACAGGATATGGGCCTCTCGCAATTTGTCTTGCCAAATCTGCAGTGCTACCAAGCTGCAGACAAAAGTACCAGGCAGTCATACAAAATCCCTATTCTGTTTTGTGAAAAATGAGGCTTGTACATGCTTTCCACAGTGACAGTCTTGTGCCAGTCATTTGGTAATTAGTCAGCATCCCTTTGTATATAAGCAACCCATACACAAGTATGTAATTTTGACAGTTTGAACCAAATGCCTCATTTAAGCTTCCTTAGTCATTCTGGAGGCACTGACTCTCCTGTAATGCTATGAGGATGCTGTCTGTCTTTGTTAAGTATTCTAAATTATGATGCCTGGTCAAGGCCCTACCATTTATGTGGTTGCAAAGCCCATAATGGTTGGCAAAAACAGGAATTTGAATTAGAACATCATAAAAGCCTAACCTCTTCCTTAATTTTTAATGAAACCTATTTTTAGTAATGTACAATAACTCAGGAATTGTTTTTCTTTTTTTCTTCCTCGTTTAAAAGGTAAACTCCCAAGACAGAAAAGGAGACTGCATTGTTACCAGTGCTGTTTCAGTAAAGATTAAATACAATGCAGAATGCACGTGGGAATCCCTGAAGGAGGGGACCAGAACTCCAGCATGCAGAATGCCCACATTCTCAGGTCTATTTCCCTAAGTAACAAGTAATTTGAATGAAATATGGAATTACATAATTCCAGAAGTAAAAATGTTTGCACAGATCTATTTTTGTGATCAGGAAGGTTCAAATCATTCCAAAGGAAATATGGTGTCACTATAAATTTGTGAGAAGTTGAAAAGAGGTAACTAGTAGGTGACACTAAGTAAATGGGTGTGTTCAAAACAGGTTCTTCACAAAGAACTGTGGACTAGGTGTGGCTGTTCATACAGGTTTCATTTTATTCCACATCCTCTTTTCAGATTAGACGCTCAGCAAGAATGAAACTCCCATCTGCATATTAGCCTCAGAAATGGTAAACCTGGAGTTTCAGACTTCAGCAGGTAGGGATATAATTGATTTTACTAACCAGCTGCCTCTAAGATTACAATGAAATAGAGGTCAGTCTCCACTTTGACCACTGATGCTGTTCACTGTTAAGCAGAAAATGTCACACTGAAGGGACAACACAGAATAAATATAGGCAACAAGGGAATTTGGCAGTCTTTGATTCTGGACTTGGATACTCCCAGTATAGGTTATGTTTTGCATATGATTATTCTTGAAATAACATTGAAAAAGATAGGAAGCTGTAACAGCACCTCTTTTGGGAGAGTTGCTTTCTTGGTAGAAAAGTGAATCAAACTCCTGCTTGATCAGTATTGCAAATCTGGCTCAATAAATCCTTCAATTCTTTAGAAGCTCTATAAAATCAAGATACCACCTAGACATGAGATTTCTCCAGGCTGAGGAGAACGCTTGGATCTTAGGCATCTCAGTTTGCCCCTACAATATATTTAAGCCTGCAGTTACCCATCTTCTCTGGGGAATTATAGAATCATAGTCACTATCCAATTTCTATTTATGCTAATTGAAAGAATTAGCATTACAAAAATGTATATTCTAAAACTAAATCTATATTTTTCTTATTTTCCCAAAGTATAGAAGTATACTTATGTTTAGATGTTGAAATGATCCATTCTACAATAACATGTCAGCATTTGTTAGACTAACAATGATATTAACATGGAAGTTTTCAAATATGGCCTTGAGGACAACTGCATATCATATGGGGACTTTTTCATGTTTACAGCAGAACTTTAGTTGCAGCTGCAATTACACAGCTCTATGTATAGACTACTTTATCAAGTAAACATGAAATGACCTACAGGTCTTCAGCTCATACTTATCTAGTCAATAGTGGCTTATTATAAACAAGAATTCTGTTTTTCCAGGGAGTTTAATGAAATTGAATTTGGACCCCAGGGGGTATGAATGCATACTTTTGTACATACTGACATCCATTCAGTTTAAAAATGCTCACTAGGTATAGCACTTGCTGAACAGAGTCAGTTTTCAGTAGACACAAGTCTTCGTGCCATCAACTCACTAACATTTTTTTTTTATCATGTGTTTTGCAACTGAATATGGAAAACACTGACAATATAATTGATGACTCCATAGTATATACTAGCTAATTCCATCCTCCACAGATGCATAAATTATGCAAATGATAAATAATTGCTTATGAAAGATGTTCAGAAATTGATTATTCATCAAATATTTGACTCATAGGCAAACAGTATTGACTTCATCCTTTTTTTTTTTTTTCCTTTTTGCAGTATAACTGTAACCATCCTTTCCTTAACAGTCACTAAATGCTTATCAAGTTGTTAATGCACTGTATTCCTGTAAGGAGGTTGCTGATACTTGATCAGAAACAATACAGCCAGATTCCAATTCACAAC
Organism: Hafferia zeledoni; assembly: GCA_035583235.1. Taxonomy (NCBI): domain Eukaryota; kingdom Metazoa; phylum Chordata; class Aves; order Passeriformes; family Thamnophilidae; genus Hafferia; species Hafferia zeledoni. The sequence continues at coordinate 133,162,005 of JAWWEV010000083.1, read as the reverse complement.
AGACCTTTTTACCTTCCCAGATTGGTTCATAATAAAATAGAATATCCCTCTGGTAGGATACAATTGTTAAAGTTTAAGCTGGTTGTACATCCTTTCTGAAGACTAAGCAATCATAACACAACTCCGATTTCAAACAAAAGCATTGATTCAGATCATTAACATGAAAAATGTTCTGTGATCAGTATCTTTCCACATCATGACCAGCTTTATTCTTCATGTTTATTTGAAGAGCCACATGCTTTATAAATCCATAGTCCTGTCTTGGGCATTATAATGTTGATAAACTACAAAGTAATATATACATTAATATAATTATTAGTTATTAATAATGCCAATAAACTTCAAGGTGACTCTAGATAATGAACAGGTTCTTTCAGTTTGAAGAAATAATTGACTGCTTGTCACATGCTCCTATTATATTTGGTTTGCACCAGATGAGTTTCCAATTCAGAAAACATTATGGCTTTTAGGTTATCAGTTTTCACTGTAACCTTTAGACATGAAAACATCTAAGATACAGGATACTTTTAATTAATCTGAAGAAAAGCATTCTGCTCAGACACCTGGAAAACACAGACTTATGGACAGCTTATAAACAGACACAGTATCAGTTCTAAGTAGGAATGTATCTTAAGTACAGTGGTATCTTTTAGATAAATGGGTCCAAAATATCATCAGAATTTATCATGACCCAGAATAAGGCTAATGGAGCAGCTGGTCCTTTTGGTTACAATTTTATTATTATAATAAGAATTACTGGTTTTCTATCTTACTTGCTCCTGCTTAGGCAGTACTTTCTAGGATTAAGGATTAGTTTAAAAAACCTTGAATTATATTCCATTCTTTGCTACCTGTTTTTTTGTGGTCGTTTCCCTTAAGTAAGTTTGTGAAAGCTTTTTGTACATACCTTTTCTTGAGCCACCTAAATCTGTGCAGGACATTCCTGAAATTTTCTTTTGAATGAAAACCCAGAAGAAGTATTTTGATCTTATTAGGAGGAAGTTCTGCTTTTTTTTTCTTGTTAAATCTTGCTTCTTAAGAAACATCTGGTGTCTCTCCCCTCCCCCACTGGCACCACATCACAAGCATATGCCTGATTCATTTGCTCCCATAATATCGTGTACAAAACTTGTAGATGGTTACTCACTCTGTCCTTTTGGGGATAATTACTACAATTTATCCTCAAAAATCAAATTGCTTCAAGCTAGCTAAATCATTCAAAGGCTGTCCATTACTGTATCATCTCTGAATTAAGAAACTGCATCCCTATACACAGTAGTTTTCCCCCTAAAATTTAATAGCTTAACTCCTGTCTTTCTCCACATTTTACTGTCTTGTCTTTGATTACTGTCACAATTTTCCTCTGAAGTGATTTACAGTCTGTTGTCTCTCTTGGGTTCAGCTGCATTTAACTGCAATGCTGTACACACCTTTGAGAACCTATGCACACACACTGTTCTGCAGATCCTATTTGCCTTTTATTAATTTCCTTCTATTTGTTTAGATGAGCTCTTCTGTAGGCTTCATTTAGAATGACAAAAGGCATGTCTCACTATCTTCTTTGTATTTCATCTGAGGATGAAATACTGTGTACATACATTATGTACAAAATCCCAAAGAAATATAGTTCTTTTCATAGGTAATTAATGGTTATCTGTCAAGGTTTTTTATTCCAGTGCCTCAGAATAAAGACTTGGAATTGGTAAGTGATTTGACTGACACCGGTTAAGGGTGAAGCAGTAGTGACACATCTCATCAAGGAAACAGGCTGCTGTGCTTCTAGAGGTCAAAAGCTTAATTCTTCCAACTATACATCCTAATATTAATGAATTATGCTGTTTCCAGGCTGGAAAGGGCATACTAGTTTAGCCATGAACCTTAGTAAGTTCAGCAAACCTCATTGTATGGAAAGGTGATGCTGGGAAAAGAAGGGATAAAAAAATTTGTCTAGTCTTGCTTTGTTTTCCTATTAAATATAAAGGAAAGATTGTATTATTAGAATACTCATGGAACTTTCCTCTCAAGTTCCTACTAATCTGCCTTGGGTATGGCTCATAGCTCAACATTACTGAAGAAGACTCCAAGGCTGCTCCAGCAGACATGCTCTGGGGTTGAGGACTGCTCTGAGGGATTGCAAGGAAAGTTTCTTAAGTGGTAAGACCTCAAAAACAGTGCCAAGAGAGGTGCCCTGACATTCCGAACAGGGAGTGGTGCAGCTCTGACTCAGAGGCAGCTCTGACTGAGCGTGACCCAGGCCAGGAATGACTGCGGCCACCCCCATCTGCACTAAAACTGCCGCCAGGAAGTGTGTGGCACATCACCCAGGATCAGGTGCAGCAGTTGGGGTGGTCACACAGCAGCTCAAGAGATGAGCTCAGTCGGTGGTCACCACCCCCTTGGAAGGAGTTCAGTGATGGTTACCACCTGGTAGGGAGCCAAGTCCTCTGCACTTGCCAGAAAAGATGGGGAGTCACAAATGGAGCAGCTATGAAAACATGCAGCTGTCCAGGTCTCAGGCTGCAGGGAGTGCCAGAGCCTGGCACTGGTATTGCATGGCAGTAGACGTGACAGCTGTGTGGGGTGTGACTAGGTGGATGATCTGCTCAGCCTGGTGGCAGAGGTAAAAGAGGAGATACAAAGGTTAAAAAGTATTAGGGACACTGAGGAGAAGATTGCGTGGTGGAGACAGTCTCTACCATTCCTGAGGCATATGCACCATCTGGCCACACCACTAGAAGGAAAGGATCCCCTCTCTCACTTTCCCTACCCCAATAACAATGGGATGGGGAGGAGAATCAGGAAAGGAAAGAAAAGAAATTGGTTAAGAACAATTTCATAATTGAAACAGGAAAAGACAGTACTACTACTACTACAAATTGTAAAAAGAAAGGAAAAGGAGGGAGGAATGTGAAACCCAAGGAAGACAAGTGATGCACAGTGCAGTTACTCACCACCAGCTGATTGATGCCCAGCCCATTCCTAAGCATTGATCAGGCCCCTTCCAGGTACCTCCCCTAGTTTATATACTGGTCATGATCTTCTATCATATGGAATATCCCTTTGGCCAGTTCAGGTCATCTGTCTTACCTATGTTCCCTTACAGCTTTTCTGAAAACATGACAAGATCACTAAAAAATCGCTGAAAAAAAACACCACAACCTTTTAATATTTTAGACTTGTTTAGATCCTCACTTAGATCCTTTTTTTCTTTTTCTTTTTTTTTTTTTTTGCATAGAAAGTTTTGATGGACTCCCTGGTATTAAAGGACCTCTGGTGTTACTCAAGACTTGAAAAAACTAAATTGTAATAATAGAATCAGAATACATCTGCATAAGTAAAATAGCAAATGTTTTTAAGTCTTGGTTTGTAAATCTATGGCTTTTATATAGAAGTCAGTAAACATACGGGTAAGAATAATCAGCTGACAGCAGTGTACTTATATTTTCACAGAGCTTTTTACAAAGTCCCTCACCAAGGAAATGAAGGTGTTGTAGGATAAGAGGGCTCATCGTTTAATGTCCTTTAAAGTACAGTAAGCAAGTGGTCAGATTTTTCATTAGAGGAAGCTTTTCAGTGCAGCCCAACAGAGATGCATGTTTTTAAATTTGGAGCATTATTAGGCTGGGAAGAGAATAAGGAGGTGACAAAGTTTGCTGAAGATACAAAATTATGTGGGAAACCTAAATCTGCTGAAAAAAGTTTAAAATTGTGTCATAATACAAAACGTATGCAAAACAGCAGGTGAAATTCACTGTTGATAAATGCAGAGTAAAGACAAGTTTTCCAATGAGCTATTACCATTCAGTTAAAAAAAAAAAAAAAGGAAAAAAAAAAAGAAAAGAAAATGCCAAGTGAATAGACATCAAAAAGGCAAAATAAATATGAATTATTAGGAAAAATATAATTACACTACTCTTTAAATTCTTATAATGAATATAAATTGTACTGCTGGCCAGTCTCAGAAGAAGATGCAAAGTACTCAAAATGTACTGAGAAGAGGAACAAAAGTGTCAAGCTGCTTCTCTCTAGGAAAGCAGAGAAAAGAATACCATGTAGGTAAGCAGAAAACAGATCAGAGAAAAATTATTCACTGTTTCTTGTTGTAAGAGAAGTAGTAATGAAATTACTATCACAATTTAAAGAAGAAGAAACCTTTTGTTACACAACATAACTGAATCACAGAATTCATTACCACAGGATGTTGTATGCCAAAACTATAATGGTTCAGAAAATAATTAGAAAAATTCATAGAAAGCCCATCAAGATGCATTAAGCACAAGAATGCAAATATAAAATCTCATTTCTGGAAACCCTTATGCCACAGACTGCCTAAAGCTCAGAGGAAATACCAGCAAAGTGTCTTTCCATTCTGTATTCTTTCCCTAAGTCCCAGCTGCTGCTGGCCACTGTGGAAAATAGGACACTAAGCTTGACATAAGTAAAATGTTACCTTTGCCTCATCTCACCCAGCCACTCTGCTGTAAGGAATTGCCATGGCAATGCCCTGGACCCCTTGCTCTGGCAGGAGAAGTTCTTGGCAAGTGCTTTCCTTGGGCCATTTGCAGTGTTCAGGAGGTGACCTCTACAGACAGAGGAAGCTCAGAAGATCAGGTCTGGGGTCTCAGAGAGATACAAGACACCTCAATAGCTAGAGATATTAAAGCAGAGAAGGAGAAAAGCTATTAATTTGCCTTTGTTCTTCTCTCCTGTTTAATCTCCTGATGTGAATACAAGTTGGTGTGGCTTCACCTCAGTTGTCTTGTTGAGAAAACTGGAAATCTCACTGTCCTAGTTCAGCAAGCCAAGACCAGTTTATCACTGTGTGAGTGTGACGAAAGCTGTATATTCTAAACTTTCTATGGCATTTCTCATGAACTGTTAACAATGGATCATTTGCAGCAGCTGCCCAGGGCATACCTGACCTCTCAAGATGTAAGCTGGGTGATAAAGAAGCCTGTGAGATGAGAGCTGTGATAACTCCCTTCCAGGAAGTCGTTAGCACCTCCACAGCCACCCTGAGGGGTCATGTCTGCCAATGGGCTATCAATGATCCCAAAATACCCCATGACTCACAGAGTTAGATCACCTATTGTGTAATTTCCTGCCCTGGGGGAGTTACTGGGTGGTCCCACCTGGACCTGAGGGTATATAATCTCGGAGTTTTGGGGACTTGGGAACCATTTTGCTGAATCCAGAAAAGGAGCAGAGCCTTGACATGACTGTGACCATCATCTGCACCAACAGGTTTTTCACCTCCTTTTACTTTGGACTCGGGGGAACCACGTGGGTCAACCCCAGGGTGCTGGGTTATACTTCTGGGTTTTGTAGGTTGAAACCAATTTCTCTTTGAATCATCCCATTTATTGTAATATTTTTATTAAATTGTAACTCTGACTTAAAGTCTCTTCCATGTTGGGTTCGTTTCTCCTGCCGGTTTGCCTTTAAACCAGCACACTCACCAACTGCCAAAGTTGATAAATTTGTTTAAAGAGGAGAAAGAAAGTGTTTATGGAAAAGAATCCAAATAGACTGTCAGGATATTCTCAAATGTTGAAGCCTTAAGGGCTCTGAAGTTACGCTCCACAAAGGAAAACAAATGGGGAAAAAGAAAGCATTGAAGGACAACCATGAGATTTTGCCCAACAACCTGGATATATAACAGTGGCTGTAGATTGCCCTGAGAAGCCAATTGTGGTCCAGAAAGGGTAGGGAATGTATCCTACAGCGGGTTTAGATTTTGCACACAAATCTCCCTCTGTGCCAGCACAGCAGCACTGCCAAACTCGCTGGCAGCAGGGAGAGGAGCCTGCCCATGCCCTGACTCTGCAAATGCTGCTTCACACTCTGCAATACAAATAGTTGGCACAGGAGTTTCACAGCACTATTTCTCAGTATGCAGACATAGAACAAGGGATTCTTTAGTTTTCAAAAATGCAAATGAACCTTCAGAATTCAAGAGTTTTAGGCAGTGAGATTATATTTTAGGTTTTGTTTGTTTTACAGTCATCCAAAATGATTGTCAGGAATGAAAGATCTCTTACAATTAAGAGAATAAGGGGCCTACAGAGGAAAGGGGTACTGAGAAAAGTCTGTAACCCGGTGTGGATATTTAATTAAAAAAAAAAAAAATCAACATGGAAACAATCTATCATCAACTATAATGGTCTACTCATGTATAACTTACCACACAGAATAATACTTTATGAAAAGGCAGTAGCAATAACCAAGATATGTTTGCCAAAGTCTTACAATGCCAAAGCCAGGGTTCTAATAAGGTACAGAATTCCTACTTGAAAAAAGTGCAAGATTGAGCCAAAATAATTTTAAAATACAGTCAGGGGTAGGCATTCTTCGTGTTGATGCACACCACAAAGCACTAAGAGCTGTTACTTTGCTTTCTTTGGCCAAAACCAGAGAGTTCAAGCATGACCACAATTTTTTTCTCCCAAAGTTGTGTTCCAGGCTGAGAGAGAGAGAAATCTGAGGACTGTGCCAAACAGCTATGGTCACTACTGATTTAAGCTTTCAGAACTCAGGTGTTCTGATTGCTCAAGCAGTTTGATAAATTGCCTAGGAACTATTATTTACTTTCTACTTTCTACTGGTTTGGATCAACTGTATCACCTGGCAGAAGGCTGTCTTTTACCTTACCTCTCTTGCTGCTACTACATTTCTCCTTTGCTGCTATTGGGACAGTATGGGATAACATTAAAAGTGCTGTCTGCTTTTTTTAGAACATCTTTCTGATAGCTCAGTAGTGCAGCTGGAGTCACAGCACAGGACTAGCTCTTGCACATTTTCCATGAGACCATAGGAATTGCATACTGAGTTATCAGAATTAGTGAAGTATTTTAATAAATGCTATTATTATTACGACTTCAGTTTTCAACACTTTTGGGAAAACTGAAGGGACGCAGACAATTTGGACTTATTTGGCATTGAGATTGTACTCAGCTCTGTAAAATACACAGATATAAAGCAAACCAGTGGCTCAAACAATTCATCATCTGAACAGACTCCTGATAACTGGTGCCCTGGCTTCTTGATGCTGAAATACTTTCTTATGAAATGATTTTGCTTCAAAGGTGATATAGAAATTGAAGGTATGAATTAGTATATGCATAATGTACACCCACCTAAAATATTTTACGTTCTTAGTATCCTCCATACTTCCCATGTCCTCTGGATTAACAATATCCTACATGATTATTCTACTTTGTATATACTTCTTTACTTGACTGTTTCTTTGCACTTTTTTCAAGGAATTGTATTTTCTGTGTTTATGAAGTTCAACTGTCAGAAGCTGTAATAAATACAATTTTGTTTAATGTAAGTGTATCACTTGTTTTCATATGATGCACATTTCCAAGTTACATGAAATGAGGAATATTTAAATTATTCTTCTCTAAAAAATTCTCTTAGCCTCATTACCATATGATCTCCAGGCTTTTTACAATGTAATTTGTATTCAGCATTCACTGTATAAGGACATCAAACTAAACACCATTTCTGACATTAAATATTTTATTTCAAGCAGTAATTCTTTTAGAAGCAGATGTATTTTATTTTGTAACTCACAGAAAAACGGTATTCTTTCAAAGGAGATACATATTAAGTTCTAAACTGAATAGTATTGGCCTTTTTGTAATTTCTGTGAAGACTAAGGTTTTGCCTTTGCTTTTTGAAGCTAGCAGGTGAAAAACAATATAAAGTCTCATTTTATGTTTTCTTTTATGCATACAGTATTTACTCATGTCATCAAAAATGTTGAGGTCAATTAGAACTTTTAGACAGCAAATTTCACTATTTCTCAACAGACTCAACATGTAATATTACTTTTAATAAGTGTGACGACATAAGGGAGCATGAGCTAGCTATAGTATTCACTTTCCAGGGTTATTCAGACTGGATGACACAAGCACTTGTTGGTACCATAAACATTCCCCATCCCTCCTCCTTGGACTGCATGTAAGCCTGCAAAACAAGCTTTTAAGTGCTGCAGGGCCCTGGATGTGGGTTTGGCAGGTGCATAGAAAACATTTTTACTGAATGAAACAGCAAAGGGGAGTAAGTCTTTAGTGGTGATATAAATAGGGATTTCAGGAGCAATGTAATGATTTGTGTTCACCATGACTAGGTGCTACCTATGACCAAATGGTCTGGATTATTGAAGGTGTGTTTCCATTTGGTAAACTGCTCTGAATCAGGACAATGGTGTCTCAGCTGACAAACCATCAGTAGGTGGTTAGCCCAGGCGATATTCTGTCCTGGGAAACATGGTGTATCACTCATATTTGATATCCGCAAAAGTGTTTTGACTGTTTAAATGCTTTTCCATTTGACTTTACAGCAAGTTCCATCTTCAAGTATCAGCATGATTACTCTGAAGAAAAAAAAAAAGGAACAAATAGCATGCAGCTTGCACAATCACACAAGTCTTTTCAAAGAGGTAATTAGACCTTCGAGGGCAGATTGCCATGGCATATGTGGATAGGAGAATCTTGCTAAATTTTGTGGTCTGCCATGCATTTTACAAAGTAAGTTTGCATCATTTGAGGGCAAAGAAATCTTATTAAAATGCAGACGAGCTACGGTTTGTTTTATTGCCAAGCAATATTGTCCTTTCCTCCCCCAAAATTAATCTTTTCCTACCACTACATTCTCTGTCACTCCCCTTTAAATGAACTCTTCCAACACTTTTTTAAACTTAGTGTCAAATAGAATCTTGACGAAGTGGCAATAGAAGCATAACCATGTTGCCCCATCAACCCTGTTGTGAGTCAAAAGGCACTTCATAAAAAATACAATATTGCTATTTACACATATAATGCAGTGTTGGATTTCTTTAATAGCAGGATCTTCAGACTGATGTCCAGTGTTTGAAAGTGCTTGGTTAGTAAGATCTTCGCCTTTTTCCAGAACTTTCTTTTTCCAAAACTCATGCTTCAAGAAGAAAATCCAAATATTAGCCTAAGTGCAAACAGATCCACAGGGATCATCTCCAAACCCTTTTCAGATGACACTCTTCTTACTCTCTTTCATAGTGAAAGACATGCTATCTCACCCAATCTTACCTGAGATGTTTGTCTTCATATTTACTCCCTGTTACAGGTAGCAATAATGTAGTTAGAAGGGGGAAAAAAAGAAGTGAATTTCAGTGAACAGTTATCAGTAAGTGAAACAAATTATCCTTCTATTAGTTAGCACTTGAATGATCCTGTGAGCCACTGCAGAGCTTACAGCAGAGTAGAATGCAATTGTGTTGTTCTTCAGTAACTTATATTCCTCAGAAGTCTTCTTTTTTCCTCTTTTTTGGTTTTACTTACATAAAACACATGAAATGTTTTAACTTATGCCACTGTACATCTCTAGATTAAGTTTTCAGATGTTCACTGGGCTGGTTCTGTAATGAAAGTATGGTGTACTCCATGAAAAGAGAGCATTGAACAAGTTGAGACTGAGCTCTTGAAGTTCTAGAGAAAAAACATTTATTTCTCTAATAATGGATCAAAATATCAAGCAAGGAGACAGCAAAAAGTGGCAAAGTCTTTTTACATATAACAATAAGCAAATTGTGGATTGCCTAGTTGGAAATCTTATCTTTTGCATAACCACTAAAAAAATATTAAAAAGAAAATGTACAAACAATCCTCTCAAAAAAAAAAAATCTTACAAAATATGGCTGTCAATTAAAACAGCATTGCTAGAAAAAAGTAGTAAAATGCCTGACTCACCCCATTTTCTCAAGGAGACAATTATGTTACCTATCATGAACAAAGTACAGCTGTTTTCAGAGTTACAGTGCTAAATGCTTCATTGTCCCCCTCCTTTATTTTTTATATCTGTGTTAACAAGAACAGTCTCTTTTCCTACATAACCACTGCCTGAGATAGTAATAGTAGTTTTACACAGCTGATGATACTGATACATTTAACGTGCCTGGAGCTGCACTGAGGAGACTCTTACCCTATTGTGTATTAGCTTAGGATCACATAGCACCTTTAGAGGCTGCTTTTCTTAAACACTTGGTCTCACTTGATTCCTTTTAATATGAAGGATTGTGTGCTGGATCCTTCAGTGTGCATACTGGAGCAATAAGCTAAGAACTGACCCACTCACAGGAAAGTCCTGTGGCCTTTTCTTTTACTGTTAAGAAGGTTTGGCAAAGAGCATGAGCACTTAAGGCTGTATCTTCCATTATAACCCATGGCTAGTGTTCCACAGGACAAGATTTACAAGTGGAGAAAGTACTTATTTACCACATCTGATATGATTTTCTGAAGAAAGAACATGAAGTATCATGACATGATTTTCCAAAGCAGGGACACAGTATCATGATTCACATATGCTGAATGATTTCCTTATATGTACAGGAACAAATATTGCATTGTTGATCTCTAAGAAGATACAATCTCTGATGTTTGCTTTACAAATCATATCCTGGAAACTTCTCCAAAGGGGAGTCTCATGCAGGTATATTGCTTCAGTACAGAAGTACTTGATGGTATAACAGCTTAAGTCCAAGGCACAGGGGATCTAGTGAATAGGCATGGTCAAAAAGGAGAAAGATGCTCTGGGCCAATTCCTTCTGGCTACTTGGGTCACACTCTTAACTCAGCTTTGGTTTTGGGTCAAGAGGAGGTTGGTTGAAGAGAACAGAGGAAGATTTTTGGAAAGCACATGACATTTTACAGCAGAACTCCTATGGTGCTACTTCACGTCCTGCATTTTGCTTTCCTTACTTCACTCCAAGATCTTGTTTCCAAATATTAATAAACTGCCTGGTACCCTGGGCAGAAGAGGGTTAATCAAGAGAAAACTGAACGGGGAACATTCTCTACTTCTTAATTGTTTTCAGCTAACCCAGCATGCAGTAGAAGAAGTAAAGAAAGCATGTGACCAAGATTTTTTCATGCCAGACACACCTTTTCTGGCCTTCTCACAGAATACAGAAATGTGTGTCTCCCTGAGGACATTCTGCAGAGTTTTGAGATGCAACGTTTTGACAGTGGAAAAGTACAAGTCTAAATATAGTATATTTCGTCAAACTTCATTTAAAAGAATGTTCCAATAGATATCTGTTAAAAAATGCACCTTGCTATTGGCCCCTGTGCAAAACCCTTTATTACTGGGGGTTCTGCAAGCCAATAATAGCAGTACATGACCAGAGAAGTGACTGATTGTTATGGCAAGTATTCAGGCCACACAGTGGACTGTGGGTTCACACTCATATTTGTCATAGTCTGGAGTGCAGGAGGTCTTACTTTTTTGTTTCTTCCTTTTTATTTACTCACTGGTTCCTCTCCTCTAGCACATAAGAAACTGTGTCCTTAAAAGGCACAAAAAGTAGAGTTAGCTACTTTATTTCCAGAGCATTTCTTTCCTTGATGGATTCTAACCCACAGTTCATAAATTTCCATTTACACAGAAGAAAGAAAACCTAGGAGTCAGCAGGCAAACAGAAGGAGACTAGAACATGTCTTTGAGGTATGGAAATTCAGTATCTGAAAATTCACAAAGCATTGAAATGACAAATATCAGAGATAGAGTTTTAAGGGGGAAAAAGCAAAACTTGTGAAAACACCACTTCCTCTGGCAGTCTGTGCTTCCATCATTAGAATTCCACATTATATATACAATTGCATGATACCATACATTTCATACATAATACTGCCAGGGGGTAGTGGAGGCATGGGCACAGCTACTGGAAGAAATGGGAATAAGCATATCCATGCAATTTTTATTGCTCTCCTTACAGGATTTTCTTAGTGCAAGTGGAGGATTCATTGATGGCACTTCATTCTCTCCCCCACTTCTGTTTTTGATGGGACCCCTGAAGAGGAGACAGTGACCTCCAGGAAAGAGCATGCAGAGAGTAACAAGCAGGTCAGGATCTCCTCACAAATAACACATCCTCTGTGGGAAGCCTTAAGAAGTGCGATTCTTCACACTTTACTGAAGTTTTAGTCCAACCTTTCGCTCCTCCTCTGTGACCACATGCATGCATTCTGCCTCATCTGAGTACCTAGAGTATATTTTATTTTTCCCCTCTCTGTTTTCTGATTTACTTCTAAAGCTACATATTCTTTGCAGTAGATCTCTGCTCACATTGCATAAACAGCTCTCCAGGCATTGCTGTGATACAGTACATGCCTCCTGGAATGAGAGAATAACAGGAAAGCAAACATTACAAAGGCCTAAGTTAAAATAGAGAGGAAAAATTCTCAGCAGTGATGAGGCAAAACATGGTGCAATTTTGTAGCACCTTAAGTTAGTTAGAATATAATATTTTAGATTTTAAAAATGCTTTCAAGCAGAAATTATGTCTTCTGCACACTCTTGGATGATAGCGTTCTTTTTACTATGTTTCTTTACAGCAGTAAAACTGTGCTGGAACATATGGCTCCAGTTTCCATGTATGAAACATAATGTGGTGGGGAGATACGATCCTCCCACCTTCCTCCAGCACTTGTTAATAGCAGGTGAAAATCCAGCAGGACACAGAAACGGGGCTGTTTTTTTCAGCTCTTGTCCCCACTGCTTCCAACCCAAGAAATGCTTAGAAACTCCCCCATCTGATTCTTGGCACCACACTGTCATTTTCCTGCAGAGGAAGCACAAACATTTCAGCGTTCCCCATTCCTCTCTGGGAAATCCTGCACTGGCACTGTGACAAACTGACTGACCTCTGTGGAGGGACTCACAGCTTCCATCGACATGGGTTATGAGAAACTGATGCCACACATGGCAACAACAATGGCAGAGCATGAAAAGAAATACCCAATGCTCATACAGAACTTCGTACATAATGTGACTGAGCAAAGCTGCAAGTCATTCCATGGCTCAGGCTCTTCTCAGTCTCAACTGTGAAGACTCATTTATATTTAGCCACGGATCATCCGCAATTCTTAGTCTATCTTTTGTCATCAAACTTAAACTGACTGCAGTGCCTTTTCCTGAGGAACTTTTCAACCTACAGGCGGTACAGCTCTGGAGGATTGGACAAGATTGGAAAAGATTGCCTGTATAAATAAACGCTTAGATAAATTTCTCCAGTATCCATAAGTGTTTATGATAATTTCTGTGAAAGAAGAACTGAAGAAATGCAAAAGATTCTGGGTATTCTAGATATTCTTCCCTGGAGTAATTTCCACCTATGGGAATCTTCCCTTGGAGCCACACTGGAGACAGAACTTGGTCTGAACTCAAAATGGGGAACCCCTCAGGAAAAACCGTTCAGAATTTTTTATTTCCAAGCAGTTCACATGTGCAGCTCCACCTTTGCAACTGACCTTCCAGAGGACTTTTTTTAATAAGCAAAATGTTCTTTTATTGAATGAAAACCCAGTCTCTTTAAAAATGCTGAACACATACTATTGCCTTAAGAAGAGATGTTTTTTCATCCACTCAGAAAGGGATTAGCAAAGAGAAGAGTCTCCAGAATGCAAGACCTTGGGAAAACAGTGGCCAGTAGCCATGCTTAGATGTGTTTGGAGGTCTTTTGTCACATCAAGTCCCAGCTGGTGCACAGATGCTGTCCCCATCAGCTGTGAAGGGTGGGGATCACAGAAACATAGCTACAAGCTTCTTTTAGCTAGTAGCATGAAATATAAGTAATTTCTTAGAAATCCCTAGCACTCTAAGCTACTGCATGGAGATTTCCAGTTTATGCCTTTAAGAAAGTCTACAGTAGTTGTCTGTCCCCAAATCACAGAATCATAGGATCATAGTATGGTTTAGTTTGAAAAAGACCTTTAAGATCCTCAAGTCCAACTGTTAACCCAGCACTGCCAGGTCCACCACTAAACCATGTCCCTCAGTGCCACATCTGCATGTCTTTTAATTACCTCCAGGGATGGTGACTCCACCACTTCCCTGGGCAGCCTGTTCCAATGCTTGACAACCCTTTCAATGAAGAAATTTTTCCTAATATCCAATTTAAACCTCCCCTGGTGCAACTTGAGGCGATTTTCTCTTGTCCTGTCACAAGTTACATGGAAGAAGAGACCAAAACACACCTGTCTACAACCTCCTTTCAGGGAGTTGTAGAGAGCAATAAGGTGAGCCTCTTTTTCCCAAGGCTAAACAACCTCAGGTCCCCTATCAAAGGATTGCAGTTTCCCACTGATACAGTGGACAGGTGTTTTTCGCTCCCAGGAGCAAGGCTAGAAAAGCAGCGAGCAGCACGCGGCAAGCGGCACGCACGCGGCGCTTCCCCAGGATCAGGCTCCTT
>JAWWEV010000083.1:133120671-133147672 GCA_035583235.1 Hafferia zeledoni | reverse complement strand
ATTTGTATATATATGTATTGTATCATATTCTGTTTTTAATTGTCTTTCTTTTGTATAATATAAGAAGCTTGCTACTTTGGGGTTTGGGGTATTTTTCTCTCCCTCCTTTTCCCTCGTTGGGGGCATGGGAACCTTTCTCTCCACGTTGGGCAGTTGCCATTTTGCCAGCTCAGCCTGACACAGAGTAGAATTACAGAATAGTTTAGGTTGGAAAAGACTTCTAGGATCCTGGGGTCCAGCCATTAACCCAGACCTGCCAAATCCACCACTAAACCATGTGCCTAAGTGCCACATGGACACATTTTTTGAACAGTTACAGGGATGGTGACTCAACCACTTCCCTGGGCAGCCTCTTCCAATGCCTGGTCCCCTGGCACAACTTAAGGCTGTGTCTTCTTGTCCTATCAATAAAACTGTGTAATTAATGAGGTTAATTCTAACATCCATCAAAAACAGTGGTAACTACTTAAACTCTTATCACAGGTCACTGGTAGTACCATTGGCTTTATAAAAGATTTTTGGATATACAGGTTACCCAGCCAGAGATACCTGTTTTTGTCATGTCTTGTTGGAGTTCAGTCTAAGGGGCAGGGATTTTGGGTGCAGCAGGGCTGAGTGCTCTGTGCACTCCTGAGTGGAGGTACAGAGGATTTCCTGTTAGTAAACCTGCCCTAAAAACCCCATGGTGTGTCACCTCGACCTTGTGCTGCCTCTTGCCTGCCCTCAGTTATTGGCAGCTGGAGGCAGGCTGTGCTTCCAAATAAATTTGCTGCAAAAAGCTGTGATCCTAAAATCTTCTGGTGTGCTGGGAAGGGACGGCTGTGAGAGTGCCCGGAGAGGGTGGCAGCGTTCCCTCCCCGAGCCCTGGGGCACCAGGCCCCGCTGCTGAGAGCTGTGGCTGCCTCCTGCAGCCAGCCTGGGGCAGGAGAGTTACACTCCATACTCTTCAGCCCCACCACCTGGCCTTTTATTTTGAAAAGGCCAATTTCTTTGGTAATCACAACCCATTTTTTAGACTTCTTCATATAGCAAAGGCTATTAATTAGCCACATACACTTTTGCAGCATACACTGTGGCTGTGATTGTAGGGATATTGTAGACTGGTTACTTGTTGATTTATTGGAATTAGTGCTATTAGAGTGACATATGCAAAGTACAGAAATTCTGCTTGGTCCTGTATGTGGAGCTACATTATTGTCTTTGTGGAGTGACACAGTGGTGTCCTGGATGTCCCTTACTGCCATGCTGGGACTCAGGCTGCAGGTGTGAGTGCACAGAATGGGCTGCAGGTGAATAGTCTCTGAAGAGAAGGGGCAGTTTGCAGCAAAGATGTCTCCAGAGATGTCTGTGACAGTGAGAGAGGAGAGGACTTTTAACAAAGAACTAGAGCAGTAACTCATTTTTCTGTAACTATTGCAGGATTGTCCTCTATAGAGCTGCTGAAAATGTGATTTCTATTCTGGAATAAAGATACGATTTTAACCTGAAATTTGAGATGTGATTTGAATGTATTTTTATTTGCAGAGGCTGTATCAGCTTTGTGTGCAGCATGAAAACAGAATAAAGATAGCAGAATCATGTTTTGCTGCACCTGCCTCCCTGTAGACAGAAATTTTCCTCTCCAACAATGGTAGCTCCTTTGACCTGCTTACCCAAAGATGATGAAAAGCTGCACAAACAATTGTACTTATGGCTTCTTGGTTGCATAGTGATTTATTGCTTGCTAGGGATTTTATGGACACTGGGAAAAAGGTTGATGACAAAAATAGATGTGCAGGGTTGCACTTTTCTCTCCCTCTTTGCAAAAAAAAAAAAAAAGAAAGAAAAAGTGTATTTTCTTGCCTTTCCAGTTGTATGGCTTGTTTCTCTAATCCATTTGTTTTTGCAGCAATGCAAAGTGTTCAGTTGTTACCTGCATAGTTGTAAAATGTGTTATTTCCCACGATTCTGTAAAGGAAATGGTAAAATTTATAGGTACAGCCTCTAACAATTCACTGTCCGCTGTAATGGAAATAAACCTATAGCTTAGTGTATTTACGTATCCCCACCCCTATCCTGGTCTTTAAACTGAGGGTGAGTTAGTGCCAGCATTCTGCAGCACTTTGGTTTGTCACTGCCCTAGAAATGGGAAAGAGTCTTGGGGTTATTTCTTCATCAGCATTGCCACTTGTTTTGGAGGAAGCTAACTATATTTATGGGAACTTTTATTAAAAGGCAAATAGTTGCTTTCTGTACGTTTACGTTTCAGGGCCTTGGGCTGCCCATTCTTTAGTGTGCATCAAACAACATTTTGATGCAGTCACATAGAACCACTCTGGCACAAAGTCAGTGTCTTTGTTTTTCTCACTGGTTCTCAAGTTACCTTAAAGTTGTTTGCTGACAAGTGACTTTTCTAGCTTGATTTACATGTTTGTTCGTGTGTCTTCACAGAGACTGGGTCCCTGATGGTGCGAGGCTCAATCCCCCTGTGCAGATCAGGTACCTGTCTCCTTTTATGTGAACTTGTGCATGTCTGTACCAAGGCATGGTTTGATCACTGGAATTCAGCTGCATTTCTGCTCCTTATGGTGCTGTGCAATTAGTTCTGAAGTGTTTGCTCCGTTCCCTTGAGCAGTTCACTGCAGAAATCACAGAGATCACTGCAGTGTTTCCATGGTTTGCTGGTGCACCTCCATGATTTGTTTTGTTTCTGACTGCCCAGTCTGTTGTTCATACACCTCTTCCCTCAGAGGGGGCAGAGGTTCATTTCAATAATGTGCTCAGGCATCCAGAGCCAAAGCTACTTTTGAGAAGAAGTTTGCTTTAATTAGGAGCTTTAGTTTCCAAAATACGTGGTAAGTTATTAGCATATAAAGTAGACCTTGTGAATAAAGCGCAGTATGGATTTTCTAGGTGTTCTCTGGTAATCTCCTGTGTGCCAGGCTTCACTTCATGATTAATGTGACATTTCTTACCAGAAGGCAGCAGCTTGGCTCTGAACAACCAGCTGAGGTGCTGTGCATTCAGATACTTGCTCAGCTCCTCAGAACTTTTTCCAGGTGATTGTATTCTTGCTGAATTATGCAATTGTGACCATACCAAATCTAATCTAATCCATTCCTTTATTTGAAGGATTTCATTTTTATCCTAGCTCCTCTTGGTATGTGCTTTGTAGGAATGAGTGCATTTAAGAAAACAAGCACTTTTGGGGATAGATTTGGAGCTGCAATGGTCTGTCTTACAAGACTGTCCTACAATTCCCCAAGGCAATGAGCTGTGCTAGTTCTGGGTAATCTGTTTAGCTCTGTAGAAGTTTTTTCTGTATTACACTAAGTTCTGCAGATTGTGCTCAGTTATTGTTTTATTCATACATTTGGATTCAAGGAAAATGTGTGTGATGGACAGTGATATTTTTCAGCACAAATAACTGCTGAAAAGCCTACAGAAAAGGAGCCATTTATAAAAAGCATAACACAAACAAAAAACCAACACCACACCTGTCAGATTTTAGCATTGAGCTGTTAATATTTGGAACATGTAAGAAAGAGTCACATCACTGTTACAAATTTAAGACTTATATCTCATTTGAATTTGTCTTAGCTTCAGTTATTGATTGATATATTTTACTTTTTTTTTTAATTGAGAACCAAAATATCTTGTCCTCAAGGCACTGTAACAAATGAATTCAGAGCAGGTTGCTCAGGGCTTTTTCCAGTCTGGATCTGAAAACCTCAAAGGGAAGATATTCCCCAAGCTCTTTGGGCAGTGTGTTCCAGTGTCTGACTATCTTCTAGCTGAATGTGTCTCTCACCTTCCTGCCATGCGCCTCAGCAAAACCCGTTTCTGTCTTCTTGATCACCTACTCTTAGGTATTGGAATAGGACAAACAACTTGAATGGGGAATACAGTCATGAGTAACAAGCTCAGTAGTGATGAAATCCCATTTTCTTCTGCTGCAGCAGAAATGATTCAAAGGAAAATGTGTTTACAAAAACCCTGAATATGCATTTTGGAACACTGGTGGATCAAAAATGCTGGCAGTTATCTGGTGTTATGTCAACAGGGAGCTACACTAGAGGCCCAGACAAGAACCCCAGCAAAGCTGCTGAGCACTGTGCAGAAGTCACCCAGAGACATTGACAAAGTTTTAGTTCAGTTCAGCCAGGCCAGTTCCCATTAATGCCCACTCTGGAGCAGCGTGGTGGTGCTGGCTGCATTGTTCTGCTCAGAGCTCTACTGAGGTGCAGTTAATTGTGTCTTTTTTAGCATGCTGTCCCTCCAGCTGGATATTTCTGTATAGATTTGAATGGTAAAGGGCCCTCAAACATTCTATCTATACGGGGCATCAGAAGATGCCAGTGATTTCTGGCACACAATGTTAACCAAGCTGCTGTAAGGCAACACAAATAGACAACATATGCTATGAAAAATATGAAAGAGCTGAATTGAAGCATAATAGTGTTGTGTCATTTTGCCAAGACTACTTCTTCCACAAGTGCAAAAGACCAAAAAAGGATAAAAAGTAAGCCTGCTTGGTTTTAATGTTGTCATTGATGTGTAATAAATTAGTCTATTATATTGATGATACTCACAGTTTCTTGTACATTCTTGTGTAGATACTTTACACAGTTGTTTGATGGTCTCATACAAAAATCAGCACATACAAATATATAATACAGCAGTTACATTTCTAAGAGAAGTTTCAGGCAATATGAGTGGAACTCTTCCTGGAAAAACATGTATCATTAAGGTATCACTTGTATGTTGAAAATGTGCATTGTAAACAAGAAAATCAACGTTATAACATAAATTAATCTTTATCATACAATCATAAAGAAATTACCACGTCTAAGATGAGCCAGTAACAGCAGGACTTTATAAATAGATTACCATATGGGTTTTCTTACTTTTTAATGAAAGTTACTTATGTTAATGTCAAACTGCAAGCTTTGATAATTCAAGGACTGATGTGTTTTTGAATGGAAAAAACCCAGAGTTCTGAGCACACCTGAAAGGGACAAATGCATTTTTTATAAAATTCTCACTCCCAAAATATCTTTGGCAATGTCCAGTCAAATATTCTTACCGGGGTTCTTGAGTACTGCTCTGCAGAAGTGGGAGCTCCCTCATGGACAACACTCAGTCTTTCACCTGAAAGGTACACTCCAAAATTCTGGCTCTTAAAGAGAAAGATATGACAGCCCACATAGTTTTGGTGAGGATGGACAGCTGCTTCTGTCGACGAAGGGAAAAAGTTCCTCAAGCCACTCAATTTGCACTTGGCAGATCTCCAGTCAGTGCTGTGTGACATGACTATAAGGCTGTACTAGGGTTATTTATTTTTAAAATTCCAGGTTGCTGCCAGGTAGAATAACGAATGAGCCTGCAGTAAAACAAGCACAACATGCCTTTCATCTGGTGATGTATGATGGAAAACTGCTGTATTTGTGATGTTAAAAAATTTCTGTGCTGCTTTGTCTGGTTTTATCTCAGCTATGCAGCGAAGGAAAAAATTAATAAAGGTGTGGCTTCATGTTTAGTCACCCATCAGTCTTAGCTCCAGCTTGTGAATTTCACCTATTCTGGGGATTTTTCTTGTCCCTCTTTTACTGTTATGGAATGGTCTTGTTCTTTTAAATAAATCATTACTCTTTGGCAAAGTAGACATATTGGTGTTTCATTTGAATATAGCAGTACTTCCTGACCATGATTCTGTGCCTGTTTTTGGAGGGCACAATCCACAGGGTAGAGTCCAGATGATAATTAAACAGTGGCGATTTACCCATTTTTGGTCTGACTCCTTTGGTTTTAGTTTAATTGCCTTCCCTGTCTGCTGAGAAGAGGCAGAAGCTGAAGAGAGCTGGTGTTGTCGCATCAGACACGTGTTTATTCCCTTCCCGGGGAACTGGACAGCTGATACAGTTCCCTCTCAGCAGTGCATTTCAGGGCCTGGTAGGAGAGGTGGAGCACAGCAGGTACTGACATTGTTCAGCACAAATACACGAGTGACAGGCACCTTGCATCCTTTTATCAGAGCCCCAAATGTTGATTCATGGATGTTTTAAGTTTCCTGGTTTGAAAGAACATGGTTCTGGAGTGAGGAGGTTGTGTTATTTAAAGAAGTTATCCTGGAGTATGGCAGGATTAATGTGTACCTGTGCTGCTAACTTGTTTAACAATCAGTTAAGAAGCATAAGCTTTTGAAATGACATCACAAAATACATCCAAAATTTAAATTTTCCTAAAACTAAAAGTAGATGCACTAGATCTAGTGGACCAGAAGGTGGTACTGATGTAACCAGAGTTAAGAAATAGTAACCTTCCCATTTTTGTCCCCTCCAACTAACCAGATACATTTGTGCACAGATACTCATCCATTCTGCAAGTTAGTGCTAATGCTCTACAGCAGTTAGAATTTCTCTGCCTGGGGAATGAAATGTTTGGCATAAAACATATTTTATATCTGCATAATTGTGGCTGTTGCTGGATTTTGGAGGAGCATATTAGTGAAGCAGCAGTTTTGTGACTGGCGAAGTCATACCAGTCCCAGTTTGTACCTGCAGACTGATGTGTTTACAAAAGAACTGCCCCTACCGATTCTGTTGCAATTTCCATTTAATGTCTCAGATAGAAAGTGTGTAATATGAGGAACTCAGTTTTGTTATCCTTGATGCGTGTCTTATTAATGTCTTGAAAATATGAGATTAGAGTTTGTCTTCTGAGAGTTACTGATCATTCCTTTAGCTGAGGAAATGAGTCATACTGCTCTGCTCCCTTGCATTATGTATTTATTTGTTGCTTCAGGTAGGTTTGTCTGTATTACTGTATTCTAACAGCTTTTAACACTTTTTACAAAAATCTTTTTGGTTCAGTATTTCATTATTCAGAAAAAGTTTGAAATATCTTCCTCTTTAGCTAAGATTAAAACATGACAGTTGCATTTTGTAGTGTTGTGATATTAATGCTGTGAATGACTGAATATGTGGATCCTTGGTAGGATGCTAACTTTATTGCTTCTGTCATCTGTTACCTAAAACTGAGAATCATTCTTTTATTTTTATGGCAGAGCTATTCTGATCTCATGTAATCCTGCATTTTTGACCAGCACTGCTTCAGGGGATACCCCAGCTCAGAGGTAAGGGCTTGTTTTGGTTTAACTGATATTTTCCCAAAGCTTATGTTAATGTGTCTGCTTAGAGTTATGGTCACATTAAGAAGCGTAATTACAGACTGCATGGAGTCTCTTGATAAGAAAACAGGAAGGAAAATATATCAGGAAGATCAAAGAAGCACCTGAAGTTAATTATAAATTAGCACTGAAGTATGGCCATCAAAACACTTTATTATTACTGGAGCTTAAAAAAGCCCCAGTGTGAACTTGTGTGTTGGTTTACTTTACACTGGAGTCGTCTCATTGTGCCCATTTATGCCTAAGATATCTGAGCAATGAATCACACCCATTCCAAAGACAGAAGAGATGTCATTTCCGTAGGAAGGTTATACATTTTCAGATATTCCTCACATCATGGCATCACCTACAATGAGAGCAGTTAGAGAAACTCCATTAAGACTAGATGTATGCCTGATAAGTGAAACTGAATTTCACTGTTATTTTTTTTCCATGCCGAGATCTGGAAGGAAACTAAAACCTTATCGCTGATTTTGTTTCAAAGCTGAAACCTCTCAGAACACAAGTGTTCCTGAAGTCATTGTTCCCTCTGTCTCTCTAACTGCAGCCAAAGGTACCCAGTGACAGCCAGGCCCTGGTGAGGGGCAGAGCCCTCATCGTGGGCCAGGTCTTAGAGCTGGCATTTGCTGGCCATGCCACAGGACCTTCTGTAACACAATTTGGACAGCTCATAGACCAATCAGGACTGAAAACTGTTACTTGCAGTTCTGTTTTTTAAAGTGACTCATTCTTTTAGGGAAACTCGTTCATCTCTAAGTGATCCTGTTATCCACAAAGACCCAGCAGAAAGTTGAATGAATCCAAGCATTCTGCTTTTGAATCCATCTGCTCAAGAAATAACTCTTTATTTGATAACTTTTAATCACCTGCATTTTCTAAAACATGTTTTCTGTCTATTTAAAAAGTGTAGTTTTATACTCATGCTAAAGGAATAATTTAGCTGATTCATATGGGATTATTCTCTTGCTTATGAATCAGCAAGTAGGTTATTATTAGAGCCAGTTGAAAAATTTTGAGGACATCAAACGGTCGTTTGCTCTCTTCTCTGCCACTGGTGGGCTGTAAGATTTCAGTGGAACTAATGCAGTTTAAGGTTGAAGAGGTACAATCTTGCACACTCACTACACATTGAAAAGAAAGTGAATAGGGAAGCAAGGGTGAATAATACATGAATGTATAAAAAACATCTGGAATCTGAACTTAATTTTGTGAAGAGACATTGTGTCCATTTTCTCAAAAGCAGTTTATGAGATACCGTACAGTTGCATTGATTTAGAAAAGCTCAACAACACTGAGTTTATCCAACTGGATTGGTGTCATTCCACACAGTTTATAATCTAGACACCCCAGAATTTGCAGAAGACTCAGAGCTTCTTTGGTCTTACCATTTTTGCAGGAAATACAGAGCAGTGCTTCTTCAGCCTTACCATTACAATTTTTTTTCTCAGTGTCCCAGTATCACTCTTTGTAGAACTGTAGAAATTTTAGCTCCTTCGTTTTTGTCATATCCACAGTGTCCACGAAAAACAATTTATTTTTGCAGTAGTTTGTTATATTGTTATCATATATTCTCTAAACATGTTTTCTGTAGGCTAAACAATGCAAGAGCTTTCAGATTTTCTTCACGGGATGTGCTTCTGTAGATGTCCATTCTTCATGCCACTGTCTGTCCTATCCCTGAAGGATCTACATGAAATATCATTAATAAAGAAAAATTATGGGCTTCAATGTCTGCAAAATGAAAGGAATTTGACAACTTCACAATGTTCACATCTTTATGCCCCACAATAATTATTTCCTGTGGGGTTTTTTTGGGAAATCTTAATAAAAGGTATGTCCCTGATAAAGAAATTTTCACATGAAAGAGGGAATAGACTCTCAAATTATATGTTTGCAGCGAAGTTAGGGGCTGTCTTCTTTAGTATTGAATGAAGCTTTATAATGTGTAATAGGTTCTTATGGTAATAATATAGGAAAACTGTAAATAGATTTATTAAATGGAAATTAGAAATATATATGTGTGTATATATATATGCAAAAATAGCTGTACCAGAGTGTGCTTACTCTTGTGTAATCCTTGATCTCTCTTTGGCAACCTTTTTATCAGCCCTGTACTATCTGAAGATAGTGTTTACTACCATGGAAAATTCAGCTGTGGAAGCACTGAATGCCAGTGAGTATATCCTGATAAAAGGGAGAAGCTTGGCCAGTGTGACAGCTCATTGATCTTCAGCTGCGAGATGCAAGTGACTGCTGGAGGGTTTGCAGGAGGTTTGTAAGTGTCTCTATAAACAATGCATGGAACAGGCTGTACAACAAACAGTGCTCCCATGGATTGCTGATAGGAAGCTGCTTCCAAATGTATGTATGCAAAGTAAAGCTGGCAACATAGCGTGTTTTGGGAAGGGACTACATAGTCTGAAATGTGTGCTTTTTTGGGCTAACACTTCTGAGCTTCTGACTTAACACTGTCTCTCCAAGTCCCAGTCTTATACTTACAACTCAAGCAGTTCCAGATAGTATTATACAATGTCATTATGTTGTGTCATAATATTCATAGAAACCAACTGACATGGAATCAGGCATCAGATTGAGCCATATTATAATAAACATCCAACAATAGATACCATCATCATCATCTAATTCTAATAGCTGAGCTCAATTTTTATTTCCTTTGACCAATATTGCTAGTAGAAGAAAACATATTATTTGTTTCTTTGGAGCTAGTTATGCACAATTTACATAGTGTGATAACCCTGTTTCTTGCTCCTTGCTTTGATTTCTTTTGTTTCTGGCTGTTGCTTGCAACACCAGAGAGTATAAATCTGCCAAGTGCCCACCTGCTGGTTTTGTGGATCATTTTCAAAGTTGTCACTTGCAGGTATCAAACTAGTCAGCTGCAAAAGTGCTGATAGGAAGAGGCTGGCTACTGCAAAAGAAACTTGTTTTGATTAAAGTAGATGTGAAAACTGATAGTTCCTAAAGTGTATGAAGCTGAGTTATCTCTCATTTGCACTAGTGCAAAACAGAGTAACTCCATCAGTCAGCGGTGGTGTTCCAGAGCCACATCAAAATCAACGCTATGAGAATCCCTCAACAAAACATCCTCCCATTCTTAAATCCGTGGTGGCCATCCTGAACAAAACTTACTATGATCCTTAATATTTCAAGCAGAAAATGTACTGGCATCTGCCAGACTTCCCATGCAGAACTAAGATTAATTTGGCTGCAAGTCAATTGCTTCACAATAAATGCTGGAATTTGTGGATTCTTATGTTTGAAAGCTGAGCAAAAAAATATCCTGAGGAATGTTTTAATCTTCTCAATGTGCCTCTGAATTTCTCGCCGTCTCAGATATCCTCAGGCAATACTTGTGTCAGTGCTTTCTTTCTGAGGCTTTAGTCTGCATTGCTAAGTGCCTTATGATTATCTCAGCAATACAGGTGTGACCATCACATTTTGCTAAAAAGACTTTAAAATAAGAGGTTTCTGAGGCCCAAGATGAGCTGCTTATAGTATAAACAAGACTAGTGTGTCAAGCTCTTGCTGGCTACTCTTTTTGTCCTCTCTGTTCCTAAGTCCTGTACATTTTTTGACTCTAAGTAAGTGTTCATTGGAGGGATTATTTTAGTCCTATCCCTATGTGTGTTTCTCTACTCAGTGGCAAGCTTCATGTGCCAGATGCACTGGCTTCATCCTCAACATGTTCCAAGTCTTTTTGTCTGCTTTTCGGGATGATTTGGTAGATGAATTTTGTGTGCCTCTGAGATTAATACTGGAATTTGTTAGTAGGGATTTTTTCTTATATTTAGTTATTTCTGTGGCCATGTTTTTCTTCAGCTTTTTGAAACCTGTCTGTAAGCAGGTTAGGGATAGCAAATTTTAATGCATCTGGGTTAAGAACCTTGGACATGGCTTCAAGTACAGCACATGTGACATATTAAACCCATTTTTTAATTTCCTTCAAATATCAATGACAGATGCACAGAGAAAGTAATTGTTTAGAATTTAAATTACTTGTTGTTGTTGTTGTTGTTTGGATAGATTTTTTCATTTAAATAATTTACTGTTTTATTAAAAAACAAACAAACAAACAACGAAAGACAAAGCAAACCTTTGACCTTAGTATTCCAGGCTTGAACTCAATATGATTCAGTTTTAAAGTTTTAAGCAACGTGGCATATTTAGTTATGCTTTTGTTAGCCAGTTTTCAGCTTATAGCAGCAGTTATTTGTTATTTGTATGGTGTATTAGCAATGCAGCATACACTGTGTGACATGCAAAAACCATGTCTGCAAAACTTGAAAGACCCTCACTGATAGATGTGCAGTTTGAACTTAAGCTGCCAAATGCCAGGTATCTGCAATAGCTGCTTTTAAAATGAGCTGCTGCACTGGTTTTTTGTAATTCCATGCACCCCTCGTAATTAGACAGCTAAATTTAATTATTCTTTTGCTGTAATGTACAATCAATACAATAGCAACAATCAATAGCACTTTCTTTAGCATAAATGCTTTTAAGGTAATTGCTCATGAGCCTTAAGCAGGTTTGGGGCGTTCTTTTCTTTTTCAAAGCATGATCTTTCATAGCAGAATGATTTAAAAGAAGCTGTAGAGTGTGTAAGTGATGCTTTATAAGCAGGTTTGGTGTTGTTTGAGGTATGGTCAGTATGTAGTGAGTTCTCAGAAAGAATTGACCTGTGTGAATCATAAGGACAAATGCATTTCTTTAAATCAGGCAATTTTTTTTCACCTTCCCAACCTCACTGCTTCAGCATCCTGTTGTGCAATGGATGCCATTTTACAAAGAGAAATAGTTTCAATGAGTCTCAGAAAATCCAGGATCTAGGAGAAGATGAGAAAGCCCAAGATGATATTTTGCAAGCTATTTACACATTTACAAGCACAAGCATCTTGGAAAAAAAAAGACTGCCATTATATTTGACTGGACTGTTTTTTAATCAAAAACTAAACCACTGTCAGAGTTATGTTATCAGAACACTTGCTTGTCACAGTTTCACAGATGATATTTGGTCCTTTGAGACTGTGGTAACTCAGGTACTCAGTTTGGTGGTGATTTCCAAAGCTGTTATGGATATGGATGAAATCCAGGGCCAGAGTGTAACTGCAGAGCTGAACAGTGTCCATTCCTTACCTGTGGCTTTACCATTGTACCTGGAGGCTCTCAGGTCAGTGTGCCCTGCTGGACTTCAAGGTTGCTTTTTTTGGCTATATTAAGGTGGTGTGAGTTTCTGAGGGATGGTGGCATAGAAGGTAAATCCAGGTTGAGGAAGGCTGAAATAGGAAGAAAGATTTTTTTTTTAAGTTTGTGTTGTTTTTTTTTTAGAGCAGTTGAAGTGACACAATTAAAATTACTTTTGTGCAGCTGACTGGCAGATAAGCAATAAAGCAAAAGATGGAATTACAGTCTCTTGGCACCATGACTGTTGCATAAACTCCTTGATCAGACAGTTTCAAAGCATATTCATCAAACAGTTATCAACCACATTTGTATAAATGGTACATGGGAAATTGCCAGCAGGACTCCAGACTGGGCCCTTCTCTTTGCAGGAATTGAGTCTGGTAACTTTTGATTTGAAAGCAGGGGCAGGCTGATCTGGCTCCCTCCACTTCCATACCAATTGAACAGATTACCTCCTTTCCATTTCTCCTTCTGCTTCTCCATTTCTCCAGCCTGACACTCTGTCAGAGTTAAGTGGACAGATGAAATGGCACCGTGGGGTTGACCTGCTTTGCACCACTCAAATGAAGGGTGGTGCATGTGCTGTCCTCGATTTCAGAGTGGTACCAACATTGCCCTGCATCTGGGTCTCTCACTACTGTGCAAATTAATGAGATTTTAATTCTAAACAAGTTTTTTGTGTACAGAAAAAATCACTAGATATTAAAAACATCTAATTAGGCTTTTGTCTGAAAATGGATGATACTGGGATTTCCTTTCCTAGAAAAGATGAAGGATGTCACAGTTTATGGGGTCATATTTAGCCAATCATTTTTTAAGCAGAGGTTTCCTTAAATATGAAGTTCAAACACAGCCCATTCTCTTTGTTGCTGTTGTTATTTTGTTGTTTTTTCTTCCTTTTCAGCATGTTTTCTACCTGGTGTTCAGCTGTGCTAAGGGCTCTTCAAAGTGACAGTCAATTATTAGACTGTTCTGGAAACCAATTTGCTATTTGTACAGGACTCTTGCCCCACTCTGCTCCAGGGATAAGAATTATTAGTTTATAAACACTTTCCCCTTTGAGGTTCATTTCAGAGTGCGTTTAGGCCACTGCAGCACTCTGTGCTTCTCTCACTGAGCAAGAAAGTAAGTGATGCTGAGTTTTGCAGTGAGAGGAATGACTGACTCTAATGTGCTGGACAGATGAGATCACAGCTCTGAAGAGGAGGAACCTAATCCAGAGGCTATCAACGGATTGTAGTTTCCCACTGATACAGTGGACGGGTGTTTTTCGCTCCCAGGAGCAAGGCTAGAAAAGCGGTGAGCAGCACGTGGCAAGCGGCACGCACACGGCGCTTCCCCAGGATCAGGCTCCTTAGAAGCTGGGGTCGGCTCCTCCCGCTCCCAGCCCGGTGACCCCCCCGAACACAATAAGTCCGCACCGGCCAAGAGTCAACAAGGAAAAGCCACATTTTAATGGCGCGCTTCCTTATATGGGGGCGCGCGAGAGTATCCTGGATGTGGGCGGGGAAGAGGGGCGGAGACGGGGAGGAGTAATGTTTTTCATTGGGTGCATGCAAACGAAGGGGAGGAGGAAGGGGAGGAACGGCAAAAGGACCAATAGGAGAACGAGGTGGGTGGGAAAACTCTGAGGAATTGTGGGAAGAAGGAACAGGGAATCCATTTTGAAGGTACAATATTCAAACTGGGGAAGTGCCCGTTCGCAAGCCCCCCCGGTCCCGATCCAGTCGCGGCACGCGCTGCCCGGGGTCCCAGGTCTCCGCATCTTCGTTCATCCAGCGTTTATAATATCTCTGCCACTTGATGAGTTGTTCCTTGGTCGGGTCTCCTCCGACAGTCCCCCAGCCATTCCTCTTAAAATTTGTGCTTCAGGCCCTTCACCTCCCACACTGTATCCTCTCTTCTGTGTTCTGTTTTCAGCAGACATCTGGTAAGTTAAAGTCCTTCATGACAACAAAGGTGAGTGAATATGACACTTCTCCCAGCTGCTTATAAAACATTTTGTCTAGCTCTTCTTTCTGGTTGGGAGGTGTGTAACAGACTCCCACCAGGATACCTGACCTGTTGGCTTTCCCCCTGATCCTTACTTAGAAACACTCAACCCTATTGCAACAATCATTAAGCTCTAGGCAATCAAAACACTGCTTAACATACAGGGCTACCCTACCACCTCCCCTTCCTTGCCTATCCCTTCTGAGGAGTTTATAGCCATTCATTGCAGCATTCCAGTTGTGTGACTCATCCTACCATATTTCCATGTGGCACGAATGAGGGAAAAACATGAAGGCTGTTTGTATATAAAACAGCATTGTACGCACAAAAAAGCCCCAACTCACCACACCTTGTAAAGCAGAACTTATATATTTGTTCTTCACTTGGCTTTAAGGTAGAAATCACTTATCCAAGTGTAAGTGTATTCTAAGGACATAATGTTCTCATTCACTATGCTTCTGAAAGAGTGCTCTGTCATTTCCTTAGTAAAGGGTGCAGATAAATATTCCTGCCAAACAGGCAGAAGCTGAACATCCTCTCTGACTCAACTTGGATGCAACAGTCTGAACCCTAAAAATTCTGGTTTCAGTTTGCTTCTGTAGAAACTCTTGGTCTGCCAGAGGCAGATCCTTTAGGAAAGACACTGCACCAAGAACTTCACAGTCTTTGAAGATATGTCTCCTGACAATTATCACACTAAAGAAAGAAACTGCAATCCCAAACTATACCTGATATTTTGTTCCAAAAATTTTGTCAGTAAGTAAAGACTTAAACTGTCAAAAGGGCTTTTGACAAGAGTAGTGATTTCCTCCTGCTTTTCTCCAGTCCCTTTTACCTTCCAGAGAGAGAGAGAGACTCTTCAGTGCAGTTTGAATTTACAAGTGACCCTTTTGATGTTACTTTCTTTAAATTTTTCTACTGTACCTATATTCCTATAGAGGGGGCATATTTGCCAATAGTCGAAAAATAACATTTGAGAGACTGTGGAAACTGTCCACAGCTTCTCTTCATTTAGAACTTGTAAAATCTTAGCTAAACTGCTTTAGCAGTTTACCAGAAAAGTACCTCATAAAACAACTTCTCAGGAAGGATATTTAAGAGAATGCAGTTGCTTTCTCCACTAATTTTTTTTTCCTTAAAATTGTCATCATGTCATAGAAATAGAGGATAAAGGATATGCAGAACTACCTAAAGAAAGTACATTTAGAAGTAGGAGCTGTGGTTCCTCCCTCTCAATTATGATCTTAAATAAAAGCAACAAGTAATCTTTTGGGTAACTTTTCAACCCCTGAATTTAAGTTAGTGTTGAAGGAGAAGACTCCATTAATTTTAAATTACTTCTTTCTATTACAGATGATCTAAAGGTATCTGAATCCTTCTCCAATAATGCACAATGCAGTGAAATGGAACCCTTCCTCGAGCACTAAAAGCAGCCTGACTGCGATGCTGGTCTCACTCTGGTGCTGATGGTGACTTTTGAGTACTATGGATGAAAGTGATAAGTTTTGACTGGAAATTTTCTGTGGGCACAATATTGATGCTAAATAAATGCCCACCAGGAGAAAGTCAGTTAAGTAAAGCACATTTTAAAGTCACAAGGAGGTCAGACATTGAATCCATATGAAAATACAGGCCAAAAGCTGCAGGCAGCAGAGGAACTGCATGAGAGTCCCTCAGCACTACAGTGAACACTAGTTTGTTATCAGCCTCAGCCCCAGGTTTTCCTCATCAGACTTTTGACAATATGCAGATTTTGCACATGATCTTTGTCTGTGTATTGCAAATCTACATTTCATCTTCACAGATGGTAGGTTTGGTGTTCTGGATGAAAGTATTACAATTTGTCTTGGAAATTTTAGATCTGGGCTTGCTTTCAGGAGAATCTCAAGTGTATGTTGCAGCAAACTCAACAATTTCATTAGTTAGCCAAGCCTACAATATTAAAACTCAACTCCAATCTTTCTGTTGTGGCAGAATGTGGCACTGTTTACATTCTGATCAAATCCAAATGTCCTAGACTTGTGAAATGCAAACCACAAGAACAGAGACTTCTAATAATAAATCTGTATAGAAGTAAAGAATTCAAAGCCACAAATACAACTTTTCTAGTTATGTATTAAAATAAAACTACATTTTATGGGGAGATTTTATGCTTGCAGCTATTTGTGATGTCACCAGTAGCAATGCAATCCTTAATTCATATTTACAAAGCCAACATCCTCATTCTTGGTGATTCAGTAGGTTGCAAAAGTGTTTTCTAAAAAATGCTTTTTCAATAAACTCTAAGATATATTTTAGCGCTTTGAAGGTAAATTCAAAAATTCTTCAGTGCAAATGTCCTACCTTGACTTGGAGAGGAATGAGAAAAAGAAAATTCTAAATGAAACTTTATGTTAGAACACTGGACCTGCCTTAACATATATAATTAGTTTTCTTGCTCTTGCTGTCTTATTAATGAAAAGAGCTTCAGGTTAATATTTCCATACAGTTAAGGTTTCACATTTGAAAATGCTATCATTGCAAACAGCTCTTTCTAATAAACAGCACCAAGCTCACACTCACACCTGCTGCCAGTTGCCCCTTGGTGAAGAGGGTTGGACCTTTCAAGTTCCCCTCCAAACCAAACTATTCTATGGTTCTACAGTTCTAAGACAATCTGTCACAGACTACCCTAGACTGGAAATTTCCAGGAAATATAATGTATACAGACATCAAAATAATTTTAAAGGAATATTGCACATGCTGGAATGAAACAAATTAATGAAACAAAGTACATCTAAGTTGTTTAGGGAACAAAATAAACATTTCCTCCTGGGAAAAAAAGGAAAAATATTGAAGAGAAATGTTACTTACATTGTTGCTGCTAATAAAAAATCTCAAATAATCATTCAGTATTGTCTCCTTTTGCCAAGATCTTCTTTGCTATTGTAGGTATCACTTATAACTGAATATTATAATAATTTATGGTAAGGTTATTATACACTCACACATATTATTATATTAATATTTTCCCCCATAGCATATTGTTTTGAATTATAATAATAAAATATTTTGATAACTGAACTGTTTTACTAATCTTGTAATATATGGCATTGTGGAAATTATTGTTTCCACTTCTTATTATTTCTTTATTTAAATTTTTCATTCACATCTGCACAGATTTATATAGCAGAAAAAATCTTTATATAAAACTCTGAAATACCAGAGTTATTCTTGAAAGAGTTTGGTGCAGTCCCAAAGCAACTCATGGTTATCATTATTACTTCTATAGAAATTAAGCTTGTGTTAGACACGTAACAAAACTAGGGTTCAAGTCTAAATCACATCTATAGTCAGTTGACTCTCTACTATTCTAAAGCTGGGTCATCAAGAGCTCCGGTCTATAGTAATCGGACAGCTAGTCTGAAGTATGCCTGCTGAGAATGTCCCTAAAATGCCTGTCACCATCTGGGAACAGCTAAAGCACAGTAGCCACTGCTCTGATCCTTTCTGTCCTTCCAGTTTTCTTCATGGAAAAACAAATGCAAACTCCCATGAAGTGACCCACAAAGTACCATAACCCATCCTGTGCTCTCTCAGGGCTCATAAACCTTCATGCGTAGGAGAGTTTTGGAAAAAATATTAAGTGGACTAAACTTTTCACCTTGAGTCAGTTTTGGCTCAGATAGTTTTTCACTGTATGTAGCACAGACAACTGAAGAGTTTCCTCAGTTAGTCCAGGACTATCTCAAAACCAGTCCTAGCAGAGCCTGGTTTTGAGCTGGGATGGATGCTCTGCACTGGCCACACATGCTTGGCAAAGCTGGGGGTAGGCACCCTCCATCAGGACCATCAAACGGCTCATCTTACTTCTTTTCTTCCCCTTTTTTCAGTGTTCATTTGGAGGCTGATGGAAAAATACAGAGTATGGTTTTCTTTGGATGGCTCCATTGCTACTCACAGGAACAAATGCTGCTGCCAGAGGCGTGCAGTTTCTTTGGGAAAAAGGTGGGTGTTCTGTAGAGGACAAGAAGCTGATCTTGATATTTGTGATGAATCACATACAAAACAAGGAATCACATATAAAGTGGGTTTGAAAACAAGAAAATTATTCCTTTACTGCAAGACTCATCAAGTGAGCTCAAGGCACTTGGACAAGAGATCTCTTAACATGGTCTTCAGAACACATGGCCTGAACAAGAGACTAGTTGGTCAAATGTGAGATTTATAGAAACCTTGATTTTTTTAATGTGTATTTCCAAAATTCATACTCAACTGTGACACATTAACATTATAGGTGTGGTTCATCTCAGACATAATATTATCTTAGAAGGCAGGATATATCCAGCTAAGTCAATTACAAAAAAATAAGTACCAGAAAAAGAGAGAATAGTCTTGCTCTACAACACTGTGTTCACATGCTTTGGAGTTTGAAAGTATTGATTGACAATTATATCAGAACTAATCAATCTAGCACATTCATTTATTCAAGTTTTGATATTCTTCACTTCATTCTTGTCATCTGGTTTTCATGTCTTATACAGGTGGGAAATAACAGCAACAACTTTGACAAGAAACCAAGTCTATCACAACCATGTATTTCCTGGTTGTATGCATTGTACAAAGGACTCTGTTCTCCCCAAATAGAGGTGCTTATGGAATTCAAACTATAGAAGTCAACCTTTGCTTCATGTAAGGAAAGTATTTTTGAAAAAAAAATGCAATATCCTTTAGTGGAGTTCATGTTTCAGAAGATCTACAGTCAGTGGAGTTTTAATATCCCAGCACAGTCTCCAAGGAACTCCAAGCATATGGGACATGGGCTGAAGTAAAATCCCACTGAAGCAAAAGCAGTGTCTGCTTGCAATGCCATGAATGAGGAAAGATGGTAAATTATGCACAAAAAAGAATGCAACCCAATCTACCATTCACTCCCTCCCGCTACAGCTGAGTAATTTCCACAAGCACCATGCAATAAGTGCTGGTTGCTGTAGCCACAGGCAGGACACATCCTGCCCACATCCTTCTGCACCAGGTACGTCAGTGAATCAAAGGCTATTTCACTAATCAGCACCAATTCTCTCTCCACAGGTTTTTTTTTTTAACAAATGGAGAACTACTGATCAGAAAATAGCTTTTAATTTTCACAGTGACATAAAAGTTCCATCTTTTTTTTTTTATCATACAACCTAAATAAATTCACCAGAACATTCTGACATAAGGCTACGCATGCACATACACAGATCTATAACTAAAATAACTGACTTGACTTCGTATTATCCCTGTTGAACTTAGTGAGACATCTATCTAACTGTAAATTTAAAAGAAAAAGAAAAAGCATTTTTCTGACTTAAGAAATTTATATTACTAAATTTTTTTCTTATTTTTAAGAATTGGAACTTTCATACCCATTTTTAAAATTCCATTAAGGAATATACATTTTGGAATTCATAAGCAATTTCATTTAACATCAAAGTTAGAGTTCCTTTCTCTGAAAATAAAATTAAAAATAAATTTTCTTCTACATATAAACAAAGTTCTTGGTAAAGAATTTATTTTTTATCTTGGAAATGCAATAAATGCTGAGCCAGATGAAAAATAAAAATAAAACAGAGAACTGAGTTAGCAGTATTACACTGATGTCCTATTTTTTCAGCAGTCAAAAAACTCTGCAATAATAAATACATCACAATGTTGCTTGACCTTTATTAACAGACCATTAAAATTATTGTCAGTAGACTTGCTGACTCTTTGGCAGGACAGGCTACAAACTGCTTTTGCAGAACCATATGGAATGATTTCCCAGTTTTTTAAGGATAAAGTATTTTCAGGCACATTTTGTAGAACAGTAAGATTGACTGAACGTATAAAAATAGCCATAAAGCATAGTCCAACTTTTTAATGAGACACGTAACATTATCTTCCTTCAAGTCCCTGATTTTAGAGACACACTATATTCCAGTTTTACAGAAGAGAAACGTGTAGCTTTCCTGCCCACTTACAACTGAATGATAAATGACACAATTCTTTTTCTAAATTAAAATAAATCAAATTATCTTTTTTAAAAAAAATTTTGCATCCTACAGTGTAAAATTACCACAAAACATTGTGTTGTCCCACTTCTATCTTCCTTTGGAGAGAAAAAAAGGTCTTGCTCCTCTGAGTCCAGCATGATGTAGTAAACCTCTTACTTTTGTTACGAGGCTTTTGGTGCAGCAGTTTCCTTGTAATCATGACTGTGCTGCCACACACAGCAGCTGTAGGCAAAGCATAAAGAGCTGACAACAAAGTTCCAGTGACCCTCCAGCTGGCCCATCCTTCCTCTGGATGTAGGTAAGAGACCACCCACCAGCTTAGGGCACCCAGATACACATTGGTGGGAATGGGTACGAGGTAGCAGAGATCAAGAAGCCCTTGCAGAGGACAAGAATCCAGGGGGGGAAGAGTGACACAAAATGAGTGCTTTAGTTCTGGCCTATGCCTTGCTCACTGTAACACAGGTGAGTGAATACAAGAGTCACCTACTTGCATACTAACCCAATCTGCATTGAATATGTTCAGATTCTCACACAGTTGCTATGAAGTAACTTTTACCATAATCATGTCTTTGCCTTGATTCTGCACTGATTTAATTTTCTTTCTGGAGGCAAGCAGATAACAAAAGAACACACTCATCCTTAACTAGGGTTTACCAGTTTATACAGTACCAGAAGTAGAGAGTAGTGGTTGGAAAAGATGTAGTCATAGAGAAATTTGGGAAAATGATATATGATCATGAGAACATGGAATCATGGAACACCCTGAGTTGGAAGGGACCCAAAAGGAGCATCAAATCCACCTCTTAGCCCTGCACTAGACATCCCCAAGAGTCACACCATGTACCTAAGAGTGCTGTCCAAATGCTTCTTGCACTCTGTCAGGCTTGGTACTGTGACCACTTCCCTGGAGAGCCTCTTCAAGTGCCAACCACCCTCTGGGTGAAAACCTTTTCCTGATATCTAGCCTAAACCTCCCCTGACTCAACTTCATGTTGATTCCATGAGTCCTGTCAGTAGTCACAAGAGTTAAGTATTGGTAGTCTCTCCTCTGCATCCTCTCATGAGGATGTTAAAGATTACCACCTCTTCCCTCAGTCTCTTCTCTGAATAAGGCAAGTGAACTCAGAAGCTTCTCACATGGCTTCCCCTCCAGACCCCACACCATCCTCTGGGTCTCCTTTGGATGCTCTCTAATAGCTTAATGCCTTTTTTATACTCTAGTGCCCAAAACTGCAGATAATATCCAAGGTGAGGCCACCCCAGTGAAGAGCAGAGCACGACAACCCCTGCCCTTGACCAGCTAGTGATGCTGTGCCTGATGTCCCCGAGGACACGGTTGGCCCTTCTGGCTGCCAGGGCACTGCTGACTCATATTCAACTTGCCATCAACCAGGACCTCCAGGTCCCTTCCTGTGGCACTGCTTTCCATCATCTCATTCCCCAGTCTGTCACTACATCTGGGGTTGCCCATCCCAGGTGCAGAATCCGACACTTGCCCTTGTTAAACTTCTTTAAGTTTATGTAAGTTGGTGATTGATCATCTCTCGCATTTGTTAGGGATTCAATGAGATTCTTTGCAGAGAGACCTCAAGTGTTCAGTCCTTTTCTGGTCAGAACCAATCTTACCTGAAGGCACCTCATATGTGATACATATCCTTTTTGTGATAACTTCCCTTGCCTTCAGGTACCTGTTTATTTCCAGAGTGAAAAAGGTGGTAACTTCTTCTAAAGATTTATTCTCTGTACCTTTCACAAAACACTGTTTTTCAGGGTTTTTTTCTGTATGGATTTTGAAGATACAAGTTAAAAATTAAATACAAGCATAGATATACATACACACACATATGTCTCTCCATTACATTCTAAATGACTAACGTGGAGGGACATGATTCTCCTACAATAACAACGTCTCTAATGAAGTATAGCAAAGAAGTACACTAACAATCACCAGACAGGTCAGGAAGTGGCATCAGGAATAGCCTGGCAGGACACAAAAGAAAGAAGCATGTCATGAGGGGGCAGAGTTTAAACCCAAGAAATGTGAAAGGAAAATCATAATCTTATTCAGCATTTATGTGCCTTTGGGATTTAACCACAGTGCATGTGAGTACTACTGCTGTTGCTACAAAAATTTAGGATAAGTGAGAAATCAAAACAGTCTAATCTAAATTAAGCAAACATCAATTACTAACAAATACAACGAGATAATGGAAAAACTCATTGTAAAAAGAGCTGGTGTCATCTACATGGACAGAAATCTGCACCTATTGGGGTCTCGTAACAGGGAACAGCTGCAGTGGATGGCAATCAGCACCCCATAAGCAGAACCCCTGATGTGCCTTCTTATGCTTCAGAAGAGCCAAAACACTGCTACATCAGCTGCTATTTCAGGTTGTACATAAGATGAAGCAAAAGCATCAAATTAGGAATGCTCAGGTGACTGAGTGGAGAGGTTGCCTGTGCGCAGAGCCACCAGCAAGATTGTGAGGATCCCCACCCACACCTCTAGGAGCTGTCCCACTACAACAAAGGGAGACAGCAGTGACTGAAGTTATGAGCACTTCAATATACATGTGAGGTGGGGAAGGGGTCATGAGCTCTATGGCTGGAGCTGCTGAAGAGAAGGGAGCTACCCAACAACTAGCAGGTAACAGTAAAGCAGACAGGTATTTGGTGTCTGTGTGTTCAGGAGGCTGTGTTACAAAAGCACTTTATTCAATTAATTGAGCTGAGGCAAGAAAATCATCTGAGAATTTACAAGGCAGATTTGCAGTCAGAGTTCCCAGGATTTCTTCTATCCATCTGATAGATTGAGCCACCACATTTTTCCTTTAATTGCAAGTGTTTGGACAGATTTCCAGATTTGCAATTTGATTGCTTGTATTAGAATTGTTTTCCCGTTTTGCAACATAGACACTCTGTCCACCTCTTACCTCCATAAAATAAAAATAAAAGCAGAGAAGCAAGGCAGAAATGGCTTTTGTTGGCTCACTCAGTGCACCAGTACACTGCAGAGTTATCTAATTTACTCTTGAACTTGTAAAATGTTGAAATTATTCGTGTCATTTTCATGAGTTTAAGGCTGAGGTACAGCAGGAAAAGGAAAGATTGACTTTGCACAGTGAAGAATTATTCAGTATTAATAAAACTTCCAGTTTAATGTAAACCAGTTTTATTTACCTTGAAAGTCTTGCATTATGCAGGAATAAAAATAAAAGTTTTATTTCGTCACTGCAGCCAATGAAAATACTGAAATCTGCATTAAGCCAGCTCTGTAATGCAGAGGAAAACATCAGGAAAACATAGTTCCATAACCCATCAGGAACTATGGGTTCCGGATAGCCATAAAGCATAGTCCAACTTTTTAATGAGACACGTAACATTATCTTCCTTCAAGTCCCTGATTTTAGACACACACTAAAATCCATCAGGAAAACATAGTTCTATAATTAAAAAGAATGATTTCCCTTGTTTTCTACATTTTTATAGGAAACAGCTGATTGATGGAAAATAATTAGCAGTGCTTTCTAGCCAAGAAGCTGCTCCTGTCTGGGAAGCAGCAGGGGCAGCTCTACATCAGATGCTCAACCTCCCTTGCTGCTGGTTTCCACGTGTTTTGAGGGAATAGGTTCAGCTCTTTTGAAGTACAAAGTGAAGGGCAGGCTCCCCTCACCTTTCATCTGAACAGTGACAACAGGAGAAAAATCCCTATGCTCTACCTGCGCATCAGAACTTCAGATTTTCCAGTACAAAATATGGAGGAAAACTTTTTGTGCATTCACATAAATGGGTTGTCACAGGTATGCACTCTGCTTGTTGTATTAAAATTTCAGGTTAATCAGCATCTGAGTATAATGAACACACTACTGAAAGCTCAGTTGCTTAATTGAACCAAATGTCTCTGACACCACCAGACTTATTCCTGGATGCAAATAAGGAATAGTAAAAAAAATGAGATCTTCAACAAGTAAACAATCCAAATACTGGTTCAGTTCACAAAATCAAGGCTAGAGATATTTCTTCCATGTGAAATATGCTATTTGTCTTGGACCACCTAAGGGAAAGTCACACTTGCCATAAGCAAACCCAGACACAGGCAACTAAACAAGACCCAGTCCTGCTCTTTTATTTTCTGCATTTTCATTTCTCCTGGCAGAAATACATTATTCCAGAATCAGTGCAAATACAGTGAGTCAACCTGAAGCACTGCTATGATCATATAAAGACCTTTCTGCATCTTAGAAAAACGTTTCAGGTCAGCAGATTTTCGGTTTTCAGAGCAGGGACTTTCAGACTCCTGAAGGTAACAGCAGCACACGAAACCTCCTGAGGCTGCAGTCACCCAGGACTCATAGGCATGAGCCTCCTGTATGCCTGCACTGCCCCTTCATCCCGGTCTGATCTGGCACACACATGTGCATTGATGTGCAAAGACACATTTTGGATCTAAGTGTACTTTTTGGCCAAACTATTTGTAAGACGGACTCATGATAGAAACAGATTCAGTAAGTAGGGCTCTCTGTCACAAATTAACTGGCATCAAATATGGGTACAGAAGATTTCAATTAGTTTGTTAAGAAACACTTCATTAAAGAGAGAGCAGAAAAGAGAAAGAACAAAGCAGTCTTGTCTCCTGAATCATGAAATGAATAAATCCACAAATGTTGACACATTTCTTCTAATTAGTCTTTAGTAAACAGCTGCTGTATCATTAAAAAAAACCAACCCGAAACCAAAACCAAACACCACAACAAACAGCCCCCCAAAAATATACATTCTGCTTAGTAATAAATCTGCCTTATCTGCCACAGACTTTGATGATGGGAGAAAACTGTTCTCTTCAGATGTTACCAAGGTTATTTATCTAGACCTTTATCATAATTCCTTTGCAGTTCATGTGAGAAAGATCCTAAAAGGTCCTAAAAGGATATAATCTATATTTTACCATTAGTGACTAAGGAGGATTATTGACTCATTCTTGATCTCACACTATTCAATTGCATTACTCATTCACTTTGATAGGCACAAGATGAAATGCTAAAGTTGAAATCCTAATTTCCTGAAATCAACAGATTTTTTCTATCCATTTTACTGGGTTCAGGATTTCAACCTGAAGCTTTGAAGAGAACAGAAATTATTGACTCCCTTGCAGAGGCTGAACACAGTGTCTGTGTGTCCTAAAGCTCTCTTAAATATGATCTGAGGGCTCTTGTAATGTATAGTGCTTGCATCTCTCACCTCAATAATGGCAAAGTTGTCCCCAGAAAGTAATAGTGCATTTCTGGCATGTTTTATTATACTTTTTATTCTTGTGGTCATATTTTGAAATGTAAAATCTTTAAAAAGAAATACAGGTCTGCTTTTTTTTTTTCCCAAACAAGACTGAATACCCCATAGGTGCACTCAGTTAGCAGTCTACACTCATATTTAGCCCTCTCTTGAATGGCAAAATTTGTTGCCTACTTACACTCCTATATCATTTATAGACATTATGGTACCATTTGCATCGATTACACATGTGCTACCCTGTTTCTCTCATTTATAGCCCCAGGAGGAAACTTTTTCTTCTGCTAGAAAAAAAAAAAAAAGCAGGAAATTATTCATTCTATAATGACAGTTGTCTAGACTGCAAGGATTATAAATAGAGCAACATTCTCTTCCACATATATTTCTGATTCTCATTTCATTACATAAGAAGAACCCAAAGATTTAGTGCTTTTATATTATATGTTCAAATTATATCTTGTACACTTTTACAGTCAGTCTAAATCGACATGTAAGAAGTGTCAATGGACTCAATGACCAACACTTAAACTCTGCATGTATCTTGTTTGCACAACTGCAACCTCCTGGAATGAGCTGGTTGATTCTTCTTTTAGAAAATCCATGCTGGGTATATCCTGTCACACATTAGCATTTGTGGGCCTGTACATGGCTTCTGCTTCCCCTGAGATGCATCTGACTGGTCTGGATCCTCCTTCCTGAAGATGGGTGTGACATTTGTTTATTTCCAGTCCTCAGGAAAATGCCTGATCTGCATGACCTTTCAAAGAGACAGAGACAGGCCTTACAACTGGCCAACTCCTCAGCACCTTCGGATGCATCATGGATTCATGTAAACCCTGGTACAATCTGCGTATTTCATAAAGGAACAGTCTTCATGATTTTGACTTACAGATCACACACAACTTTGTGCGTTTACAAAAAACCTTCTTATGTTCTTATTTGCTTAAGCACACCCAAAAAGGTAAGGAATATATATAAATCTTTTTTAACTGTAGGTTATGTAGATACAGTTTACTCCAGGCATCCTTGTCCCTGGAGTATAAGGCAACCCAGTTTCCTATTCATCTCTTCCATCTTTTTTCTTTGCTCCTCCTATCATTACTTTTGTTTATGTGTACCTCAAAGCTTGGAAATTTTTTTCCATATCCCTTACCACACCCCAAGCTCAGGAAGGCTAAAATGAGTTTTCACTGCACTGTAGAAATGAAGGTATCTTTGTAATTAACCTTTTGCAATCATGTAAAAAACAGGGCAAAACCAGTGTGCTGGTTTAAAGGTAAACCAGCAGGAGAAATGAACTCAACACGAGAGAGATTATAAGTCAGAGCTACAATTT
>JAWWEV010000083.1:133086653-133120571 GCA_035583235.1 Hafferia zeledoni | reverse complement strand
AATAGAGGGGGTAGAATACACAGCCTTGATCACCCCCACACAGTGCCAACTGGTCCCACCTGCTAAACTAGGACAACCAGAAAACACACGTCTTCCATCCTTAAAAAAGGTAATAAGCAAATTTTCTTATGAAGGAACCACATTCAACTGCAAACAAACTTCTTGTGGTAATAGGTGTCACAGTACTAGTGTTGCATTCACCTAGTCCCAGCACATGGGACATCCAGTCAACGGTACTGCAATAACTCTTAAAACATTAATTTTAATTATTTAAATAGGAAGTCCTTTATCTTATGTATAAAATACTGCAAAGAAGCAATGCAGAATCTTTCAAAGAACTCCCTGTCCACAGACACCCATTGTTCTGCAGCATGGCACCAGGCTTGACTTCAAAGCATCCTGACTGGTACCAGTGAAGGACAGAGCCTGAATGAGTGACACTTGCATTGTTGGAGAAGCCCCAGATGACAGTTCTGGTGCAAACCAGCCACAAACTCGGTATTGCTCATGAATTCATTTATCTCTCTCCCCAGCCCAGGGTGGCAGAGATGCAGGATCACGCAGGTTAACAGAAAAGATATTGAACCTGCTGGTCTGAATAGACTATGTGGACAAGAAGATACCTTAACGAGAGATGGTGTCAATGACTGCCATCAATCAAGGCTTTGATCTCTAGACAATATTAGATCTTGTCTGTAGGCAATGGCAGTTCATAAATTTAATGGCTATGCTAACAGCCTTCGTTCAGGCTACAGGAAAGCTGCAGCTGAATACTTCAATAGACTGAGATAACAAGACAATAGAAGCTACTGCCCTAGGCAATCCTGCACATGATAAAACCTAAGTAAGGCAATACTTTTAATATCCCCGTCTATCTTATTTGAAAAAAAATCTCTATTACGTTCTCCATTTACCCAGGGAGAATAGAAATCAGCATACCCATTAGCTTTCACTACATCTGAAATTGCCTGAAAAAAAAATCACAGATGAGCCAGCATAGCTCATTAACTCAAGGACATTGCTACTTCTGTTGCTTCCAGGATCTATGGGCAACCTGACCACTGTTACCCAGGGCAAGCATCCTACACAGCCAAGGCAGCTCCCAGGCACACTAGGCACTAAGCAACATGGACATACATATGGTTCTGCACAGTCTGCTAAATCCAATGGGGTTTCCTTAGCTCTGCTAGGCCTTGCAGAATCACTGTTCTGCACCAATTTTCTCAGCACACAAGGCTTTGTCAGCCCTCTCTCTGCTGGGTCAGAACCAGCCGAGTGCATCTTTGTTCAAGCTGATGAAATCTTCCAGAAACGGGAGCACTGAAAAGTAAGTGAAGAGAGGCTGAATGGCTCCATGAGAGCCAGGCTGTCCTTGACATGGATGACAGACAGATCCTTCCGCATCCTAAGCAGCTCCATTCAACACTTCTCTCATACATTTGCATCA
This sequence comes from Hafferia zeledoni, assembly GCA_035583235.1. Lineage (NCBI taxonomy): Eukaryota > Metazoa > Chordata > Aves > Passeriformes > Thamnophilidae > Hafferia > Hafferia zeledoni. Next base: position 133,119,124 of record JAWWEV010000083.1, on the reverse strand, counting down.
TACATTCCATTCAAGCCTTTCCTTATCCTTTTGTCACAGGTCTCTCCCTTCCCCTGCCCATTACTCTGCGAGATAAAAGTAGGCTGTTGGAGACAAGTCCTCAAACAGCCACTTTGCCAGCCAGACAGAAAAGGCTGTGTGGATTTTTTGAGGGTCATATTATTTTTTTTCCTTATTCTTTCAGAGCCTGCTACTTTTGCCAATATTATTTCCTAAAGAAAATCCTACACTTACTTTAATATATGGTAGTAAAATACTACTAGTGCTCTGAAAGTTTAAAATCAACCCAGTCTATGGATGCAAGAGAAGACATATCAATTAACAACACTAGAAAAACCCCACACAACAATCTAACAAATACAAAATTGGGAGAACTCAAATGCAGTAAATTTTTTTCCCAATGTTTTCCTCTGTCAAAAATTAACCCCCCTCAACTTCTAGTTCTACATAGTTAAACTATGATACTTTAAAGCCATATAAATATCACCAGTAACTAATGTTACATTATTAAACACTTCTGTCGTATACAGATGTTAAAAGAAAAAAGGCAATGACAAGTTATTTACAATGTTTCTAGAAGCCTAAGACATAGATTTATTTAAAATACACCGTAGTATGATTGCTTCCTCAGAATTATTATAGTTAACATATCATATAAAATTGAATGATTAACATGATAAAACAAACTTACTTAGCAAAAGAAAAGCTCTGTCACAACATTGTATTTTAGGCACAACACTGTATTTATAAGCTCTCCCCAAAACATACTGGAAATGCCAAATCTATGCTTGACACACAATTCATACAACCCTGCTAAGAAACAAGTAAAACCAGGCAGTGCTGGAGATGTAGGCGTGCAAATGCCATCTGAAGACATTTTCGTGGGTAAGTGCCAGTTTGGTTGTGTAACTGGAGGCCTAGAACTCACATCAAGGAACAATTATATTCTCTACTACTGTGACAATGATCTAATTAATTCAATCTTGTTGATAGATGTCCTTAGCAATTTTATTAGGAAATTGGCTCCATTTTATTTGCAGGCATGACATTAAAGCTATCTGGGGGCTGTGCCATGTCAAAAGAGCAGGATTTGTGCCTGACCTATGTCTGAAAAAGTCATCTATATCGTATGTCAAGAAGAAGGGTTGCTGAGCACATTGTGCCCTTTAAAATGCTATTCCAGGAAGAATCAGCCACCACACAAGTTGTTTTCACAATTCACTACTGCAATTGCCTGTCCTACATGAACTCCATAAGCTGACAGGAATGATCTCATTTGGAGCACAAAACTAAAAGAGAAAGTAGGACTAAAATATTCAGCAAGTAATCACTCACAAAACCAACCAACCAAACCAACCAACCAAAACCCTGGGATGTTATTGTGTTAGTCTTAAAGGTTAAAAATATTTTCAGACAGAGTGACAGGTGTTCTGTGCACTTTTGCAGCTAGTCCGAATCGTTGTGGTTGCTGGAAAGGGATGCATAACTAACATTTTCTTCTATTTTAAATCATCTTTGTATTATTCATCTCTTTTTTGTGTTCTTAAAGGCTGCAGATCCCTCCTCATTTCTACTCATTTTGTATCACATAAATTTTCATTCTGTTATATCTGCAGATCTTGTAGCCATTTAAATATATATCTGAACCCTGAAGGACCAGCTGTCTGAGCTAACGGTAGAATAAGTCACTTTGGGAGTGACTGCTCTAAGGACTTCGAGGCAGAGCACAGAACTCAGTTCCCTCTGCTCCCCAGGTGCCAGCAGCATACTCCATACAAGCCTGGATGGGTCTTGTTCCAGCTTCATCCAAGTAGGACGGTTCTGGGCCAAAAAGGAAGGGAAGGTGCTCAGCAACCTCCTCCCTCATATATCCAGTCTGAGGCTGGAAGTAATTTGTTCCTGAATCCTTACACACATTCATAAACGATTCATAACTTATGAATTAATATACCATGCAGTCATAAATGTAGAGCTACTTTCTCTTTAACCATACAGTAACTTAATATTTAGAAAAGGGAAACAAAAAGGTATATTTAATTGACTTTTTGCCTGTTTTCAAGGTGATTATACACTCCAAGTTTGAGCCAGTGCCTGATAGCCCTCCAAGGTACAAGTACAGGTTAGGCAATTTTCATACTGAGCTGTAGGTTTTGCTGGCACAAGTAAACAAAATGCTTCCTTGTGCCATACTGCTTCCTTGTGCCATACACAGCTGGTTTTGTAGTTGTTTTCCATGACTTCCAATTGACTGTAAAGGCAATGCTGGTATATTAGACTGGAGCACTGCAGACTGGAGACCCTTCTTTATTAGCATCACAGACCGACCGTGGCCTGATCGCATTCTCAGAGGCTTCTTACCAGATAGATTAAACAACACTATGGAGAGACCACTTCATGGATGAGAGACTAATGTTTATGATTTTCTCCACCTTCCAGTCTTTGTGCCATGGTTGATACTACAGTGGCCCATTAGTATTAATTGGTATTGTCTTTTATGACACACTTGACCAGTAGAAAACATTCCTGTAACACCAGTTTGTTCCAGAGACACAGAACCCATGCAGAGACATCAGCCTAAATTAGTTCTGGGCCAGTGACCACAGTGGAAAAGCTTGATATCCTCTTGTTAATTCAATGAGCTCTTACTAGCGTAATCGCAGAATATTAGCTCAAATAAGTGTAATATTACTTTTCCTAGCAGTTTAAGTATCTTTCTTTTTCTTTATTTTTTTCCTTAAACTTAATATTTAGTGTTCACTTGGGAAGATAGTTATATTCTCTACAGAATCACTGAAAAGCATTTGGCTTCTCAAGAATAAGTAAGTACTTTAGCAAATTAAAAATATCAGAACACTGAGTTACTATTAAATGCCCCCAAAATTGTATAGGTCCTGTTTTTATATTTTGATTGAAAAGAGTTTTGCTAGAGGACATGCATGGCTATAATATATGAGATTGTAAAGCGAGTTACTGTTTACCTTTTTACAAAGAAGGACAGACATGGAATATTTTTGATACGTGGTCCTTTGGCTGCACCAATAAGACCACCTCATATAAAACATAACCTGCTGTATAAAACATAAAAAACTAAACCCAAAATTTTAAATACAAAAACATTAGACAAATAATAAACAAACTGTAAGAAATCATGAACATCTACAACTTCAGGACATTAAAAACATCATCTAAAGCTTGTCTCATGGCTCCTATACCAACTAAAGATCTTAGTCAGCCTGCTAAAAAAAAAAAATACAAAACAACAAAAAAATCCCATGAAAATGAGGTTCGGAGACTTCTGATATATGCAGTAGCAACTCCTTCCACACCCTGAAACTCATATTTTATGCAAGTAAATAGACTAAATATGTTCTGTTGATTTAGTTTCCATTTTAAAATATCAGTAAATCAAAATGAGCAAAATTACATCCTAAAAACATTCTTCTTAGCCCTCAGTACTGTGTAATACCTTAAAGTTGCTGCTTCCTGACTCTTATGTGCCCATAACAGAAGAAATGTATTTTCTCTTGAATATGCCAGTTAGGCCAGCCTCAACTAACTACTTTTAAATTCCCCAGTACTTTTGCTGTTCTTCTAGTACTGCTCCATGGAAGGATCTCCTTATGCACACTTCCATATCTGCACTAAGCTGCTGCTGAAGTCTTTTGGTGTACTGCCTACAGCAGAGTAGCTTGGCTGAATTCTTTCCTGAGAGTCGTTCACATTTTTTAAAGGAAAAATTAACAAAACATACAAAGGAAATAATTACTAAAAAGCACCTGCTTATTAAAACTCATCATCATTTGGAGAGTTCAAAAGCAGATGTGGACATCATTTGGGCACTGCAGTGGTACACAACCAGAGAAAGCAGAACTTAACATTTTCAATTAAGTTAGCAAGTCATTCAAGTTGCAAGGGGAATTCCAGTACTAGGATTGAAGCTGTTAACTCAGTGAGACTAATTTACTATTTCACTGTTGGTGCAAGTCTGTTGTGACAAGAAGTGGGGGAACAAACAAGCAACTTGCATCCCCTTTTCTCCCACACACCACTCTACTCCAGCACTACACTATACACACATACACGTCCTGCCTGGAAGGTAAGAAGCTGCCAGACTGTTCCTGCTGCCAGCATAATTCCATACTTTTATTTGAATCACAGTAACTCCTAACACAACACCTTTCTGTAAGTGAAGCAAATTGCTCCCTTACCCATTCAGCCTGCTGAATAGCATTATGCAGAAAAAATGGGCCAGATTCTGCTTAAAGCTTTGATGAAGCAAACTCAGAGTAAATTTTAAGAACACTGACAGCTTGTGCAGATTTGTACCTTTACCTAGGCACACAATTGAAGATAGTAGTTCAGAATATATTATATAGTTTTTTATCTGTCCCTAAGTTTCTGTGTTCATAAATTCTACAGGGCTAAACAGAAGGCATTTAATCTAATTTGATAATCAGATTTGTAGGCATTGACGCTTTGAAGTGGTTAACTGGGTAACAGCTAATTTCCCTGTGGGATGTGCAATGCACTAACCTCTCCTCCCCCTGAATGATGGCAGCATATAAATATCTGCTGCATTTGAGAAACTCTTAAATCACTAGACATTAAGAAACACTAATAACTTGACTGGTGTCATGCATAATTTATTATGAAGAGACTAATGTAGTCTGTATCAGAGCATGTCTGCAACCTCTGAATTTATCTGGGTTTCTTCCCAACTTCAGTGACTTCTGCTAGGATTACCACCTGATGCAAACTACCAGACTGCGAGTAGCACCACTTACCAGGAAATTGTACTACTCTAGTTAGGACAGTCTGCCCTTGCATATTTGTAGAGTTGCTCAAAAGCAATAACCAGAAATATGAGCTAGAATCAGGAACAAGGAATGATATAAAACAGAAGAGCAAACAATCTGCCTTGCAAAGAAACTAATTTACTCATTGTTACTGTCAACATTATGAAAACGAAGGGGATCAGCATTCATACAACAGAGGGAAGCTACCCATTTATTTTAGCCAATGGTCACAGTGACTGAATTTGAATTTCACGGAAGTAGTTCAGTTCTCTTGAACAGGAATTTGTGTATATTTCAATACAAAATGTAGAGTATTGCAGAACTGAAAGACAGACTCTTGTTTTCTAAAGAAATTAATAAGCTTATCAATTTCAACAGCCTTTTTGGTATGGTTTTGATAGGAAAGGTAGTGACAAATTGCTTGACCCTGCTTACACAAGTGAAACAAAATCTCCTGAAAAAAATTTAAACCACACCAAAATGAAGAGAAATTATCTCTATTGAATAGTTTGAGCTGAACATGTTGGTGCGTTATTGATTGGGATTACAACTGTTTGTTGGATTATAGCCTAAACAGACCAAAACCATGCTCTTTTTAAAATCACTTAAATATAACAAGATATAAGTCCATTTAAACCCCCTACCCACCAACAAATACTAGAGCTGTTTACAAAGCATACTTCTATCAGGTTGTGTTAACTAAGAGAAGCAACAGGTTTTGTCTTTATCTTGCACACAATATCCCACTTTTTCAAGTGAAGAAGGATCCACTCCAAAATCACAGAAAATATCATAATGGCATGTAAGAACTCCCATAAACTTCAAGAGATATAGCACGAATTAGAGTGTTTATAGAAACTTACAGAAAGAAAGCATAATTCTTCCTTAATTGTTGGCCGTGAATTTAAAGCTGACCAAAAAAAAAAAAAAAAAAGGAAAGAAAAAGGCAAACATCAACTTCCCTTCCTTACCTGAATGAGAAATGTAACTTCCAAGAGTGGGAAGAGTTGTTGTCTGTTTCTTTATATCCTTACCCCCTAGGAAACAACCAGCTCTGGTAGAGCAAATACAAGTACAACACTGAAAGTGTATTGTTTCCCCCACCATCCACTATCTTAGCAGATTATGGCTTTTCCCTGAGTGGGATATGCACAGGGGGCAGCTTGCTTCAAGCAATGAAATCCAATTACACTTTTACTGAAGATCCTGTTTTTATTAACATACATGAATACAGCTAAAGAAGAAATTTAAAATTTTTAATCATTCTGTATTTCTTTGATCAGTTCTTCCTGAATATACTGTAAGAGGGTCCGATTTATGTAATTTTCTCTTGGTATAATGGTGGACTGCATGACAACAGGTTTATTATGCTAATATGTCTACAGTATCAGCAAACAACTGACATTAGTTGTCTAACAAACTCCTCTGAGTTGCAAATACCTTTTTACATTAACATGAATTTCCTCACTAGGATGGGATCACATTCCTAAGTATTTTTCCACATAAGTCACTCCACCAGGATCATCACAGATGTCACATATAAATTGAACTTGCCTTCAAATAGCATTATTTGATGCTGAACTGTTTAATATCTTTATTGATGGCAGGGCAGGGGGACTGAAGGCAATCTTGACAAGTCTGTCTATGACACCAAGCTGTGTGGAGCAGTTGACACACTGGAAGGAAAGGATGACATCCAGAGGGACCCTGACCCCCTGGAGAGGTGAGCTGATACAAACCTCCTCATGAGGGTCAACAAAGTGAAGTGCAAGGTCCCACACCTTTGTCATGGCAATCAGGTTGCGCATATAAGTGATTGAAAGAAGCCCTGTGGAGAAAGACTTGAGGATGATGGTTGATGAAAAATTCAACGTGAGTTGGCATTGAGTCTCACAGGCCAGAAAGCCAGCAAAATCCTGGACTGAAACAAAAGCAGCGTGGCAGAGGAGGCCACAAAATTGGTAAGAGGACTGGAGCACCTGGAGTACCTTCCCTACAAAGACAGGCTGAGAAAGTTGGGTCTGTTCAGCCTGGAAAAGAGAAGGTTGTGTGGAGACCTCACAGCAACCTTGCAGTATCTGCAGGGGGCCTACAGGGAAGCCAGAGAGAGACACTCCATCAGGAATGGTAGTGATAGGACAAGGAATAACGGATACAAATTGAAAGAGGGGAAATTGAGGCTAGATCTTGGGAAGAAGTTCTTTACTGTGAGGGTGGCGAGAAGCTGGAACAGGCTGCCCTTGGAGGCTGTGGATGCTTCAACCCTGACAGTGTTCAAAGCCAGGCTGGATAAGGTCTTGAGAAACCTGGTCTAGTGGGAGGTGTCCCTGCCCATGGCCGGGTGTTGGGACTAGATGACCTTTAAGGTCCCTTCAAACCCTCAACATGCTATGATTCTATGAATAACCTATATTCAAACTGGCATCATACCAAGTAATACAATTATCCCTTATGCCTTGGGGTTTCATAAAAATAACATTGGACAGATATTTGTCAGAACATTATTCCTTTCCTCTGTGCTATGTAAGAAAGTAGACAAGTTCAGAGAGATGGATCCTTCTGCCCTAATCCAAACATGCCTTCCTGAAACCCACACAAATTGCAAAGCATCATAAAAGAAATCCACCATTCCCTTCACCTCTTCCCCCCCGCCCAAAACCAAAGAATCAATAAAACCCCCTGACACAGACACTGTCTTTATGATGGAATATACAGCAAAAACCATGTCAGTTACTTTAGCCCTGGGAGAAAAATTATGCTTTATAAGAGTTGATTTGCAAATAGCTGTTGAACCGAACACCTCTAGCAGCAAAGCCTACATTTGATGCTATCACCTGGTGGCACTGTTATACCACCTGCTAAACCTCCATTTCCAACAGCATGCTCTGGGAAAGGCACGTGGTGCTGCTGTTGCTCAGATTACACAGGGCCTCCCAGGAAGGTTTGGGATGGAGGAAACCAATTGACCTGGACACCGGGTTTTGCTTTGGATTTAAATACAGAGCTGCCCTCCCCAAACAGGCATGTTATTGGCTTGGCATTTGAGAAGAACACATATAATTATATCTCAAAGCTGATGTTGGTATGAATTATAGTAATTTGTACATAAATTTTCTATTTCTGAAACTCCTGACTCAGGTAACACACTAGCAAGCTAATTGAAGACCTGGGAGGTTTAAATGGGGCAAATACCAGAAGAAAGTCGGTATATGACTGCTGGTGGTTTTAAGGGAACTTGTTTAACTGAGAAGATAAACATGAAGATTGTGTAATAGAATCCCAAGAAAATAAGAATAACAGCAATTATTAACAATCTGTCATGTTGAAAAATAATATTTTTAATAATTTTCTTTAGCAAAGATAGAACAATCTATACATTGTGCTAAAAGCCCCAAACCAAAACACAGACCCACCATAATGTGCATCTCCTATCTTCAGAATAGGAGAACACAGAGGTGGTATACTAATTTAAAGGTAGCTGATGAACATTCAAAACTGAAGCAGCAGTTGTGCTGTTAAGCAACAGACACCTTTTCAGTCTATAAGGTTGCATACCACCATACATAATTTTGCATTCTTACGTACAATGTGTATTGCTTAGAAAAACATGATCCCACTGAAGTCTCTAGCAACTAAAAATCAAATTATATTTAGGCTTTCCTCTCTATTTTTGCATCCTATTCACACGTAAGTCATCCTGACAGTGGAAAAAGGGCACGTATCAAGTCTACAAGTGGGTGGATACCTAAAACATGATAAATTTTCCCACCTTTTCCCCCTCACAGAACTATAACTGAAGGAAAGCACTTCTTATCAGTATATTTGAAACATAAAGTACATTAGATAGAAATTCTCTCCCTGTTCTTTAAAATTAAAAATTTCTCAATACCAAATGTGTTGATAGGAATGCATTCAGCAGAACAAGAATCATAAGTACACTGTCTGATTTTAGTAACAGAACATTAGATTATGGCATGAAACAGGGCTTTTCTGGTATCTTGTATCATTATTTGCGCTTTTCTCAGGTGAATATTTTTGATAGCTCCTCTGCTCCTCACTGTCTGAGCTCCACTCTCATTTGCTTACACACCCCCTTATGCTGCTCTCTTCTTGCCTTGGTGCTTCACTGACACTGCATTTTTAATACCTCTGGTGCTGCCGCTCCTTGTCTCCAACACATTTACCCTCTTCCTGTACCCAAGCAGAATTTAACAACTCTTCGTTTATTCAAATGAATTATAGATGCCTCAGACATATGAAATTATCTTGCAGCCTTTCTTTGCTAAGTAATATGGATACACTTTATAATAAAGAATTTCTGTTCTCTCACAATATGACAGCTTTACAATTCATAAAAAAAAAAATATAGTTTTTTTCAAGTTTCCCTAACTGTCATTTAGTGCATATACACCCTGAAAAATATTAAAATTAAATCTTCAAAAGAATTTGCAGGATGTTGTTCTTGCCAGTGTAAAGAAAAATATTTATTGCCCTGAAAAAGAAATTGGCAAACTATCCAAAAGAAAATGAAATTATGTTTTTTTCTATCTCTGGTAAATGAAATATGAAAATTAATCTGATGCATTTATGACAGTAAAACAGTGAAGGAGATGGGGCTTCTAAAAGACCATCAAAAGCAGGAACCCCATTCAGTGAATATTGAGACAGACAGATGAACCCATTCCACCTTTAATAATGGGGCTTATTGGAGAAACTGTCTTCTGGCAGGCTATTTACAATCAAGACTAACAAGGCCATGCTATTCCTAAGAATATACTATTCCACTTGGATGTATTCTCATTGAAACAGACAATCCTTCAGAACTGCCTTGCCATGGAAAAATATATCTTCCTCTCTTGCAAGAGTCTGCTGTAGGGTTCAAGGTGAGCCCTTTACTTCTCAGATTATCTATCTTAACTCTCCTATGTTTCACCTGGGAGGAGTTACAAGCCCAGTTATAATCATTAAAGAGAAATCTATTATGTAAAAAAGGCCAAATTACTTGACTTATTTGGCTTGGTTTGTTTTCCAGCAGACAGAATAAGAAATAAGGTTTTTATTTTACAACTGGTGTATGGTCTTCCTCTATCTGACAGGTTTGGAATGCATTCATTTAATATCAATTAAAAAAATTAGTACAGGTTTAGACCAGTGTCAGATATCATGAGAAACTGTTCTACCCTACTACTAAAAAGTATCAACAAAGTCGTCAAAGCCAACTAAGCTGTGGATTACGTAGTTGTAACCCCACAGGGATCTTTTCCTACTAGAGCTGAGTTTGGGACACACCACTAGGTGATTCTGTGTTAGGTCAGAGCCATCAGTGGTGTTGTTCAGTATTTTCTTGGGGTTCACAATGGTGAAGGTTTCTCTCTGAGATCCCATCGGATTTCAATGCACAACTCATGTCAAGGTTAGCAGCGACGCTGGGAAGTCCTGACCTGCGAACAATCAGTGTCTCATGTTTTATTAAAATGTGAGTTTCTTGCTCTTAAATAGAACATGTCATTTAATTTGTAGACTGAATTTAAGCAAAATTCTCAAACCATCATTTAATTTCTTAGTACAGTTAAGTTGTATGTTTCAAAAAATGACTATAGGGAGGACCTATCTTCTCTGAGACTTATTCAAAGCAAGAACATCAGAAACTTGGCAAACTATCAAATAACCAATCTCAATACTGTTTTACATATAAATGAAAACGGAAAAACATAATTTAAACTGCAGATAGATGACATAAGCACCTAGTTCCATTCCCAAGAGGTCACACAGGTTCCTAAACAAATGTATGGCTAAAGTGCCTGAGAAATTGCAAGTCAACAACTCTTAAAATGTATCATGCTTGCCAGATTTCCTCTGGCAGAGGAAAAAGACTGTCATTCTATCTTCTACAAATTAAAAGAATAAAAGAATCTCTCAAGCATATTAATTAATGAGATTCATTGGAAACATAGCAGACTGCTACCACTGTTTAGTTTTCATGAATGTATCTGACCAATTAGTATCTAAATTTATAAAAGGACTTCTTTTGTAAATGTTGAATATTTTATGCCTGTAAAGTCTTTGCATACTCCTGTGTGCATACTAATGCTCTGTAATTGTGGAATGCTCAACAGTACAATAACTCCATGATAAAATCCAACTGTTCTTCCTGGCCGAAGATAAAAATCAGCAGTAGCACTCAGTTTTTGTGGGTTTTTGAGGGAAAAGCATAACAACAAGTTGGTTTGCTAAAATCCAAAAGGAACTTCATAGCAAGCTGTCCTGGAGATGATCCTAACCCAGGACCTGTCTCCTGAAAATTGCATCTCAGTCTTACTTATCTAACAATATAAAGAGAAAACACGAATACAGAAAAGGGTAAAAATTTGTTGAAAAGAAATAAATAAAATGACACCTTGTGTGGAGCCCAGTACATGCTGGGAGATACTTGGTAGCCCCTTGTGATCATTAGACAGTGGGTAGGGTCTGTCCTGACACAGGAAGAATGGCTTGAATTAGGTCATTGCCAGACTCACAGGAAAGCAATCTGCTTGTATGGAAGGGAGACCCCATCAGCACAGGCCACCTGGTCATGGTGCCTGAGGCAGGTTGTGCCTCTGGCACCACAGGTCAGGAAGGGCTGGAGGTTGTGTGTGCAGTGTTACCCATTCACAGCATCAGCCAGATTTGTTCACTCTGTCACTATATTACAAACCAACTTCTGCTTTTGTACAGTTATTCTACAGTAAGTAACTTCAGATTTTGATCTTAGATTTCATGCTCACATGTATGTTATATGGAAGGAGGAAACTCACTGGCTTCACCATCTCAGTGTTAGCTTCAAAGAAACATTTGAGGTGTTGGAAACCATGTCCTTTTCTTGAGTCATTTTTCTCTTCTACAGAAGACCTCCAATGAGAGAGAGAGACTGAAGGTGATGCACCTTCTTTCAGCTAAGAGTTTATGGGTCAGATCAATTTCCCTTTTTGCCTCCCGCAGAGATTCACATTTTAGCACCCTAAGAGAGCACACTATTAGCTGATCTTGCAAGTTGAGTAGCTTGCCTATAGAAGTATAAAAGATCTCAGCTTTATCCTGCTGGAAAGCAAGGAAATTAGAAAATCCTGAAATATTTCTTGCCTAAAGTGACTCAGCAGATGATACGATAGCAATCCATATGATTAAAACCAAAACCAGATGCTAAGAAAAGGGACATACTGAGATGAAAGAACATTAATGAGCATTCCTCTTATGGTGGGTGCTGTCTCTATAGCTCAGAACTCATTTACATTCAAAGGATACACAGAGTATCTGTAAAGGACAAAAGAAGGATACAACTGGCTTTTAATGGCTCCAACTTTTAAATGCTAAAAAAGAGAAAAACAAAGACATGAATAAATGCTTGCTTGCTCATCCAGAGTAGCTATGTGATCTGAATCACTAATAAAAATCTTCAGGAAGGATGAATGAGGAAGAATTTTGCATAGTTACTGTTGCTATGAGAGACACTTTGCTCATTATCCACAAGTTCCACAAATTATTTCCCTTTCCTTATCACTCACAAACAGGTAATGATATGCTAGGAAAATGGTCTCCTCCTTTAAAAGTTTCTGAGATTGTACTTGAAAGGAAGCAGTCAGAATGATACTGCTCAAAAAGCACTGAGAGTTTAATGAAGGAATTTTAAGTGTACTGAATTGGGACAGTCAAACTGCAAATATGTGCGACCAGCATCTGGTTCCTCTGAGGCAGAGTTGGCAGCTCCATCTCCCATCTGTCCTTCCCTAAAAGGAAGAAGATGCAGCCCAAATTTACAGTACCTACTGCACCAAACTCCACGACTTATCCAACAACTTCTAATACACCTACCCATGTTACAAGCTTTTTTAGTATTAGCAACAAACAAGAAAGGTAATTCAGAAGCTACTACACAAAGGAAGCACATTCAATTCTGCAGAAGAGTAGAAGCAAATATATTCAACAGCCAAATGATAAGAAGAACATTTCAAAGATGTGTTTAGAAAAAAAGTGGAATATTATTTCCAGGAAGACCTGTCTACAGTAAATACACCAAATATCAGATCATGCCTTCCAAAAGGAATAAGATATTTTGAGAGTATCTCAAATAAAATCTCACAGAGTAGGAAGGGATTTGCCAGAAAGCCATAATGTCTGTCATTCTAGTAAGTTTTATGCTTATTTTAGAGGAGAAAGCAAGAAGCAGGCCCCTAACTTTGTTTTTAGTAAGTGACTACAATAGCAAGTAGTCACAAGAGATGAAGTCCTTGAGACTCTAAGCGTGATTGTAAATAAGCACATATTTTCAGGTGGATTGATGCTTTCCTTTTCCAGTTTTGAGTCCAATAACAGATTCATTGTGATGTCTCTCCAACGGTCACACTAGCTCTCCAAAAAAAAAAAAAAGCTCTGTCAGAGTGAGAGATCTCTGATATCACCAGCTGAGCAGATGTTAGTTCTGCATAATAGTTTAAGATTAACAGATTGTGTGACACTATATAAATTTAGTAATAATGTGTATGAATTCACATTTAATTGGGTAGTTCTGACATATTTTAAAACAAGTAATAATTTTACAGACGCAGACTGAAATGTACATAAACAGAAAGAAAATTAATCTACTGCATACGTAAACAATATGGTATTTATTTATGCTTTCAAATTATTGTAAAAGTCATGATTTAAATTGACTTACTGGAGAGCACATAGCACAAGGGTTAAGTATATTTATATCCACTAAATAGTACCTGATAAGTTTTCATTTAGTTCTATTCTCCCTTTCATAAGAGGAGAAATGGACTATGATTTCTTAATCACTTGGAAAAAAGACTATGTTTTACATTTCCCCATAAAATCACCTCTATTATACTCTCTCACTTTATAAACACTCTCTTCCACTGTTTTGTGCATTAGTAATAATTCTTGTGACCAGTTATTATTTACATTTTTATTCATTAAATTCCCTGAAGTATCTATCTTTTTTTCACAATAATACACTTAGAAGTACTGAATTATTAGTAGTGACTTGGAGGTACTGGTTTTATAAGAAGCTCAACAAGACTCAGCAATGTGCTCTCACAGCCCAGAGAACCAACTGTGTCCTGGGCTGCATCACAAATGGTGCAGCCAGCAGGGCGAGGAAGGGATTCTGCGCCTCTGCTCTGGTGAGAACCCACCTGGACTGCTGTGTCCAGCTCTGGGGACCCCAACATAAAGAGGATATGCACCATTGGAAGGAGTCCAGAAGAGGAACACCAAGAGAATCCGAGGGCTGGAGCAACTCTCCTATGAAGATAGGCTGAGAGTGTTGGGGTTGTTCACCTGGGAGAAGAGAGGGCTCCAGGAAGACCTTATAGCAGCTTCCCTGCTATAAGGAGCCTGCTGAAGGGAGCCTACAAGAGACCTGGAGAGAGACTTTTGACAAGGGCATGCAGTGACAGAACAAGGGGGAACAGCTTTAAAGTAAAAGAAATCAGTTTTAGTTACTAGGAAGAAGTTATTTATGATGAGGATGGTGGAGTACTGGAATAGGTTGCCCAGAGCAGTTGTGGATGCCCCATCCCTGGAAATGTTCAATGCCAGCTGACTGGGGCTTTGAGCAATCTGCTCTAGTGGAAGGCTCCCTGCCCATGGTAAGGGCATTGGAACTGGATGATCTTTAAGGTCCAACCCAAATCATTCTATGATTCTATGAGTAAGCTAATCCCAACTAAATTTAAAGTGACTACCCACTGAAATTTTGTCTATTACAAATAAGATTAGAAGATCACATGAAAATCAGTTTTTTCACAGTTATCACTAAAGCATTAGCTACTAAATAATTCTTCTGGAAAGTTAGTAAATTAAAATGTATTTATTCAGAGTTGCTTATCCCAAAAGTTTCATTTCTCTTTTACATGGATTTTGTATTATTCAGACTACTAATATGGCAAGGTCGAGCTAGCAGAAAATATTTTCTTGATTAAGAATTCTATTAACCTAATTTGCAAGAGAGTCTGAAGAAGGAAAGGGCTTGTTTCTTTTTTTTTTTTTCACAAGCAGAACATGAAACAAATTTTTAAAAAATGAACCAGTGAAGGGAAAGGAACTTTGGCAATTACTCTTTCCCAAGTGTCCTCATGCTGCATACTATGTACACATATGCATATTCATTCTGACCAAACTACTAAGTGTCTGTAACAGTAGAGCAATGCCTTCCACTGATGATAGAGACTGTACCAACAAAAGATGTGTCCTGAGACAGTTGACAGTTGTCTTCTAAATTAAATGAGTTGTGCTAGCAAGAGCCTGTATAGCAACGTTTGCATTAAGGCTTTTATTACAAGATACAATAAAAAAATAAAAGATTGCTGCATTCCTCCTCTTCCCACCAACAATATACTCTTAACAACATTTTCTATTATGAATTACTGTCCTGTTTCATAATTTCTTTTGCCTGTCAGGAAAATATTTTTATGTAACCATTTTATTTTTAAATTATGTATTTACTCTATGCCAGCATTGCAGTTTTATTTCAATGGCAAATAGAACAAAAGAAGGTCTTTTACATCTACAAAACCAGAGTTAGTAGGCAAATAGTCTACTAAGTATATTTTCTTAGAAGTATCTAAGCACTATACAATCAGGCTTTCATGGCCTACTTAGTAAATACCTTCAGCGCATGCCTTTATTAGCTACTTCATTCACCTTAAATTGCTAAATATATATTCTGAGGCATGATACCATGAAGTATAGCCCAGCAACCCTTCAGCTGGGTCCTACAACCAACACAGTTGTGATGCTGAGCCAGAAAGAAGAGCTACTTGTAGCTCTTGCAGTTGGCCGTGGCATTAAGCTGATCCAGCCTTACTGCTTTGAATTCAGGTTACCCATATCATTCTTTATTGTGTAATACTCCAGCCCCTTTTCAGAGTGCTGAAGACCCAGATACCTTCTTTTACTCTTTGGAGGGAGTTGCTCAACAATAAGCACTTCAGAAATAAGTGGCCTGAATTTTTAAGTGCCTGAAGCATCTAGGAAGTCTAATTATAGGTTCTTATTTTTAATTGTCTTGGGTGCTGTTTCTAGAGTTCTCCAAAAAACTTCATCCAACCCACCATACAGACTGTTTTTCCTACACTTATCTTATTAATCTAGGTGTTCCCACTCAATTTCTTCACACCAGTTCAGCACTGGAGGTGCAGGAGTCTTTCTGCCTGCTGAGCCTGCCATATGGAAGAGTTATTTCTCCCCCTCACTGACTCTTCATTTTCTATTTAATTTCAACCGAGTACACAACTTGTTCCCCACTGCCTATTCCTATCAGCTCTTTTCTCTCTTACCTACTTTTCCTCCACATCTAAAAAGTGCAATGGCATTCATTAAGTTTGGAAAGCATATGAAATGGAGTCTGTGGGAAAGACAAAACACAAAATAAGTATCTTGTGCATAGCTCTCTAAAGCAGGAGCAGTGCTGAATGAAATTTTAAAATATCTTGGAATTATAAGATATTCCTTCCTCATTATACAACCAATTTTGAAAGGTCTGAGGTAAACCCGTGTATAAGGGGACACAAAAAAATCTAAAATATTCTGATGTTAGTATTTAGGAATACACTCTCATAGACAATTGCCTATATCTACTCACAGTAGCTGCATGCATACACAAGCTGCTACAATTTCTTTGGCAAAGAACATGCATGCAAGGTAAATGCTCGCATGTCTCTGGATCTGCAAAGCAGAGTGTAATTTATATAAAGAACTTGGAAGTGTTTACTGCATAGCCAAATTAAAAAAAAACACCCTATATTTTTAAAATAACTTTAAATAATAATAAATAATTTAAAAATTAAAGGAAAAAAGTCAGCTGAGAGCATTAGTTTTCTAACACATTTTCTTTATCCATTTGCTCGATCTCAGACACAGATTTCTTTTAGTAGAACAGTATGAAAGCAAGGGCAAATCAAGGTAAATCCCTCTGTAATTGTATTAAGTCAGCAACAGGTCTAATGTGCTTGTTTATGCTATATCAGAGCCAACTGCATACCACACATCACGAGAATATGATATTTTTTCATTTTAGAGTGCTGGTCCATTAGGGATGTTTCAGTATATTCATCCTCTGAAAGTAACAAATTATTTGATTAAACTTCAACTATTAGAAATTATTTTTGAGACAAGCCATAGAAAATTCCTTTTACATCAAGGGAATGATATAGTTCATAACACATGCCAAAGTTGATGGGAGCTTTAGAAAGATAATTATTCTTTCTCTCAGGTTACCAAAGCCATAGATTCAATATCAGAACAACTCAGTCAGTACAGCAAACATGTTCATCTGGTACCAGCAGTGTGTCGTCCAAGATTAAACCATTCATTCTCACCATATTCAGGAAAGTGTGCCATCAAACATTTGTGAAGATACAGAAGAATTTCTCTCTTTAATTTGCCTGTCAGCAAAAGTCAAACATTAGGCAGCATGCAGTAATATTGGCTCCAGCAACTTATTCAGCTTGTGATTTAGAGAAGTCACAGAGACAAGGCTGTATGCATAAGAACACACCAATACATCTCCTATACTGGGTCAGACCAGATGGGCCACCTCATCTAGTGCTCTGTACAAGGATAATGTAAGATAATATTGAGAAAAACATGCAAGCTTTGCCACTTTCTGTGGTCTGTTCCCCTCATACTTCCCTAGGGTCTACAACTGTTGTTCACAACGTTAGCATCTGTTTATGGGCAAGTTGCCCATGAGTTGTCTGTGGACACACTTTCCATGTGCCAGCAGGATATGCAGGGAGGCAGTGGAGTATCCATCCCTGGAGATTGTCAAAACTCAGTAAGACAAAGCTTTGGCTGTTCTATCGAGTGTTGGCTGAAGTCCCACTGCAAACAGGACAGCAAAGTATATAACCTTCAGAGACCTTTTCCACTCAACAAGTCTGTCAAATCAAGTGTTGCAAAATATTCAAATTAATTATTCAAATGTATGAAGAACATTCTGTCATTCCAGCACTGAGCTTAGATGCTGAGCAACTAATGTTCAGACCTTGCGATCACTAGAAGCACATTTAGCTTTTTAACATCGATGGAGTTTCACGTTATAAGAATTGTGTAAAAGTTTCCAAAAGAAACTGCAGTGAGTCAAACTTAACAAGCAGATAAATGCAAACCTGAGTCTGTAGTTCGAATACTGTGTTTTGAGTGATCAGATAAGAACATTCAACTATGGTTAATTTGCCAATAATATGTTTTAATCCTGAGTTAGATTAAGAACTCATTTTGATGATACGGTGGATTTCCACTTTCATTATTACTCTTATGCAACACCTCCTGCTTTATGTATAAAGCAATCTTGACTTATATTTGATATTCTTTTAAGATAATTTGGAGAAAAGAGGAGGGAAAAAAGTCATACAGCAATATTTCTTGGAAAATACATTTTAAAGTAAAGAAACACTCAAGTGCACTGGTTTAGCCATGCTTTGTCAGAAAACATGTACTATACTTAAGTATAAAGTTGATTTTAGGGTGCTATTCTCTCACACATGATATACTATAATCTTTACATAAGGATTATGCAATTTGAGAATTTTAAAGTAAAATTTTAGACCTCTTGTCTGATGTGCTAATGAACCCATCAATGCCTTTACTTTGCCTCAGTTTTATTTGGTTTGGGGTAGACAGGAGTGATAATTGAAAATTCTGTGAGTTCTCAGAAGGCAGTTGTGCAGTCCAATTTGAATGCAGGGCATAAAAAATTGTGAACACACAATCATTCACCACTTAAAATACCGCTTTCATTATTAAAATGTGTAGATTGTTAATGTAGTTTCCCTCTTTAAGAGCAACATAACTTACAATGACAATGAGTTTCAAGGGTTCAGACATAATACAATGAAAGATGTCTAAGGAAACCTATTTCTCTTTACCTCTTAGAGAAGTTAAAGACACACGAATCATCACCTTGGAACAGAAGAAAAGATCACATTATACTGCAGTAATTCAACAGCATACAAACTATTGCCAACCAATAGGACAAGAAGCAACAGGGAAAAACTGATGCACAGGAATTTCCATCTAAACAAAAGGCAGAACTTCTTTACTTTGTGGGTGACCATGCACTGGAACAGATTGCCCAGAGGGGTTATGGAGTCTCCCTCACTGGAGATACTCAAGAACCACCTGGATGCAATCCTGTGCCATGTGCTCTACAATGACCCTGCCTGAGCAGGGAGGTTGGACCACATGACCCACTGTGATCCCTTCCAACCTTGACAAAAGGAGTCAGGCACAATCTTGACTTACAGGAAGCAAGCTGAAAAGCATCTTCTAGGGTGCCTAAGATAGTTTTATAAGACTCATGTAGATGCTGATATCCCAGATAAATATCCAGAAACCCAAACTATTCAGAGAACGATACCCATAAACTCTTTTAAATCCTTCACGCTCAGTATGCCTCCTCCCTCTCCAAACTGGAAATCCTTCCTAACCATGAGCTTTCTAAACAATCTCTGCCAAAACTTCAGTGCAATCCATTGTAAGAATTATTTTCTTCCCAAAGCCTTCCTTTCAAAATTGCTTTTATGCTTTCTTCAATACTTGTTCTTATGGAAAAAAAAAGCATAAGAAAGAATTCTTGTTAACAGTCCAAGACAAATAAAGCAGGTTAATTCTTTAGTATAATTTGAAATCAGTATTAAGATACGGTGTCTTGATGTTCACTGTGTGCATTTGTAATCTTAGTAGCCAACTCCAGTTAAGCAAAAGAAATAAAACACAAATAAACAGGAAGACCCTGTTTATTTAACAAGTGTATTTGATTTTTTCTGTGAAAGAGAACTCACCAATGGTGTAATATCTCTTCAAATCACTCCTCCGTGGATTGCGCCTTTGGGTATTTGCGGTGTTGTTCTGTTCCTCCTCAGCAGCAGCTGTCTGAGTGGTAGGTAAAGATTTGCTGGGCTGAGGTGTCTGAGCTTCAGCTGCCCCCGGGTTGCATCCTGGCCCACTAATATCCACCGACTGGGACTTTTTCTTTAATCTAAAGGTAATTTAAAGCAGTAAAGTATTACTAATCATCATTCTATACCTCGATTATGTACAAAATAACAACGATATATTCATTGTACAACAATATGTCCATGTCGCAGCAGAACACAGAACAGCTGTGATAAATTAGGCCTTGCATTAATATCCCCTTTCAGCTTCTGCTAAATCAGTTACAGCACTTCCCTCTCCCATGTAGCTACAAATGTTAAACTGTCCTCAGAACAGCCTGCTGAGCTCCTTGAAGGATCAGTCCCTAATCTATATCCAAGATGAGCTGCCCACATTTATTCTACCATTAAGTTGCCTGGACTAAGTTTCCACAGAAATTAAATCATTTGCACAAAATCTGAAAAGCCTCAAGAGAAAAGAACCAACATACAATTTTCTGAAATTGGACGTAACTCTAGAACTGCATTTCCCATTCTGCAATAGTTTCAATATGTTGTTTCTCAAGAATCCCACTAATCCCAGCTACCATTTTTGCATTCCAATAGCAGTGGACAGAGGAAAAAAAAAATCTCTGTTCTGCAGAAGAAATCAGTGTTACTCCATTAATTACTGGCATCCAGGTACAGTACAACTTACTGACCACTTTCCTCTGAGCACAACTATCCATCTAGTTTTTTACCACTCTAGTTTCCCACATATCCAGACAACATCACAACTTGTGCACAAGTATATTCTCAAGAGACACTGTCAAAAGTCTTGCTAAAGTCAAGGCAAATTTACATTATCCCTCTCCACTCCTCCTCATATCGTATCATTTTATCAGAATTCTCAGGGGAAGACTTAAAATAACTCTCAAATTCTACTTCAGAGTGGTGTCAGTACACTCCCATCACTGATTCATTGTAGTTCTGGCATTTCCACTGTCTCTAGCAACATAAAATAGAGGTTATTATACTACTAGAGTTATTGAATAGAGTCAAATGCCCTGTTATGATGAAGTTCAGTACACACACATTGGATTTTGTCAACACTTTTCTTAAATTAAGTCTCTATAAATGTATACAGTTGACTACCTGATTTGATCTGGAAATAAAAGATGCTTATGGCACTGCAGTGAGATATCCATTTGAGATGAAGGGATCATAACAACTGAAATTTTGAAGCAAGTGAAGTGAAAATATAAAGCTCTGTAATGCTGAAGGATAATTTCATTAGGTGAACAACTTAATGCTAAGGATCTTCCCTCTTTACTCTACACTTCCTTATTTTTCAAGTATTTCCTCAGTGTATTGGTTGCAATTAAACAGCATGAGTTACTGCATTGAGAATGGAATCTGTAAGTTGAAAATATTAACTGATTAAATATTATCAAAATAATAACTGCTCTAAGTAGATTAGAAAATCTGCAGGTTGTGATCAAGCTCTGGAAGGTACATTAACGTACCAAAGTGTATGTCATCATCGTGGCTAGGCTTCAGGAACCAAGATTTGGGAAGGGCACTAACCACGCTTGCTGCAAGTGTGCTGGTGGCTGATGTGGGATAGGCAAGTCCAGTTGCAACCAAAGTGTGTGTAGAATTTTATGAATGACACTGAGGGCAAAATTACTGTACTCATACATGGTATTGTTACTCCAAGGAAAGGACTAACAGTTAAAAAAAAATAAAAAAATTAAAAGTTAGAAATTACCTTCTCCAGATCATCCACAGAGAAAAACTACTTTCACTAGAACCTTTTCCCTATAGTCCAGGGTGTCTTGCATTTGAAGGAATGCTCCTCAGCTTCAATGACTCGGCACAAATGGTTCAGGTTTACAGTGACATTTATCTCTCTCACATATAAGAAAGGCTGTACTGGGTCAGCTGGACAAATGTCTCCAGCAACTGCACCAATGAGAAGAGTACAGGCATTTGCACAGTATTACCTCCCGCAGAATATCCTTCCAGACTCCAGCAGACTCTGGTTTATGGATTTTCTGAGTTAGATAATGCACCTTTGGAGTTATTTTTCCTGATTTGTCCTTAGTTAGTCCGGAACTCATTTCAACCAAGGGACTTAAACTTCCAACTCAACTGCCCTTGTCCTTATGGGTTGACTTCACTCCACCAGAAATGAACTGGGAGCATAAGATACCTGGTTTAACCTGAGCCAGAAAATTCCTGAAAAATCTGGATGACAACTTTATGGAACAGATCCTAAAGGGAGCAGACTCAGAAAGATGCCCTCCATGATCTGCTCCTTGTCCGCAGAGTGGATCTTGTGAGTGAAGTGGAGATTGGTGGCAATGAGGTCATCGAGTTTAAAATTTCTGTTGACAGGAGAAAAGTGACAGCAAAACCTCAGTTCTGAACATGAAGAGAGACAAGTTCAGACTGTTCAGGGAATTAGTGAGTAAGGCCCCTGGGAAAATGGTTTTTTGCAGGTGCTGGGGTCCATCGGTGCTGGTCACTTTTCAAGCATCACCTCCAAAGGGCACAGCAGCAGGCAGTTCCCAAATGCTGGAAGTCAAGCAGGCAAGGCAGAAGGCTTGCTTGGCTAAGCAGGGTCTTCTCTTGAAGGTAAGGCAAAAAAGAAAGGTGCTTGCCCGGTGGACACAGGTTCAAGTGACATGGGAAGAATTCAGAGATGCCACTTGCTGCTGTAGGGAGAAAATTCATGTAGCCGAAGCTCAGCTGGAGTTGAAGCTGCCAGAAATACAGGGGGCAACAAAAAGAGTTTTTTCAAATGCATTAATGTTAACAGGTGGTCTAGAAATATCATTGGTCTGTTATAGGATGAGGATGGTCACCTCACAAACAGGGACAGAGACAAAGTAGAGGTTTTAATGTTTTCTTTGCCTCTGTCTTCAACACAGAGCAAGACAGTCTCCGTGAGCTAGAGAACCATGACTGTGAGAAGGATCACCTCCCAGTCAACCCTGAAATTGTGTAGGATCTCCTACTCCAGCCAGATCACTGCAAATCTATGGGGCCTGATGGGACCCATTCAAGAATCCTTTAAGAGATGCTGATGTCATTGCAAGACCTCTCTTGATGATTTTTGAGTGGTCTTGGGAATCCAGAGAGGTCCTAGCTGACTGAAAGCTGGCAAACATTGTCTTGATTTTCAAGAACAGCAAGAAGGAGGACCCCAGAAACTACAGGCCTGTCAGTCTCACTTCAGTGTCTGGTCAAGTTATGAAGAAGATGATTCTGGGAGGTATTGAAAAACACCTGAAAGACAACGCAGTCATTGGCCACAGCCAGCACAGCCTCATGAGAGACAATTTCTCCTTATCAAACCTGATTTCCTTTTATGACAAGGTAACTCACCTAGCAGATCAAAGGAAGCCAGTTGATGTAATCATTTTGGATTTCAGTAAGGCTTTCAATACTGTCTCTCCCAAGATCCATCTGGAAAAAATGTCCAGCACATAGCTGGATAAACACATCCTATGGTGGTTGAGCAGCTGGCTCACAGGTTGAGCACGGAGGGTAATAGTGAACAGGGTGACATCAGACTGGTGACTTGTCACTAGTGGGGTTCCACAGGGCTCCATCTAGAACTATCTGGTTTAACTATGCACTGTCTTCATACAGTAACCACAGTAGCTCGCTTTAACAACTTCCAAGAGTGGCATTATAAGAAACAATGAACAACTACAGCTCCATATAAACCAGGTGCTTACATTAGCTCTTGCTGTTCAAAGAGCCCTACAAATATGGGAAGAACAACTTTTCTTGGAGGATCTTGGCTGATAAACTACCTGAGCACTATGACCACTGATACATATAAATATCAAGATAAGAATGGACAGGGCATTCTGTCTGAGTAAACATTGTGGGAGAAGAAAACAAAGCTCTGTTGCTTGAAATGATGCTCCAGAAACTGAGATTTTGAACACTTCTTGGTTTAAGCCTACAGCTGGTCAAATATATTTGCTTAAAAGGAATGCTGGAATATTTCACTGACTCATTAACAATGAAATGGTGTCCCATCATAATATTTTTCTGCCATATTGCTGAATATACCATCTTTCAGGTCATATAAAAGTCACTGTAATTCCTTACCACTTGAAATCTTTGAAGATTTAAAGGATGATTTTGAGAAGAAAATCACTAGTTTTCAAGAGGTAATACTCTACTGAAGACCACAGTGATTGCAATGACTTGCTTCTGTGTTGTACAAAATAGCTGTGGGCAAGGAAGCTACGAAGTGTTTAGTACCTCTCCATAATCTTGAATCAAGGCAAGTGAGGCCTAAAGATCAATACATATACATATGTCCTGCATTACATGTCTATGCTCTGCCCCAGAGGAAGATAGCAGGTGCGTAGAAATAAATTTTACAAATTGAAAAATAGCGTTATGATTTATATGCTCAATTGTGTTATGAACACATTCTTCACCACCAAGGCTATCTGAAGGACAGTTCAATTAATAAAGCTGTCTGGAGGTAGCTAATAAAATAGCTTGCTCCACTGTAGGGAACACCAGATTGTTGTTACAAATATACTGAGTCTATTCTTCTAGAATCACATAGGAATAAAGGGATAATGCCTGTCAACTGAGCAGTTAAATTTTCACAATGCCTTTTTCAAGTGATTTATGATTAATAAAAGACTCAGTTGAAATGTCTGTAGCAAATTATTGTCCAAAAAAGTATCTTCTCTTGCAATCGACAACAATGGAAAAGTAAGACTACCAAAGCAGTAAGTACCAAAACTAACAAACAGCCATGCAAGTCCACACACTATTGTCAAAATGTTCTTGAGAGACCATGGTCACAATACTTTTGCTGACAGGAAAGACAGAAAGTTACAGGGTCTGAATTAATTCAAACTGCAATAACAGGGTCAGCTGAGTAGGACACAGGTTCAAGTAAGGACACAATTTCATGGGAATGACTTGACAAAAACGAGCAACTCACTCAAATGCACCCTTCTTCAGCCTACCTGAACTGTAGATTGATACAGTCATGGCCAGCAAATAGTTTCAAAAAACAGTGCAGTCTTTGAACTCTATCTTCACTAGATCTCCATGTCTTGCAATGAAAGCCTGAGTTCTGCACGTGTTTTGAAACCAAGAGAATTAATTCACTGTAACCCTGACCCTTCTCCAGCACCCTGCTTCATTACTAGCTTTGCGTTGCATTTGGTTTTCCTTTTTTTTTTTTTTTTAGATTACAGCTGCACAGTTGGGCTGGAATGATTTATTCTTCATCAGAAAGGAATCTGAACATGAAATGCCTCACGTTCACATTCCTCATTCTTGCTTTGTTTTGGGATGCATGCTTGTAGAAAAATAAATAAAAGATGCAAGAAATACCGTGGCAAATCTTTTTTATCTTTTACTCTGTGTATTCTGTAGCAGTCTTCAACAACCTCTTCCAAACAGGCAACACAGGGTCTTTCAATATCGCCTGATGTGACCCAAAATGGTGCTGCAGGCTGACAGCATGACACCAAGGGCTTCAAAGTCAGTGCTGCACTAGTCAGGCTTGGGAAAGCATATCTGATAGCAAAGGCAAAGTCCTAAATAGACTGAGATCTGAAGTAGAAGGGGCAAAAAATTTCTTTTCCTGTAGCTATCATAGGAGCTCATGTGGAGAGAAAACCATGCAACACAAAAAGGAAAAAATCTGCAGCCTTTGGGAAGTGTGGAACCCTAAGGTGGTTACTGCTGTCGTCTTCTGGCTACTGGTGGCTTCTGTGAATTATGGTTGTCCTCTTACAGGTTCACAGCTAAAGGGGCTCCTTCAGAGGAGAAGCTAACATGGAATAACTCCGAAGGACCAATTGTTGACAACTAATCAAAACAACACCTCCTGAGGCAAAGTTAAAGTAAGGCATTACTCAGCTGCTGCTGACTGGTCTGTAGATGCTGTGTTTGCTTGGAACTCAGCTAAGCAGCATCTCAGATCTAGACAACCCTGCTCAAACAAATTTGACACATCTCTTTGTGTAGTTCAATTGCACTTTTGCTAATAAGCCATCAAACCCCCATTTTCTCCATTTCTATCTCACTATTTTCCTAGTCACTCATGCCAATAACTCCAGCTGTCCAAGACCTTCTATGCAGCATGGGGGCCTCTAATCTACTGGACAGAGGAAGAAAAACTACGTCTGCCTCTCAGGATCCTGCTGGTTACTAACTGCAGAGGATTTTCTCATTCAGCTAATCCAGGAAGAATGTGCACCTCCAAGCTATGTGATATGACATACTTGTAGGTAGATACAATGACCTCCTATTTAACTTGCATTTATTTCTCTGTCTACCCTCTGCATAAAACTGCAAGGTTATCTACTGCATCTTAGAATCACCTGACAGATGCTTTTACCTCTTCCTGCCCAGCTGGCATCCTGTGCTCCCCAGCAGCACCTCCCAGGAACAGGTCACTTTGAACAGATTCTTACCAGTTCCCTCAAAAAGAAAATGTGGTAATGTGTTTGGGTATCAACCCCCAAGTGCTCTAGGCAGGTTACACATATGGCAAGTCCTGAAGTCCTGGGGCTAGTGACTTCCCTGGGAAGTCTGCTATAGAATTTGTGAATATTAGGATTTCATCCCTGGCATTCACTATCATAAACCTACTCCATTCCTAAAAAATCCATGCTTTTTTTTTTTCACGTTACAATTTCAAAATGCGTTTCTGTAAAGCAGGATGGAAAAAAAGCAAATAAGGCATTATAATCTTAACAGATTTTGAAAGCATCTAAACCCATGATGGCTGGCAGTCCAATCTGAAACAAAAGGAGGAAAACCAAAAGTGTTCAAACCATTTATGGTGGAAACAAACAACCACATGAAGCATCTCAGGGGCTGAGAATCTGTAAAATTAAGTCTTTGTGAATTTCTAAGTAAAAATCCCTTACTGTAACAAGGATTTGGAGGAAAGCCTAGATCATTCTTATCTACCAAATACAAAAAAACCCCTCTTTGTGCCCCTTGACTATTGCAGAGATTTACTACACAGTTAATAGGGGAAGCAAAACCTTTCATTTGAAGAGTGATGTTTGTTCTCCAGAGATACATTTAGTATTTTTGAGTGCTCAAAAGAGCTGACTATGAATTTGTTTGTAGCAAGAAATGTGATTTAAACTGATGTCAACAGCCAGGATTTATCTGACTCTGGAAAAAAACAGGTAAACTTCCGTTTTAAACATAATACTGCAAAGGTGTGACAACTTAAACACAGGAGAAGGCCTAAGCCCCCAGCATCTGCACAGACTAGCCCCCGAGACAATTATTTTGTTCACTGTGGACACACTGGTTGTCCCTCCCGCCCCCGCAGCCACCACACAAATCTGCATTTGCACATGGCTGTCATTTTTTGGCTGCCTTGGCAATTTGGAGAGATCAAGTAAAAGGCTTCTGGTCTGCAGTCAGGGTTCATTTGCCACCTGAGGCTTCTCTGTGTGCTTGAAGCATGAAGTAATGCGATGAAAGGCTGCTAGAAAATCTTTTGTTTACTGCTCTTGAATATCACCTAGTGATGGCTCTGGCCACGCCCTCACAAAAGGAAGACAGCAGGATTAGACTGATATGGACAAAACCCACCTGTGATGATGATGAGTAGGTTCCTCCCGAGAAAAGACAAAGCAGGGGACCAGTGCAAGGACATTTAGAGCTATCAGCCACTGGAAAGGGAGTGGCAAATGGTTTAACAGGGATGGAAATTTCAGAAGAAGCAAATGAAGGCAAGCAGCATGTTTGGAGTAAACACAACTAAGTACTTCTTCGAATGGTGTACGTCATTGCGTAACAGAAATAATTGCGCAGGCTAGGAGTATCACTCAGTACAGAAAAGAGAGACAGCAGTCAGGAGGAAAGCATCCATTAGGGGCTGTGAAGCATGCAGGTACTTCAGCAAACAAATTCCTTGAGCCAGGGATTCCTGCAAGGTGGAGAGTTTTCACAGGGAAAGGGCCACTCAACGCAAGCCCATCTCTTATATTATCGCCAAGTATCCACTATAGTACTACAGAAAACCGAGTGCAACATTCTTGCAACTCCAATCTGAATTGGTCATTATGAATTGCAAAGGAAACCAACCACAACAACACAACCAAGAATACAGGACGCCACTAAATCAATGTCTGATGACAAATAAATAGCAAAAACCCCTGCAGATAAACCCCTCAGTCTGTTACTTTATGTCTTGACCACACAGCAGAGTTTTCTGAACATGCAAGCAGCTTATGAGATCATTTGATGGCACAAAACAGGAGCAAGACAACCTACACATCTGTGGCGATATGAAAGGATTAGGAATGAATTCACACCTATGCAGCCCAAAAAGTAATTCAAAGTGTCAGCTATGTATTAACAATGCAACAGTGATCCCAGCCTCAGGAAAGAAAACACTGTAGGTATGAGAACTACGTGCAAAAAAAAAAAAAAAAAAAAAAAGGCCGCAGCATTTCAATATCATATTTTGCTCTACACCCCCAGTGTTATGTATTTGAGCAAGTAAGTAAGTACAGCAAGCACACAAAACACCCTTATTTTTTCTCTTTACACACACTACCAAAAAATTACCATGCAAAGACACAACAGTTCTTAATTGTCACAGTACCAGAAAGCAAACCGAAACTACCCTTTTTCCACCTCCCAGTCATCCTCATGGAAGCAGTCGCAGCACATGCAGGACAACTGCCACCATCCCTCACTCTGTAACAAGGACAATATCAAACCAGAAGTCTTGACCAGGCTGAAGCAGAAAAGATGAAGAGTACCTAACAGACTGAAAAATTGGGGTTTTGCTGTTGGAACAGGCAATCCACTCTCTTTTTAACAAGATCGATAGACAGCACTGGAGCTTCACGTGATTCAAGGGCATACCACAGAATAAAGACTTACAAAAATGAACACAAACCTTGTGATTATTCCTGGGAGCATGACAGCACTGCTACAGGTAAACCCTTGGAGGATCATTTACAGAAGACATATAGATTGGTTGCTGCCAGGTTACATCCATGAACTCCAAGCTGGAGAATCCAGAATCCACTTGTGGCATTCCACAAGGCATTCTCACTGCCTGGGAGAGAAGCGTTAGTGAGTCTGTGGGCAAAAGAATCAGAGTGCTCTACACACCACAGATGGGCTTGGAGATGTACATTTGCAGGAGGATGAGGCATGGCAGGAGTAGGGAGGGAGGTAATGACGATGATGATGGAGAGGAAAATGGCAGAGGTCACACTAAATATATAATGCAACTCAAATAGTCACAGCATATACCATTCATTCTTCTTTTCCTGCCCAAGCTTGTGTAAGGATTAACAGCTCAAGATCATATGGCTTCTCCATGGCTGTGTCATACTTTACAGCTGCTTTACATGGTGGAAATAATACACTCTGCAATTAAGGTTTGCATTTTGTCAGGGATGAGAATTTCTTCATCTGTTCTTTCAGGACTTTGAGAGAGAGAGAGAGAGTGGGTTGCAATGCTGTACTATTTGCTGACAGTTATCTTGATTCTGGACATGTTTTACAAGGGATGTGTAAAGTAAATTACTATTTTGATCTTTGCTATTTTGTTAATAGCTGCTATACTGTTATTTAAATAACTCCCACTAGTTCCATTTTCACAAAAGCTTTTCCAATGCATTATGCAAATCTACTTCAGTACAATTTTCATGGGTCTTGAAATTTGCAGCTCTGTCATATTCAGCACAGAAAAATTTTGAATAATGGTTTAAAAGTGATGATTATTTCTATTTTATTCTTATTTGTCTCATTAATGCTGCAGCATTGTATCTGTTGCAGCTTTATTTATAAGGATGGATTCAAACTGTCCAGACTATTTTAAGTGTGTATCTCTAATGAGCGTCTTTACTTCACCTGACTAGAAGTTTCTGAAGTCTCTTTTTTATAGGTTATGCAGCCAGCATGCAGATCCCATTCACCTGAAAATTACTGTGAGAGTTTTACACATCCTGTACTGTGTAGGACCACATCCTACATTACCTTCTCTCTCCCAAACACTGAATTCAGGGTTTTCAAAGGCAGGTGTATCCAGTGATCTGGGAGCTACATGGCATACCCTAAGACATACAGAATACCTCACTTACAGGGAAGCCATAAAAATCCCTAGTATGTTTCCATGTACTTAACTTTGTCACAGTATCAATTATTTTCTGTGCTAACTGCAAGTAATTTATACTTCAACAAAGCTGTTTTATCCATGGCCTTTAATTTAGGCAATTGCATTAACCTTTCTGATTCCAATCCTATGCTCAACTGTTTTCTGAGTTGTTTACAAGTCAGCTGCAATATCCCTGGGCCCTTACTGTTCCTGAGATTGCTATAGTATGTGCAATCATAACACTCATACATATATATAGTCAAATTTGGAAGCAAAAGGGCCTTTTAACTTCTCAGAGATGACAGAGGATACAATGCTCTTACAGTACCACAGATTTGTGTGTTCTAGTTCTACCATCTCTACTAATAATCATCAGCACAGCAGCCAACCACAGCTCAGGTTTGAAGAATGTAGATATACTTGTCTTAAGATATCAAAATGCAAATCTGCACTTTCTTCTGCCTTGTTCATGGCCTTTTACAACTTGAAACAACATAAAGACTTCTTTCAAACTATAAAACTAATTCATACATCATTATTATCTCTATTCCATGAGATATATACATAATGAAACATTCTGATATCATCACTGAAAATTCAGGGAGGTATAAAGGTATTTTGTGAAAGGGGAAGGATAACAACAGTGAGTGAGACCCAGTCAGGAGCATGTGAGCCCAGGTAGACACAACAGCCCAAGTAGATACAACAGCCCCATAGCTTCAGTGCCTCTGGGCAGTTGGGGACCTTTGGGTCTGAACTTCCTCCCTCATCTGGGCAGCCTCCTCTGTCACACCCTGACACCCACTGCCTTGTTCCACTGTGCTGCTTGGCAGCTGCGAGGGGCAGCCTTGAGGCCAGAGGTGCAGCAAGCCAGAGAGCCTCTGCCTTCAGTGTGAGCACTAAGAGAAGCTACAGGGAATGCACAGACCATGCTCTGTGACCTGACAGCAGATCATGGGGCTGAGGAGGGGTCAGTCCAGGGCAGCAGAAGCACAAATCTCACAAGAAATCACTCAAACTCTCCCAGATGGAATGTCCTCTTGTCTTCATGGAGCCACAAGATTGATCCCCATAACTAAGGCTGAAGTGCTCTTCGGGCAAAGTTTCCTTGAGGACACTAAAACATGTAGCATTTCTCCTTCCTAGGAATATAAATTGCTTCTCAGAGTGTTCTGCAGGATATAATAATATCTGATAGATCTCTGTGGAAGCACTGAACTTTTCAAAGGCAAGGTAGAAAATAGGTAAAATGGGAATCTTTCATCATCATTGCCAGAGCAGAATTGAATTTTTGCCTTTCAACTTACACATAACTCAAGTATTTTCAATACTAAGTGCAGAAAATATAAAGACAGTATAAAATGAGCTTTATATTGGCTAGCTTTTTGTCACATACACCACATCCTCCACTGAAAACATGTTAATTCAAGATCTTTTTCTTGAAGAAGCTTCACTGGGCATTAACTATACAGGTTTAAAAAAATTCTTGTGTTGCTCTTTTTGCATTTCTGATTCATAAATCAGGTTAGCCAAGCTTTTACTAGATGGCAGAGAAATATCTTCAAAGATACAGGAATATTTTATATTTAAACAAGACAAAATTTTTCTCCTACCCTTCTGGTAGGAGACCCTCCTGCTCTAAGCACTGAGCTCTGACTAGCTCCAATCAGCCTTCTCTTTTCATCCAGAGTCTGTAACATGGCAAAACAACTACTGGCATTTCCTCCAGAGCTCCAAGAATGGCCCAGGGGACTGACTGGAGATGTCAGCCCATACTCTGTTCATTCAGATACTGTAGCCACACAGTAGACAGAGATCCAAAGCCCTGTTAAGGTCCTATCAGATGCAATTAGAAAATGGGAAATCTGTTAATTGCACCTATTGAGAAAATGCTATCTCTTAAGCATATATATTTTTGTAACTTGTCATCTTAAAAAGTAACCAATGCCCCTTGACAAACTGACTAATAACAGGTTGTTCTGAGAATCTATATATAAAGGAGAAACATATATCAGAATAGATAGGCTGTGAAAGAGTGCTTACTTATTTAAAAACAAATGGAAAACACACACAAATATTTTGTGCCTCAGTTTTGTGGTAGTAGGAGGAACATTTTCAAAAACATTTTACTTTGTGTCCACAAGAGTGTAAAGGTTGTAAAGGCATTTCTTTGTGTCTTCACCCTCCAGGCACAACCCACGAGCGCTGATGATACACCACCTTGGCTGCAGAAGGGACTGTGCACCGGGGGAAGCTGTGCCAGACCAAGCAGTCAGAGACACAGGAGACACAGGAGCTGTAGGAGTGAGAACCAGGGTATAAGCAGCCCCAGGAGGGAATGAAGTGGCTCAGGTAAGCATAGACATGTTGTCATGGGTTTGGCCAGGTGGGCTAAATTTATGTTTTAAACTAGGCCTGAAAATTGTCAGGTGACTTGAGCTGGGCTGAGCTAGCTAAGAGCTGACTTCTTTTAGCCAATAGTATTGTATTCCATACCATACTACATCATCTCAAAAGGAGTAAGAGCCGGTGTTGTGGGTGTAGCTTGGTGAGTTCCACCATGGCTGCAGTAGAAGAAGGACCTGCTGCAGCTCTTCTACTGTTGCTAGGCCCCTGCTCCTGCTGCCG
>JAWWEV010000083.1:133072112-133086553 GCA_035583235.1 Hafferia zeledoni | reverse complement strand
TGTGTGTTATATTGTAGTTTTCTCTTAATTTTCTCTTTTCTGTATAAATACATATAGTTAGTTTTAAGCATAAACCTTTTTTTAGAGTTTTTTTTTCCCCCTCTCCCTCTTCTTTCTCCTTTAGCTGGTTGGGGAGGAGAAACTTTTCACTCTGTCTCGGACAGCTGGCGTTTTGCCAGCTCAACCCAAGACACGTGTTTGCCTGGGCCACTGAAACAAAACTGATCAACCTGAACCCAGGCAAATATATTCTGGGGACAACAAACTATGATAAAAAAAAAGAAAGAAAACCCTCCAAGAACATTCAAGTTTTTTATACTATGAGAGTGTTTGAAATTTCAACGGTAATTTCAACTTTCCCTAACTGTGGGGACAAAAAATAAGTAAATTCTAAGTCTGCAGAGCTGTAAGCAGGAGGCACTCCTGGTATCTATCCTAAGCATGTATTTTTTAATTGGATATGGGCTCACAATGGACAATGCCTACAAACTTCATCAGGGCCATTAAGGCTTTCTTCATTCCCATCCATACAGTTTTTCCCTCAGCTTTCACTTTAGACTAAGAACTATGACCTAAGTACTACAACAGCCAATTTCTCTTTTCAAGTTGCCTTACAAATGCAATTCCCTCTTGCCTCCTAAGATGACTTAGCCCTGGATACTTTCAGGTCCTCCCCTATAATCCTGTTTGCTGCTCCCATTACCAAGCCACTGTGCTTTGATGACCCAATGATTAAAGCATGCCACTGGCTGCTGGAAGCCACCAAAAATTTGGCTAGCAGATGTCCACTGTTTTAAAACACCCGTCTTCAATAAAAGTGCCACAATTCAGTTAGATTTCTCCCATTTACTGAAAATAAGGCACTCCTAGGCTACACAAAATGTTGTCACCACCAGATCTGCTGCAAGTGCCTTGAAGGCCATGTCTGTGCACTATGTTGGGGCTGTGGGCTGCTGGAGGTAGCACAGGTGTCCCTGTGGCCTGAGCTTCAAGCAGGCAGGGTGGGCATTCCACTTACAACTGTGACAAAACTAATAAATATGTCCTCCAGTACTTAAATAATTCCTACCTATTTAAATATGTAGGACTCTAAAAAAATGTGTATACTTTTTAAAAATACATATATTAAATATTTAAATAACAAAAAATATTTTTCAGTCTTCCCAAACCTAAAAATCTATACCCTGTTTCTATACCATATAGTAAAACTTTAACATTAGGAAAGAAAACTGCTTAGGGAGGGGACTCCTTATTTTACATCCATAGCAATGATACCAATAAATATTGAAAAAGGTTTGGGTTTGCTTTTTTTTTTTTTTTTTTAATAGAGGAAAGTTCACTTTGTTAACTACAGACTGAAGGTTTACTTTTTAAGCTGTATGTTTAATAAACCCAACTTGACATTAAGTACAGCAGTTATCAAGTTTGTCAGCATCTTCTCAGAAGCTGAACTTTCTCCTGACAAATGCTGCCAGTCAATTAAATTAAAATAGAAAGCAGCACAATGAAGTGTGTTACTTCTTAGTCTTTACAAAACCAGTTGTGTATTAATGACTCTCTCCTTGCTTCCTGACAGGGACCCTGATTCTGCAGCATCCTTAGGCCTTATATTGAGACTATCAGCAAGGAGGTGACCAATAATGCACAGCATTGCTTATCAAGAGATACCATCCATGTGCAATGTTAATCTCTAGTTGTCAATTTTTATGTCAGTAGTAAAAAGAAATATCCAATTTACAGGACTTAGGGTACCTGGGATCTTTTCAGCACCCTAGTATGGCAGAACCATATTCCTTGAACCAGCTGTGGACTGGGTCTGTGCTCGTCAAAGACCATTCGGTTCAGTAGAAACATGCACATGCTGAGTGGAGAGGAGACAGCTCACACCCCTCTGTAGAGATATCTACCAAGCCACTACACCATAAAAACACTTAAATATTAAAACTCTTTACTTGTCTAGAAGCCTAGTAAGAAATTGCATTAATAAACATGAAGAAGGTGATGCCTGAGGGCCAAGTGAGTGCTCAGGATGATACAAGCCTGTTCAAGTTCTTGCCTTAAGATATAGTTCCTGAAAAGCAAAACATTCCTGTGCAACATCAAAGAGAAATGGATCCCTCTCAGCTTTTTCCTTACTTTTCTTCAGGATGCATCTTGCATCCATGCCCCTGTGCTTTAATGAACTGTCCTGGGTCAGCGATGTTTGAGTGGTTGTGTCTTCAGTAATTGGCACTCTCTCAGGGACATGAGGACTTTTGGCACCATGGCTTCTGGGTTTGCACATTGCAATCTGCCAAGTGTTTTATTCTTTCTTTCTCAGAGCCTTACAGATTAGCTGCTTGACATTTAAGGACAGTTACCTTGGTGGATAAAGCAGGCAGGAACACGCTCCCAGCAAGAAGCTGACAGAAGACACCACAAAGGGCTGTCCTCACAAACCCTGTAGTAACACTGCAACAGTCTGAAAAAGATAACTAAGTTTTATCCCTACAGTGGCTATCTCCTTAACCTTTCATCTGTAGATGGGGGAGACAGTGAGGGAGAGAAAGGAAGAACAGGAAGGGGTAGACAAGCAGCACTGCCAGGGAGCCACCTACGCTTGTGCAGTGGCAGCAACAGCTGACGCCTCTGCTGCCCAGGCTGCAGCTCCCGTTTGTGCACAATACTGTTTATTCCTTTTTCCTTCTGCAGGTGGGACTTACAGACAGCACATATGGAGATTCAAGAAGACAGTCTAAAACCATAAATCAGTTTTATGCTAAATGTCCTCACCAGCAGACACGGATGAAGTTTCCCTTGAACCACCACTTAGATTCATGCCTGTGAAAAGCAACAATCTTTTTCCCTTTTATTTTCCTGCTCACAGTGATACGAAATAGAGTTGGACAAACGCAGAAACAAGAGATTGTAGAACACAGTTGTCCTGCAGCATTTTTTATTATAATTTTTAAATCAATAAGTCCATAGAGCAGCTACACCCACTGCCAGACACTGGCAATTAATAGGCATCACAGTAAATGACATTAATTACAGAAGAATTCAACCAAAAACCACTACACTGTGGCTTTCCAAAGCAGAGTGAGACTTTTTTGTTCCCCTAGTTGAGAATAAAGAGCACTGAAGGCTACTTTGGCCTTGCCAGTTTAAGATCCCCATGATCAGACATAAACCTCAATGGGTGGATGAACAGAGAAAGTACAGGAGAGTACAGGAGTTAGGGTTTGACAGCATGGAAAAAAAAAAAAAATAAGCTAAGGAGAAAGTTAAACAGTTGGAAGTGACCAAAACCAGAGCCCAGGAGACAAATGAGGCCACAGTATGTTAAATGAGGCAAGTGAGTTTGGAAACATTTGTGTATTTAGCTTCCTAACTAGAGCTCAGCTCCAAGGCAGAACTGTTAAACAATCACCTGATCAGGTTTGTAAGGAAACAACATACAAGCTACAACACGGAAGCTGCATTTAGATGCATGCAATAAAACTTTCAAGATTTTAGAATTCTTACCAGATAATTTAGAAGCTTTTCATCTAAATGCAGAATGAGAATCAGTAAATCACATTTTCTTTTCAGGAAGCATTGGCAGGATTTCAAGATGCATTTAACTAATCTCACAATGTGTGTTTTTTCCCTTGGCTAATCTATGAAAAGTAACTATTTGAAAATCAAAATATTATGGCTAAGCCTTGCTAATTGTTCTTATGAACAGAAAGGTAAAACCTATCACTCATATGTGAAAAACATGAGAAAGACTTTGGGAAAATGAAACAAGGGATCATAAAATTAAGAGATTGGAATCTATTCCCTCCAAGCAGTTCAATAGCTCTCTGCATATATATAGACTTAGTTCAGATCCCAGTAAATTTGGGTATAGTTTCTTACTATATTAGTAGCCAGCAAAACCCATCTATTGAAACCTGTGTAAGTCTTTACAATAAACTCAAAGGAATAGGTGAAGGAAAAGGCAGTAAAGTTCCTCCCTCTCCTGCCCACCCAGACTGGACAAAGGCGCTGCTTGGTACCTGCCTTCGCTGAGTGCAGACGGGAAAGGACCAACAGGTACTCCCTGCTCTTGCCTGCTGTGGTACTGAATGGCTGGTTGGCTCTGCTCCAGCTGCATGTGCCAGGCAGTGTTCTCTCCTTGGAACCCTGTGAGCATAAACACCTGTGCCCAGGTGCTTCAGCAGAGACCTTGAAATCCCCAGTGTTTTGTGCAGTCAAGATTTCCACTTTCAGAATAGTTTAGGGTCAAGAAAACCCCAATTTTCGACCAAAGTCAAAACCCAGAAATAGTCAAGCTTTGGACCGGGACATTCTTATGCCTCACAAATTTTGTTTAAAATAATTTCCTCTAGAAAAATGCATGGTTTGGGTAAATTAACTCCAGATTGAACAGATTTAATTTGGCTGTAAGGTTAATGCCAGGTTTGTATTTTTATAGAAATATTTTAAATCAACATAGAGATTAATCTGGAGATACCTAAAATCAGACAGAAAGCTTCTTCCTACTTGGCAGCAGGAATATGAATTACATACACTAGTCCAGTATCTGTCTTGGTACTGATCATTACAGTGACCTCCTGCAGATCCAGTCCCACAGCTTTTCCAAGAAAATTGGGTGCCCAGATGATATATATTTAGAACACTGTAGTACTCATAATTTATGTGAAGAAAATACAGAGTTCCTTGACCTTCCATTAAATTTATTCTGCAGTATAGGTATTGCAGAAAAAATAATGGCTTAGAATTCAGTAAATCATAAAAGTATACATATTCTGAGAATATAAAGCTTTTAATGTTAATATGGTAGAAATTAGTCATCTGCTCCTATAAAAAAATAGCATTTTAACATACAAGTGGAGAAAAGGTAGACGCAGCATTATATGCATGAGAATTGACATCTTCATCTGTGCTGCAGCTACTGCATTTCATCTTTACAGAGTGCTGAGCAGCCAAGAAGTTATATAACTTAGTGAAAAGCTGATAGGTCCAGTGATATTTTAAATCCCACTATGTGAAAATCAATTGCAAGTTGTAAAAAGAAAAAAAACACACCTCTTCAGGAACCAAAATCTCCATCCCATAATAAATCCCTATGTTTGTATATTTTAAAATAAAAATTAGTAATAAAGCTTCAAAGAAAAAGGAAGAGTGGGAGGGAAGTGGAAGGACAGGCAGAGAAGGAACAGAATAATCACAGATCATTTCAAGATGCCATTACGATGAAGCAAAAAGACTAATTATTTTGATGACATCCTTTTGATTCTGCTTATGTTAAATAATAAATAGGTAATGTAATACTAACTTATAACATGGAGCCTAATCGGAACAAGAAAGCCAATTATTGTACAGTTTTCCAGGAAAGTATATGTTTTTTCAGTCTGGAAACACAACATGCTCCTAGTCAGATCAGTCTGCACTTTTCTAAGGGAAAATAGTCCCATCAAAAGGATTTAGAACTATCTTTGATTGGAGGCAGATTAGAGAAAGTCAACACACATTTACATTCCAGTTGTCTCAGGAAGGAAAACCAAAAGGGACAAGGATGGCTCAGGAGCCATAAAAGAATTTCCACAATCCACAGAAGTAGATTTTTTTAATCCCTGCATTGATCAATCTCATCTTTTATCCATTCAAACACAGGCCATCTGGAAAAAAAAAATCTGGTAATTCTCACTTGATTCATATACAAGGGAAATAAGTTTTTTACAGAGAGAAAGAAAAAAGAAGACATTTTCTGTAAAATGGATATATGGATGAAAAAGGAGCAAATTCCCAATACAGCCAAGGCACATGAAAAGAGAATTCAATGAGTGAGTGTCAAATTAGAATCAAGTTGTTTTCCCTCCATTAAGCGTCTGCTGAAGATGACAACCAGACCAAGGTCTTCACATGCTGAGGCACAGAACTCCATCTGGATCTAGTCCCGTGGACAAAGGTGGGAGCTGCACAACCACATGGTGACAAAAGGCACCACTTCCCATACCCAGCAAAGACAAACCTTGCACTGAGGATAATGTAGAGCTAAAACTGTCACTTGATAATCAGAATCAGCAAAGTACAACATTTTGGGTCAGCTGGTCTGTTACAAAATCAAAGCTGAGATTCCTGAGCACAGCAAGCTTGTGAAACACATACCTGCTCTATGTGCACAATGCTTCCTACAGGAAATACAGAGCAGTTTATTTTATCAATAAACTGTGTTATTAGGTCAGCTGCCAGCTGAACCTGGCATCTGCTAAACTTGCTTTCATAAGAGTATTTTTCACTCCCAGCATTACATAGAATATCTTTTAGAAACATAAAGATTAAAAAATGCTCATTGCATTTTTCAGCCATTTCAGGATTTTCCCCCACTCAAACAGCAGCAGCGGAATTTTAATGAGAGGGAAAATGCATCAGTGGCATAAGAGAAAATTGTACTGCTGCAAATCACTGCTTCTCTGTGTTTCCCTCACTGTAATTCTGATCTGCTGAATCTGCTACAGTACCAGTAGAGATTTCTTTAAAACAAAGCTTTTAGTAGACATTAATTAGCAAGAAAAAGAAAGGGCTTGAGAACTTCTTAATCAAGTTCTATAGTTACAATATCTAGAAAAAATCTAACCAAAGGCAGAATTCCCAAATAGCTCCCACTGCCATCAGATGATATGATCTTTCTTTACTTTCTTCTTTTTAACCAAAATGCCTTTGCATTTTAAAATACTCATACGTTTACTGTACTTTTCTGCCAAAGTGCCTTCCATGTAGGAATTAAATGTATAATTGAGACCTTCAAGTCATTAGAAGGCAAATTCAGTGTCTTTTTGAATGGTTGCAGGTAATGAGATAACACAAATCCATTTAATGCCAAGAAACGCTTTTGCATGCATGCATTCAGTATGTATCACACGACCCTCACAAGCCTGAGGGGCTGCTGCTTCCACAAAGAACAAGGTTTTCAGGGAAGGGATTTTCAAAGCTTTAGGATGAAATTTGCACTTGTACTGCAAAGGAGATCATCAGTCAAATATTAAGATTTTAAACTTTTACTGACAGTAGGTATTTGAGGCTAGATTTGTAGACAGCCATGTTGGTCCGAAGAAGATTTGACTTCCTCTCATTTTGTTCACTAGTCATTAGCAGAGCTGGACTGACTGTTTTTTTGAGACTCACTCCCCCGTTTACAACTTAAGACTTCCCAAAAGAAGCTGACAGGAAGCACTTTATCTGTATTTCTATCTTCATACAGTTGACATTCTCATTTATTCATCAGTGGTTCAGTTCACCACTCACACAGAAGAACAGATTATTTAGTCACTCATCACTGCTCAGGGAAGACTCATTGATAAAACTGTGTTTCACTGGGGGTGACAAAGCTAAAAATTCACACTGCTGCTTGAAGCTCTTGTCAGAGAACTGCAGAATTGCAGGAACAATACTCTTGCCTCTTACTGCCTTTTTCACTTCTTCCTATCACTAAATGTCTAAAAGGTTCCAAATAAAGACATTATTAACTCACTACAGCTCTTCTCATCTCCCTATCTTCACATCCATACAAATGGCCCATGATTCAGGATTTGTAAGCTCAGCAGACGGTAAGTGCTGCCTTTCATCTGGATGACCCAGTAAAACCACAGTAAGTCTTCTGCTTCCCACATTTAGCTTCCTT
This sequence comes from Hafferia zeledoni, assembly GCA_035583235.1. Classification (NCBI taxonomy): domain Eukaryota; kingdom Metazoa; phylum Chordata; class Aves; order Passeriformes; family Thamnophilidae; genus Hafferia; species Hafferia zeledoni. The sequence goes on along the minus strand of JAWWEV010000083.1, from coordinate 133,078,905 downwards.
CTGATTCCTCCTCATCCTCCCATCAAGCAGACAGCATTACTTTGAAGATCCCCCCTATCTTAATCATCTTGTTTCTCTCTAATACTTCTCCATTCATATTGCTCCACTTCCTCATGATTACAGCACTAAAGGAACACATAAGAAAAGGCAGATAAGAAAATTCATAGAAGTGAGCTAAGCCACTTCAATAGCTATTTTTACATGGACTCTTCTCTGCAGAAAGGTTTTTTCTTTCCTTTAAAAAAAAAAAAATAAAAGAAGACAGGATGGATAGAGGAATAATATAAGCAATCAGATTTTGGAAAGCGTCCAAGACCATAAATGTCAGGAAACTACTGCAGATGCAGTAACCTGTGCATTTCAATGAGGAATACAAATAATAGCTCAAAATCCATTTAAACTAGCTGCACACAACACTCTGATAAGAAATCACTTCCTTTTTTTTTTTTTACCGAGGCCTATAGTTTGGCAGCAGTTTGAAATTATCACTCCCTGAAAGAGGGTCTCGCTCAGGAAAGCTGGGCTCTGTCACAAAAATGTGGCCAATAGAGATGGGACATAGCTGTCTTTTCATTTCAAATCCTCTCCCTCTTGCCCTAGCAGATTGCTATCCCACCCTGAAGGTTCATTCTGGGAGTCTCATGCCTTCTGCAGCCTCAGTTCTTCCCCTCTTTCTTTCTTCCCTTCCTTTCTTATTCCTTCTCTGGAGAGGCAATGAACTGCAGAACATGGATACCCATTCAGTCCCTCTTGAATCTTTTTTCCTCTAGGAGTGCTTTTCTGGTTGTTACTCCTGTTAGTCCATATTAAAGTACCCCTATATGCATCTGCTCTGTTCTGCTGGAGCAACAAGAGAAAAGGAGAGACAGGTGCCATCAGCATAAATGGCAAAGCAGGATTCAAGGAACAGATTAAATCTTTCTGGAGGCTGAGGTGATATACACACACGAAAAAAGCAAAAGATTATTGATGTCTCTACTCTTTAGTTTCTGATGTATGACCACCTTATCTAGGCTACCTGAAAAATTAGGACAGAGAAAAACAATTCTGTGTGAGAAAGACTTTCCACTGATATTTTGAAAGATTTACAATAATACAGGGAAATCCTCAAAGTCAACAATTGGTTGTACAGCAATAAAATACAAGAGACACAATTAATAAGGCAGTGTCCTCTCATTCCTCTCACTTGCAGATCACACTACAGATTTCCTAAAGGGGGAGCCAAAGAAACATCCCCATGATCTCAGCACAGAAGATGCTGTGCTTGATCCTGGATCAGTGCCCAGAGAAATAGCAGCCCTGCAAGCTCCTCAGTACAAGCTCGCCTTGGGCTCTCCAGATCCTCAAAGAGGTCAACACAGACACCTGTCTGCATGTAGCATCTTGCACGATCATAGCCTATTTGTGGGGGTTTCTGTTGCTGGTGGTTTTTTTCCCCACAAATAGCTTTGAAACAAGAGGTATCCCCTCTGTTAGGGTAATACTGAGCATCTGTCTTTATAAGCCAACTGTAAATCCTTTTACCCATTTGCCTGCTTATGAGAAAATGAGAAAGTTTTAATACCAAAGCATGAAGTTGGAAGCACCTTTGTCAGTCAGGATGCTGCCAGCAGTTTTAAAGCAAAAAGCCTGTTCCATTCAGAAACTGTGGGCACAGTCATATACTATATACCAAAAACAAAAGCTGCTTTTAACATATTCCTATTCTCAGCAAAACAAGACCTGCAGCATTCAAAAATCATTTCTCCACGGGGTTCCTCTAATACCAGGACCACTTGGCAAAAGCAATTTATTTCCTAAGTGGCTTTCTCAGCAACCACTTGCCATGACATTGACGTCAGTCATTCTCAGGTCTGTCATAATGAGAGTTTATCTCTTGTAACTCCAGAATTATTGATGCATTCACAACTGCCAAATCAGGAGAATGTTTAATCAGTACTATGATCTAAAATGCAATTCAGCTTTGAAATTAATAAAAAAAGAAGGTTGAACATTTCCTTCTCCAGGTGCAAATCTCCTGACCTCCCTTTATCCTGTGAATCAAGACTGCCAAATAGGCTACTGCCATAGCCAACTCCCTTCATCAAAACTGTTAAGCTCATCAAGGAATCACATCAAGCATTTGCTTTTGTTTAGCTATCATTTACAGGAAGAGTGAATATAAAAGTATGAACTAATTTAGTTATTTAACCATAAAAGGATGTATCATTGACAACACCTAAATCTGTTATGTTTAACGTCATGTAAGAGTTAACCACCTTGTGACATCTGCCTTTTAAAACAAAGCTTAATAATAAAATAAAACAGGCATTTATGCTTCTATCAATGTTATGATTCTCAGCTCCAGTAATAAAATTAATGTTCCAAAGGCCATAACAGTAAAATAAACAGTCAAATCATAACAGTGATTATTTTAATCATTTTGGCCTCTTAGTTGCATCTTGGAATAAAGGCTTCAGTAGGGAACATGCTGACTCCTAGTCTAAATTTTGCTTCTATAAATGACATCTAAGGGACATATATTGTATTTCAACAGACTTAAAAGGTTGAATGTAAATTTACAAACTGATACCACCAATGACCTTAGGTTTCACCATTTGCCTTTACTGAAACAGCACTGATCGTTAAGTTCACCTTCAAAACAAACGAAACCACATTATGTAGCCCATGGTGTTAACATCTATGCTATTATACCAGTTTTGTTCTTCTCTAATAATTTCTTTCTTATTATCCTTTCAAGGACAATACACAGACAGCCTTGTAAATGACACAGGCCCTGTCCATTGTTCTTCCTCACTTCCATCTTGCAAGCTGTCAGATCAAATTTTTTCATCTTAAAATTTACAAAACAGAAGTACATCATTAGACTGGTTCATTTCCTAAAGTAAGTGTTTTTCTAACATCCTTCTCTGTATTACACAAAGGACTTTAAAGAAAAAAAACTACCCAAATAAGAAATAGCTATTAAAAAAAAGGAAGATAAGATTAGCCTACTCATGCTACAATATTTTAGTTTGGTGTTTTCTAAGAAGCTATATGTATAGCACAGCTTGCAAACCCAACCCTACAACGCTTTGTGCCCTCTAGTAAAAAGGTTCAATTGCAATTTCTCTTATTCTCTCATAATGCAAGAGGTACAGAAAGGTATAGACATTAAAGCATGTGGTAATTACTGAAAGAATACACTTAGACAGAAGTAAGTATCTAGAACTGTGGAGCAGAAAAATTTCCATTTTTCATTTTCTCTAAAATTTACTGCTGAATGCAAAACTGATATGGCAATGACCTCTCTCCAGTAATTTAGGCAGTTCTTAAACCCAGCTTCCCAGGTCAGAATTGCATCACTGATCAGAATCCTCCCAGTTGAAGGTTTACTTCTGCGTGCTTGCCACTAATCCTCCGTATCTCCCTACTCCTTTACACCCACCTAGTGCAAGAGGCACCTTTCTTTGAAACATGCAGCCACTCAACTGTGCTCAAATTCCAGATGTTACAGCTGCAGGAACTTGTGTGCTAGGAATTATACAGCATTTTAAAGGCTAATAAGCACAAATAAGCAAATAAGGGAAAAAACTATAGGCTGTGATATTCATGGCATGGATAGTATAGTTAATTTTGCCTTAGCAAGAGTTTTAGCATCAACCTATCAAAAAAATGAGTTTACATACTGTAACCATGTTGCTTTGAAAAGCAAAGCTTCATCAAGTATACCAGCTTGGTAGGTATTTTCCAACTTCAGTAGATAAAAAGTGAAGTGCAGTATTCCTTTCTCATTATTTACATTGACATGTTTCCTGTGCATTCAGGAGAAAGATTTAGAATCAGACCACTGAAAAAGTACAAGTTGTCTCCCTGTTCTGTTCTCTGCAGCACAAATCTTTCTCTTCAGCAGTTTTCTCTGCTTTGAAAGGCCGTGCAATCAGAGGCTGAGCGGTATAATGGAATTACTATTTCAGGCCATGAATTGCACTATTCCTGTTTAGAGGAACATCCTGTGTTCAAAAGCACTGAGCAGTCAGAAAGAAACACCTACTGAAATTAGAGCTAGTTAGTGCTCGGCACCAAAGCTAAGTAATATTTAATTTTAATGTTTTGCATTGATTGAGGAGTTTCATTTCAGCATCCAGTATATTAACTCAGTATTAACCTAGAAACTCTGGGATTCGAGTTTGGTTTGTTCACAAACAGAGTGAATGGTTTCACGTACATCTTTACCAGACAGTTGCTCACACCTGTGAGTGGAAAATCAGTAATAAAAATGAACATCAGTGAACCAGGCAGAATGCAGGAGGGCTTCTGTGCAAAGGCTCCCTGCACTGTACACCTGCAACATGATCCAGGGCCATTCATCTTCCACATTTATAATCACCACCAAATACAATGGGAAAAAAACTAACAACAAAACAGAAGCCACCAGCCATGCAGATGAAGGCAGCTAACTGGGACACCGAGCAGTTCGGGACAGTGACACCTGTAGCAGTTACATAAAACACTGTCTCTCTCTCTCTCTGATTGAAGACTAATGGCTGTTATGAGCAATTTGGGGGTTTGCCATAAAGCTACATTATTAAATAAGGACCCCTTGCCACAGAATGAGTGATCTATCTAATTAATACAAATTGAGCTGTGAATGCAGGGATAGGGACTGGCATGGGGTACATAGGCACACAATTTCCAAACTTCCCTTGGAAGACCATACCACTCCTCACTCCCCAACAACCCATATTTGTAGCAAAGCTGAGTTGTGACATCTATTTAATAGTAAATCACCAGTACTGATAAGCTGCCAGCATCTCTGCACAGCCATTTTCACAAAGCTTGTATTTCCTGCCAGTGTTCTTCAACCTTCTCTTTTCTCATGCTGACAGGTTCACACTTGACCCATAGCTTCCCAAAGCAGCAGCAGCTCCTCAGAGCATGCTCTAATATCGTGTCATAGAAACCACTCAGACCTGAATGGTATCTTAGCATACCCAAACCTGTAGCCTGTCCACTCCATGGCTCCAGAGAGGAAGAAACTAAAGTGTGATTGAAGCTGATCCCTTCTTCATCAGAGCTGTATTTCATTCCCAGTGCTCATTGCTTCACCGCAGTTCACCACATTGTTAATTGGAAGTGATATCCATGTACACCAGAGGAACTGTTACCTCCAGTTTTGCAGAACACCCATCTCACAAAGAAGAAGTAGGAATCAGCCAAAAGGGGAACATGCATGGCAATATGGAGGATTCAGGTACTATGAAACCTCTGGAGCTTCCACCACTACTCCCTGAGGAAAAGCAGCAGTGCTACCTACTGACTACACCCTCAAAAGCCTCTGAGAAGAGAGTAAATACCATGCAGCTCCTCTGGCCAGTAGATCTGACCTTTCATTCCTTTGAACAGACAGAGATACCAAAAAGTATACGTATTCCTTCTACCTATGATGGTCAACATACATTTATTATTTATAAATCATTTTTCTCCTTGCCTGTTCAGTCCATATGCATTCTCTTGTGCCTTGCAGGACAAATATTCTAGATTAGCAAAGCCTCACTGGCAATGCTTAAGGCCTAAGTATACATAAGTCATTTAACTCAGCTGATACATTTTCCAAACCCTTACTGCAAAGGAATAATACAAGAATAAAAACAAAGCATCACTGTCAACTTTTTAATTCTTTTTCTAAAGATGATTGTGAAATAATTAGTCTTAAATTACAGCAGCCATCTCCTACATTAAAAAAGCTTTTTAAGAAACCCTGACTTGCAGCCACAAATAAAGAGACTATGAAAATCCAGAAACTAAGGTCCCAATGTGGCAAAATGAAAGCAAAAGTAAGCTTGCAAACTCACTAGGGGTTCCTTCTTCATGATGGAATGAAGACCACTGTCACTCAGTTCAGGATACAATCTATTTTGACACAGTCTGCATTAAGGCCAAATTCTTGTATCAGTGTAAAAAGAAGCAGAACCATTTTCCTAATCCAGCACTGCACTCATGAGGCTGGAACTGAGACTTGGATTTCCATAGGCACACAAAAACCCAGCAGGTGCCAGTAGAGATGGTGGCACATTTCCCCAGCTGCCAGACCTGCTCTGACCAAGGCCAGATTCTGCAGGCAGATGGAAATGTCTACTGTAACCCCACTATTACACTCTGCCAGGAATATGAGACTGATACATAACTGTAGGTAAATCCATGACTTCTAAGATTTTGAGCCATTTCTGGGCCATGGCTAACATCCCTTTACCTATTCACAACATTTCCTAGAGAAAATGAGACTCAGGCTCATTTCATCCAAACAGTGGGGTCCTGGTACCTGGTAGAACTATGCCAGAGACCGTAAAGCTTAGCCATAAGTAGGAATGTAAAATTAGAAAAAAAGTTTTGTCAGTTTGTCATTCAATCTTGCTAAAAGAACTGCATATAAGTCTACATATATACTGTTTATAAATCTTCTATAGTAGAGAAGCAAAGACAGGCAAGTAATAAAATATCACCCTTTGTAAACTGAGGGATAAAATTAAATATTAGCTGAGGAAAACTGAACAAGCAGAGTTTTTTTATTTATTCACCACCTTGTAATCCGTGGAGAGTGATATGACCATTCATGCTATGGCACCACCAGGTGTATTGTTTCCCTTGTGTCTTGGGTTGAGCTGGCAAAATGCCAACTGTCCAAAAAACAGAGTTAGCTTCCAGCCAAGAAAAGGGAGAAAGGGAAAAAAAAAAAACCTCTAAAACCAGGTTTGATGCTTAAACTAGCTACATGTATTTATACAGAAAAGAGAAAATTAAGAGAAACTACAAT
>JAWWEV010000083.1:133054206-133072012 GCA_035583235.1 Hafferia zeledoni | reverse complement strand
TGACCAAGCCACACCCACACACCGGCTCTTACCCCTTTTGAGATGATGTAGTATGGTATGGAATACAATATTACTGGTTAGAAGAGGTCAGCTGTTACCTAGCTCAGCCCAGCTCAAGTCACCTGACAATTTTCAGGCCTAGTCTGAACTTTAAAACCCAAATTTAGGCCCATCTGGCTGAAACCATAACACCTTGTTATTTGGAAGAACTCAAAGATTTCACAATTTTACATTTAAACCCAGCATTTGCATAGTAAGTGCACATCTCTCTGCAGTGGGCAAACTTTGCTTCTTCTTTAGGCTAACTGGTCCACTCTGCTCTCCTGTGTACTCTACCAGGTCAGTTAGTTGCCAGAAGACATACTTTTGGTGAAGAATATTATCTGACATGTACTGTAAATTCATGAAACAGTTAATACTTTACATTAAATGAACACAAGATTTCCATACTCCATTGCAACCAGGGGCAGAAGCCACATGCCCTTGCTTGTAAGATGATGTGAAATTAATCCTTTCTATCTTCTATTTTCCACTGAGTTTTCCACTAATTTTTTTCCGTGTGTCTTCAGTTTAAAGTTGCTCTTGATATTTTCCACAAGTTTCAAGTGATCACAAGTATTGTACTGGTTCTCAATAGAATAATACGTTCTGGCACTTGTGAATTATTACTTTCCTTAGTCTTGGATTTATTTCTTCTTTACATATCCCTATGTCTTACCTCTTCTTGTCTTTTTTTTCCTGTTCTGCATCACATTTATTTTATTGCATTATTTTTATTTCTATTTTTATTTTTCAACAGAATGCAAAAAAAAAAAAAAGAAGTTTGCAAGAACTTTAGTTTTACAATGTACTAATGCTATTTTAGGGATGCCTTAAAAAAGATTCTCAACTGAAGAAATTTTTTGTGAACCTGTTTTCTGTGCAGGAACATTTTTATGTCCTGCCATCATAATGTTGCATAATCAGCAGTCAGAGAGTATCATGTGGACATGAACGAATTCTGCCTGCAGTGGTGGGCTGCACAGAGGGCTCAGACGGATGTTACAGGACTCATCACATCTTTTCTATCTGATAGTTTAGAAGAATCTTGTGGGAATGTGCTTTCCCACAGAAACAAGGTATTGATAATGTCAGAATCAAAACACTTTTAAGAAAAAATTTGGAGAAGGGTCAGATAAAAGAAAGGGCAGCAGTTTATAATATATGCAGACAAAGATGTTTTTCTTCTCATTCTGCTGAATTACAATGGAAAAGCCTTCCTCTCCATGGCACACATTGACAGCTTACCTCCCAATTTACTCCATTCCAAACAAACCAGCAACACAAACCAGAACAGGACCTGGCAGCCTGTTAGCGCTGCACTCAAGCAGAAGTTTAAAATGTCAGGAGTATTCAGCAGTGGAGGGAGAAGTGGCTTTTCACAGAAACATCTCTGTTGGAAAAGATTTAAGGATACCTAACGGAAGAGCAAGGCATGTCTTTGTCTACAGTCTAATTAGCTTAATTACAATACTGCAGGGCTGCATTATTCTGCTACATCTACAGGACTTTAAATACCTCATCAAAGAAAAAGGGCTCATTTCTCTGCCTATTCCTTGTAAAGATAGAAATTATATTTTTTTAAAAAATCATATAAATGCCAACACAAACATTCTAATTCTGTGACAAATAAGTCAGATATTTCACTTTCCAGCCAGTGTCATATTTTCCATTTTTTAAGATCAAAACAGAGCAAGTCAATTTCAAATGGAGTATCACTGGAAACAAAGTATTTTGGGTGTCTGTTTTTCCCTGAAGTATGAAGTATAAGGTATTGTGGGGCACCGCCATGTGCTTCTATGTTGCTTCAGTAAATTATTTTTATTATGTTTAAAATACTTGGAAGAATAAAAAATACTAATGCATCTTGATTGCAGATGTTACAGAGTTTCTGGAAGATGTAAGGAAGATTGCTGTGGAAGAATCCACTGATGATTGACTTTTTGTAATGGCAGGCAGTAACAAGTATGAAGAACTGTAAAGATATAGATTGCTTTGGTGGTGGATCCCACCTGGCAGCCAAGCACCCACTTAGCTGCTTGCTCCCTCCATCCCCAATAGGACATATGAGAAAACAGGAAGAATGAGAACAAGAAAACCTATGGGTAGAAACAGACAGTGACATCACTTACCAACTACAGGTGGAGACAAAACAGCCTCAATTTGGGAGCATTTAATTTACTCTCATTTATACTCATTTAGTATAAATATTTAATTAGTAATTCACATACTGGGAAACAAACAAAAGAGACAAATAAACACTTAGTATGAAAAAAACCTCTCTCTCTTCTCTGCCAGAACCTTATTGCAGACCTCTCTCCTTCTCCCTTCCTGGTCCCCACTCGCTGTGTTATCACTGTGGGTTACACTCAGCCCCTTTGGTGCAGTGATGTGCAGTGGAGGGTCAGATGACAGCAATTTGTCTCAGACACTTTCTGCTTCCGACTCTTCTGCTGCTCCTTCCTTCTGATTTGTTTCTTCTGCTCCAGCATGGGCTCTCCATGGGCCAAAGTCCCTTTGGGAGGTACCTGCTCCAGCATGGGTTCATCTATGGACCACAGTTCCTTTGCTGTGGAGCACATCCTTTTGCTCTAGCCTTGGCCTTCCCTTTGGTTCTCCTGTCTTCCTTCTCTCCATATCTGTGCCCTTTATCAGACTTGTTTTCACAGAGGTGCCACTAGGTTGGCTGACAGGCTCAGCTGTGTCCTGTGGTGGGTCCATTGTGGAGCACCTGGCAGCCCCTGGCCTCTTCTCACAGAGGTCAACCCCAAAGCCCCCCTCCAGCAAAACCTTGGCAGGGACACTGGATACAACTTTTAAGTGTAAGAAACATACTAATGATTTTAAACATTTGGAATAGGGCCCTTGTAATTGTAAACAGAAAGGATGGAGGTTAGTTTTAAAATACATGCTGCATTCTCAACAATGTAAAATATTTATCTTAGTAAAAACAATGCAAAAGAAAGATGTTACTACAACTCATCAAAATAGTTAAATGAGAAAAATAAGACAAAAATGCATCTTCTAAGATTTCTCAAATTAATCACTGATGTTAGACATACACAAACACAGTTTCATTTGGCACAGTCTTATTCCCCAGCAGTTACTGTCTGAGACTACAGGTTTACTGTTTTCAAAAAGAGTAAAACTAGATCTTCAGTACTTAAAGAAAGGTAAAGGTAGGAAACTTGCATTGGTCTCACTTCTTAAAAAAAGTCACAAAATTCAGCATCCACTTGACTTGGGAATATTAAATAAATAAAAAAAAAAGACGCTATTAATCTGCAACCAATTGCTTATGTCTGGAGCAGTGAATTTCTCAGAAAGCACTGATGAATCTAGAATTGCTTATTGTATTCATATGTAACAGGAGAAGGATCAGTACGTTTCTCTGAAAATATGGTTATTATAAGTTTTTAAATTCTTAGATTTCTAAGAATAAACTTGTTAAAAAAGAGAAAAATGTTACAACATTGGTAAACGCATCATTAAACATTCCTATATTGTGCTATTTTTAGCTTTATCTTTATACTTATTTTGTTTAATACATAGTTAACAGCAGGAAAAAAAACCCTAGAGAAATGTAGCTTATGGCTTTGGTCATCTGTTCCTCAAGATCTGTTTAGGAAAATTGTAAAGTAAAACTGAGAAACAGCTGCTAAAATAAACAGCTTTCCCAATCAGGTCTTCTTTTTCCTCCTCCCTATTCCAATTTTATCTTGCAGCTTCCAACTCAGCTAGAAGGGGAGGGAAAAGCCCTACAGAGCTGTTGCTACCTAAGTCTTTAGACATCATGGGGTGCATTAGTCACAAACCTTTGGGCTCCCCAGGGTACTTCTTTCAGACAGTTTATTTTGCTGGCTTCTTGTGTAGTTCAAAGGCCATATGAGCTCCTGCTGCACTCTACATTTGCATACACCACTTGGTGGTGTTTTGGAGAAGATCAAAGGATTTTGAAACCCTTCGCGATATTTATTGCAAGTAAAACAAAGAGCAGTTGTGGGAAAATTTTCCTGCAATAACCTAATCATCCAATAAATCTGATAGAGTCAAGCTATATTCTGTTTGACAGTATTTGACATGAGTTATCAAAGGGATGAAACCAAATGGGAAAACACTCCAAAGTACTGTTTGAAAATGGCAACAGAAGAGTTCAGATATTGAACTAGGCCTACTTTATTTTGCAATAAAGCAAATTCCAGAGGATTTCAGGAGTCAGGTGATTTATGTTTTTATGAACTTGCAAATAGTTTCTACCACAAAAACAAAGCCTTAATAACACACCTGCTGCTTATTTTTCCCAAACACACCGAAATATAACATTTCACATCAAACCTGAATTAGATGCTAATAACACTCCAGCAGAATACAAATCTTGAACACATTTTGGGTATCAGTTGGGATACTTTGATGCAGTGAATCCGCACGCCCAAATTGTGCTACAACAGTGCACAACTTTCTCCAGTTTTCCCTGAGGCCGGAGTGCCCCATGGCAGCTGCAGGAACAAAGCCAGCGGTGAGGCATATCTACCATCCCTTGGCATTGCAGACAACTCAAGCAAGGCCTTTCAAGGGCTTTGGAGCTAACAGGGAGGTTCAAGTTCTGATCAGAGACACACTGGAAATACGCTGGCAGGCCACAATGTACCTTACAGCATGTTCTTGGTTCTTTGTTGCTCAGCATCAGTGGCTCCACTTCAGTCTGGCCCAGCTGATAAAAAGATATCAGACATAGTGAAAAAAACCTGCAGCACAGCTGGACTGAGCAGTATGCTTAAGAATGACGATCTGATCCCCATTTCTCACCATGTTCAGAGATAGGCTCTTAAAGTTTCCTTACCTACTGCCAGTGACTTCAAAACTGAAGGGCAGCTGATAAGAATGTATGCCTTACATGCAGAGTTACAGCTTTGAGAAAAGTGGAATCAGTGCTTCTTCAGGATAGGAAAATGACACTGTGAAAGTACCACAGCACAGACCAACCTCAACCACAGCGACACAAACAAGGCTATAAAACACTTGCAATGGAAAATGTATGTGTCCACAGAGCTGAATGCTATATTATGTCAGCCAAGATCAGGCAGATCTGCAAAATTCCACTAGTGAAAGGAGGGCTTATGAACTTAACTCCAAGATAACTCCTCCCCTTTATCCTTCCACTGCTAGGAGATCAGCTCTACCTCAAGTCCCAGCTGGGAGTGCAGCAAAGTCATCAGTTCCTTCTTAAGGGCCACCTCAAACAATGAGCTCAGTCCAGCCTAACTTATTCGAGGTACACACATCTTTGTTACAGCAACTGATTTACACGCACGCACATGGGCTGCAAACACCAGAGAATATAAACAGCATCTAGAGCACAGACTTACGCAAGCTTGGCTTTGCTGACGTAGAAGATGACAGCATAAATCTGAAAACATTTCCTGCTTCTCTTTGAAGAGAAATTTTCTTTCTTGGCTAGCACTATTTATTCAGTGCAGAAGAGTCACTGAGTTTAAAAGCAGGATGACTCATACTTGTTTAGATGTTTATAAATTACATGCAGTTAAAGAAGATGTTCGGAAAAAATGTCAGCAAGGTTTAAATAGTGTTCTTTGAAGGTGCAGTGAAGTGATAGCTAATGTATTAATTTCTGAGAACAGCCAGTTGAGCGCTAAAATCAAATCCACTTGGCTTTTCCCTTCATCATTTTATCAGTGTACACCTCTAGCTAACAAAGATCTTTTAAATATAAAGCAGAGAGTTTTATAAAGAAATATGCAGTGCTTAAACACACAGAAAACCTGGTATGGATTGTCTTGACATTACACCCTTAATGGCACCTTGGCACTGCCATTTTACAGCAAAGACATACAACAGTGGCTGATAGACTGTAGGACTGACATAATAATGCTCATATTACCCAAAGAAAAGTTGTTTCCTACTCCTACTAAGAGCAGCGTAACTTATCTTCCATACACAGTGGCAGATATTAGTAAATTATTGTTATTTATTATTAAGGTATTATAATTAATAGCTTTGGTTTCTCTCCTTAACTTGCTTGGGTACCATGGGCATAAGAAGAAATACCATCCACTACCAAGTACTCTTAATCTCTGCTGGTCTATACTCAGGTCAGTCCAAACAACCCACAGATGATAAGACAGGAATAATTTTTTATGCCATGTTGCAAGTCTTCATTCTTTTTACTCACTGTATGCTCTGAGTCTTACTCCAAATCTTCTCTTCCTATCCCCTGGAAAAGGAGGTGAGGTGAAGCAAATGCATAGCACACCCTGAGATAAATCTCCTCTTACCCACCCTTCCTGAAGACTGAGTAAAGACAAACTAATCAGAGGATAATTAGTCACAGTTTGTACAATTTTGTCAGTATAAGTAAAATAATTTGTTTTCAAGATTAAAGGGACTGGAAAGCACTATGCACAACCTTTCTTGACTTTTTCTTCTCAAGGGAATTTTTTCAAAGCTTTCTTCCAGTACTTCCTGCAAGGATCTGATTATATATTTTAATTTACTTTCTCTGTAATTAGTCTAAAAAGCTGGGTCATATGAATATTTAAGCTACTTTAATTTGAGCAAATCTTCTACAAGGATACACATTATATGAGTTAGAATTTGGGGCACCGAGCTCAGTATGCCCATTGGTTTGAGCAGCACTAAACAGCCTTGAAGGGTGGGCAACCGCAAAAGAGATTCTGGTTCTCTCCACCCCAAGCCAACCAAGAATTCATGCATTTGTTTGAATTTATAAAAGGTCTGTAGAGCTCATTCTTGGCATAGCAATCTAAGTCATGTATAAGGATATGTTAAAATGTCCACCTATCAAGCAGAAGCAATGATTTAAAGGAGTTGCTCCTCTGCTGATAATCCACCACAGTGCTCTCATAAACAGTGTTAAATTCATCTTCCTTTTCACTGAAACAGGTCACAAATGCTCATATCTTTTAGCAGAGGTGTTAAAGGTTCAAACACAGGAAGGTCGTGTTGGGAGAAGCCCCCTCATAGAATTTTTCTCACCATACCAACACAAAAGGTTTAGGCTTGGAGTCCCAGGAGTGAGGACAAAAGATAGCTGATGACTTTTAGATTCAAGCTTAGTGGTTTGGGTGGAGGTGAGAAAACAGAACCCCAGCACCTGGGGGTGGGGAAAAGGTTTTCTTTCTTTGTTCCCTGTGTGCTGCTTTGACTTTTTGGGGTTTCTCTTTGGGCAGCTGCAGAAAAGGAGCCACGGCTTGCTGGTGAGCTCTCTTTTTCTGGCTCTGCTTTTTGCTTTTCCCCCTCCATCTCTGGGCACCCTGAGCTTCATAGAGAGAGAGAGAGAGAAGAGAGGAGAGACATAGATGCTTCAGGAAACTGCAGACCTTTTTTTTTTCCCCCCCTCTTTCTGGGGATCGATTTGGACAGCAAGGAGATTCCTGGGAACTATCACTATTTCCTCCACTCCCAGCTTTATTCCTTCTTCGTTTGGGACAAAGAGAGAGAGAGAGAGAGTTCACGTGAGTGCTGTCGCTCGTCTCGCCTTGCTGGGAAAAAGACTGAGAACTCATCTTGCAGCCAGCCAAGGTGGGACACTGACACTGTCCATAAATATAACTGCTCCAGAAGGAATCTACCATTTTGAGGGTTGTTCTCCTTCTTTTTTTTTTTACTTTTGGTGCTGGTGGAGTAGTTTGCTCTGGTCTGTTTACAGTTATACCTATATCTGCATATATATATATATATATAGTAGTTAAGAACAGTTATCCTTCTTATATCCATTTTCTAATTAAAGTTCTTTTTTCTTAAATTTAATAAAGAGGGACATGATTATTGTAGAGGAATCCTCTCCTCTGCTTTTTGGTAAACATTTTGGGTTTTTTTCCTCAAACTAGGACAAGAGGCGACAGTAATATTTTGAACAACTTTGGCTCATAATAAAACAATTTCTTTCCTGGGTCGATACAGCCTAGCTGGCAGTTGATAGGTGGTCATTATGTAGTGCCCACCACACAATGAGTTGGTCATCTCCTTTCACTTCCGCTTGAATCATTTGCTCCACAAACAAAATAAAATTTGCAAGACTGCATAATCTTCCTAAAGACCACATCAGCAGTGGAGACGGCAGAGGCACATGCTACCACAACATTGATTTTATTTAGGATCAAGAGACAGGGTTAAGAATTTTCTGTGTTTCACCATCACGGAGAATTACAGGCAAATCATTTTGCCTTGCTCTGAACCCCAGACAGTACACTAAAGAGCTGCATGACAACAAATATGCCTGCCTCTTAAAAGAACTAGATTGTGGTTTATTGTATAGCACAGTCAGAAGGAGTCAGGATTGCCTCAGGGGTTTTAGATTTACTTTTTTTTTTCCTCAAGAGTATTTCATTACTACAGCAAGATGAGTGCTGTTAATATTCTAAAAGTTTACAATCTTCTGTTATTTCATTTGAGAAGTTCAATAAACTTTTTCCTTTAGGAAGACTGACCTCAAATATTGGCCTTTTATTTCCTCTTGATTGCCTTACAATGTCATCACTGTGACTAGTGAGTTATGGTGTTTTACTACACTTCTTGTTCTTCTTTAATAAAATACTCTAGCACTGCATTAATTCACTGTTTGGTTTGGTAATTTAAAATTTTCATCTTCAAAAAAATACTAAAACCACATGTTCAAAAATGCTACAAACCTAGAATCCGACAGTAAGTCTTAATATCCCAAAATTTCTCAACCTAACGTTCTTTTAAATTGAACTGTTTATTCCACAAGTCTACTGGGGTCTGAAAACAAGGAATTTCAAATCCAGCGTCCCTTTTAATAAATGGATACCAACCTGTCAGTACAACTGGCAACTGCCAAAAGTAAACAATTTGTATATGCTAAAAGGAGCCTAAGTCAGACGATGGCTGCCTAAAAAAAAAAAAAAAAAAATCAATCCTAGAAAGATAAAATCAGAAGAAAATTGCAGGAAGATTTTTGCACCTGTGATAGAAGACGAAAAATTAAATGCAACCTGTTACTACTAACAAAAATGTGGGAGAGTCTGAAGAGCTGACAAAATTTAATACAAAATGAAATCTAATCTAAAATTAAAACATGTCGATGGATGAAATCGCTCTCAGGATTTTTCCCAGAGCTGGAAAATGTTCCCTCTGTGCCAAGCCTGCCCAATCCCCCGATGCACCGCAGCCACAAAGGAAGGATGACCAGAGACTAGGAGGTTTGGTGGCAGAAGAAGCAAAGTTTATTTGAATGCCTCATTTATATAATCTCAGGCAGGGAAAGTTCTGGAAAGGTGGGTGGTACCTTCCTATTGGCTAGGGAACATGCAAATAAGGGATAGAGAATATGCCAATAGGGTAAAGGGGTGGAATGCTACAACAACCAATGATAGAACAAGGATAACAACCAATCAGAGAACAGGGATATGAACCGGATACAGAACTTTAACCAATGGAAGAAATGGCAGGAGAGAAGTATGTACAGAATATTGATATTAAGTTCTTTGGCTGTATCTGTATATCCCAGAATTGTTCTTTAAGTAATACTGCAGAAGAGTATTTCTCCTTAACATTCAGCCATAAAATGAGGCTTTTTTAGCTTGGATAAAGTAGTTAATTTTCTGGAACACATCTCACTGTAGTCAGCCCTTCTCTAATTAGATCAGCAGTCAGGAGGGGGTTCATGCTCTGTCACAGATATGGTGCAAGTAACATACATATCTGTTCCTTAACATTCTTTTGATACCATATGCACCAGATTTTATAAAAATCAACATTAATCTGCTTTTCAGGGAGCCTCATCACCAGTAAAGGTTTTAGCATCATTACTGTAAGGCATGGAAGAAATATCCTCACCTTACACTTCAAAACTGACACCCAAGGCAGATTCAGCCCTAAAAGGCAATATGGGTTAAGGCTTTGCTTGAGTCTATTCCTGTGTGATGTCTCAACTATGCAGATCCAGCCAAGCTCAAGCTTGTTATGGGCTCTGTGCAAGCTTCAAAAGAGCGGCAAGAGCAGGTCTGAGCAGCAGGCTCATGCATAGCTGCACATCATGGAATCACAGGATTGTTTCGGTTGGAAAAGATCTGGAAGATATTCACTCCAACTGTTAACCCAGCACTGCCAAGTCCACCACTGAACCATGTCCCCAGGTGCCATGCCTACATGTCTTTTAAAAACACCTCCAAGGACCATTACTCAAACACTTCCCTGGGCAGACTGTTTCAGTGCTCAACAACCCTTTCTGTGAAGAAATCTTTCCAATATCCAAACTCCTCTGGTGCAGTTTAAGGCTATTTTCTCTTGTCCTATTACTTGTTACTTGGAAGAAGCGACCGATTCCCAGCTCGCTACAATCTCCTGTCAGGTATTTGTAGAGAGTGATACGGTCTCCCCTGGGCCTCCTTTTCTCCAGCCTAAACAACCCCAGCTCTCTCAGCTGCTCATCATAAGACCTGTGAATAAGCAGGTCCAGGCCAGGACCACCTCTGTTCAGTCAGGTTTTTAACACATAGGCAATATTCTTCTGTGGTGACCACATGATAAGGGAGACATTCAATAAAAACAGAGTGGCAACACCTTTTCCAGCATCACAGGCATGAGGTATTGGGATGAGGGATTTTCAAAGATTTCTCTTGAAGACAGACTTCAGGAGTCCAGAGTTCAGGCAGGGAGAGTGCTGATTTCCATGCCGTCTCTTAAGCCATATCACCAATGATGGCATAGGTAAGTGACAGAACAACCTAAATGAATAGAAACTATGGAAAAGAAATCTGTGATATATCAGCAGGTAAAACAAGGTTGAATGCTCTTCCCACTTTGGCTGAATTCAACGTGTATTGCTGGATCACAAGATGTTCCCATTCTCCTCTCTCCTTCTGGACACTCCAGACACTTAGTTACAATCCCTTCAGAAAAGAAATTTACTACAGTCTTTCTTGCACAGAGCTGAAAGTTCATAGTTTGTTTTGTTTGCTGAAACACTTCTTCAGTCTATGCAAAGCACAGACATGTAGATCAGTTTTCTTATTTCTCTGTCTACAGTGAGCAGACTGTCTCACACCAGTGTGCTACTCACCATCTTGAGTCTACGGCTGGCTATAAAAAGTGTAGTGAAGCACTGGCAGCAGGCAGGCAGCCACCCTGCAGCACAGTCTGGCCACTGTGAAGCAGATGTGGCTTCAGAAAATGTGCTGCCTGCAGCTTTGGGGAGCTTCCTATCTCAGGAAGCACATGGAATAAGAATTAATTTCTCATTAAAAGATTTAAATGACAAAATAGATTGTGCTCACTCTCCTAATGCAGCTGGGAATTTACCCTTGTCTCCAAGCTGTAGTTTTCCTTCTGGTAATGTTCTGTACTTATTTCACACAGTCAAGTGTTTGGTAAAGTCAGACTTGTCCAGAAGGATAAATCCAGAAAAATAAAATAGGTGTCCAGCTCCTATGTTTTATCTGCTCTGTTTTACCTTCTTCTCAGCTATCAGAGATAATTACATATAATACGCATACCATCTGTAAAGCAGTAAAGAAAACAACATTTAACAATTAAGTATTTCTGAGCTTTTATCTCTCCTAGGGGCTGATCCAAAACCTGCTGACACTGTGCTCCCTTGAGTACAGTTGATTTATATGGCCTGACCTACAGAATTGCTTGGGTTAGATCCTCTCTGACACATCAAGGAGATCATCCCACTGAAAATCAAAAAATAGCCATCTCACTTTTCTCCTGGCTCTCTTCTGTAGTTGTGCAACCTAAGTCTTTGCAGTTCTCTTTTAGAAATAATGCTATTTTTAAAATATCCCTTCAGACCTAGTGTTTTTCTGTAATTTTGAAAAAGCTCTAATTAAAAACAAAACAAAACAAAACAAAACAACAAAACAAAAAACCCAAACAAGTAAAGCAGAGGAAATATCAGTTTAGAACAGCATTATCTCAGTGCCACAACAGAAAAACAAAAATACACCATGAAAACAATCCTTCAAAAGCATTATATGCTATTTTACATGTAATACACTTTTCAGCACCAGTATTTTTCCTTCTCTCCACATTAAATCAGAGGCTAACTGGCATTAGTAACTTTAGAAAAAGCAATTTCTTCACCTCCCATGCTACCTGGCACAGGTGAACACAGGTAATTTCAAACACACACAAGAGCACATTAAACCCCCTTTACTGCTTACTAGCAGGATATGATTTTCAAAGAAAACACATTAAAATGTTTAGGAAACAGGATGCTGAACAAAAGTAACTTTTAGCATTATGAAACCACATAAAAAATTATCAATCTTGATGTAAAGAAACTACAGACAGCTAATGCAAATCTCCTTAAAACGATCTCAAATGATTCTAAAATATCTATGCCTTATTTGATTGTAAATTAAACACAAAGCAACTACATGTAAAAGCTCTTGGATACTCCATATATACCCACAGTTCCTGAATACTAAAATCCTGATTTTCATGCAAGTTTCATAACAGCAGAGTTATGCACCTTGCTGCCATGAATTATGCAAACTCTGTGACATACGGCTGTGAGAGAGAGGGGTGTGTGCAGTTGAGACTGTCCACTTGCAAAATGTTTAAATATATTGACATCTTCAGCAGAACTGGTATTTCAAAACATTAATGTTGAACAGCACTGGAATTGGCAGTTTGTTATTCTACACATCCAACAGCATGCAAATAGGTATTTGTTATTACATTTCTATTTTTGAGCAAGCATGTGCAGCTGAGCTATCAAAATGCCAACAGCATTTCCAATTGCTACAAAAATGCACATCTTATCCACCAGGAAGTCACTGTAAACCTGGTGCCAAAGAGATCCGGCAGCAATCCTGTGTTCCTCATCACAATCAATGCATAGGCTCGTCAACAATACATGCACTCTCCTAATTTCATGCAGTGCCTTAGAAAGAGGCAGGATGGCACAGCTCAGCTGAGCAGGTATGTTTGTAATAGTAAAATAAGAGGGAGTTTTTTTGCTTTGTTTGTTTTAAATATTGTTTAGCTCTCCATTGCATATCCAGCATAATTGTGACGGTACAGGAACTGCAACACTGGCATGAGCAACTCATTTTCTCTTCCTCCATCCTATTCCCAAGAGTAGCCAAAAACTGGAACTTAAAGAGAGAACATAAGAAAAAGGGCAAACATACTACCCCTCTGTATTCATTCCCCTGAAAATTAGTAGCTTAGGAACTTGCTGAACAGATCAAAGAGATTATATATGGACCACTGAGTTTGATCCTTTTTTCAACCTGGTTATGGGTTTGGTCCCTGTGGGAACCTGTGGCAATTTACTTTGGTCTGGGTGAAAAAAAAATTTCTCTGTTTGTGTGTGTGGTACCTGCTGTTCCTAAACCTGGAAATACGGTTAGCAGAACCAACACCACTTTCTAAGACAAATAGCCACAATATGTCAGTGTGCTGATCACGCACCAACCCCTTCTCTCTTCCCCTTCTCAACACTACGGTTGTCACCAGGATATGATGACCTCCATTATAAAGCAGATAACCCTCCTGTCAGCATTACAGCAGGACCATTTGCCCACCAAACACTGTCTCCAGGATGTGGTGACATATGTTAGGGATATAGGGAAGCATAACAACACATAAGATATTGCCTGTAAAATCCAGCAGCTGTAAGTCCTAAGTGCGACACAGCCTGGAACTGCTTCTGGACAGGAAAATCCATGATCCCCTGGTGTCTGGAGCACCCTGACTATTGTCTGCTTCCTCTGAGACTTAGTGACTCATGTTGCTTTAGGTAAAGTCTGGGTCTAGATTATGGTTATTGTATCACACAGGGATTTCACCTAACGAGTAGAGGGTGCAGGTAACTAAAAACTCCTGACAGTAAGAAAGCTACACTAATTACTACACATTCTGTTTAACTGAAAGCTATGATAATTGCTAAGAATATTCCATAAGCTATGCTAAGAGTAGCTAAGATAACTGCTAGAAATAGTGGATAACAATAACCTATGCTGATCAGTAAAATTTCAATGTAATAATAAGGCTCTAGTTATAGTTACAATCCTGTGGTCAGTCCTCATTCTGCCAATGATCCCTAAAAGATCCTGCATGTGACAATTTAAACCTACTGACAGTTAAAATTGATGGATGCTCCACAGACATTATATGTGTGTGTGTATATATACACATATATACATATAGTCGAAACAAAGAGTCCCTGCTTACTCTCTCGTTCCTGGGGGTCATGTCACATCTCTGAGCAGCTTTGCCTCCCTTCTCTGTCTGTTTCTGGTAAACACTGATTAAACAAACAAAATTCTAACTAATGCCAAAATTTTACTATGTACAGCATCCATCCATCCCCACTGGTAATCCTGTGCCAAAGTAAACATGAAAAATTGCTTGGAAGTTTTCCACATAAGCACAGACAACTGAAGATGGCAGTGCACCAAATATTCAGGTTTGTGTCTTTGCAGAATTGTTGATATAGTTGAAATAGCTTAAGAAAATGCAGTTGCATTCACTTTACTTATACTAATACTTCCATATGGGGTTTTCCATATATAGGGAAATAGTGTTAGGATACTCCTTATTCAAAGTAAGCATGATGAATTATAGAAATACAAATTAATTAAGTATTTTGAACATAAAGCTGCCTTTGGAAAGCATAATTTGAGATAAAAATGTCGACTTTGAGTTGCATGCTAAAAATCATAATATCAGTTCCAGCACTGGTAACAATGACACATCCACAACAACCCAATCGATTCTATGATTCTATGATTCTGTGATTTTGGAGCCACTTGCACTGCTCAAGCAGAAACCCAGGGTGAGTCTGTCTGCTGGTTAACAAACTACTGCCGCTCAGTGTACACAGTGAGATAGTGACCAAAAGCTTACATTTCCTGCTTGAAAGGGCCATTTCTGTCACCATGGAATAAGATTTGCACTTTCCAGGATACAGTGTAGTGCTTTCCCTTGAGTTTCTAAATGGGTGTCCAAATTGCTCACTTTCCAAGTATAGGTAAACCGATAGACAGCCGTCTTATTTATTGTTTCTTTTTTCCCAGTGTTTCTGGGGGCAACAAAGAGAAAAAACTCCCAGAGAGATATGTGACATGGCATTGACACACTACAACATAAACAAATTCTTTAGTGAACTTTAAGGAGTAGTTCCATCACCACTTTTCCCTTCTGCAACCACTAAGAAAAGTTCCTATGTCTCTTTTTGAAGTCTTAATTTAATATGCAACCTGTCACTACATCTAAGTAGGTGAACAAAGGAGAACTTTGACGGTCCACTGAGCCATATAGCAATGATCTCACCCATACCTTGGTTATTTGAGAAGGAGACAAAGCCATGTGGGTGAGAAGGAATGGTACCTCCTGAGTCCTCATCTGGGACAGTGAAGAGATCAGAAAGAGAAGACAATCTACAAGGGTCATCAGGCATAGTGCCAAGTTTGCCAATAAAGGCTAAAATCTGTAATGTAAGGCCCAACAAACTCTGTAGGTTCCCTGCCAGACTGTGCTACGTCTCTGCCCAAAAGGAATACGTGATTCAGACATGGATTTGCAAAATTAATTTTCAAACAAACTGAGCACTTCTGGACAAGAGCGAATTACATGGCTTCTCATGTAAGGAAGAACATTTCATGTTTTATTTCAACACGACATAAAAAGGTATCTCGAACCCCAGGACAGGCTCCATTTTGCTGCAATACTCCCAATACTAGGGTCAAACTACACTCTTGGCCATTTGAGAAGTGTCAGTTCCTCAGAACTTGAAAAGAGATGCAAATCAATATGAAGTGGTAGAATCAGCCTTTAAAAGATCATCCTTAAGTTTGAGAAAAAAGCAAGATACCCAGAACATGTCTTGCATGCGAAAATGCATCCTCTCTTCCTTCAAACCTGTCTTAAAGGAGAGGTGCCTTGGACTGTGGACACTAAGCAAAATACTATTTGACCATTTAAATCAAGTTCCTGTTTATTTCATCACAATTTTTCACTTTCAGGCTTGATATTACTCAATTCAAATACTCCTGTTAAAGACACTAAAAAGAAGATTGAAAAGGTAAACAGCTAACAGGAATGAGCAAAACACTACCAAGTGGCCTGGGGAACCTCTGCTAGAAGGGAACTAATTAGCTGAAAGATGACTAGATTAACCCAGCAAGGGAACCACAAGGTCTCCAGGTAAAAGATTTGGAAGATCTAAGATATTAAGTGACCTGTAACAGCATAAATGCAAAGAAACAAAACTTGAATCAACAACTCAGCAACAGAAAATCTTCCTACAAATGCTAGTCTGAATACTTAGCTTCAGCCTAAAATTGCAGTCATACTGAGAATTTGATTCTGTTAATATTAAGGGATTTCAGAACTTCAGATTAATTAATCTTTCGATTTTTGAAGGGGGAGAGGTACAGGAGGGAACAAGAAATATAGAGCTACATTGTGGTTTCATCACCATCCTTTTAAAACAAGTATGCAAAAAGTACAACCAAACAAACTCAGATTAAAGAGGAATACGTAACAAATATAATGTAACCACTGTAAATGAAATAACAACATTTTCATTTCTAAAAGGCAGGAGTTCTGAGGAGTGAGCATAATCTATCGGGGACTTGTTATAAAGCTCCAACATATGTCAAGGACACCTTGGAAGAAAAGAGCCCATCGGTTTCACGTCATTGTCAACTTTGTTGCCCTGTCTCCCCAAGTATCACTTAAACCTAATTCTTTCACCAGCTGATGTCTAACTTTTGCAGTGGTCTCTGGGACCTGCTCGGAACAGCCCAAGGAATACAAGAAAAGAGGGCCCTTCAGGCTACTGCTGCCAAGAAGCTGTAAGATCCGTAACAGCCCTTTATAAACCCCTTAAGTCTGTTGAAGCCCATCCAGAGAGCTTAACTGACACGACCATGCTGTGTTCCCTGGTGCTCTTACTTTGCATACCACAGTACAAAGCACTGACACTAGCAGGGCCCACCACTGCTTACATACATTATGCAGCATCTTGCCAGATCAGCTGCCTCCATCTGCTGGGAAGGGGCAATTTTCACACGGGAGATTTCACCTACACCCTTCTGCCTGCTGAAGCACCCTCAGGAGGAAAGGGCATCACGCGCAGTGCTTGGCAGAGTTCTGCAAGATACCAGCATTGGCCACTTCTAATCAAGTGGAAGCCCTCGGGCCAAAGCAGCCACCAAGGATTACGTGACTACGAAAAGGTTCAAGAGAAACAAGTTCACACTCTCTGAAAGACACTGTTAGAAGCTGCATCTCTGCGTGGTCAGGGCAGCCTAGTGCTGCTGACAGTGTAACAGCACCACAGAGCATTTGCTGGCCCCTGCTGCAGCCGGCACTTCCTCTCATCCTTCCCAAACCACAGCACAAGGTACAGATCGCCATGGGCAATCACAGGAGAGTGGCTGCAGAAAGGCCTGAGTGCACTGAGGTTCTTGCACAGGAGGTCTGCAGGACACACAGCTCCTTGAAATCTGAGTAGGCCATGCAGAAGGGTCCCAGTGGGCACCTTCTAGGCTGGGTATCCTTTCAAGAATGCTGCTGAAGCACAGACTCTTCTGATTAATTTCAAGGTAGCACTAAGGGGCCTTGGGTGTAAAAAAATACAATACTGTATAACAATACAATGATACTTACTCCCTGCAACACATTTTCATATTGTTTCCATGCTCTTATGTGATGGTATGGGAATGAAGTGATTTCACTAAGAATTGTGTCACTGGATTAGTGGCAATAATATCAAAGCAATAAGCCTTAAACAGATTTTTAACAC
>JAWWEV010000083.1:133029250-133050581 GCA_035583235.1 Hafferia zeledoni | reverse complement strand
ATTTGTGACGTTGACATGAAGGTTTTGGATCTATTCCAACACACAGCAGAAACACATGGCAAAATGAACTTGCCATTTGGGAATCCTAGATCTGTATCAGCATGGCACTTGCATGGCTGGGCATCGACGTAAAGCACCTCTTTATTTTGCATGCACCATAGCAGGTGTTTGGTTCCCTTTTAGACTATATTAATTTATAAACAAACATATGTAGACCTTCCTTCAGAGGCTGGTAGTTAAAAGGCTGTAGCTGTTCTGACAATTTCCATGTGGCCCAGGTAGCAGTTAAAAGCAATGCTCTAGAAATTCAAGCTGTATTTTCACATTTCACCATCACATGGTCGATGTGGACTCTTCCATCTTGAGATCTATAGCCAGACCATATGTCTACATAAATCTGTCAGATTTGAGACAT
This sequence comes from Hafferia zeledoni, assembly GCA_035583235.1. Lineage (NCBI taxonomy): Eukaryota > Metazoa > Chordata > Aves > Passeriformes > Thamnophilidae > Hafferia > Hafferia zeledoni. The sequence goes on along the minus strand of JAWWEV010000083.1, from coordinate 133,050,166 downwards.
ATGAAACTAACCTTAATTGCTGCCCCCCTCTCTCAGTTCTCTGGCACTGGTGATTCAGGCATTTTAATGTACTAATGCAGCATCTCTCCTCCTACAAAAATCCACATTTCACATGGAAATCATTGACTTGCCCAACCAATATGTCCCCAGAAAACAGAGGAGACTGTGATGCTGTGCTGAGCTGGTTACCATGTGTCTCCTACAAGCATTTTGTGTTCAGAGGGTTTCCCCAAGGGAAAAAAAACCCAGATTCTTGCTGGTTACAGCCTTCTGTCACTGCCTAGCACATGACACAGTTCATAAAACCAGTTCAATTACAAAGGGGTAGAAAGCTGTTAAACCAAAACTGAGAATTCATGTATAAAAGCTGGGCAAAGTGTCCTTGGCCAACATAAAAAGCAGTGACAAGAAGGGGGGAAAAAAAAGAAACCCAAGCCCAGCAGTGAAGGTTCAGTTCAGCAGCTGGCTTCTAGAGCAAAGCATTGCTCAGCACCTTGTTTTGCACATCACAGAAATCCAGCTAGTCCAAACAAGTAGGAGATGTAGTTGAAAATGTTATTTGAGTAGATTTCTATCCCATCACTCATTTCAAGTTTGCATATATTCTTTTCTTGTATTGCACTCTTCAGAAAAAAAGCATCTTTCCCTGATGAGAAGTAGCCACAGCAGCAGCAGTTTCAGAAGTATCCATGCATCCTTCCTGTGTAGTAATGTTTTGCTAATGGTTTTGCCAGCAATCATAGGACCTGTAATTTTTACTTTCCACATTCCTCCCATGTATCTACAGGTTTGAGAAGCACAACAGATGGAATGAATGTGAAATAATGGTGTCATACTGAATTTCCAGTTTACTTGATGCATAACTTTAATTCTGCAGCACAACGGAAAATTGTTCACAGCATCAATGTAAATTGGAAGGAGTTAATAAGGCAATGACTGTCATCATCCCAAACAGGGATGATCTTATTAGGGCTATTAATGAAAAGATTCAAGCACATATATAATCAGTGCATAGAAATAAGTTTCTCTAGGTTATCCCATTCTTGGCTAAAAACCTCTCTAGCTCTGCTTGTTATGCATATTTTCTTTTCATGTGCATTCCTAGGCCCATGTGGACACAGAGACTCTCAGCTTACATTTAAGATAATGAACAAATGAGAAACTGCTGTAACATAGGGAAAAATAGATTTCCCATTCATGCTATTGTTGCAGTCGTGTTGCACTATTCACATGCAGAATGGACCAGGAACCAGTTTACCTCCAACACCAAATAGGCCTTTCTTTGTCTTCTGTAGCAACCATTTGAACACCACAAAGGCAGAAGATATATAGTAGCCTCCTGAACACAAGGGTTTCACAGTCATGTTTCTGGTGCCAGACTCCAGCCATGACTGACAGAAGGAACCACGACAGCTGGACCAACACTTAGCGTGCGAAGGTTGGCACGCTATGTCAGGATCATTCTGTCTGCCATCACACATAACTGCAGTAATGGTTTCTTATGTTTAAAAGCAGTTGTGAACTGTCAAGTGGTGTTTATTTTTTCACTCAGAAAACAGTGCTTTACTAATAACAGCTTAGAGATTTTTAGTACAACAGGAAAAGAAAAAAATCCATACCAACAACAAACCCCGAACCCAGAAACACAGCTAATGTAATCTACAACCTAAGGGTACTGTGGAAACAAAAGAAAACATAAATATTTAGTTTAATTACTGTATCAATCTCTTCTAGGGATCATACATTATTACAAGCAAAAGTAGACATCTGCTTACTGAGAGAAGGAGACATGTGAGATTCCCTGGTAAGAATTACAGCAGTGCTGCATCTGCTCCAAATTATCAGTACCTTAACTAAAGATGCAAGCATTGCTCTTATTATTATTCATCTCCAGAAAGCTCAGAAAAAAAGATAAATAAATACCAAAACATCAGTAGATTTTGCACACACAGTCTGAGTGCTATACAACCTTAAGAGTTGAAGAGAAAGGGAAAGAAGAGAGGAAGAGAAGCTGAGAAAAGGACCTTGCTTTGCTCTGTGGCAATGTACAGTAGGGGAGGAAGAAATTAATAGCTAAACTGAAGTATGGGTGCTGCTGCCACTGGAGTACTTAGCTTCTCAGTACACCAAAGGGAGATTTGTAGGGTGGAAGTCTTTTGCCTGTGTTGAGGGATGAGAGAAGTGACAATCCACAAATCTCTGAAAGTGTTCATGAGGAGTATACCACAACAGTCGAACTTTCCAGATATTTTCTAATTTTTTCTTATTTACAAGATCATCTTGCCCAAAATATCCACTTTCTTGCTTCTTAAATCATTCATGAAGTGAGACTGTCACTAGAACCCCGTCTTACCAGATTGCACTGGGAACTACTCTCACAGGAAGAACAAATATTTGTTTGAACAGACAGAAATGCTGTGTGAATTCGAAAAAAAGTTTGAATCTAAACAAACATTTCTAGCTTTCATTCATCTTTGCTGTCAAGGCAGGAAAAGTATTTTGTTTCATATCCCCAAACTGAGTTTGTATTTTTTAAGCAAATCTTTCAGAAATAGGTAATAGCATAAATAAGTACAGAAAATTGGTCTTAAGGGAAAAGAGATCAGTCATAAAATTCAAACAAGACAACACATTAATATTTACAGAAGGAATAAGAAAAGAGGGGAAGAGACAAGGATTACACAAGGGAGAGACTGAATGCCAATATAATGATTAACGCTGTCCTTCTTAAAACAGCAGCAGATGCCTCAGCCCCTGCAGCTCTGCCTCTGGGAGAAGAAAGGAGAATCAGAAACTAATAAGACACTGCAATAATTTTATTTGCACAGATTTACATCCATTTGAGGACAAAACTGGTCAAAGAAGACTTAAAGACTGTTCCTTTTAGTGGTATTTTTATGTCAGACTTGTAAACATGTGATGAGTAGAAAGTACTTCTCCTTCCAGTACAGACTGAAGGACTGATGCAGCACCTTCTTTGCTATTCCTCATGCTTTTGACAAATGACCACAGAAAAATTCAACACTAAACTCATTTCACAGAAGGACATTTACTCTAAGACTAATAACTCACTCAGCCACCAGAAAAGGAGGGCCTTTTATCGTTTCCCAGTTTTGAATAGAAGCTTTATGGTGGGAGAGTCACTATTTCGATGCTGAACATCGTCTGACATAATAAAACACTGACTAAAAAAAAGGTATATAAAGTTATAAATCATTCAGGAAGGTGTTTGGCTTTAACTTTTGCCACTACTCGCTCGAATCTTACTTAGCTATCAGTACTAACAAAAAAGCTACACAGAACAGTTCCCTAAACCATCTATCTCAAATTTACATCATCTGTGAACGAAAAAAATATGCTTTCCAGAAAAAAAAAAACAACAAAACAACACAGACTGAAATAACTGTTAGAATATCTCTAAAATATCTTTTTTTTTTCATGAAGAAAGCAAAAAAAATTTCATTTTGGAGTTTCTAAACTTTTCATTAAAATTCACTTTAAATACAAACAGATCTTTTCTTTTCTTCTGCTTTTCAAATGGAAATGCTACCAAACTAATATGCAATGGGAATGTTAATTGCCTAAACTCTCATTTAAAACAACAAAACAGAATTTAAAATTTCATAAAATATTCTTTATAATACTTATGTAAAAAACTGTTTTACTATTCAAACTGACCATAGTCAGTTCAAAGCTTATCTTGTTCTCAAAATATGCAGAGGTTACAGATGTTCATTGGCCATTAATTTTATGTGGGTTTAAAATTAGACTAAAACCACTCCTAGTATTTTTGCCAATTTTTTAGCACAATATGACATCTGCAAAATTTGCTGAAGGAGGATTTTAGTCACCACTGAATTTCTGCAAATGCTATGAGTATTCTTCCCCCATTTCAAGGATTAATTTTGCAAATGACACTTTAAGCACTCCAAGCACAATGGAAGAAGTCAAAAATAAATCCTACAAGTGCAAGAGGCCGGTGCAGATGTACATGAGTCTCAAATGCATTTCATTCCCCATGTTGACAGTCTTATGTGTCCAACAAAAAAAGGCCATTGAGACCACCACACTGATAACATTAAGCTTCATCCTCTTCCCCAGCTGGAAGGGCATTCAGGTTCATGTATTGCAGTTATTTTTTTCATCACGATTTGTTTGCATGGCCGGGTGATTGGGACAGAAGGCAGAAATGGTTGTCCCCTGACACCTCAAAGCAGATCAGCCCTCTAGCATGATATTGGGGGTTTCAAAGAACTCCCATGAAACTGCAAGCCTGAGAGTTCCAAATTCTCCCAATCTCCAGCTTAAGCAGTATCTCACATTGTTTCTTCTTAGATACCCCTCCCAGTCTTGAACCTCTCAGACTACAGGAATCAGACATACAAAGATACCAGACGCTGGAGGTAACAGAGACTGTCACCACTCCTGGGGACACAAAATGAGCAGGATGACTGCTCCAGCTCAGTGCCATGCATGGGGAGTAAGTACTGCTGAGTTTGTGCACACGCAGGCAGGGTTCTTCACCATTTTATAGCTCCATGAAAATATGCAGCTAGTACAGATCTGCACTGCACACAAAGAGCAAGACACAGCACCACTGCAAAGGAAGCAACACCACCTGAGTCTGCAGGAGTCACTGGGCAGCTGGGACATGTGCTTGCTCCTTTAAAGAAATGTCCGGATGCATTCTTTGATTTGTTTTTCAATCCTTACTCACTAGGTATAAAAGGTTGACTTACCATTTCTGTCATTTTCTAACTAGTTTTATAACACTCAGAAGAAATATGCTCAGAAGTTTCTAATGGGTTGGACACCTTCAAGCTCACTGTGGGAACTGGAGTGAGAGAAAGGGACTGCAGGCAGAGCTCAGAGCCAGAGCTCAGTACTATGGAAGACTGTTTAATAGCCAAAGGCAAAAACACCCCGAAGGTCAGTGACGTTCCCCTCTCTATTTCCTGAAAACAGATGGTGGAAGAGTTTGGAATTAATGGCCCTGCAGCGCCCAGCTTGGCACCAGCTCCCTGCAGAGATGATCAGCCTTTTCTGCTGACAGCCTGTGAGACAGCTCTCGATCCACGTGGCAATGTGTGTGCCCAAGAACCACCCTGCACATAAAATCTGTGAAGATTGAACACTGAATGGCATCAAATGCATTAATAAAACCTGATTTCTTCTTTATAGTAGATTTTATTGTGCAATTCTGTCAAAGTCACCAACTCACCTCTTTTTGTTCCGTATTTCTAATACAGGAATGCGCATATCCAATCAAGGCCAATCCAATATTTTTCTCCAAAGAACAATGTAGGAACAGGAAACATTGCTTTAGAGAGACACAGGGTAAAAGGCCCCCCTCTCCTCTCCACCACACACTTTAAATGAACTGTAAATTTTTATATTTACATTCAAAAGCTAGTTAATTTTTTTTTCTCCTCATTAAAATATGGTAGTAAGTATTTACTGCCACCTAAATGTATCCTTACCACCCACAGAAAAATTCAAGACCTCTAAGGGTTTTTTTCACTGTTGTCATCAGAGCGATTATCAACAACTAGATGCAAGAAAACTAATTAATGCCAGTCAATAAGATTTTTTGGAAATTTGTCATTTCAATGTTCTTTTTTTGTTCTCCAAGATAACATGTTCCCAAGTAAGGTTAAAAGATTTTTACTTGGAAGGAAATGGCTCAAAGACTTGGTGATCTAAAGCCATGCCTGCCTTTTCATAAAATCTGGGTCCAGCACTGGGTTAAAAATAGTTTATTCTATCTCTTGTTGTATATGATTGAATTAAAACACTACCCAGTTAGAATGACATTTCTAGTGATAAAGTTTATTATTTCCACTTACTTTCTCAAAACTTTGAAGGAAAAGAAAAACAACCCTGTGGCTGAAAAATAAGCCCCCACAATGGTAAATTAAACGAGTTCAATCTATTCAGCTCACAAGAAAAGGATGAAAGGTGAATTGTCACTGAATTTATATGATTTCCTATGGAAAATGCTTAGAGGAAAATTACTTTCCAGTTTTGCAAAGGTATAAGATTAAATAGCTTTAAACAGAGCTTAGATGAGCAAAACCTTAAAAAGATGAAATTTTCTCACAGTAAGAGAAATTAAATTTGGAATAATTTATTGGAGGGAAATGCAGTACAGATGAGCAGCTTTGCAGCAGCACTGCTGACATACCCATGCCTGCCTTTTTTGCCCACTGATCCAGACTCTTAACCTGCGAGTTAGCCTCCCAGCCTGCCATCAGACAGACATCCACTGACATCAGCTTGTAGAGTGGCTGCCCAGACTTGGGGCTGATGCTGGGCACCATCACTAGCCCTGCCCACCCTGCTCACATGGGGATGGCCACCACAGTGGCCTCCTCATAAGCAGTGCCTTTTCTCCCCTCCAACAAGGCGCCTCTTTGTGGTACTGGATTTGTGCTCAACTGATGCCACCAGGTCACAAGCACTAGCATTTTGCAAGATCATGCCTTGCTGTGAGTTATTGCTACACATCTGCCTTTATTAGAGGTAGAGAAAAGAAATTAGAAAGGTGCCATGTTACCACACAGTCCATACAATGTCCTTTATGTAAAATGACAGCAAAACCCAGTGTGAATACAGGGCTTACACTGAGGAAGTTCTTTTTGTAGACAGTTGTATGCATATTGCTGTCACACAGCCCCCAGGAGAGTCTTTCTCCATGTCTTACCTCCTACTTTCTTAATAAAAACAATACCTACTACCAGTTTGCAGGCATTATCTGAGCACCTTCCCATATTTTGCCCAGCACATTCAACTGACATTTAGAGTGTTTCCATATTCTCCTGCACAAAAGAGCCTGGTTTGTTCACCAAGTGGTACCTGCTCCGCTTTCATCAACAGAAAAATGCACTGAACGCAGTGGGAGATAGGAAAGTTCAAAGCAAGGTGCCTGCACTCTCTGTTCCAGGAAATATTTTTAGTTAAAGAACAGCGAAGAGCAATGTGCAGAAATTCATGACCTACCTGTGATCTACCTCAAAGTCTTCCAGGTCTACACACAAATGGAGAGCTCAACTTGCTCAAATTTGTCACAGTCCAGCTGCTGTTTCTTCTGCATTGTGCCTCTCCACAGCCTGCAGATGCCTTATTTCGTATTGCTACAGGTACTTTGTACCCCACACCTGACTTCCAGTGCTGGCACTTTTTGGAAATAAAGGCCAGGAGAGAGGCAGCAGACACTCAAAACAGGGTAATGTGCAAAATGCAGTGTACAGCAGAGATGTAGTATAAGAATTTTTTTATGACAAAGACTGCTGGAGAAAAATCAACATAGTGCTCAATTTTGAGGTTATTTTAGTTCCATAAACACTGCCACCCAAAAAAATGCAATTACAAAGAAATTTCAGTAATAGCAAAAAGTGTTCCTGAAAGCGTAGTTAAAAACTGAATATCCTCAGGGCTTGAAAAATAAAACCACAGTCAAAAAACAAATGTATTTTTCGAAACAATCCAGGCATCTACTCAGCACGTCAGCGGCAATCCACTACCAATATATCAGAGCAGTCCTTCCCTCTGCCCAGCACACAAGCCAAGCACTCTGCAAGCCTCCCAGCAGCACTAATCACAAGGGCTCTGGCAATCTAAAACTCAAATACTAGTAAAAGAGCAAAGTCAGACCTTAGAAACTCTGGGAACTGCTCATGAGAAATCTTGCATGCCCACCAGGACTAATTCACAACCCTTAACAGTACTTCGGATTAGGAATATTAGAAAAAAAAAGTTATGGTTTATGATTTCCAATGTCACAAAATATTTTTTATCCCATATTATTTGCATCATTTTTAGTTTGCTGATTTAAAAAATTACATATTTAAATATGCAGTCTTAATATGTAAAAAAAAAACACAAACAAACAGAAAAAATCCCCACATTCTTTTATGTCCTCTTTTTCTTTTTATAATTTATCTGAAGAACTCTCTGTTGAGCATCTCTGCAGATTTTCATAAAGTCCATTGCATAGTCTATTACAAGGTCTGTGAAGCACTTCTCTCTTATTTACCAACCTACTGTTATAAAAACAGAAGAAGAAAAATATCACAATCCTCAAACACAACTTGCAGGTTAAAGCTGGTAGCCCATACAATAAGTTGTATAAACACAGCTTTAACATACATCCAGAAGCCCTTTCCCTGAACTTCCAGGGAAAAAAAACATCAGTGTCTCACTGGAAAGAACAGGATGTGAAGTTGTAGGAAGTAATTTTGTTTCTGGAAACTTTTTTTAATTGAACTTGGTTTATCAGAGTAAAGCAGGCATCAACCTTGGTGGCTGGCTACTGCAGCTCCATAGCAGCCCTTTCCCCCAGGATTCAGCTATCAAAGCTGTACCTGTGAAAGGCTGTCAAAAATCTCAGTGCTATTCCTACTGGGAGTACAACTAAAAATACCAGTCCAAATTAGCAGTGTGCAAAGACAGTCATTAAGCACCTTAACACCTTCCTGTCAGAATACATGCAGAACTCCTACTCAAATTTTATTACTGTGTACCTGAACCAGCTACCTGTATTGAACCACAATAGTTCAAACTATTTTTGGCTGCTGCAGGGAAAAACAAAAAAACCCAATCTGACAGCAAAAGTACTAAAAGGAGCCCATTCCAAGAACAGTTCCTCTGTCCTTTCATATATCCATGGAATACCAAAAAGTAACATATATACATATATGTACCCATTTTATCAGCCTATCTGATATCCTTTACAACAGGTAAGGTCTGGAGACAATAAGCTCTGCTGCACTCCAGAAACTCTGGAGTTTATCCTTCCTGTTACTGAGAGACACAATTGAAAACACAGACCATATGAATTCATGAAATTACTTTTATTTCCTGCCACAACTGCAGCTGCTTCTGTATCACTGTTTGTTTTTATCTTCCAAAATCCAAATCTGCATTTAAATAACAGGAGCTGTTACAGATACCTGACTCGAAATTACCAAGGACAGCTGATACCCTATAATTTATGTTATCAGGGACACTGTTTCACCTTACTAGTTAGCTGGTTTAGCTTTTTTCCCCAGAAGCTCATTTCTGTCAAAGCAATGCTCACACAGGAATGAAGCATCTTGGGCTTTACTAATTCAGAGGATGCTGGTGTTTGGCCGGGGCAGGAGAAGAGAACAGCTCCCCATGGTGCCTCTGACCACTGGGAAACAGTGGCAACAAAGCCAGCACTGTGACTGCAAACCTGCTACACATTTTACATCACTTCTGTTGCTTCATTACCTGACTGCTGTAACTACCCTTGTTTCTAAGTTTATCCAGGTCAGCTCTGCCTCCAATCCTATCTCTATCCCTTCCACCTTCCATCAAATGGACACACATCTAGAGCTCTAACAGTGCCCCTTATCCATAAACATCCTTTTATTTCCTTTTATTGTTTTAATATTACTGTACATCTCATCTCCTTTCCTTCAGGTAATGTCAATGTCATATTGATGCCATTTTCACCACCACCCTTGATGTCAGAGCCTGAGCTAGGCAGCTGGCCAAGCATTTCCATCCTCCTTTTTTTATTACAACCAATAGCTTCAAGTATTCATAGAGAAGAAGTGAGGAGCAGCAAATGCACCCTATGCTGAACTGCCCCTTTCTCCAGTCATGCTGCTTCTGCTCCTCTGCATCCTGTCAGCAGCAAGGACTCAGGTGAAGACCACAGATTAATCTTTAAAAAATCAAACAGAAATATTAAAAACTTCAGTTCCCCTCAAAAATAAACAAATTCAACATTTTACTGAATCACTTCAGAGTATTGTCTGATTCTACACATTTCAGGATAGAAGACAGTAACTGCTACATTATATTGTGCCATTTTCTCCCTTTTTTCTCAGATCCTCTAGCTGGCAGCTAATTCACATTCAAGACAGACAGGAAGAAGAATGGAGGAATCATCATGTTTGTTCACTGCTATTTATTTCAAAGTTTTGTGGAACACCATCTCTTACAACACTCCTCAAGTGAAGCTCTGCAAGGCTTGGACAAACTGCTTTGCTCACGGAGCCACAGGCTGGCTGTTTCAGGGATTCCTCCACTCCCCAGAACTGGTTCCTTCTCCTCTCCTTGCAGGGCCTGGCTTACCAATAGTAGGTAAAACGACCTTTTTCCTACTGCAGAGGCACCACCTCAACTGCTGCCATGACCTTGCAGCGTAGGACACATGCCCTGTTTGACACAGACCCCAAGGCTCCCAGCACAGCCCTCTTCCATCACAGCAAGGGCAGCACCAAATCTGCTCAACAGGAATTTTCATGTGTAAAACATCATATATAAGCATTTGAACTAATCAGCCTTGTACCAATTTAGTAGTAAATTTTCATGCATAGGAGATTCTAAATCCATACTCTCTCAGTGCAGAGACCAGTGCTAAAGGCTTTAATTTAGGAGAAATGCTCATCAAGATGCTGTGATATAGCTTGAATTTTTGGCATTAAAACAGAAAGGATGGAATGGTTACTCTTGCTAGCAGTCCATCAATCTAATTTAAGCTGCAATCTAATTTAAAGTGACATTTTTACAGTTCTTGCAGAAACATGAAAATTATAGGGCCAACTCCTTTAATAAAATATGACAGGGGTTTTTACTATGACATTTTTCTTATTTATATTCTTATTAGAAGAAATTAGAAATTTAATTAACAATTGATGATCAGACTCAGTGTCTTTGATGAAGCCATTACCACCCATGAATAAAACAGGCTAAAAAAGGCCTAAAGGCTAAAACAGGCCCTAGAAGTAAATTTAGATTAAGGCAAAAAGACTACAGACAAGATCCTCTGCTTAAATTGAAACTGTGCCCCTTTGTAGCAGGGTGGTGCCGACTTCATGAGTACTTCTGGTCTTACACTTCCTGGGTACCGTGTTTTGAGTTTAGGTGTCTCGCAGTCTAACTTTCCTGATGAGCATTGTTTAACTTCTGGTTAAAAAGAAACCTCTAAAGTTTCATTCTGAAGTTCTGTCTTTAGCTAGCAGTAAAAGCTGCCTGTCATTTATTGCATGTAAAAATCAGGATCTTTAAATAAAGGTCCTTATTTGAGAAAAATAGCACAACAGCAGCAGAATGATAGCTGTACTGTATAACAGTCAATTGTTTTGAGTATGTCAGGAAAACAATAATGACAACAATAATGACTCAAGTGACAATTTCACAAAACAATACTCATTTTTTACTCAGTTACCAGTTTGCAGTAGTCCAGGATGGCTGCTCAGGCCAAATAAAGTCCTTCTAGCCAGAACAATAAAGTCTACAAAAACTGATAGCAAATATCTTTTTCCAGATTATTACTGCCCCTAGGCTTTCATATGTGAACTTCCTTTTTAAAACAAATATCAACCAAACAGCAAATCTCATTTGAGAGGAAGAAAGGAAGGGAATTATTTTTCTGATATTCAGAATGAGAGAGAAGCTTCAACAGACATGGGAACAATTCATTGATGCTTGTATATCATTTTGAAAAAAAAACAAAGCTCATGCTCTGATGACAAGAATTACACCACTCACTCATAAAAACTTGCCTGCCTTTAGGGACTTAGAACACAATTTTTAATAACTGAAGTACACAGAAGTGAGTTTGAGAATCTCAAGGCAAAAGGAGAATGAATCAATAAGGATATCAACAGCAACTGGTCTCTACCCTCCATTCCTGCTGCCATCAATCCACCCTGGATGGATTACTGAGCTATCCTCCTGCATGGACTTGTTTGCACAAGGAAGAGTGCTGCAAAGGTGGCTCAGCCCCCACTTGGCAGGAAATAGGGGATTTCAAGCATGGGTGGCCATGATTGTATGTGCAACGTGATGAGACCACTGGCAGCAAAATTTCCCCACCCATCCAAAATCTGTCCGAGGCACTCCAAACATAGGGGATACTGAGAGTAGAGAGCTCTCCTTCTACAGGAAAATGTCTGAGCCTGGCATGGACTATTATATGGGCCTCATCTATCTCCACTCAAGTTACTTCATCTCTTGATTTATTTCCACAGTGGCAGGAACACATCACAAGATACAACAGGGAAGTTGGAGGGATCCTTGACTCCCCATAGGATACCTGTCCTCAGGACCTACAGATATATGAATCAGAAGCAGTTACATTCTGGATTTATAGTCCATTTCAGCTTTACGTCCTTTTGAACTTCTGCAGAGGTGGGGAACTTCAATAAATTCTGATTCAGTAAATAAGCCAGCAACTTGTAATGTGGAACCACTGAAATTCTGGAGTCCTGCACAGCTGCCCAGTTCCTTTCCTTGAGTCAGCAATCACATACTCTTAAGTGCAGGAACAGCAACACTGGAAAAGGCATTACATGCCAATCTCTTCAGAATACAAGATCATTTAAAGATCAGGTCTAGCATTAGTCCTGATTAATATGTAAGGATCAGTTACCTACCTTTTTTTTTTTTTTTTTTTTAAATTTTTGTTTTCTAACAGTTTTAGGCATATAAAACCTCTGGCTTAACCATAAGCAAGGAAAAAGACCATTGTCCTTCCATATGTGTGTTTTAACCTGGCAGGGTCACTCAACAGATAATGACACTATAAAATTACCCCTGCATAACACAAAACTGTCTTCATGCCAGTCTCCCTTGGAAAAAAACACTACGTTCCTATGAAGATAACCAGGAATGATGGTCACATCTTATAAAACAATTCCAACTACAAACTATCAATCTGCTTGGAAAACCAAACTAGCAACACTTGTTCAATTTCAGATTATACAGACACTGCTACCTGGAACTCCAAATGTGTACCTACCCAAAGTTCATTTTGCATTTTGTGACTTGGCTCAGATATTTCAGTCTTCACTGTACCAGACCTGGTACATTCTAAGGAAAAATAATGTACTGGTATAATTCATTTCCCTTCTCCAGTGATTAAAAAGCTGTCTTTTTTCCCTTCATGGTCTGTGTGATGATGTTGCCTGGTTCCCAGACCATTTCTTGCAATGCCACCACTGTTTCAGTACATAAATCCCAACTGTAAATAGAAACTGTATCATTTAGGGATGTGGTGATAGAGCCAAGGACACTAACCATATTGATTTTTGTTATGTTTATCTGTCTCTTTACATCTCTGCAAATCCCTGGTGATTCTGATATCCCTTTCTAAGAGTGCATTTTTCCTGTTTCCCACTGAATTAAATGTCAGCAGATGACAGCTTAGTCTTTGTTGTTGCCATTCGGTAATTTAACTGCTCTAAATAGGGAACAGCATCTGATTGCAGAATTTTTTGCACTAGCTCTGTGTTATTTCAACATGTTTTTCTGCTGTCTTACTAGGTTGAAGATCAAAAGCACACATGGTAAACCTGTTATCAGCCTGTATTTCAGTGCTAACCACTTGAACTGTTATTCAGCAACTTTGCAAAGCTGACAGGTAAAACTTATATAAGAATCACAGATTTGACATACATGGTTAAGTCCTCAGACTTAAAGATTTTGAGAAGATTACCTCAGGGAAATATGAATAAACAGTCCAGCACATTATGCAGAATCACAGAATCATAAAAACATTTAGGTTGCAAAAGACATGTAAGATTGAGTCTAACCATTAACTACTATATGCTACTCCCACCAATGTAAACAAATATCTGCCTATTTACAATTGCTTTTATCCTGTGCCACCAGCTCTTCTGATTAATTTCGTCTATACCTTTGACGCATACAGTCATGGAGTTGGTTCAACATCCCTGTTCACTTCAAGCCTAAATATCACAGTTCTGCTCTTTTCTGTTTTTTTCAGTCCCTAAATCCATTTATACTGTATTTCTGGATACCCTTTAGGAATATTTTCACAAAGACTAGGAGAGCCATAACACTTTAAAATAGGAGTTCCGTGTTCTCTAGTGGTCTTTTAGCTACTACTTCCTCCCCTTGTTCACAGGGGATGCAGACTATTCTGCAGGACTCTCGTGGTGCTGCAGACCAGTGGATGTGCTGGTGGGGAAAAAATGTCTGAGAGGAGCCCCAAGGATAGGAAATAACCTTCATCAATGCACTCTTTAATTTGCCCTATATCAATTCATCTTTAAAAGAATTTAATAAAAAAAAGCATAAATTGGCAGTGAAAACACACATTTCAGCATTCTTGACTATACTAGCAATTTGTAGGAGCTGTTCTAGATCTCGAGTAGCTCTGAGAATTAGGCCCAATACATAAAAAAGCAAATTTTTAATATCTATATGAAACCACAAGCCCCAAATGTTAATGTCTGCAAGTAAAACAGAAGATTCAATGGCTAAAATGGTTGCTAGTGAGCCACATGCCTTAAGACTTTATCAAGGCACTGTCAAATCAGAGAAAATCACATATGCATGAAGTTGTCACCCGTCACCTTAGATATTCATTTTTATTTATTTGAGCTTCATCTCTTGTGCAATGAGTGACTCAGACTGCTTCAGGATCCAGCATCTTTCACAGTAATGGCTTCACTAAAGCTGTAGCACTGCTCTTGGCTTCTGCTCAGCAGTTGGCCTGAGGTTACAAACTGTACTGTTTATTGAGCCTCATTAAAACCACTGTCATGTGGAATCAGCTTAGCTTGGCTTTAAGAATATACAGACTTGCTTAAATGTACAATTCCTTTTGAAGTCAGAATGCTGTTTGTACCATATTCCAGCGATTCTAATAATGATTCCAACTGTATTCTATGAGCCGTAAATGATCATGTGTTTGTTGTTTTAACCCTGACTCCACAAAACTAATAATTATACTAAAATAATTTGAGTCAACTTGCAGTTAAAGTTGCAACAAAGTATTTGTCTAAGAAACAAAACTCAAATCCTGATCATGCAGGAGTTGTAAATGCACAGTATGTGTCCAACATCTTTGGCAAGAAACTAAGGAAGTATTTTAAATTCCATAATCAATGTTCAGTTCATTGAGGCTAGTCCTGATGTCTCACATATTATAAAGCAGTGAGGAAGTGGGTTCTGCATGAGTGCTATTAAATATCCTCAGCGTGCCTTTACAGCTGGTAGCCTTTGTGTAGAACAAGACCCTAATAGGTTGTGATATATTGCACAGTAATTAATATAACAAGCCTGTGATATATCATCATAGTGTTCCTGCTTCAGAATTGGGGCTGGCTTTTGAGAGATATTGAGGGGAAAAAAAAAGCTTCCCCTAATATGTTTGTGCATTCCCTTAGAATTATTTTACTTCTCCATGCAGAGTCTTAGAAAATGAGTATGAAAGAAAGGGGTATTTAAGCATTCATTATAAAAATGGAACATGGCTAAGAGTTTTAAAGTGGCAGAGGGACAGATTTAATAATCCCTTCCGAGCCTTTTTGCTATCATAAATTGTGATAAAAAATACAAGAGCAAAAATGAAGTCAAGCTAAAATAATGAGATAATTCCTAACACTAACATCAATTAATAAAGAAATCATCCAGGCATTGAACTTGCTTCTGCTAACATCAGCAGCAAAATTCTCAGCAATTCTGCAAGATGATATTCAATGCAGGAAAATTAAAAGCCTCCTTATCAAACTAGATGCCACAGTTATTTCCTCTGGGAATTAGGCTTTTTTTTTTTTTTTCCCCTGAAATTATTCCAATTATAAATAAAATTTAAAAGAACTTACACCTAGACAGGGAATGGAACTCCCTTGCCTGTGTTACCCAAAACCATTCAGGGTTGGGGCTTAGCATTATGCTTATGTAACTTATAAATGAGGGTCTCATCTCACAACCAGGAAGTCCACTGTTAACTCACTGGGTGATGCATGGGAAGGGAAGGAGAGGACCAGAATCAGGAATAAAGATATATTTGGTACCTTCATGATATAATCACTGAGAAGAATTACCATATTCTCATGGACCAAAATTACTTCCAAAATTTGCTAATCCATCTTCTTCACATTCCTTCTTTGAATTCTCTTCCGTTTATCCGTTTTCATGTTTTTTTCTGTACTTTCCAGGGAATTACTCCACACTAGTACATGTAAATAGAAAGAGGACTGCCCATCGGAAAAAAATCAGACATACAAATTTCATCTTCTGTATGGAATACTTCATTACTTCTACATTTTTATGTGACTACTTTAAGTTTAGCCATAAAATGGAAGGAATGTTGTAGAACTCCTCTGCTAGCCAGCTTACAAGAGAAAATGTAGTAGTTTCTTTATTCTTTTATTCTAAGTTCCATATTTGTGTTACACAGTAAATTTAAGATTCGATAGTGCATCACAAATTAGCCTCTTCCAATGTGATATTATCTTTAAATTTAATTCAGGAATTTTCTGACTGCTTAAATTTAGTGCCATTATGGTTCTTCGCTGTAAATCATACTCTCAAGTAATCATTGTTTTCAAGCAAGAAATAATCAGATCAATTCAAGTATCCTTTTTCCAGCTGAAAATCAGAACCTAGAGGAAGAAGTGATTCCATTATGTCTTTAGTGTCCTCCACTAACCCAGCAGGCTAAAAAGAATTGCAAGGAAATAAATACAACACTCTTCAGCATAACATTTGATATTATGATATCAGTCTTGTCCTTTCACTGTTTGAAAAGTTATGCAAATTTCTTTTCAACTCTCTATCACTATGATCACTTCAAATGAACTGATAGTCTGTTTCATAACCTCTATGGAATATTCTTAAAAACCTAGGCTCTCTTTTTTGTTGTTATATCGTAAGTGGGTATTAAACTCTGAAAGAGCATTTAAAAGTCAGTAAATTTTATGAAAGAAATCAAGAAAACTGGAACCACCTCATGGTGACATGTAAAGCAACACATTAAAAAGAGGTGGCAAGTTTAAGAACAATAATGGAGATGGATATGCAGGTGGCTGTAATAAAGCAATGCTTCAGCACTGAAAATCTCAACTCTATCATTAGCACAATGATGCAAACATTTAACTATTGTTTAAAGGCAAACCAAAACAATCAGGAAAAAAAAAAAAAAGAAAACCATTCTATTAGATAAAATGCTGAAATAAAAAGGCACACCCTCCTTCTCACCCAAGAGAAACTAAAACAAAACCAAAGAGGCAATAATACCAATACATGTCTTCATCTTGTGTGTAAATTTTCACTCAATGGTATGTAAACACTTCACACAGAAATATGATTGTGATCCATTATTATGGCACATGAAATACCATGACTCATCAGACTTTCATCTAATAAGCTTTTTTTTCACTGCAGAAATGGAAGTGGATGGAGTGGTGGACTGTAACTGTGATGTCTGCAATCTCCCTTTTGCTTGGCCATGACCTCAGAAGCACCCTTGGCAGAAGACCATGCTTTTAGAATACTATATCACTTTATGCCCACTTCTTTCTAGCATGAGATGTGTGATTTGGCCCCACCACATAAAGAAAATTAAAACACCATAAAAACCGTAGTAGAAAACCAGGGTCCTATTATTAACAAGCAGTCAACACCCATGAACAGAACCCAGGGACAGCTGTCAGCCAGAAGTGTCATTCCCTGAGAAATGAGGATTTTTCTGGTAATCCTGAGAAGAAATATCACCTTGTCTTCACAAAATCCCTAGTTTTTCATTACCACTGACAAATGTAAAGTCCTTTATGAACTCCCTAGAAATTTTGTCTCTGTGGCATCAGATCCACAGATTAATTCACTTTTTGTGTTAAAAACCCCCACATATTTTTGGTAGGCATAAAACAATCACCTTCTAAAGTCTTTTCAATTAACATATTGCCCTAGAATACAAAAAGTAATCTGACTTAAATCATCTTTTCTAATGCCATCCTTTTCCTGCTCTTCCACTTTCTAGTGATTCAAACAAACATATCATTCTCTGTATTTCCCACCAACCCCTTCTGCATGGTTAACATCAAGAATCAGCACAACTTTATTTCCCCATTCAGGTCAGGTATCTCAAATTGGCATTGAAAATCAGGCTCTAGCAACCCAGTACACATTAACTAGATGCACAGACTTGTGTATTCACAGAACTGATCAGACAGATAGGTCTGATCAGAAAAATTAGACAGATACATTGTTTTGAAAAGCCACACACTATGTAAGGAACCTCCAGTTTACAGAATTACTGTGAAGGCAATACTAAACATGGAGATAGCATATATGCAAATATGTTCTCATGTAACACAACACATGGAATCACTGGTATTAGACAAAATAATTACATTTGAGCATAGAAAATTAACTCTTCACTAATAGGTGACCTGTATTATAATTCTGTCTTCTGTTCTTAACATTACTTGTTGAAATTATACAGCCTTTAGGAACAGAATATTGTGGGTTGGAGGGGACTGTAAAGATCACCTAGTTCCAAACCCCCTGCCATGGGCAGGGACAGCAGGTTGGTTAAAGCAAATCAAACCTGACCTTGAACATTTCCAGGGATGGGGCATCTGCAACTTCTCTGGGCAACCTGTATCAGTGTCTCACCATCCTCACAGTAAATAAGTTCTTCTAATACCTTACCTAAACCTACTCTTTTTCAGTTTAAAGTCATTC
The DNA here is from genome assembly GCA_035583235.1 of Hafferia zeledoni. Classification (NCBI taxonomy): domain Eukaryota; kingdom Metazoa; phylum Chordata; class Aves; order Passeriformes; family Thamnophilidae; genus Hafferia; species Hafferia zeledoni. The sequence continues at coordinate 133,031,689 of JAWWEV010000083.1, read as the reverse complement.
CCTTGTATCCTATCACTACAGGTCCTTATAAAAAGTCCCTCTCCAGCCTTCATGTAGGACCCCTTTAGATACTGAAAGGTGCTATACAGTGTCCCCAGGGTCTTCTCCTCTCCAGGCCGAACAGCCCCAACTCTCTCAGCTTGTCTTCATAGGAGAGGTGCTCCAGCCCTCTGATCCTTCTTGATATCCCTCCCATGGACTCACTCCAACAATTTCACATCCTTCTTATATTAGGGGCCCCAGGGCTGGATGCAGCACTCCAGGTGAGGTCAGGACAACAGAGCAGAGCAACAGAATCCACTCCCTCACCCTGATGGTCACCTGCTTTTGATGCAACCCAGGACACTGTTGGCTTTCTGGGATGCAAACAGAGCATTGCAGGAGGGAAAGCTGAATTGCAATAGGGAAAGTAGCATTGCAATGCTTCTAATTAAATAACTGATTTTTTTTTTTTAGCATATTTTCAAATCAGCTCATTCACACTCGATTTTTGATCCATTTCAACCAAAATACCACTTACTTTGAACTGTAAAACAGCGTAAATTTCACATAAATCCGTAAATGGCTATGGATGGGAGACAAATTTAAGAGCAGGTAAAACCTAAGAGGAAGAATAACCTCATGCTAATATAAAATCAGATACAGTTTTGAGAATATAATTTTAAAGTTTCACTTTAGGAAAAAAGATTCTCACTGAAACAAGGACAAGCATTTTCTAGCTGCCATGTTAGAAAATTACTCAAAATGTCAGTGGAAGTGGATACAGAAGCACGGGTTAAGAAGAGGTCATTTTAGAGAGCCTTTTCCTGCCGGGGCTAAGCAACTCTGGATGCTCCTTAATTCCTGCTTTTACCGGATAATATGGTATGACGAAACATCTAGCAGGAATTTTTCTTAAGCATCATCTCAGATACGGACTTTGCAATTCAAGTTCTTCAAGGCACTGAGTCCACTTACTATTGCCTATAACAACAAAAAAAGTACAAATGTCAATCAAGAAACTTCCTTGTAAGGTTAATTGCAAAAATATTTTATTCAGAATCAGCAGTATCACCCTGAGCTGGGTTTCCTTCATACTCAAGAAAATCAATGGTCAGGCGCATTTAGAGGCTGAAAATGACAAACATGATATGCAAAGAAATTTTAAGATGTTTTCTTTCAATTGTTCTGTAATCTTCTTCACAGTGTCATAAATGTAGCAGCGTTAGATGTAAAATTGAAAACCAGAAAATGTATCAGAAAAATATAGCCCAAGAGAATCACAAACCAAGAGCATTAGTGTAACTCCACAACAGTCACACTAGAGGAGTTCTGTTATAGGTTTATTTTCTGTTCCTCTATCAATGGGTTTTGTGTTGCAGTGACATCACATGATATCAAGGTAATGATGGTATTTCTAGTGCAGTCTTTACTAATGAGAAGATACTAAGGAGAAGTTTTGTTCAAATAAAAGATCAACCAAATATCAACAGAACTGGTAAAGATTTACAAATTAATGAGCTAATCAATAGAGAAAACTTGATGTTAAAGAGGTCAGATCTCCTGGGCTACAAGGAACACAGACTAATAGCATCCAAGATGGTTTGGTTTGGAAGGGACCTTTAAAGTTTCTCTAGTCCAACCTTGCCATGGCCAGGAATGCCTTTGACTAGATCAGGTTGCTAAAAGCCCCATGCCACCTGGCCTTGGACACTTCCAGGGATGGGGCAGCCACAACCTGTTCCAGTGCTCATCAGTCTTACCATAAAAAATTCCTTCCTTATATCCAATCTAAAGTCTTTCAGTTTAAAAGTGTTGCCCCTTGTCCATCTTTCTTATAGGCCCCTAGTATTTACTGAAAGGCCACTGTAAGGTCTCCCTGGAGCTCCAGCCCTCTGACCATTTTAGTGTCCCTCCTCTGAACACATTGTGATAGATCCATTTCTTGTACTGGGGACCTCAAAACTGTATATGGTACCTTGTGCTGTAGGAAAACTGCAGAATTAGCTACTGCAACTTTCAAGCTTGCTAGTCCACACTGCCCTTTTATACCACACTAACTGCTGCCCCCTTTCCTAAAGGAAAAAATAATCTTGCTTTTCCGTCTCTAAGAAAACACATTGTTTCTGTGGAGAGGGGAACAAGGGGAGACACTTGCAATGTTCACAAAACAATTTTTTTAACTTATTTTGGATCATAATTCAAAGATACTGAAAAAAAAAAAAGTGATTTTGGAAAGCATTTGTGTTCTTAAAAAATACCCCACAAAAACCCAAACACAATACTAGGAGAGGCAATCAGAAAATGTTTGGGGCCCTAAGTATGACTCACAGCATAAGATGCACTAGAGCAATGTCCTAGTTTAGCAGGTGAGACCAGTTGCCACTGTGTGGGGGTGATCAAGGCCGTGTATTCTACCCCCTCTATTCATTTCCAAACAATGGACCATCTGCCAGAGGT
>JAWWEV010000083.1:132961169-133029150 GCA_035583235.1 Hafferia zeledoni | reverse complement strand
GGGCTCAGCACAAGGGCTGACAAACCCCTTTGGGTTTGTACCCCAGGGCACTGGGTTATACTGCTGGGTTTTGGGAATTGAAAGCAACTTCCCTCTGCGTCAGTGTATTTATTGTATTATTACTATTAAATTGTAGCTCTGATTTATAATCTCTCTCGTGTTTGAGTTCATTTCTCCTGCTGGTTTACCTTGAAACCAGCACAAGCAAAATGGATTACGCAGCCTTCCCTCTCCATTTTTCTTCCTTCTGTGGCCACCTTAATTCTGCAATACACTATTCAGTTTTCGTAGTTTTGCTTCAATTTTATTTTCTACATTTAAATATGTCAGAAGCAACTCAAACTTATTACTATGATGCAAGACACCTGGAATGTTTTCCCCATACTTTAAAAATTGCAATTTCTGATATGCTATGCCTTACCTTAACTTATAATCCTGAATCTATTAATTTTCCTAGAGCCATCAAAATATTTATACATATGTAACTTCCCTGTCCCCTATTTTCATTCACTCCTTTAACCTCTCTTTTGTCTCCTTCCTTTATTCATTCAGTCTTCAGTCCTCATTTATTTACCCTTTATGTGCACAGAGAGGGGAAAAAAAAAAAGCAGGGTATTTATAATGAACTAGTTGTGTTCAGAAAGGAGTAATAATAGAAAATTTTATAGCCATTTCATGACAAACATACTGGGAAGTAATCAGCATCTGCTGAGGTGTAAGAGGGGTAAGATGAAGCTCTGGCTGAATGATGGCCTCATTTACTGAAGAACCCCTGGGATGGACATGGCTAACAGTGCCCATATTAAGACCAGGAACCCTAGGCCAGCAAACCATGCCATCCATGGTACAGAAAACATTATTTGCATCTCATAGACCATACTCTTCAGAGGAAAAGGATTGCCCAAGCACAGTAAGAGACAGAAATCTGAGCCAGACACTCAATTCTAGTATGTTTACCAAATACCAAATTTAAAAGTGGAAATTAGATTACTCTTCCTCCTCTATCTGCCAAACATTTTAAAAAATTTATTGGATATAATTATCTGGCCTGAAAGAGCACATGTCATAAATCCAGATTTTCAGCACCCCAGAAAGCTGCCCTTCCTACATTAATTTACTCTTAAATGCATCAATGTAGTTGATGTTGAAGCTAATGGACTATTCACAGTAGTAATTGCTGCTGTTCATAATTACTAGCTGTGGTCACTGGGGACTTTAGGCAAGACTCTACATTTGTGTAACACTCCATATATCTCATAATAAGTGCCATACTTTGTGGCACTCTCAGAGATTGTCCATGGCCTGGGTGGGACTACAGGGCTTTAGGCAGAACATTTGCCTCCCCTCTACTTCGACACCTGCCTGCAAAACAGAGCAGGTTACTCTGTGGGAAGCTGAGAATGTGTACTTATTGTACCTATGATTTTCAATTCCTAAATCCTACAGATTGTCTTTCTGAAGTCAAATGTCATCTCTACTTCTTTACATCCAAAGAATACTCACAGAGGGTACCTTCCACCTCTTTGCTTTCCTATTTACTGAAGCAACCTTATGCATAGAAAAAAGGGACAAGTGTTACGTTTTTTAAAATGGTATTCCAAATACAACACTACATTTCATGAGGAAAGAGAACACAAACACTGCACTGCAAAAATATTAGAACACACATAATTTAACAAAGGTCACAAATACTTGACAGTAGGAATGACATTTTTATTAAGGTACCACCTACATAATGCAATTTCTTATTTTTCTTATATCCCCATATCACTGCTTTCACTAAAATGCAATGTTTTAAAATCCACCTACATAATGCAATTTCCTGTATTTCTTATATCCCCATTTCACTGCTTTCACTAAAATGCAATGTTTCAAAGTCAAAAAGGCCTCAGCTCCTCCCACTCCCTCAGGAAACATATGTAGAGATCCCACTGGGGAGGGAACAGCAGTGCCCAAATCCAAATGGCAGCAGACCCAGTTGTGGCCTCACTTCAGCTGAGATGACCCATCAGGTTCAACTGGTGATGCCTCATGTACAGAGATCTCTCACAAGGAAGGGAAAGATATTACTGCAAATACACACCTGAAATTTCTGGAGATTCATGAGGCTGTAATATTGCTGTAAGTCACAGGCCATCTGCCCTTCCATACATAAATCTGAAAGGCTTTCATAAAAAAGTTACAGCATATCATTAAACCCTCTTACAGAGATTACAAGGAAAGCCAGCTGATCTCCTCACTATCCTAATACCTCAAAACATGACTTCACTTGGTGATTTCCAGCTGACCACCTCCTGCTTATAAGCAGAAAGAACCACTTAAATCCTTAATCAAAACACTAACTGAAAATATGTTCCATTCACTGGTCAAGGTATATTTTTTCCTTATGAAACACACAAAAGACAGTCAAAAGGACAATTTACTTAAATCATTAAGTAGTAATACCTGCAATGATTTAGTGCAATAGATGAACAACATGCACATTTGAGGGAAGAGTATCTTCTCATCTAGGTTACAAAGCTCTTTAAAATAGAGCCAGAACAGCATTCAGTTCCCTTTGGTTGCAGTGAATACTATGAAGGTTGAAATTACATTCTCTGTTGATCACTGGGAGACAGGCATAGGGACAGACTATTGAAAAATTTCAGTGTCCTTTTGGCTGCCTTCCAGTCCCATCTCCAAGTGGCTGCTATTCTATTTAATGTAACTGGAGTCTACCCTTAGGATGAATATCCTTCTTCCTGACAGTTTTTCTTCTTTTGCAAGGCAGGGGAACAGCCACAGACCAACAAAGACTGCCTCTTCCCAAGCCTCTGCTGAAGGGCTCAGAAAAAAGAACAAACAACATGGTCAAAATGCTGCTGCATGACCATCTTGCAAACAAGTTTCTCTACTATTTCACTGAAAATGCAGAGGGTTTAGCAGCTGAGGGTAGGATAATCCCAGAAACAGAAATGCTTTTCAATTGAAAAGATTTTAAAACAGGGATATGTTTTGAGGAAAATTTGTTCCATAGCTACAATACATGGTGACCAGACATAAAAAGATACTTTTGTGCTAAAAGACAATAAGCTATAGCTGATACTTGTAGCAACAATGTGGGCATTTTTAACACAGGCACAGGCCAAAACAGATATCTGGTTGCATACTTTTAATCAGGGATTCTACAACAAAACCCAACCTATTTAAAAAGTCTTCAAAACCTTCACCCATAAAAGGTTAAATAAATCCTTTAAGTGGATAGTCCTGTGTTAATGGCCAATGTAACTATACACTGTTTGTACTGACCAGATATTAGAGCTAAGGCAAGGCACAGGTTCAAAAGCACGGCTTATAAAAGCAAACTCACAAGATCAATCTGTGCCTAACCTACAGTGCCCTTGGGGCATACACTACACATACAAGGGCATGTTCCACTATGTGTCTGTTTTTCATGGCTACTGGCTCCAAAATTAGGCAAGCCCCTAACTGACCAATTTCTGCTGGTAGGGTTACAAGCTTCCATGGCTGTCAGGCTTCACCAATTACCAGTGCTCCTCATGGACCTTCTACCTGCTCTGCACTGCAGATGTTTGTGCAGCACAGAGGCTCTGAGGCACACAATAAATTGGCACCTTCTGCTTGTTATATCTGCAAGAAGCAAAACACTAAGTAGTTTAGCAGACATCTATGCTCCCCAAAATAGCCAGGACTGAATCACATTTACCCTGACTCACATAAGTTAGCACAATCACATTACTTTCGGCAAAAACATCAGTTAAAAGGAATTTGTGTCAGGGCCACAAGCAAAGAACTATTCCATTACAGCATGCCTGTGCTGGGAAGTTGTTAACATCTTCAGCAATTCCCTTAGGAAATGTCAACAGCAGCACCACAAAAAGCAAACATATTTGTTTGTCTAAATATTAAGAAGAGCCCGAAACAGATTCTAAAATGTCAACAAGAAAACTACACTCAAAACCAGCATGATTTCTTTTTGTTGCAAATACAAATAGTTCTTATGTTAATTTGGAGAGCAATCGATTGGGAGTCAGCATGGGTACCATAGTGAAGCAGATATTCCTCTTTACTGTATGCAAGGAACATATTAATCATGCAAATATAAAGCCTTTTGAGGGAAAGCAAAAAAGATACTATCTCTCTTTGGGATAAGAGAAGTAAACATGTAAATACCTGCTTTTAGAAAATGAGGGAAGTCTAAAGTATGGCTAATATTTGCCAGTTAGTGGATTACCATTTTCTGTACACAGCAAAGGGCAAAGCATCTTGCACTTAACATACTGCTTATTTCTTTTACATACTGCGTAACACAGTCACAATACTCTAGTATTGACAACTGCACTAACTCCAATTTCCAAACATACAACACTGTTAAGAAACCTTCCACACTTTATAATATGCTAATCATTAAAAATTTGATATTTTAGTGTCCTTATTACATAATATATATAATATCATTGTTATATATCAGTGTCTTTATTGTGTGACAGCTAGCAGTGCTGCAATGGTTGCACTCTTTTTTTATTGCAAACAGGCCAATATAAAATCGTCTGGAAGCTCATTGCCTTGGTCCTCTGCACCTCAGAAGCAACATTCACCTGTATATGAGAGAGCAAATGGCTGTCGACCCCATCCGTTCCATCTAGAGAGGAGAGAAAGGATGGAATGTTCAAAAGGACGTGCCAAGCACAACTAATATCCAGTAGCAACAGGCCTAGGATTTACTGTTTCCACAGAATTTTAGTAAGCAGGAAGTGGCTTTATCACATTGAAATGGAAGCCAAGCTACATTCAAGTACTGTCCTTTATTCAAAGCTTGTTTATTACCCTGCAAAAAATCTGGCAAAGCCAATCACCTGCAACACTCTAGCAGGAGGCAAGACCCTCTTGAACTCCCCATTCACTAAATCTTCTTTAGCTACATCCTGCCCTCCATAGCCAAGTCTAACAGCCAAACTCTGTTTAGCACTGTTTAAGCTAAAATTTCTCTATCATGTCTCAGACTTTCTGGAAACTGCCAGATTGGACACAGGGTCTCCATCACAGGTTGTGTGATGATTACTACTTTTACAACTGTTTTTTCCCCTTGAGAGTCTGGGAAACAGAATATTTTCTGATTCTTTAATCTACAATTAATTACTAAAGCTCCTTTAAGTTCAGTAATTTGCTTGCTATTGCTGTTATTTATAAGGACAGAACTTAACAGAGTAAAAACATGCAGTTTTCCTTCAAATATTTTAGACATTTTTTATCTAAAATTGAAAATAAATTCACTGTTAACAATAAAAGACAGTTATACTGCCACTACGAGTTTTCATGCTTATCACATCTCCAGTGATTTACAGATTCTTTTCTTTTTTCACTTTTCCAAACAAGTACAATGATATTTTTCATTGCCAGAACACTTGAGTTGAAAGCTGAAATTCAGGTTAGATGCTTACTCATTAATTAGTAAAAAGGATTTTGCAGGTCAAGTTCTGCCCCAGTATCAGCTGTCAAGTTACCTTTTACTGCAGCCATGTTAAATATACACTTCTATCCACTCCCTGTATTGATTATCACAGATGTAACTACATCCATCTATGGGAACTGAAAGATTACTGGACAGGAAGAGGATAGGCTGGGAACAGAACTGAGCTCAGCTCTTCACATGTTCTAAGGAAAGCAGACAAGAAATTAGAAATCCACTGACTATCCCCATAGGTCTTAATGACTTACCCTAACCAGAAACAAAAGCCCACACCCATGACTTATGAACAGAAGACATGATGATTAAAAAAAAGGCAGTTTGATTTTTTTGTTTTGAAGAATTCCTCAATTACACTTGGAATTAAAAGTATTAAGGAAAAAAGTTATTCCAGCTCAACAGGCAGCAATCAGAGAGCAATGAGCTCTCCACCTGATATTCACATTCTTGAAGAAACAGTGATTTGGAAGGAAAGAAAATCTGACACTCAGAATCCATTTCAGGGGATAGAGGGAATTCTCCCTCCCCGGCCACACACATGGATGTTGTATCTGTTCTGGATTCTGCTGATAACACATGCTCCTGAGGCATTTTCTGTCATTATCATAGAGAGTGCAGGCATGCTATCCCAGCCTTCTGTAGTATTCCTGATCTCCTAGAAACACCACAGGGTTCCACACACTTAATCTGATTTATCTTTGCAAAAGTAGTTTACTTATTTTGAGAATTTAAGGGAATGTACTTAATTCAAAGGAGGCTTCTAAGCATTCTTGCTTATAAGGTGTTTTGAGGATGAGTTATTTAATAAAGAAGACCCATGTGAATAGAGTAAGATGATTACTTTTTTTCTCAGCTGCAACTCTCAAACCTCTAATTCCCACTAGAACAGAGGGAATATGCTCAGGACAAAGCCTCTTTTACTATTCAAGCCCATTCCTACCTGTGATGATGACAAGACTTGAAGATCTGCTGCAAAGACAGCTGGCAGCTGAGACAACATGGTCGTGACACAGAGCAGTCTTGTTTCTAGCCTACAATCTGCTTCTACTGATGTAAATATATTTTTAATATAAATGAGTAAGTCTGGTCCCTAAAGACTACAGGGACAGGAAGAGAGTTTCCCAAGTTCTTGACAACATTTTAAATCTGTCATCTCTTTATATTTTCGTTTGTGCAACCACAAAAAGGCCTCATAAAAAGAGTAGTTATGCCTGTAAAGTCAAGCACATCTGCTTTTGCAGAACTAGGGGCAAAATGCAAAGTTATAAGAATACTGAAAAGGCATCATAATTTTAAGGCAAGTCTCCATTTAACCATGTTTAACCTCATTATCATCCATATAACATGCTCCCCTTTCTCTTTGGAGGGAGATGCATTGATCCCACAGGATTCTGCCATTCTTTTTGAATTAGTAAGTATTCCTTTCAGAGTTCCAGGGAGAGCCCTGAAACATAAGGAGGAAAACAACTCTCCTACTCAGAGAAAGAACAGCACAAAAGATGCTCTCACTTTGAGAGAAAATTTTCTTAAAGTAAGACAGAAACCCAAAATGGCCCAGGAAGGCAATCAGGTAACAGGAGGGATAGCAAAGGTGGGAGAGAGGCCTTTCATATCAAGGGATGTTGTGATGTCTTTTATCTCCAGAGCTGGAGATACTGGACCTGGCATTTTAAATAGATTGACTGCTACTGTACACTGACTTCAGTGTAAATTACTGATTAGATTGGGCACTAGCATAAAAATATATGAGAGACTATCAACAAGGACACCTTTGCCAAAGAGTTGTTTCTTCACCTGCTATCATCAGAACATGTACACACAAACCAGCAGAGAAAACCCTTCCAATGAGTAATATCAACGCACTTCACATCCCAGGGACTTACCTTTCAGTGGCTAAGGCATACATTTGCAGAAACCCAGCAACATCCTGCAACAGAACAACCTCCAGCCTCAGTCCAATGAGTCTGACTGTGTGATGGACAGGTAGTTAAGTCTGTGCCAAAGCATGTGAGGAATACATACATCTTTTAAATAAGACATTTTTATTGAGGTTTCCAGTTCACTTACTAGAGCTCAATTCAGTCAGTATGACAACTGCATGTCAAGTACCACTACATTTTGACCAGCAGCTTAGCCAGATCTTCAGACTTTTAGGATACAGCCTGAGTGTTAACTCTTCAGTCAACTGAAGTTCTGGGCCAAAAAATGCCCATTGTTTAAGAAATGCTGTCCAGGAATAGGCTTAGGCAGATTCTTCACCAAGGTCACTGTATGTTTGGTATGCATTTAGTTCTGCCTTCCTGTTCAATCCACAAGTCTGGAAGCCAATGAGTAATGTTATCTTTATGACTTAGATTTGGTTTAAATTAAGACCTATTTAGTTAATTTCCCAGCAAATCAAGATATGCTTAGTCAGCTTTACATCATCAATGTGTCCTGAAGTAGGGAACTTAAGGTTTTGGAGCTGCTGGCTGAGGACTCAAACAGTTATCTGCTGACAGGAGAGAACGTAGGTTGCAACTGCAGCTCTTTCTGCAGTTGCTACCCTAGGAGTAGCCCTTGATGGTCAAACCTCTGCCATCTGTATTTCTGCTTATTGGACTCTGCCTATCTTGCTATATACAAAAGCTGGTATAACTCTACTTCTGTTGACTCCACCAGTTATGGTTTAGAAGCAAACAAACAAACAAAAAACCACCAGCACATCAGTTAAGAACCTTACTTGGACACATATAAACAGGTTTTGTGACCTCTGGTTCCAGGTCCCTGTTTCCACAGAATTTAAATATATTACTAATTCTAAACATGACAAAATCGCACCTCTGCCCATCAAAGAATCATTTCCAGCAAGTCAACCATGACTGGAATGCTGAAATGCATTACAGTGTAACTTCTGACTCCCATTATAACAAATGCGTAACAGTCTTTTCCTGAATACCAGTCTTTGCCTGAAGTTAGGCCTCAGACAAGACTACTTGTTGCCCTAGAATGAGTACAAGGGAAAAAATGCAAAAGTCCAGGACACATTAACTGTATATCCAGCATTAATACTCTCAATTCATGAGAGTGTTGTTACATAAAATTGTTCAAAATTATAGCACACAGTTGTAGAATCACAAAACAATTTAGGTTTGAAAGGACCTTTGGCACTTAACCTGCTCCAAAATCTTGCTCAAAGCAAGGTCAACTTTGAAGACTGATCTGAGACTGAAGTTAGGACAAGAGAGGGCCTTGTGAGTCAACTCTTGTGTATCTCCAAGGAAGGACAAGGGCAGTAGACCAAGACATTGAAAGACGTTGTCAAACTGGAGCCAGAAGAAGTGGTTTCTTCAAAGAGTAGCAAGTTTTTCATCCAATACCAGTACCAAACAAAATCGGTATCAATTTTTGGTCAATCTAGTAGAGACTGTAGCCTCTTTTGCCATTGGATATATTGCTTCCTAAGGTTCTGAAGAATGATTATGTTCTGAGGCCAGAGGTATACTTGCCATTTCTGATAGTCAGTTGCTGGTTGTCCCATTTCAAAACTAGATTTTTACTATTAAGTTTACATTCCAAACAAAGACACTGGGTTTTAAACCTGATGCTCCAAAACAAGTAGACCTCTTGCCTTTCACATTGACTTCTACTCCCAAATCCTGACCAAATTTTTATATTTACAACTTCCTGGATGCAGCTGTCAACCACATGAATTCTTTTGAAAAGAAAAAAAAAAGGAAAAAACAAAAACAAAAAACACAGCAAGGGGACAGAAAGTTTGTTTCCATGTCACAGTCCCCTTTCAAATATCACAGCAAACTCTCACCATGAATAACTGGTACACAGGATACATGATACATGATAAATGAATATGTATCTCAAGGAGATTTTCACAGACATTACACGAAACAAATCAGCCTTAAGCAATGTCCTTATGCAATATACCATATTTTTACTAATTTCTGTACTCTTTAAAACTTCTGCTTCCTGGCATATGTAATTTATGCGCAACAGTGCCTGCTTCTTTCTCAACAAATAACACTCAGGTACTCACAGAATAAAACAGCTGCATGTGCCAAATTAACATCAGTTATTACAACAGACGCAACACAAAATGCGTTTTAGCTTGGAATACTTTTTAACACTTGCTGTGCATAAGAGTACAATACTGCATCACTAAAAATATCTTCAAATAGACAATCAGAGAGCAGTGACAATAGTCCCACGTGAGTCAGGATGGCCGAGCGGTCTAAGGCGCTGCGTTCAGGTCGCAGTCTCCCCTGGAGGCGTGGGTTCGAATCCCACTTCTGACAGCTCTTTTCCTGGGTTTGCGGCTGAGGATTTTGGGCTCCTGTGCTTTAGAGGAAAGGAGGGTGAAGGACGACCTTACTCTCTACAGCTTCCTGAGGAGGGGGAGGTGAGGTGGGGATCCTCTTCCTTCTGCAGTGCAGTGGCAGAACGCGCCGAAATGTTCAAAGCTGCGCCCAGAGGAAGTTCAGACTTGACGCTATGAAGAGTTTCTTTACTGATGGGTGATGAAACAGTGAAACAAGACTTCCTAGAGAGGTAGTCAATGCCCAAGCCTGTCAGAGTTAAAAAGGCACTTGGACAATGAACTTAACTACTTGCTTTAACTTTTTGTTAGCTGTGAATTGTCAGACAGTTGGACTAGATGTTCCCTGCAAGGTCCCTGTCAGCTGAACTATTCTATTCTATTCAATTTGATTTGATTTGATTTTAATATTAAGAAATGGCATCTTAAATTGAAATGGAAGATCTAATAGTTTCAGCCTAAACCAGGGAGCAGTTTGTAATGCAATCCCCAAAATCTGGTGGGGTTTCTGCTTCCTTCCCAGCCCCATGCCTGCACTAGCCCTCCCCCTTTCTGCACTAGCTGATGTCAGGCTTTCCCCCTCATGGTTACTGCCCCAAGCCGGTCTGCTGCTGCTTTAGGGAGTGGGAAGCACCTACCAGGTAATCACCTGGAGAGCTGTGGCACTTGCTTAAGAGGCAAGAGAAAGGGAGTGAGCAGAGCAGAACATGAGAAGGAAAAGTCAGAACCTCCTTTCCCCTTTTGCCTGAGGTGAGTTGCTATTGTGGCTCCAGATGTGTTCTCTAACTTTCCAAAACTTTTCTTTTTTTTTTTTTTTTTTTTTTCTTTTAACTTGCTCTCTCAAATACTTTGGATGTCATTTTGTGTTCTTGATCTGTTAAAATCTAAAAACCTCTCAAAAGCATATATGAAATAGTTAATGAATTAAATTTTCATGTTATATATTTAGAATTAAATACACACTAAATGAAATTCTGGAATACAAAGTATTTGTGAAAAAACAAGATCCCAAACAACAGCCACAAGAACACTCTTCCCATGAACGAAGTGGAAGATTAGTATTTTTAGTGTCGTAAGTTGCAAATGTCAACTATCCAGTACTGCAAACACTCAGCAGACACACAATAATGACCTCTGAACTCACACAATGCTGGATCATTATAAATTTGCAGCTAAAGTAGATGAACTAATGAATTACTCCAGATGAAAAACCAGACTGAGATAGTGTTTCAATTATGTGATATTAATACAGACTCTGATAAAGGTAACCCAATATTCCTTGAGTAGAGTTGCTTACCTACACAAAATACTTATCTACACACCTTGTGTACAGAAGATATGTACCTGTTTTTCTCCAGAACCTTAGCCCATGGGGTGGCGTTAACCCATCCATTCTTACTAGGCAAGCAGCACTACAGTCTGTCAACATATACAGAATGCTTTCATCTCCTGAACCATCAAACCAGTATTTAATTCCCCATTCCTGACAGCAACTCAACCAGTACTGGAATTCTGAAAGCAGTACATTTGCCTGGCATGAACACACAGTAAGTCCAGCATGTTTGGATCTGTCAAACACAGAATAAAATCAATAGGCAACCACCAAATCCTGAGGAGACAAGTCTCTTCCAATAAACTGGTTCTCAGAAACTTTCACAAGATGGACTGGACAGAATCTACAGAGGTATTTGAGGGGAAAAAAAAGAAGTATTAAAAAAAAATCTGATTATCAATATGTATGCTTGGTGTTTTATAATCACATGCCAATGTCTGCACTCTTTTATATACAAGCTGAAGCTGTTTAGTGAGGCTAAGTCCAAACTTTTCACATGAAGATGCTCAGCTCTTTAGTCAATTTAAAACCAAAATAATCACATTAGCTAGACAAGATCTTCAGACTTAAAGAACTTCCATTATTAAATGAAGCATATGATCGACTTTTTTTGAGATTGAAACAGCATACATCTTAGCCATTGCTAGTCACAAGGATGGAGACCAAATTCTCAACATTTGCATGTGCTGTGAATATTTCCTGAGAGAAAATGTCACAAGGCAAGAAGTACAGACAAATAAAGAGCTCAGAAATTTTTTATCTCTGTGGCATGGTGCAGGAGGGAGTGCTTCTGGTAAATAAGATAATGACAAATCTTTTTTTTTTCCTGGTATTTTGTTTTGGTTTTTTTGTTTTTGTGGGGTTTTTTTTAAGAAAGTGACTCTACACTTTTGCAAAGAAACATATTTCAAGATGCCAATGCAAACAGGAGGTAAAGCCACAAAAAGCTGCTGTGCTTTACCAAAGCCACAATTTGCTTTCAGGAAACCTCTACTAAATACAGCCTTTCAATTAATAAGGAATAAGCTGCCTTGTGGCAGCTGCAGCCAGAGCTGTATGTGTGAGCAGAGCCCTTATTACCAGAAGGGGAGAGAACAGAGGCAGACCCTACACCTGTGTGAAATCTCCCTGAAGGGGTTTGTGCCATTACTACTCTACTGTCATACATGTGAAGATATTGCCACATAGTATTTATTCCTTCAGATAAAAATTTTCTCTAGCAAACAAATGGTTATCAGCAAACTTTCCTCATCCTGGTTTTATGAATATTGCTCATGGACTAGAGGAGAATGCAGCATGACAGAGACCATCTCATATGCTCATCAACAGGCATAACAGATACTCAGATCTGATCTGATCACTCAGCATGAGTGACTAAATGACTGAAATGAATGGAAACTACTTTCAGTATTTCTCTTCTGACATCAAAGCCACATAGAACTTTGAAAAGAATTAGATGAAGTTCAGACAAGTATATGCTAAGCATGTGGACACTGAGGGAGTTTTGAATATCTCATTACTTCTGCTACTCATTAGTGGATAGGACAGTATATTTCCAACACTTTGTGGTCTTCAGAGATTCTTTTTTAACAGAAGTAACAGGAATAATCAGGATACCATGGCTGCCCTGCTCCCTTTGTCACTGAAGCAAGCCTACACTGGCAGTTCAAAGCATGTCTGAATTTGCATTTATCTTACTGAGAAACAATCCATTGCCAGCTGCTAATAATCTTTCTTGCCCTAATGAATCTACCTTGAAAGAAATCTACCTGGGACTCCATGCTGTTCACAGTTATTAAAACATGAAAGCTGGACTAACTCTGCTGAGAACATTGATGATGGTTAACTCTGATGTCAATAAATGTCAGCTTTATGAACTGGCATCAACTCAGACAATGCAAATTGAACATTGTATTAAAGATGATGCATGCAGAAGCTGTTCTCTCAGTGCAGGTGCCCTGGATCTCTACTGCCATAACCCACTCTGCAGAAGGGCAGGCCCAAAGGGCAGCTCTGGCACGAGGAAACACGAGTGCCTGGAAAGTGAAAGTAACACATCGGCTGTTTCTGATAGCAGAGAGAGCCACGTGCCAGCACAGGAAAAAAGCTACTGCTGCAAGCCAAACTTGCACCTGGATCTCCTACGGACAGACATCATCACAATATGGGGCACCCTGTTATTCTTGCTGCTGCTAGTCCTTTTCATAACACACACAAATTATTGGAAGAAACAGTATTTATTTGTAGGCATGCGTGTCCTGAAGCTGAAGTCTTGCTCCACATGCAAAAGTTACATTCCCTTTTGAAAGCTAATGTGGTCTTTTTACTGTTAGCCAAACCACCACCTGTTTGCTGCTAGAAACAGTCACCCTTACCTCAGAGTGGTAATGTCACATTCATGTTTAACTGGAATTAATTTATTTTCCTGCTCCTTTGGTGCCAGTGCTATGTTCTGACAGCTCCTGCTCTCCCCAACACAGCATGGCATTAGTGCATGGTCCCCATTGCTGTTGCACATTTATACTCCCCACCAAAGTGCCAAAGACATTCAATGCTTCCTCAAAGAGGAGGACCCACAAACCTTACATCATACAACAGATAAGAAAATTAAACCTCCTCCAAAATAATGTCCCTGGGCTGCCCTGCATGGATTAAAGGCATAATTGCATTGCTTTAACCTCCTCTCCTAAATAATCTCTCTTCCATAGTTAGACTTACTCCTTATCTGCAGCCTAGCCCAATCCTCTTAACACATACAAGAACACCCATGTTGGATCAGACCAATGGGCAGCCTAGCTCAGCATCCTTCGAGATGGTGACCAAGACCAGCCCTGAGGGAGAAATCAATACAGACAGTGGTAAATAGCGGGATAAACAGTAGGACAAAGCTTCACTGCTTCCAGGAACTTGGGGTTCATAGGCTTCCTATTGTAGAGGTATTTCTTTGTTTCATAGCCTGGCCACTCAGGCTGGTGGGGGACATCTGGGGATACTCCTGCTCAGAGCTCAGCTGACCTTGGGGCCACAATCACTTGGGTTTTGATTATCTGCCAGCACAGAGACCATACAATCTTGTGGCCACTTCTTTCAGTGTTTGACCATATTCACATTGAGAAGTTTTTTTCTGACATTTTCTGAACTTTTTAGCATTGAGATGCTGCTGCAAAAAATTCCAGAGCCTGCCTATGCACTGCCTGAGGGAGGAGCTGAGCACAAGCCTGATGTAAGGGTAAGGGCAATGCTCCTCACATGTTCTTAACGCTCTGTATGGGAACACTGCACTACCTTAATGTGGAGTGCTGATCTTACAAAGGTTTTAAGGCCACAACATTGATTACTTTTGTTGGAATATTCTGAGATCCATTATTTTTCTTGGTTCTGGACTTTCCCTATGTTGTCCGGAACGATTCCTGCATCTAGCATTGCTCCCTAATAGCCAGAGAAACAAGATAATTCTGTTTATAACTAGTTTCTCATAATAAATGCCAAAATATTTCTCATCTTCCACACTGAAAGAAGTCAGGCAAAATCCAACAATTTGCCAAAAGGTAAATAACCTTTTAATGGCATCTTCAGTTCTTGGAACCATTGTCATAAATAGCTTTTTTCCTTTTATTATGCATCTGTTGCATTTATTTCTTCCCTTCCCATAAGACACCCCATCTGCTTACACATCTGAAATGGCATCTTAAAATTCCTGCAAAAAAAGCAGCCTTACCTATTCTAGTCTTCAGATTCACATTTTCCTAACAATAGCAGGAACAGAGAAAGATAATCAAATAGGATCATAGAACGGTTTGGGTTGGAAGGAACTTAAGAACCATCTAGGTCCATGATCCCTGCCACGATCAGGGACACCTTTCTACTGGACTAGGATGCTCAAAGCCCTATCCAGCCTGGCCTTGAACACTTTCAAGCATCCACAACTTCTCAGGGCAGCCTGTTCCATGGTTTCACCATCCTCACAGAAAGGAATTTCTTCCTAGTATCTAATCTAAACCTACTTTCTTGCAGTTTAAAGCTATGACCCTTGTTCTATCACAACATGCCCTTGCAAAACGTCCCTCTCCAGCTCTCCCAAAGCTCCTTTTTAGGTAGTGGAAAAGATGTTAAACAGCACTGGTCCCAGTACTGACCCCTGTGAAATGCCACTTGTCACTGGCCTCCACATGGATATCGAGCCATAGACAGTGACTTTTTGAGTACAACCAGCCAGCCAATTCCTTATCCACAAAGTGGTCCTTCCACCAAGTCCATGTCTCTCTGAGTTATAGCCAAGGATGTTGTGGGAGACAGTGTCAAGTGCTTTGCACAAGTCCAGGTAGATGACATCAGTTGCTCTTCCCTTATCTACTAACACTGTAACCCCATCATAGAAGGCCACCAAATTTTTCAGGAAAGATTTGTCCTTAATGAGAGCCTGTTTTCTGTCCCAAATCACCTCCCTACTTTCCACACCCTAGCATAGTTTCTAGGATAATCTTCTCCATGATCTTGTCAGGCACAGGGGTGAGACTGACTGGCCTGTAGTTTCTCAGGTCTTCCTTGTTTCCCTTTTCAAAAGTAGGCATTATGTTTCCCCCTTTCCAGTCAGTGGGAACTTCACCAGACTGCCACAACTTCTCAAGTATGATGGATTAGCAACTCCTCTGAGAGTTCCCTCAGGACCTGTGGATGCATCTCATCCCATCCCATGGGGTTGTGCACTTTCAGGTTCCATAGATGGTCTTGAACCTTCTCCTACAGCTTGTGTTTCTTCATTCTCCCAGCTCCTTCCTTTGCTTTCTGTGACCTGGACAGTGTGGCTGGAGCACTTGCCGATGAAGACAGAGCCAAAAAAGGCATTGAATACCTCAACCTTCTCCATACCCCAGGTAACCAGGTGTCCTCTTTCCTTCTGGAGAGGGCCCACAATTTCCCTAGTCTGCCTTTTATCACTGACATGCCTACAGAAACTTTCCTTGTTGCCCTTAATGTTCCTAGCTAGATTTGATTCTGTCAGGGCTTTAGTTTGCCTAACTTGATCACTTATTGCCCAGACAATTTTTCTGTACTTCTCCCAAGCTACCTGTCCTTGATTCCACACTCTTTTTAGAGTATGAGTTTGTCTAGGAGCTTTTTATTCATCCCCACAGGCCTCCCGACATTTTTGCCTGAATTCCTTTTTGTTGGGATGCAGCTCTTCTGAGTTTGGAGGTGATCTTTGAATAGTCACCAGCATTCTTGGGCTCCTCTTCCCTCCAGAGCTTTATCCCTTGCTACTCTATCAAGAGGGGCACATCAAGAGGGACAAGGTTTGCCCTCCTGAAGTCCAGGGTAGTGATATTGCTGTGCACCCTCCCGCTGCCCTAAGGATATTGAACTCCACCATTTCATGGTCACTGGAGACAAGGCTGCCCTTCAGCTGCACACTCCCCACTAGTCCCTCCTTGTTAATGAGAACAAGGTCCAGCACAGCATCTCTCCTTGTTGGCTTTTCTATCATTTGGAGAAGGAAGTTATACTCAATGCATTCCAGGAACCTCCTAAACTGCTTATGCCCAGCTGAGTTGTCCCTCCAACAGTTATCAGGGCAGTTGGAGTCCATCATGGGTGCCAGGGCTTGTAAGAATGTGAGACTCCTCCTATCTGCCTATAGAGGGCTCCATCCACTCAGTCTTCCTGGTTGGATCGCTTGTAGTAGACCCTCACTATAATGTCACCTGTCCCTGGCCTCCCTTTAATCCTGACCCATAAGCTATTGGCTGGCTCCTCATCCATCTCCAAATGAAGCTCCATGCACTCCAGCTGGTCATTGACAATAAAGGGTGATGTTCCCTCCTTGTGTCCCCTGCCTGTCCTTCCTAAAGACCCTGTATCCTTCCATTCTGACACTACAGTCACAGGACTCATCTGACCATGTCCCCATGTTATTAAAAAATCAGATGCAGAATTCTGTGTTCAGAAAATTACCTTGTCCATGTTAAGAAATAAACAAAAAAATGGAGCTTTGGGAATGGGGGAAGGTTTCATCTGGTAGCACAATTCACAGAAGAATATGCATTTAAAGTAAGATGAATAAATGGAGCTGACTTTGTCACATAGAGGAACGAAGGAGTTCAACATGACAAGACTTAAACCACTGTTGTGGTTCTTTTACTGTGGTTTTTAATGCAAAGAGTATTTTAAAGTTATATTAAAGATAGAAGATCAAACAGGCACAAAAGATAAGGCTATGTGGTCATCCCTAGTGCCTCCCAGAGTTTGTTACACAGTTTTGGACTGGCTCTTGAGAAAGCTCCATTTCTTCTGGAAAAACATTTAGTGAATAATAAGTCTGATTTCACAGAATCACAGAATATTGTATGTTGGAAGGGACCTACAAGGATCATCAAGTCCAGTTCTTAGGTGAACAGCCCATACAGGGATTGAACTCACAGGGTTGGTATTATTAGCACCAGGCTCTAACCAACTCAGGGTGGAAGCCATTCTATATTAAGGCCATAAAAAGTGATTAAGGCAAATACAATATGACATAACAACACCTATACAGCTTTGCTGTAGTGCAGATAGAACAATGAATCACATATCAAACATTATCCAAAATATATCATGGACCATATGCAGTGGTAAATTTCCCCTGCTTCTCAGAACTGCTCTTTTCATAAAGAGTCATCCCTCTAGACAGTCTGAAGAGAACTGAGTGAATTTTCTTTTTGTAACTATGAGAACAAGAAAATAGAGCTAAAATTCCCATGTGATCAGTGAAATTTCAATAGCTAGAAGTTTAATACCACTACCTATAAAATATTTGCTATAAAATTATACTTGCATTAACAATGAATTATTGGATGTTTATAAGCTCAGAAACTGCTACAGAAATGATAAACCAAAAATACTGGCTATAGGCAATCCATGTTTCAGTATTCTTCTGATAATTACAATTAGGGAGCTTAATGAAATCCATCATATCAGATTATTTTCACACAACTGATTTGTACTACCACGACATCTTACAGCAGTACAAAGCAAATTGATTAGACCTACAGAGTAACTTTACAGTTACACTCTTTCCTTCAGAGTGATTTTTCTTGTCCTTTCTGGCAATATTTAAAAAAATATTTTCAAATTAATTGCAAGCCATTTAGTGCTCTCACCAAATTACTCCTCAATGACTCTGGAGCAGATACATTTTCTTGTTCCCAAGTGCCTTTGATTTCTTCTCTGCACACACAGACATGCACTTAATTAAAACTTTCCATCGAAGTGGCACTAGTTAGACACACAAGGCATACCAAGTTGCTCTTAGGCTTCCTGCCAGAAAACCAGCAGTGCTGATGCTTTCCTTCATTTACTTTAAAGTGTCAGCAAAACAGGCAATTTATGGCCACATAAATACGGAGCCAACAACCCATGACCACTATCTGCAGCAATACAGCACAGACACAGACGGTTAGTTGCTCCCATTCCCTTGGACTGGTTTGTGTGGCTGAATATAGAATCGTAATACCCTTTACAACAGTGTCATAATAAAATAAATGAGTGTTTAAAAAAGTGTCAAGGAGCAGCATGAACAAATGCCATTAGGAAAGCATGCAATTTGTGTAGGTATCTACTATTCTCTATGTTGAAAATTTAACCTGGGGACTTTAAACACATAAAAGCAGGACACAGACATATCACATTGTGAAACGAGGTTTGGGGTTTATCTGGATATTAAGATTTCTGTTAGGAAAAAAAGGACAGTGAGAAAAGCCTTTTGCTCTGATATAGTGGTGTGATTGTGGGCAGGGATTTAAAAAAGCATATGGAAAAAAGGGAGACAACTGAGAAATCATGTAATTGCCAGAAGCATTTGAAAAAGTCTGCAGGACACAACTGCTCTCATTATGTGGTACCAGTTCTGCTTCAGAAGGCTTTGGAGATGTATCTGGCAAGCAACCCCTGAGAGAAAATGTATTTCAGACCACCAGTGTAGCTGTTCTTACATGTGAAAGATGCAGCAGAGGCTGGATAATGCCACTTAGCTCTGTTTGGTGCTGATTGTCATATATGTGCTTTTCACACAGAAGTTAGAACTAGAGCAGTTTTAAATTGAGTAGGTTTCACATCTGACAGTACTGGTAATTCTCTAATCAACAGACTTAATTTCCTAAAAATGAGAAAGATTTTATCTTTTTACAGCCAGAATCTAAGAGGAGTAGTTCCAGGAAGACTGGAAACGTACCACCAGCTGCAGATATCTGCAGGGCACTGAGGCCCAAGCTTGGCATGAAATCTGAGCACAAGGAAAAGTTCATCCTTGTCTGGGAAATTTCTTCATGCTTTCCTGTGCAAGAAGAAATGACTGAACTGGGGCATAAGTACCTTCAAATGACTTCATCATTCAGCAAGACTGACCCTCAGTTTATACCTTGGCATATTTTTCTTTCAAGTGCATTTTTTATAAAGCAAATCAAAACAACATTTTTCTCATCCTGCATACTCTTGGTAAGGAGTATTATTAGGAAATGTGAAATCCTTACTTCTAGAATAAAAGCAAAAGAATTTCACTGACTTTGGAAATGCCAGGATTTTGCCCTTCAGCAGGAACTTGAACAGGGTATAACACTCCTGTACACTAAAAAGCCCAGCCATGTACACAATGTATCTTAAGGGTCTTGCTCAGAAACTATGCTCCTCTCGAATCTTCTTAAGCATAAGGGAACTGGAACCACAACAAGAAAGGTGTCTGCAATTTTGCTCACACATTAATTACTTGAGATCAAGTGCAGAGATAAATAAAAAATTGCATTCTAATGCAAAGAAAACAAACAAACAAATAAAACCAGTCACTAAGATGTTAGGTCCTCTTCGTAATTTCAAGTGTCAGCAACTTCTGAACAAGAAACTTGTGATATTAAAGGTTATACGTGAAGCACAAGTGTAATCCTGTAATTAAATAATCTGCAGGCAATAGTAAGATACTTTTATAGAAACTCCAAGACATAGTAAATAAACACATCAGAATAATTAAATAATTTAAAGTATTAGATCTACAGCATGAACTTGGTATAGAAATGGGGCTGACCTTCTCTAACAAAATATATGTGCCAAGTTGGCTGGCTAGCTAATGCAAATGCCTTTGAAAGGCTCTACACAAGGTAGAGTAGAACCTTACTGTAAAATAAACTTCTGTAAAAATAAAATTGAGATGACACTAAACAGTTAAGAAAAAATTAGACAAACTTGAATTTTTTTTATACTTTCATTTCTAAAACCATACATTTTATCCAGACATTAATTCACATTTCATAAGTAAGGATGCAGTTGCTTAAAGCAAATTTCAAAACCTGTTCACACTCTATTTGTATGCATAGGAAGCTAAATTTTATTAGATGGACTGGTAAACTAGAAATATATATTTTCTATCTTTTGTTATATATACAAACATTTTATTGGAGCTTTAAGTTTCAGCATACTGGGCTTTTTACACTGTACTGGATTGAGATGGAATGGAGTTAATTTTCTTTAGAGCAGCCCATACGGTGCTGTGTTTTGGATTTGTGATTAAAAAACTGTTGATAACATATCAGTATTTTAGCTATTGCTCACACAGTGTCAAGTCCTCCTCTGTTCCCCACTCTTGTCCCCTGTCTGTGTCTACTAATCTGTATTCTAGCCTGTGCCTGTTCTGATTAAGGATCCAAGTCCCACAGTCACCTTATCATTTTGTATTAGTCAGTTTCCAGACCCCTAAGCAATAAAACAGTGCAAGACATTAGAAGTTCATATTTAGGGAACAGCAGTAAACTTGAAAACAGTCCACGCCAACAGATAGTATTTTGCAGTTTACCTACTCTTACAAAGTTCAGCAGTAAGAAAGTTAATTCCATAAAGAGCAGAAGACACAAAGCACATTACAGCTTCATTCAAATCGTGTCACTTCCAAGTTAAAAGCAGAAGAAAGGGCATAGTGAACACCATGTTAAATTTATGTCAAATAGTAATTTGACCAGATAATTATTTTTGTACACTTTAAAATCCCAAAGGAAAAAAACTTTGGCACATGCTCTTAGTGTTCAGCATTGGACAGAGCTTGGGGGACATCCACCGGCCATGCTTTAGAACGTGGTAGAGGCATTAGAACAAACACAGCAATGGTCCAGGACTAATGCCAATTAAAAACATGATATTTAGAATCCATGCGTAACCATAGCCTCTCTGCAACTAAGGGAAAAGAAGAAATTAGGCTTATGTTATCTTCAAAACACTGCAGTCTGTTCATATCAGGAGCTTATAAATGAACACTATTTCCTTAACTTTCTAATCAGAATCAGATACAAGAATAGGAAGTAAGTGTCAGTGACTAAAAAGTTGATGTGTCTTTCCAAATCTTGTCACCAAATCTTGTCTTCTATACCAATCACATTACTTGTCCAGCTCAACTATTATCTAAGTTTATAAACATGCCAATACAATTAGACACTGTTAGAAAAGTTTGTTTTTCTGTTTATCAAAGGACTCAAATTACTGCTGATGGCTGGAATATGATTTGGAAAGAAAACTATTTTCCTCCAGAAACACCTCCTTGTTATGAAACTCTTGGACTACTAGCCAAGACTGACATGACCATCCATCTTGATGCACCAAACCAGACAGTAGCACCTTGCAGAAGCTTCCAGCTGCATTGGCCACAGCATCTCAGGCTGGACTCATACCCTATAAATAAAACACTCTCCACAAGGATGACTACAGGAGAAATAAATCCTGAGTCCACATCAGGGCAATCAGGGTGCCAGGAGATCAGAGTCCTTTCCTCTTTTTTTCGCTCTTTCTTTCCTCCAAAATAGTTTGAACTAAACCTGGTAACACTAGCCCTCAACAGCCTAAGTGCTGGCAGTAGATCACACAAGCTCTAGCTGCTCCCTTAGCTCTAAGGACCTTCTTGAGGTTCAAACCAAAGAAGAGGAAGGAGACACCATACACTTCTTGCAAGAGACAGACAGACTTGGACTTGGCAGCTAACTTCTAATTATCCAGAAATACTAGTGGTAATCTCTGCACTTCACAGGACCAATGTGGTATTCTCTGCAAGCCCAATTCAAACACATACTATGTGTAAGGCTCTTCAAAAAGGGACAAATGGATGCAGCTCCAAAAATGGAGCAATATCACATATATGCTTAAGCAAATGTCCTCATACTCATGTCCTGCTTCTCACAATTGCTTCCTTTAGTCTGCTAAACTCATTTAGGGGCCAAATGGCTTGGCACTGGAGGCTGGATTTGTCACTTAGGCCATCTTTTGAAGCACTACAATCCTAGCTACAGAAGGAAAAGAAAACTGAGCATGCCACCCAGGAGAAATGCTCTCCAGCTGTACAGACACAGTTTAAATGTGCTACCCGACATGGAGTTTCCAAACCGCAAAACATAAATAACCACAGGTAAGAGTATCCCTGAACATCATGATAACAGTGGTAGGTAGATATTCAGACAGAGTTTACTGCAGATCCTGAGGATGTGATAATTTAGAGCCTATCTTTGCCATTTGAATACTTTTCCCTTCCACATGAGAATGGTAACTTGAGACTTTCAGCAATTGCTCCTGAAAGTCAGAAATAAGTACACAATATGAATAATACAACACATCAGGAACTCACTGGGATATGTACTGACCTCTGCTATTTCAATGATGGTGTCTATTGTAGATTAAATTAACTAGAGAAAAATTAGCATGATAGAGAAACAGATGAGAGCAGAATACAAGACAACACAGAGAAAGCACAACAGTTCAGTATTTAAAAGCATGGGATCGGTGCTCAAATTAAACTGATATTAAGAGGAATTCACCTCTTTATTAGCAATGTCATTTCACATTAACACAGTTTCTTATAAAGCAGATGAGAAATATCTGCCTCTAATACAAAGTTTGTCAAAGCCATTCTGGTTGGATAGTCACTTTTATTGGCCCATTCAAAAGGGATTATCTACTAAAATGAAACAAATTTAAAAAATGCAAAATTTAGAAAAGGGTATAAAAGAAAAAGCAGCTGAGATACTATATACCTGGTAACTTTCAAAGATCTGGTGGCAGGAGGTAACTTTTTGAGTCAAGAGTTTTGTAATGCCATTACAAGTTTTATGGAGATTATAAATAGCAATGTATTATTAGAATTAATTAAAAATTACTTTTTCAAAGAAATAAACCTTTTGTCATCCTTTCCTATAAAAAATAGCTTTTTTCTAATTGTATTTCCAAATTAATACAGTATTTCTTTTTAGGAAGAGAATTAACATACAAAATCACAATTTCAAAAACTTTCAACAGTTTTGCATAGTCCATCTGTAGAAATTTATGAAATATAAAAATGATCACTAGAACCTCAAGATTTTCCTGTTTACAATTAATAGTTCTCTATATAATTTAAATTCTAAATGCATTGCAATTGTTAGAACAAAACACTTAACAAGTACTCAGTTACTACCTACCTAAACCATGACACCAATCCCAAGAATACTTGGTGTAATTTGTCAGTCCACACACATAAGGCCACTATTATGGAAGTCCACTATGACTCTTTCCCTCTGGGAGGCAGAACATCCTTTATTTATTGCAAGTGATTCATAACACTCTGCGTAAAGTGAGAAATAGCAGAGCACAGCACAGTGCAGAGACAAAGAACTTCTGTTCCTCAAATGTGCCTTTTTTTTCCATAAAACCTTGTTTGCAGATATGGAAGAGAATTTCTTATTGTCTGTAATATTCCTTACTGGGAACTTTCATTTGCATAGTAATCAAGATTATATCTGTGATGAAAAAGATAAAGAATGACAATTCAAGCCTACCAATCAAACACAATTCTTCATGTAGACATTGCTGTATAATGGTAAGAAAAGAAATGATCCTAACAATAAAAAATTGTTAGATCAGCCCACATAGGGCTCATATGGGGTTATACTAAACAGTGGCAAAAAAACCTAACACACATGAGTATAATGTATTATAATAATTTATTTCACTTACAGAATGTCTTTGATTTACTTGAATGTTAATATTCTGTGGAGGCAACTAATTAAAAGCAGAAATCCTCAAATGGGAAGTTTTCAATTCTATTACTGTACCCTTAGCAAGAGTTATCTCAAACTCATCATACTAATGAAACAACAGATTCTGTCTTTACCTAAATACATGACCAAAGTTTCCTTGTCTTGAAATGGTATCTTAAAAATGTACTGCATTTGCATTTTGTATACAAGGTAACAGAGTCTGGAGACAGATGCCAATGCAGAACAAAAAATGCCCCACTGAGTTTGTGGCGGCGTGAGGCAGCTGTGCTGACGGAGCAGGAGCATGGGACACCAGGCAGCCCCTGGTAGCACCCTGACTCAAACAGGACTGCAGCTCACCCTGAAGCCTTGTGAAACCAGTGTAGGAGCTGATGCTTCAGAAAACCAAGGTGCTTTTTCTTATTGTTTGCCAGGCCTGACTCCTGCAGACATACAAGATGCTGCTTCATATTTGCTGCTTAAGGGCAACATACTCCCCCTCTTCCCAACAATTCAGAAGAAGCAAGGTACTTCTCTGGTACCAGATTAAAGGTGTTCTGCCACTGCACCAGGCAAGGTTTCAATAGTCTGCCATATGACTGGGGCAGAAGTGTTGAAGTCCTTGACTAGTTTGTGCTAAAAACCTAAAAGCCTACAAACAGGCACAAAAATCAGGGAGTTCACACAGGACAGGAATGGTCTATAGTATCTTTGTTATGCAGAGAAATCACACTCCCCTGCAGAAGGTCCCTGGGTGCAGAGGCTGGTACCTGGGAAGGTGCCTCAGGGTATCATGAGGGCTTGTGCAGTGTGGGGAGCAGGGCCATGCTGCCTGAGGACAGATACAGGATATCTGATGCTTATGAAGAGCCCTCAAAGATGCAGGAAGTAGACAGCATGA
The DNA here is from genome assembly GCA_035583235.1 of Hafferia zeledoni. Lineage (NCBI taxonomy): Eukaryota > Metazoa > Chordata > Aves > Passeriformes > Thamnophilidae > Hafferia > Hafferia zeledoni. The sequence continues at coordinate 133,004,127 of JAWWEV010000083.1, read as the reverse complement.
ACTCAAAACTGTTGATATTTTTTGAGACATTTGGGGTATGACATGGAATCATGCAGATAAGAGTGAAGGTTACCTTATATTCAGTACAGATGCCCTAAAATGACAGAAAAGAACCTATCTTACACTGGTGCTTTGCTGTCCTGGTGTTATTGTCCACACCTGGAAAGCAGGAGGGATGCCCTCCAGCAGTAGCACAGTGTCTTCTTTGGCATTGTTGCTGTGACCCATAATGCCCTGGCGATGCTATTTGTCTTGGTGCTACATGGCCTGCATGCCATCTCTCTGTCAATTAAAGTAGCCCAGAGCAGTACAGCAAAGAAAACCAAATCAGTTTAATAGAAAGAGTAATGTATCTAGCTGATGTATTTTGTATAACAATATATTTAGAAAATGTAACTTTTTCAGTTTAGAGTCACAACAACCATAGTTTGTTGGGGTTTTTTTGAGATGAAAAGCATAACAAAAACAATGGAAACTGACCTCTTAGTGCCAAACATGATGGTGCGGGCTTGTTTCACATTTATGAATGCACTGCTCTGCACAGGCTGTTTATATTGACCTGGATAAGAAGAAAGAAAGATTTTTAGATGAAGAAACTCGGGACCTTGATTTTAACATCCTGAATAATAAGTACATTAGTAAACATCTTCCAGTTAGAATTCACAGAACACTTGAAAATTTTACAGAAATACAAAATCAGCCAAACTATGTAAATATTAACTAAAGGTAAGAGTTAAAAAAACCTAAGACCAAATCCTACTGGTAAGGCTTAAACCTGTCATCGCTAGAGTAGTTACTCAACAAGAGTTAGGCATAATGCTGTGTGATAGCACAATATCTAAAAGTCCTTGACTCTTACAGTCAAATTCATGTGCACGAGTTAAATGCATGTGACTTAAAGCAACTAAATAGGTCTTCCTGAATTACCAGTTTCAACACAGCTATATAAATTTATATTTTAACTGTGTTTTGGTGCTCAATTTGTGGAATGACTAGCTTACTAAATTAAGTCATGTTTCCAGAAAGAAAACAGTAATATAAATATCAAACTTCCTGATGTGGACCTACTAAATATGGATCTCAGAAAATGTTATTATTTCAACAAAAAGAAATTCCAAATTTTATATAAAAATATGAAAATATTATAGAATAATAGAATAATTAGGTCAGAAGGAACTGCTTAGTCCAGCCCTCAGCTCAGAGCAGGGTATAATTAGATCAGGTTGCTCAGGGATACGTCCACTTGAATCTTGAATGTGTCCATAACATCTCTCAGAAACCAGTTCCAGTACTTTACCACCATCACAGTAAAACTATTTTCCTAATACCTAATCAGAATTTTCCATGTTACAACTTGTGTCCACTGCCTCTTAACATATTACTGCATACCTTCAAGATAAATCTACCTCCATCTCCTCTATCCTTCACTCAGGTACTCATTGACAGCACTGAGGTGGTCTCTCGGCCACCTCTTCTGAGCCTGAGTTGCTCCAGTTCTCTCAGCCTTGTGTTGTATGTCATGTGCTACAGTTCCTCGACCACCTTGTTTGGTCTTTGTAAGTCAACACCCTTGTAGGGAGCCCAAAACTGGACACGGTATCCACGGTCTGTCTCACAAATACCAAGAAGAGTGGAAGGATATTTTCCTGACCTGCTGGCTACACTTCTGCCCATGCAGCCGAGGGAAGTAGGTGACTTTCTCTGCTGTAAGAGCAACATTGCTGACTTACATGCAAATTGCTGCTCACTGGGCCCTTCTGCACCATTGCTTCCCAGGCACTTGGTCCCCAGCCACTGTTTTACACAGGGTTATTCCACCCCATGGGCAAGACCTTGCCTATGCTTTTGCTAAACCTCATGAGGTTCCTGTCAGCTCATTTCTTTGGCCTGTCCAGGTCTCCCCGAATAGCACCACTGCCCCCAGGCAAGTCAGTGCCTCGCTCCATGTGCCTGTGCCCAGGAGAGGCCCCAGGGGCTCTGCAGCCCCAGGCCATCAGAAGCCTCCCTCCACGTGCCACCCAATTCAAGGTATCCAACATGTGAAGGACATCAGCACCAGTCGGTGGCAGGGGAGATACCCTGTAGGGTGTTAGGACCATCACTGCATACTCTCCACACCACCCCAGGAAAGTTTAAGCAGAGATGCTGTGTGGCCCTGCTGTGCCAATGGCTGTGACATGGTGGACACTGCTGCTCCTCATGAGCTCAGCCCTCCCATGGCAGGATTAGGCTACTCCCAGCAGCAGCCAGAAGCCCAGAAGCAGCTCCCAGCACAACTGGAAGCAGAGACTAAAAATGCTGCACAAACTGTGAAGAGCAACTATGGCGAGCAGCCCAGGCAGTGCTCTGGGTGCCCTGTGTGCTCCTAGCAGCACAAATCAAGTCCCTTTTGCAAGGCTTGTTCACAGCACTCTGGTCCTTCACTGCCTAAGGAGCAGCTAAGTAGTGACCGGAAAAGTGCAAGCAGGCACCAGCCCCTCCAGCTCAAAGGTTCTCTCATCAGGTCCCTTCCCACAAGACTGCAGTGGCTGCTGACCTTGGTTCACTTCCCTTAAGAATGACACTTCATACACCCACTGCCCTCACAACATTTATAATACTGATGCTAATGAAACCTTTCTGCCCTACTCGCAAATGTTCTGTTTAAAGCAAAAATATATAGCTTACAAACTGAAACATTCTATCCTAGTTTTGTTTATTTGTTAAATGTAAATGTGCTATCTAGATACAAATGTTTTGTTCATCAGGAAGAAGCTGTGATTACATGATCCTGGCTGACAAGATTTTTGTCTACAAACTCCCTCCTAAATTCACAAGATGCTCAAGGGGACTTCAGATCTCCATGTCAGATCATATAAAGTGACACAAGACAAAATGACTTGTTACTTCCAGGCAAGGAAGTGGTATTTTCACAGCACTATATTTCATTATGTATTTGGGCAATGACATTTTTGTCTTAATTTAAGAGCTGCTCTTAAAGCATTTCCTTTTTTGCTTTGTGTAAGGTTTTTCTGTTTCAGTGTCTCCTTAACTTGTACAGCTGCAAGGAGTTACAAGGGAACTACCCTCTTCCTTTCCATGCCCTCTTGTTCCAGAATCACAGCCTTGCAGCTGGGCAAGCAGCAAAAATACCATCAGTCTGAAGTACATTTTCCTTCCCAGGCAATTAATTCTCCCTGCCAGTCACTAACATCAGTCCCTCTACTTTGAGAGCCTAGGAAATGCATGCTTCAAGTTAGCTGTCTTGATTGGGAATTTTTAAAGGCTTTAAGTACGCCAGGTGTCCACTCCAACTGAAAATCAATGGATTTGGGGCATACACATTCACTACATGTCTTGGGAAGTGACACTCCAGTTCCCTATTTATGATTGTAAGGCTAACCAGGAGCCTAAGCTATGCCTACACTGTCAGATACGCAGCTCAGAGATGGAACATGGATGAGATTAAGGATTGTAACTCAGCCTCTGCCCCAGTGCACACATTAAGTGTCTCAAACCATTCAGACGGATGATTATACAATGTGGAGCCTAAATGCGTAAGTGAGTCAGGCATTCCTTTTCTCTTAGAAATAGCAAGGTTTTCAGGATTTTCAGAAGTATTTAGGTTGTGACCTGGAAGCCAAGCTCCCATATTTGAAAACAACACAGTCACTTATGATCACAAAAGCATTAGTGGAACTTTGACACTGAAAGTTTGAACCCCAGTTTACTCAATTAATTGATGATCATCTCCATTTCCATTCAAGAGCACCATTTGCAAGTATCTTACATTAGTAGGTATGACTACTTTCATGTTTGTAAGAACTCTAACTGAATGGCTCTGGTGCTTTCTGTCTCCTCCTGGATATAAATAATAATTTTAGGGATGACATTAAGGTATTGCAGTTTCTCAGAAAACAGAAGAAGCTATTTCAGAAAAAACAACAGGTATAAAATTGATGAGCAGCTGAAGGGGACTGGTGCAAAAGCAGGAAGAGCAAGATGTTGGATATAGAATCATAGAATCACAGAAATCATTTAAGTAGGGTAAAACGTTTAAGATCAAGTTCAACCACTAACCCAGCACTGCCACCAAACTCAGCAGAAACTTTGCTGGCATTACCACCTTCCATTCCCTCTGGGCACAATTATATTCTTTTAGGAAAAAAACCAAAAAACTGATACAGTCAACAAATATATTAAATGAGACATTAATTCAGATCTTGTACCTTTTTTCCTTTGCACAAAAATGTTTCTCATAGCATTTCACTGGCTTAGCAAGGGTAACTGCATGTCAGCTGCTGCCTTTCAGCCAAACCTACTCCTTCTCTGTTGGAAGGTACTGTCCTCAGGGCAAAGTGGCATAACAGCCTGGGAGAACCATCCCTATTTTCTTCTAAACAGACACATTAAGCTGCTAAGAAAGGCTGGTTAAAGTAAGAACAGTCACTTTGCACTGAAGCAGATGCGAATTTTCTTCTATCTGGAGATAAAATTCTGAAAGCTACAACTTCCAAAATGAGATTAGAAGCAATAGTGATTTCTAAAATGATGTCTTAAAGATGTCATTAAAACTGGTACAAAAACTCAGTGAGCCTTTTCATTTGCACCAGATATATTTAAGCATAATTTACTGAGATTCTCCCTGATTGCTCAAACCCATGCATATCTGAGCACAAGTATAAAGAATGAAAATATTTTGTTAAGAAACAATTATTTTATAGTGAAAAGTATGACAAAAAATGTTCATACAGGATTATAAAACAAGATATTTATCAATGACTTGGAGAAGGCAACAGAATGCAGTGTCATCCAGTCTGCAGATAGGACCATATTAGGGAAGACCAGTTGATACGTGTAAGGGCAGGGCTGCCACCCAGAGAGTGTTGGACAGGCTGGAGGCATGACCTGACAGGGACCACATGAAATTCTGCAAGGACAGATACACAGTCCTGTACTTAGGGAGGGAGAAACTCCTGCATTGGCATAGGCTGGCCACTGCCTGGCTGGAAGGGCAGCAAGTTGAGCATAAGTCAGCAGCATGTCCCAGCACAGAGATGGTGAACAGCATCCCAGACATTATTAGCAGGAGCATGGGTAGCAGACAAAGGGAAGGGATCATACTGGTTTACTGAAAAATCATCAGACCCTTCCTGAAATACTACACCCAGTGCTGCAGTCTGCTCTTGATGCAAGGACAATGATAAACTGGAGCGAGTTCAGTTGAGCACTGACCACACTGTCCAGAGAGGTTGTTCAGCTTTGCTCATTTGAGTTTCTCAAAAACCATATGAACAAAGCTCTGAGCAACCTGGACTGATCTCACATCTGACCACGCTTTGAGCAGGAGGATGAACTAGATCACTCCAACCTGAGTTATCCTGTCATCCTATAAGTCTATGTATAAAGAAGATAAAAAATAGAAAGGGATGTAAAATGATAGTTGAAGCTGGGATAATTAAAACATAATCCTGGAACAATTACAGCAACAAGATAAAAGATTATTTTCAGCTTTAAGGAAACAGCAGGAAGAACACACTTTAAAATTTCTGTTCTGAAAGGTTAGGAAAACAATTACATTAAATTCCTCTCAGAAGAGGTACATTCAGTATATTTATATATGAGGACTAAAAGTGGCAAACAGGAACAAAATATATCCAACTATAAACCTGACTTAGTTGAATTTAAAAATATTGAAATCCAGAAGGGGGCAATAAGCCGATGAGAAAAAAAATCTGAAAAATGAAACACTACTATGCACAGCAAGGCTTGAAAATTAAGAGCACAACATAATATGGCCCACAGGCAATGGAAAATATTGAATCACAAAACAGCAATGGAAGACTAAGATTTTGAGAAATTTTACCTAAGAAATAAAAAGAACTATACACAGAACTTTACCAGTTCAAAAGAAATAATCGAAAGAATGGAAAGAATGTGACTTCAGTACTCATGTCACTGGGGTCACCTGGAATATGTAAGAAGCTTATTAGCAGCATCTCTATTTCAAAGACTTATTTTCAGAGGGAAACAAGTGAAAAAATAAAATGTTAAAAAAAATAGAAATGAAAGAGAACTCTAGTTCAGTACTCAGGTAGCTAAAAACGAACATGGCCATGCTTATATAAGTTAAAGTATGATGAAGTGACAATGAGAGCTAATGGGAATGAAACATTTTTGCACTTCAGGAAAGCTTTGATATACTGCCACATTAAAGATAATATGTGCTGACTTTTGATGTGTCATACTTGCAGTAAAATAGATAGGAAAAATCTAAGAAAGCCTCAGCAGTCAGTTAATTCAGGTTATCTCTGGAAAAAGACTGCTGAGAAACAAATCAACAGACAAGTAAAGCATGAAGTTAACCAGAAATACTCCTAATTCTGTCCTTGCTGCAAAGCAATCACTCAGTCAAAAAAAATTTCTCCATTTACCCCAATCAGTCACTGCTGTACTTCATTAACCATAATAACTTAAAAAAAAACCCCAACAAAATCCCAACAAAACCAACACATTACTAATAATGTTAAAGAATCTAAGATTCTTAAATGTTATTCAAAGTTCAGAAGTGTGTTGTGAAATGCCCATATGATCTTTTACAAACAGATTGCTCTGAATTCTTTATACTCACGTTCAAAATGCCTCCATATTGACAGGCTCCTCCAAAAGATTGCAATACTACTTAAACACTTTCCTGTTCTCAGCTAGATTAGCTACTAAACCAAATTTATGTACCTAAAATGTACTTTCATCTATTTGAGGACTTCTGAGGAATTCCACTGAATGACATCAGAGATAAAACTTGTAATCTCGGTGTTCAGTGTTTCTCAATGATACAGAATACCTTATTGAAATATCATGCCTTATTAAAAGTTACTGATTTGCTGAAGCTTAGAAAAAAAAATCATTCTGATACACTTGCCAAGACCCTTTGAGATATCAAAAGATGAAGAAAGAAACCATCAGAAGAAAATGACAGGATCACCTACAGCAGAATGTATTTGGTAGGTAGGTCAGTGCTTTCCTCCTGCCCTCTGACTTGAAAATGCTGGCTTTCTCCTGCAGATGTCTGTCCTCTTCCATATCTGGGGAAGTGCAGAAACTATTTTAATCTAATGGTTTGAACTGCACAGAGAAGAGCTGAGTGATAGCAGACACACAGAAACAGAGAAGGCAAGAAAATGCCACCTGAATTTTTAAGTACTTTACAGACCAATGTAAAAAAACTTAAGGCACAGAGCAATGTGAGATGGTTTTACAGCACGAAGTGCTTTGCAGTATAAGAGGATACTTATGTAGGATCACAGTATCTTCCCAAAAGCTGTGCTTCAAAACACAAGCTACGTCTAGTCAAGGGGATCATACAGGATTAATGAGCAGAAATGTAATGGCCTGTGGATACAAACAGTGTGATTGATTACTTCTGGCCTTAGGCTCTGAGAAACTCTGCCTCAGAGCACTTATTTCAGCTTTTTCAGTACATAGTGCAACTATTTCAAAATTAGAAGAAATCATTTCCCCAAACATTTACAGAACACAAAACATTTATTCTCTATATAGTTGAGCTTTATTTTTTTTTTGTTTTATTGTTGTTTTTTTTTATTTAATTATCCTAACTCTTAAAGGAAGTACATCTTACAAATCAAATAAACAGTTAAAGGTTTACTTTAGCAGCTCTTGGAGCTAACAAATTAGTAACTTCTTAAGCAAATAAATGATACAGAAAAATAAATGAGCTGATATGTAGTTACTAATGTAAAGACTGATTTATCTGAAATGTAAATGAAATCTTTAACAGCAGTTCTTATGCAGTGAAATAAACCTGACTGCCACCTGTTCTTGATCAAACGTCAGTTCAGTATCAAAAGTTTAATGCATAATTTATTTTACCACTGCAAATCACGACGGCAGCCAACATTATGGCCATTCAGAAGTATTAACTCTGTATTTTTTCAATAATGTTTTTTTTTCAGATACCTGAAAAGGATTTTAGAAATACAGAAGTTAACTTTATATATTTGATTATGATCATTATTTGATCCATCAGCAGTCTTTTACAGCAGCCACGTAGTTGCTAAAGATCTAATACTATTGTCTGTTATGATTACATTTGTAATCCTGTTAATTTAATCTTCTTACACTTCCATTTTTTTCTTTACAAATTAATTACATTATTACTGCTATATGCTTTTCATTTGAATCATAGAGTTTCCATGGCAGATGTTTTCTTCTTCCAAAATGAGGTTAAATATTTCTGGTGTCAAAACAATGACAACAAAAAAGAATTATGAATTTGTCTCCTCATCCCTTGTTTTTTACCCTCATCTTTCATTCTTTAAAATAAAAACACAATGCTTCAAAATATGCTTTATTTTCATTTTCTTTCTTTTGCTTCTTTTCCTTTTCTACATTTTAAAACATCATATATGTATATTTCTCATGTCATAAGCAAGCGTAGCTTCTGCCCCAAAATCCACATAGTACACTTAATGCAGTGATGTAGCTGTTCTCCATCACTCATTCCCTGTTAGATCATCCACCTCTGCCTGCAGGCAATTCATGACAAACTCTAAATACTGTAATAGAAGAGAAAAAAATTCCTCACACGCTCTCTGTGAGCATGCCAAAGAAATTTATTGATTTTTAAATTAGACAGAAAAAAACAAACAACCACTTGCCCTGGGTATTTTGCCCTTCTTCACCTTCAGGGCAAAACATACATCTTCAGTTCCTATTATTTCAGGATAAAGAGACATTCCTCTACATCATTTAGATCACCTTAAAATCTAAGTTCCTTGAAAATCTAAGATGGGGGGGGGAGGGGGCGGGCAGGGGGGAAACTGCTAAAGACTGCTTGTTCTTTTCTAGGCCCAACTGCTGGACAATCAATAATTGATTATTAATTAAGCAGTGGATGTGCCTATGAACAGAAAACAGTATGTATACAGAGAAGACTCAGAGGGAGTAGAACTCAGAGGGAGTAGACCTCAGAGGGACTCAGGTTTTCATTATTTTTCTTTATTTATAAAGGTTCATCAAACCTGATGAAGTTTCTCCCATCCCTTCCTACTTCCCAGGCTCAACTTCACTCCTGACTTCTATCTCCTCTCTCAGTTAGCACAAGAGGATGAGGAATAGGGGTTAGGGTCACTCCACAGCACTTTGTCTCTGCCACTCTGGCTCCAGCACGGGGTTCCTCCCACAGGACCCAGTCCTTCACAAACTCCACCAACATGGATCCTTCCCATGGGCTGCAGTTCTTCAAAAGCTGCTTCAACGTTTGTGCATTCAACAGGGTGCAGTCCTTCAGGAATGGACTGCTCCAGCATGAACCCTCTGCAGGGTCACAGGTACTGCCAGAAGACCTACTCCAGCATGGTCTCCTCTCCATGGGCTCTCTGTGGGCTTCAGCCTCCTTTAGAACTTGTGCATCTGTTGTGGTATGGGCTCCTCCCCTGGCTGCAGGGTCAACATCTGCTGCATCGTGGTTCCCCATGGGCTAAATGAGGACAACTCGCTTCCCTCTGATCTTCTCCACAGGCTTCAAGGAATCTCTGCTCTGGCATCTGGACCACCTCCTCTCCCTCCTTCTTCACTGATCTTGGTGTCTGCAGAGTTGTTCCTCTCTTTTGCTTTTTTTTTTCCTCTCACTTCTATCTGACCGGTGTCACAAGATTTGTTTACCCTTTCTTGTAACTGTTATTACAGTGTCCACATCACTGTTGGAATCAGCTTTGAGCAGCAGCAGGTCAACCTTGGAACATCTGGAACTAGCCGTGTGAGACATTGGGATGGCTTCTGATGTCTTCTCAGACAAGTCATCCCTGCAGCTACCCCACTATGAAATCTTTGGAGTCTTCCTTCCTTCTGATTACAAGTCATTTGAGAAACTGTGTATCATATTTCTATGTATCATTTTCTATGCTGCAGACAAAATGTAACATTGTTATATAATTTACAGCCATAGAGGGAGGACTTCACGGATCGTAAGTAATTCCACATAAATAAAGATGTAGAGATAAAACAATTCCTGGGACCAAAACTGATGAATTGCTCTCTTTCCTGAACTCTTTTGCACTATTAAAAATGTAGTGGTACAGCTAATTTCAGTATTTTGCAAGCACTGTGTTTTTTAACAGATAAATGCTCTCTCTCCTCAGAATAAAATGTCAGCTAAACATGATCAACAGCAGGGAACAGAATAATACAGACCTGAGCCTCTAGTCAGCCAAAACAAAGGTAGAAACCTTTGTAGGAACGAGAAATGGAGATGAGGTTTGGCTGTAGTTATCTGAACTAATGCAAAAGGGAGTAGAGTGAGTATGATTTCAATAGATAAAGCACAAAATGTCAAGCAGAAGAGTTTATTAGCTATCATCATAAAAAGAGGCATTACACGGGGGGTCATGCCTGATTACAGATGCTAGAGACAACTGTAATAGATTCATCCTAAGAATATATATATTATATTTTTCAAATTATAACTTTTGAATTAATGCTATGGTAATGACTTTCATTTTAACTGCAGTTCCAGTGAAAATTTTTTATATCTCAATTAGATATCACTTAACTGTACAGCATGCTTTAAAATAGTGATTTCAATATATCTATTTCTTATTAAAGAGGCACTCAAGCACTTCCACTTAATCTAGCCTGTTTTATTCCAAAGAAAGAAAACAAAAAAAGAATGACATTTATTCAATACAATGTGAAGTGTATTTGTGCTTAGTCATTAGCTGGTTGATGACGATCCCAACATATGATAATGCAGATTTTCCTAACTATATTTAAAAAGCTCTTTTCAGTTCATTTACTAAAAGTCTCCCCTAATCAGCTGTCAAGTCTATCTATTTATTCCTATGTTATCAACACAAAAATATTCCTTTCATTTATCACTGTGATTGTCCCACTGCCATTCATTTAATGACATTAATGGTTTTTGTCCTATCTTTTGAAAGCCAAAAATATAGAAATGACAATATACAATATTTACAGTACCTTACTTTCCTTTCACAATTTATACATACCCAGTTTTGCTGGTTTCTACTTCTGCTCCTTTCCAAGAAGAAAGTCGACTATACAAAGGTTTTGCCACTCTCAACCCAAAATTTTGGCCCACATCTGTGTAAACTAGTGAACAAGTTTTTTAGATCCAGGGTTACACTTCCAGTTTGGTAAATAACTAAAGTATTGCAAATCTTGGCACTATGCAGATTTCACACACACCCCAAGCACAACAGATTTATCAAAACAGAAAAGGATCACACATGATTGTGGCCCCTAATGGTGATTCTTCATTAATTTCTCTCCCACATCCCATTCTGAAGAACCCTGGCTGGAGCCACAGTTCTAACTTGCCGCTCCTAAGGATCAACAGATCAAGTCCTACTGTTTATCTTTCTGAGCAGAAGTTAAAAAATTAACTTTCACAAAGACACCATTCCTAGAAGACAAATTAATTTATTTTACAAAGTCAGCAAAAACTAAAGAGAAAAAGATAGGATTACTCCAAAACTAAATCCAGCCAAAGAAATGCTCACCTATGTTAAGGCTCTGTTTGGCAGACAGGTAGAACAAAGAATCAGTGGATCACAGGGGTGTCAGAAATTCAGTGAACACAGAAGAGAACTAAACAGCTAAAGTGTTCTGGAGACTACTTATTTATAATCTTTGCCCAAAGCAAAATATGATGTCTTTAAGCCATTTCTAATGTATATTGGCGTAACTGTAACCTGTTCTTAAAAACCTCAAAGGATGGAGATCATACAACCTGAAATTGTAAACATTAGACATTTGCTCCTGAAAATATTCTTTCCCATAACTCTAGTTTATCATTCATTACATTCCCAGCAGACACAAATTAAAATTCTTTATCTTCCTTCTCACAAAAGCACTTCACATATTTGAGTGTTTTTCCCATGTCTCCCCACTGTGTCTCTTTTTTAGGCCAAACATCAACTCAATTCAATTTTTTCTAAACATCATGTTTTCTAGATATCTGATCACCCTTTATATTTTAAACTGTGGATGCCCAGAACTGCAGATAGTATCCAATGCAGACTGAGTAAAATAGGAATTATTTATTATCTTGCACGTGGCAATGCCAGTTCTACATTCCAGTTTGGTATACTCTTTTTTTCTTCCTCATCAGTCTACATCAGTAGCTCACATTCAGTTTGCTGTTCTTCTCTCAGGATTCTTCCCTAGTGTTCCTACACAGCTAATCATTCCCTGCCTCATATTTTGTGAATTCTGGGAACTCAGCAATATATTACACTTCTCAAAAACAATTTATTTGTGAGTCCTGTGACTGCTTCAGTCAGGTTGCTATATATTTTAGTGTGAAAATCATTCATTTCATACAAGTTAAGGATGGACTAATAAAAATAACGAAATACCTAGTCCATCAATTATCTATGGGGACAAAATATCTTTGACATTAAAGCTAGAAAAGGCAGTCTGAATGCACCATGTTTTACCACCCCTACCATGCTCACTGTCATGTAGACGTGCAGGAAATACTGCACTGCTGTTAACCTTTGATGCCCTCAGGCCAAGAGCTGGTAAGAACCAACCAAGTTAGAGAATAACAGATTGAAATGATTTCCTCATCTCTTCCAGTTTCAGGTAAGTTGTGAAAATCACCTAGAATGCAAGATGTTCCTGTACATTTTCTTCACGTCTCCTTTGGTCTCTTAACTCTTCTGGCCTCCAGTTTACTTCTTCTGTCGCCCTCTCCTCAGTCTCCTCTTCTCCAGGCTGAACAAACCAAGCGATCTAAGTCACTCCTTGTCCCTCTTGCCCTTCACCATCTTCAAAGCCCTCATATCCTTCTTTTGGCACCCAAAGTGGAGCAGGACCATCACCTCCCCAGTTGTCCAGCCATGAAGTGCACTGTTCACTTCCTCATTTTTGTTCATCTCATTTTTAACTTCATAGACAGGGTCTGACTCACAGAGTAGTAAAAACAGTAACACACAGCATCCCCGTGAATCTTCTCATTTCTCTGACAGTTAACAAAGAAGGTTACATAAAAACCTGTCTGTAGCTCAAAAAGGTGGGAGAACAGACTTGTTAATGGTAAAGTTTGTTTGTGCTGGTTTTGGCTGGCATAATGTCAATTCTCTCCATAGTAACTGGTATGGAGCTGTGTTCTGGATCTCTGCAGAAAACACTGTTGATAATTCAGGGATGTTTTCATTATTGCTGAGCAGTGCTTACACAGCATCAAGGCCTTTCCTGCTTCTCAGCCCAACTCACCACAGGCAAGACACAAGAAGCTGGGAGGAGACACAGATGGGACAGCTATGTCAACTGACCAAAGCGACATCCCACACCTTTTTCCCACATCACTTTTTCCAGATTCTAAATACTGGAATCTTCTCTTTGGACAATGGCATGCATGTCCAAGACACTAAACTGTAAGAACTAGCAACTTCAATAGTCAGACTCAACTACAGGTTTTGTAAGAAAGACACAAACAATAAATAGGCCATCCTGCTTGCCTTTGCACCATGACCAAGTAAATATGTCTGTTGCATAGGAGTATCTTAAAGGTTTTAAATCAGCCCATTAGATGGAATCAGGCAAAAGCCCAGTGTAGCTTTGTTGAACAAAAACATAACACTAGAGATCAGGAAATTATTGTTGTAGGATAACTGAAATGACCCTAAGATTTTTTTCACCCTCAATATCCATTGTCCCTTTGTTGAGAGAGACAATATCATAGCAGTGCTCAGTAAAAAAAAAAAAAACAAAAAACAACCAGCATTTAACAACTAAAGAATGTAACAACAGCTGAAGAATTTTGCAAAATCTTTATAATCTTTATATGCTACAGTTTGTATCCCAAACTTTACAAGACACCAGTCAAACCAAAAGCTAAATGTAAAATAAATAAAAATTAAGCATCAGACAACTAAAACAGAAGTAAATTGATCTTTAGAAATACTTTGAGATTCCAAATGCATCAAGAATTGATAAAACTGCTACTGCAATTACCAAAACACATGAAAAGAATATTCCTACAGGAAGATAAATGCAGCATTCTTGGGATAATTTTGCCTGAGAAAAGAAATCAAAGTCTGAACAATGAGAAGTCTTGATCAGTCTTATTTATGAGGAGCTTGGAACAACCATACACAAGTCAGGTGTCAAAATACATTTTTTGAAGCCTTGGAAAAAAATAAAAATAAAATAACCAAGGTGTGTAAAGAAGACTAAACAAACATTTTCCCTCCATTTGTCCTAACTTGCAGTTTCTTCTACCTATTAACAAAATGAATTTTGTTAGTTGGTTACTTTGTACACAGCAATAAAGAGTAACACTTTTCCTTTTTATAAGATTATTTTCTCTTACTCTTTATTTCATCAGGTAAGTAACAAAACTGAGGATCAATTTATTCTTAAGATCTTTCATGTAGGTCTGCTGGGATGCACAGTCAGAAACTCAGAATTGAAGTCAGGAAGGATGTCATTGCCCTTGGGTAGCCAACATTCATCACAGCAGGCAGCCTTTATTGTCCACTGTGCTATAATAGTTTCTCAGTAGGGAAGGCAGCATGTAGTACCATGATGATGTGCATGATAATGCCTAAAAACACAGAAGTGTTTGAGAGTCAGCTAAGAGTGAGTGTTTACAATGGCTGTGGAAGCAAAGAAAAGGCAGAAAGACCTGGTTCTCAGTTCTGAGCACTGGTAAACATTTTTCATTCTGTATCACATTTAGGGAATCAAAACAAATATCTTTCCATTAGGTGGTTTTTATTTGGTCATCACTCGTTTACCTCTCTTCTGCAGTTCTCTCCTTAACTCTGCCATTTATGATATCTTGTTTTCCCAAAACAGATACTGAATATAACCAGGAAACAGTTATGCCTTTAATACTGCAAACTGTTTCCTAGTTCCTTGTATGATAGGCAGATCAATCATCGCTGTTGCTGAATTTCCATTTAATATACTTAAAATAGCTGGAGAAGCTAAACTAAAATCACAGAATCATAAAATGGTTTGAGTTGGAAAGGACTTTAAAGACCATCTAGTTCCAACCCCCCAGCCATAGGTAGGAATACTTTCCACTAGACCAGTTTGCTCAGAGCCCCATCCAGCCTGGCCTTGAACACTTCCAGCAATGAGACATCAACAACTTCTCTGGACAACCTGTTCTAGTGCTTCATCACCCTCACAGTAAAGAATTTCTTCCTAATATCTAATCTAAACCTACTCTCTTTCAGTTTGAAGCCATTAAAGTCAATCATAGTCATTAAAATTAGCTAAGAAAAAGAGACAACAAAAAGATTTACAGCCAATAATTTTTTACAGAAAAATGGGTCATTCATATTCACAGTCTTTCAATGAATATTGAGCAGCAGTAGAGCACATTAAGCCAAATTGCAACTGACTGAAAATTTTCCATCAGAGTCACCAGCAAGGTGCCCTGCACATGTGTGTGTGTGTGCACACGTGCATGTGGGTGAAAAAGGTAGTGATTTGCAAGATGCTGTTCTCCTATTTCTCACTAAACCTCTTCAGATTACCTTGATTTTGAAACTCACTTTACAGATTTGCTCCTAATTATTTAAGTAGTTCTACTCACTTCAATGAATTCAGTTGTTATTTAGTATGACTTAAAATAGCTGCAGTTGGCATTCTACCACACTGAGTAACGACAGCTTCAGTAAAGGACTAAAGCACCTGAAAGCAAGATCGAAAATACCTTCTTTGATGAATTCACATCCAGAAGTCCCAGTCAGCTTTTCCAGTGATGCAAGTCTACACTGATGTCAGGGATGAGAGACACATGAAGCAAACACAGCAAGTAGGTGAGAGACAGATGCTTCAGTCTCCCATAGAACTACTCAGTTATGCCTTACAGAGTATCTGCCCACTAATTGCAAGAAGCAATATGCCAGGACATGACGTGCTGTATGCCACCTTCACAGTGGTGAAATACTCTACATATCAGGGCCTAGTCTTTTTCTTTGAGAAGATGCAGGAGTCCATTAATTGTAAAGAAATACAGCAGCTCCAGCAAGACTATGAGAGACTTCACAAATCAATGAATATAAAATCAATTAGAAGCTCTTCAAAGAAAGATGTTACCATCTGCTGTTTGGTCAGCTTCAGGTACACTATTGTTTTAAAAAAAGAAGCAAGAGTAAATTGATTACTTTTATGTTCATGGTGGGAATTGGCTGCACTTCTGAATAACGCACTTGTCTTGCTACTTGTTTCTGGGTTTGACATTTTTAATTCAAGCGGTAAAAAGGTCATGTAAAAGGAAAATTAGTTTCTACAGAGCAGTAGTTACATCCACAGTCCCCATTACATTCTCACTCTGCAGCTAGGATACATGGATCAAGCACTGATAGCCTAAATGGGCATGCAATATGAAAAACCCTCCAGGCACCCAAATTCCCATTCAAAATGCAACAGGAATACAATCACCGCACTGCAGAACTGACGCACTGTTGACACAAGAACAGATAGGATTGACAGGACATTAACTAGATTTAGGAAAATGCAAAAAGACTTAGTCTGTAAAATCTGGTCCTATTTTCTTGATAAAATTGCAACAGTATTACCCAACCTGACACCTTTTTGGTCAGCCTAATCTCAAAAAGGTGTGCAAGCAAACTTCCAAGGATGAGAGGTCTCTGATATTCCCATTAGCAAATTCTGTTTGGTGCTTTTTATGTGAGAAATGGAAAATACAAGCCACTGGATTAAAAAATATTACTGCTGTGGCATATAAAATATTAATCATTTTAATTCTTTTCAAGCACTTTATTAGAAAACAAATCTTCATGATGCTGCTTCAGTCTTGAAGATGTTTTGCTTTCACGCAATTATACTATAGTCATATTGGCTCTCAAGACAGTTTCTGCTGAGAAACCCAATTAACACTTAGTACTTTAAAGAGAGAGAATTTAAGAGTTTGGTGTTCATCTTTTCTTAGCCAGCTAAATGATGAACACAATTTATTTTGCATAATAAAACCAAGAATAGCAAAGTAATAAAAAGAGACAACAGGTCCAGCAAGGGAAACCTTAAATACAGCTTGTTATTAATCAATTTATTTCACACCGTGGTTTCTAAGCAGCACAACTGTGTGTCTACTGTGTGCCCATAAAAATAATGGGAGTGAAAACCTGGATGCTCTAATTCTTAAAGGACGCCGATCACTGAGGATTAAAAGCATTGCATAAGACCATGAAAACAGCAGTAGGTCCTCAGCTATGGGACAATTAAGTTATTTGAGAAATCTGTGGGGAAAGATCTGGCTTCCATTTTCATTTGTGCAATTTAGGTAATGGGGAAAATGTATTATGCTTTTCTAAAGCTATAGTGATGAAGCACATCCATAATGAACAAGGTCAACAACTGTATCTGTTTACAAACAGTCAGATTACTAATCTGCTAACTTGCGATCCTGAAAGCTCCTTACTAAGTCAGATTAAAATGGAGTTTCTGTTTATCATCGTGACATAGCTAAAGAATGTCACATCCAAAGAATACAAATGGCTCCCTGGTTTTGACACTGCAAACTTCATTATGAGCTGCCTGTCCATTTCCTGAATTTACAACAGAATGTGTCCAATATTGCCAAACAAACTATATAGGAATCACAACTTGTCTCTCCGTGTATATCAACTACAGTCTCATCCGCTGGCAAAATGGATTTCCAAAGGTTGAAAAAGTAGTTATTATATGTTATCAATAACTTAGACCTTCAGAATATGTATGTATTCAAACCAGAATCAAAAACTCTTTGGCCAGCAATGAATGAACTCTCATTTTAAACACTTAAATTTAGTGGGGCACATACCCCACTTACGGGGGTTTATGGTGATTTTCATTTTAAGTGGCTCAGGACTAAGTATATGCAGCAAATTGCAGTGAGACAAGTAGATTGCCTGGATTGCCCTGTCTGTCACCCTACCACAGTGTATTAAAATGGGCCTGTCCTTTTGGGAAGCAGAACTACAGTTTGGAAGCAAATTTGCTTCCATCACAAGTCCCATTTTGCAGTGAATGCTGTTTTTCACAGCTCTAAATATGGTTTATAGAACTGACATCCTTCCTTTCACTGAGATTAAATTAAGGGGGCAGAAGATGATAGAAATGAACACTCAGTATTATACATAAATAGAACTTGAGAAAAATGTTAGTTTACATATTTTGGCTTTTAATAAGCTAAATATTAATTACTTTAAGCCTTTAGTTTATTCCTGGGTTAGAGAATGTAAACCAGCATTGCTCAAGTCATGCTGGTTTATAAGCACACAAACACACACAGGAAAGAAAACAGAAATATTGGTACATATGTTTAGGAAGATTAACTACAGTTGAACAAAGTGGCCCAGATGGCAAGTGGTGGTACCTGCATGCAATCTGCAACCATGGTGGCAGAAGTACGCTCTGGGTCCACACCTTCTCCCAGAGGCCCCTGCTAGCAGGCACCCCTGCCAGAAACTACAGTTTCCCAGCAGGGCGTGGGCAAACTCTGGAAAACAGGAGCAGGAGCACACTGTATCATCTCCCATGAGACCGTGATAAAAGAGGGCAAGTCACTCACCGAGTCAACTGAGTATCAGATTTTGTCTGTGATTCGGTTTATCTTTTGTAACTATTATATTTTTACTGACCGCTCTATGTCTGTGACATCACTATTGTATTTTGCAATAGCCAAATGCAGGTAAAGGCTAGAAGAGATCATTCTTTCTGCAAAAACAGTCTTACCTTTTCTCTTTTTTCCTAAATAGTTTAAAAAGGAAAATAAAATCTAAAATGAAAAACTGTAACTCATGAAACTGTCTCCAAGATATTGCTGAGGAACTTCTCTTTTTGCCTTATCTCAATCCTACCTTTTTCCCTAGTTTTCATCCCCATATATAAGGATGCTGCTGGAAATTTTTTATTCATTAGAAAAAAGATCAAGACTAATCTAGCATCAGTAGTAGAAACTATTCCCTCCAAGAATACTTCACATTGATCTTCTGTTATATGACAGAGATTTTAAATACTTTAAAAAACTGCTCACAAAAGGCTGACTCTAAATTGCCACCTTTCAATTGCATATGGAAGAGTGACATAATACTTCATCTGACAACTAAACCACAATTTCAAAACAACAACAACAACAAAAAAAATTAAAACTTCCCATTCAAATTAAACTATTATTTCCAAGTAGTATGTGCAATAAAACCTAAAAATTTTGCAAGAAATCTAGGTTAAAGCATTTTTTTAGACTCTATGGAAGAAGAAAAAGTTGAGAAAATAGAAGAATCCACACAAAAATACACTTTTGAGAGGAAGCCAAAGTCACAGAAACACTCAAGACATGTTATATGACATAGGACATGGAATACTAAAATTTTGTGTACATACCTAAACACACTAAAAAACATTTCCAAAGGAGTCACTCTTTATTTAACATACCACTGATCAACTCAGTTCCACTCCAAAACAAGTAACTTCAAAACAAGCTGCACAAAAATAAGTGTTTGGATTAATATCTTCTCCAAATGGAGTTTTCAAATTAATGAATAACAAGTAGCATGAAATCTTGCAGCCAAAATTATACCCACTCGATTCTGAACAGAAGAAGTAGCACAGAGACAAACAGAACACTTCAGGTTGCACTAATCACCCTAAATACATGCTCCTTCTAAAACAGTCTTTATCCTAAGCACTTGGATGGACATTGCAGATGAATGACTCAAGATATTAACACCAGATCATTCATTAAAAAACAGACTACAGAATTTCTAAGGCAATGTGGTATGACAAAGCCAAAGCTGTATGAAAAGAAAAAACCCTATCAAACTTCCTAACAAAAGCCTGTAAAATCAGTTCAGTGCTTATCCTGTACATAGAAATTTGCTTCACTCAAAGAGAACAAGCAGACCAATTCCACAGCAGGTAGCTTCTCGACTATGAAAATAGATGTCATAAAGTCACTCTTAAGAAGAATTAAAATATAAAGCAAATTAAAATTCACCACTTCAGTAAAGAAGCAGCACACAGGTTTATTTTGCCAAATGAGAGATTGTGTAGAAAATATTTCAATCACGCTGACAAGGAAGTAATTGAGTAAGAACTACAGCCCTTTCAAAAGTAGGAGGCATGAGATTAACATTTAGGCACTTGGGGAATTTAACATCCTAACTAGAGAAATTCAAAAGCAGGCTATATGGATTCCAAAAGAATCAATGTAAAACATCTCACTGGAAAAATGTTCAATGTGTTATCTTGCGTACAAAGTCTACCAACTTGGTGGCCAAACACCTAAGAATGACTATGCTTTAAATTTTTCTATAATATGTACACAAACAAAAAGAAAGAGAATTGAGTTATCAACACAGGCACTTACAAAACATAAAAATAAAAATCACCTTTTTCAAGCTTAATCTGAAAAATAAAGACATGGTATTTGTGAGGAATAATTTTTAAGATAATAAGGTATTATGTCAAGTAGTTACTTGTCATGTATGGATTTAAAGACAGACACCTTCATGGGGGAATTCAAGAGCAGGGGTCTAATTTAGCTATTAGGTAGCTAATGCAAAATAAAATGATGGAGCCTGGAGAGACTGTACATTGTGCTCTGGCGTGCAACTTTCTGACTGATTTCAACAGTCATCAATGTGCACAGCTCTTACTGGCTTCAGTAAAGGTCAAAGTATTTTTGAACTTCTAAAAATTAGTAGGAATTTAGCATTGCAGAAAATCAAGCATAGCAATGATGGAATTCAATGCCATTTAGCAAGAGCTAAGACCCAGAATCTGTAACTGCAAAAAGTTATCAGCAGACTCTACACTGCTTTGACCTTAGCAATGCAACAGAGGAGCCAACAATATGAACATTTTATTGTGATATTTCTTTGGTTTTCTGGTCAATTACATTGTATAGGCATAAGACAGGAGTCAGAAGCACCACACATACTCTTAAGTCATTCTGTTCTGCTTTTATCACTAGGAAGCTACCAATACTAGAGTTTTCTTATTTCAAAGATAATTTATGACATGACACTTAAATTCTCTTGAAGCCCTAGTTTCTGTCTGGTGAAGCTGTAATTCCACTAAAAATTCAAAAGATAAATGTTCTAATTATTTTGATTTTTCAGAAAAGCTTGAAACTATGGAGTGTTACTACTGCTTTCTGAACCTGACTATACTTTACCAACCTCATTTTTTGAGAACCAATTCTTAAAAACTACTTGGGACTGAAAGCAGCATGGAAACAGAGAAGGGACTGAAATAAACTTTGACAAATTGCACTATACATTTGCACTATACAATTAAAATTCAAGATGCTGAATGACAGCAAATGATAGTTCAAAAGACAGATCTCAGGGAGAAACCTCATGGGAAAACATCATGAAAATGGCAAGTACTTCAATTTTAAGATGGATTTGCAATTATCTATTTGTGATTGTTGATAATACCTTAAAATCAATAGGAAAGAAGTGAAACATATGGTGCCTGTATTCAAGTCTCCATTTGCAGAGTTTTAAGGTTTATAAAGTGCTCACGGGGGACATTTCAACTACAATACCGAAGAAGAAAATTGGACCTAATTATGCCTTTGTTACTGAAGTCAATTATACAGTTAATCTTTCTCTAATTAAAACTTAGAATTGGTTTTAACATTTTTTTCTCTTTTTTTTTCCTAATAAACATGTATTTAGTTGCTTCTTAAAGTTCTAGCTTTTTTTAAAAAGTCATTAATAATAGAAAAACAATCAAAAAGATAAATTCCTTATTTTGTATTATTATATTAAACTCTATACACAATCATTTCAATAATAAAAGTGCTGCTTGCTCAAGTGCTACTAAAATTACATTGGACATTCAGTCCACTCTTTAGAAGTCTACTTTTTTGGATTACAAGAGAATTGAAATCGGAATTGAACAGACATTACATATTTCCTACAGAACTTTTTGACAGATCACTGAAAAAAAAGTCAGAAACCTGGCTGCTTTAGGGGGACTGTTCTCAGCAGGTTAAAACAGGAGCTGACCAATATGGGAACTTCCCAGATCTCATTAGTGAAGAAGAGTTATGTACTCTTGCAGTTCCAGGTGGAAGTCCAAAGGAGAGCCTACACATGCGTCATCCTGAAGCTTAGCACTGTTCTTTTTTTAGCCAGAAGGGGCTTATCCTATTACCCTTCTTAGCTGTGATGTCCACACAGAAACAGAGAACAGCATCATCCCAAAACGTACAGGCAGGACACAGGAAACAGGCAATTCAGACACCCTTTTGTCTTCCAAGTGCCTAACTGGACTATGTTGTTAGCTCAGCTTTGTGCATCTCATTAATGTAAAATCATACTGCTTCCCATTCTCTTAACTCAGGTAAAATTGATATGCTGTCATAATTAAGCCCATGCCTATGAGTTTTAAAAATTCATATGGCTTTGTTCAACTACAGTGAAAGTCACTACTTTTTCTGCCTGGCAGGATGCACATGCTAGTTTTTCACCAGCATCTGATGAATAATTCAAGCTTCCTGTACTTATGCACAAATAGTTTCCTCTAATTTATTTCAGGTATTACACCATGACTATTACAAGCAGTTTTCACATAATTTCAGACTGTTGGCATTAGGCATTTTTTCCAGCAATATTCAACTGTAGCGCCTGCGCAGGGATTCAGGGCATAAGAGGAACAAGATTGACAGAGTACATTCTAACCAAAATTACTTCACCACTATTCCAACAGAATATACGAGGGCACAAATTACATTTTGCTCACTGCAAATGCAGACACATAATGGAGGTACTTGAGAACAACAGAGCCTTCTGACAGAAACCAAACACTATCACATAATTGAAATAAAATTTCAGCACTTGTCAGAGGTTATTTATCTAATGTTGGTGCAGGCTCACAAATTGTCCATTCATGTAGAAAATTCACTACCACTACTACGGCTTCATAAGTAAGAGATGCAGCTGCCTGCACCAATATAATTACAACAGCTTCTAAGTCACAGACAAAAATCTGGCCCATGCTGATACATTATGCAGAGCATCTATAAAAATTACTATGCTGATAGCATTAAGTAAGAACTATGACCATGGAAAGGGAAATGTCACAGTACTAAATTTATCCTTCACACAACAAATATAGGGACATGAAAAAATGAACACCCTTAAAAAGATAATAAGAAATTCAAAAATAAAAGATTCTGCTGTCTGCTCCTTATTTTTATTCAGGTCACCCAGTATAAAAGCCAGTATGAACCAAAATATTTGAACTGTGAACTGCAATGTTTCAAGGTCATTCCTTTCCAAACACAAACAGGATTTTAGCAGGAATTAAATTAATAGGAAGAGAATGAAGGAGGGTTTTGCTCCATTCCTGTAATCTGTTTTACTTGCAAGCACAGTATAGCTACTTGCAATTTTTGAAACAAAGAGTAAGGCAAAATACTATTGTTTAAAAAACTTAAGTTATGCAGTTTATTTTTCTCCGTACGTCTGGCCAGACACCCTCAAAAAAACCAAACACGAGCCATTTGTTCTGATCTATCTTGCAATTAAAGTACCCAAGGACTTTTATGACAAAATCAGTTTTCTCTTCCAGTGTCCTCTGACCGCTCCACCAACAGCAATGTTTGTACCTATTCTGTCCATTAGGGTGAACAGCATTTAAGTACCACTCACATGTAAAAAAAAAATCATAAAATCAGTACTGCTGTGCCAGAAAACACCTTATGTGTTTCTAAAATTAAGAAAAAATTACAAATTCATACTCTTGGTAGCATGTATGTCCTCCAGTTCATGGCAGCTTAGTTCCACATTACCAATTAGTCAGAAGGTAGAGGACAAAAAATACACATGGATACAATTTTATTAAATATATAAACATGCAACACTTGATTCCCTATTGATGAACAGAAGGTAGGAATATTCTCTACACACGGCTCAAAGCTGCTAGCAGTACACTACCTGACCCTTAACTAACACATGGGAAGAACCTATCTTTCACCACTTGTTGATCTGCACAACTATTTAATGGAAAATTATCCAGCCTCTTCCATATGTTAAAATAAAATCACTCGTCAAAGTCTGTCTCCCATGGCCCTGTTCTGGACTCTAGAGCCTGTTGAAGTAGCTCTTTAAGAGAAGAGTTAAACTTCTTTGTTTCAAGGAGGAAGTAATCTTGTTCTGTACAGTTTTATTTGGTTTATGTCACAAATTCACAGCAAAAACTTCTAACATTAGCATCTGTTTGTAGGAAAGACCAGAACTGGAACTACCAAACATGGATAAGATACAGGGAGGAAAAAACATACAAGCTTAGGCATGAATTTCAATGCAGCAGTACTCTGAAAGAGACTAAGCCATAGTTTCCTTAATCTCCTGTCTCAAGCTCTATTTGTTAATACCTTAAAGTTGAAAATAAATGTTCTCATAGCTCACCTTTAACCAACCATACTCAAGGCATGCTTTATGTGACAGCTCACAGAGTATAACAATTTTAAAGCATTCTTCTAGTGGTGCAACTTTTTTTTTTTTTTTTTTTTTAATAAAAGAGGCAGGCTGGATGCTTTTAGGGTGGTGGGGGGAAGTTTTGAGCCAAATGATCACCTCAGATCCTGTGCTGGGATTCATAGCTGGGAGTCAGGAACTCTTAGAAATACACAAATTCATTATTACATTGCATAAATGCAAATGCTCATTTGCATAGCCAAACTTTTTCTTCATACAAAATGATGCATATATTTTATGGATCAATACAAGTATGTTCTCTTCAACACCAAGAGCCTGGTTGAGACAATATCAAAACAAGTAACACAAAAAATTACAGGTTTATAGGAAAAACAGAAACTTATTTCTAAGTGTCAAATGCTAAGGAACGATCAATGCAATATGACAGTAATCTTGTCTTAGCTGTAATGATTTACCAGCCAAATGAAAAAGACTTTCCCCTAACTTGCTCCTGCACAAATCAGTAGATGTGTCTGGAGAAAGCATCTTAGAGGGTTATAGTTTGAAATCCTCCAGCAATAATGTATTTCTCACCCATGATCAAGCAGGGGATGATTAGCTTGTTTCCTTTGTAAAAAATACTATCATTTTATCTTTCTTTACCTGCAGAGAGGTATGGATAACAATGCACTAAGAACAGACTAGAAGATGTAATAAGATTGTCATTCAAGATAGTCAGTTACATATATCTTAAGCATAACACATTTGCAGGCTTCGGATGTCCTGCAGCTCAGGGTTGCTCATAATCATTAATTTATCACAATTCAATTTTTATTAAATGGAATTGGAATCTTCCTAAACAAAGACACATGACTGTAGCTAGTGGTTTAAAATTGCAACAGTCCAGAACTCCAAACAAACTTCAGTAATTTAATCCCGACATGGAAACCTAATGCTTGATCCACTGAAATTTGCATAACGCCACTGTGCAAGCACTGTAGTATAAAATGTCAGGTACAAACATCTAGAAAACTACAAGCTGATTCACACCATCTCAATATTTCTGTAGGTTGGCATAATTTATATCCATTTGTCCATTAAAAAACCGTATCATCACTTTTTTTTTTTCAGACTATTCTTTAAAATCTTTCTAATAATTACCATAGAATGGTTTGGGTGGGAAGGGACCTTTAGGATCATCTAGTTCCAACTCCCCTGTCAAGGGCAGGGACACCTTCCACTAGATCAGGTTGCTCAATGTCCCATGCAGTCTGGCCTTGAACACTTCCAGGGATGGGGCAGCCACAAATTCCTTGGACAATCTGTCTCAGTGTTTCAACACCCACCTAACCCTAAGCAATTTAACTTGTATGTATTAAAGTACATTGGTGACTGCTTTTGACCTCACACAGGTATAAATCTGGCTCATTTTGGCAAAGATGAATTAATGCACCTTGAAAATATTTACAGAGCTTTGGAAAAAAGTTATTGTGCTTGTCATAGGAAGTTATTAAAAGCAAAATCCACCTATTATCTAAAGATCTATTGGCTTACACAGAGGTGTGCATTTGGAAAACTAAAACCAGAAAACTGACCTACAACATGACTGAGTATTACAAGAAAGTGGAATAAATAAAGGAATTTTTAAAGTATTTTTATTCTTATTCTTCCTCCTCTTGGATTAACTCCAACAGCAGAAGAGACAGGTACTTCTGCCATAGTGAGCTGTAATTAAAATAATTGCAAAGGAGAATTAGAAAACAGGATGCAATTAGCAGTTACAGGAATTTAGAAGATTTGAAAGTGATCCTTTGCAAGCTTCATAGAGATGGAAAATTTCCTCCCTATCAATGCCTACTTTCAGATTTCATCAACATTTCATTTATTTCAGCTGAAGAAAGCCCTACTGATCCCTTGTGATCCCCAAGATAACATGTCAATTCATTTGGGGAATTCATTTCTATTGCCCTTTGCCGCAATATCTTACAAAACGTCTGCCTTTGGGTGTACCTGAGAAATAGAAGTGGTTAGAAGTGACTGAGGGCCTATCAGAAAGAGCAGTAACAAGTTTGTGTTCTGCCTGTGCTACAGTTTTATGACACATGTCACTCACAGAACCCTGAAATCTGGGGAAAACAAAACATTAAGGAATTTTGGGAATATGCATATGGGAAAATAAGTGTATCTTTTCTGGCTATTTCTCAATACGACTGTATACTTGCAATACCTTTCCTCTAAAGCTTCAGTGAGGTCAAAAGCCTTATCTGTAGGTACAATCTAAGCCTCGCTCATAACTCACTGCAGCACAGGCTAAGAGCAACATTAAGAGATGGCGACAGAACTGCATTGAAACAATCTGGAGTTCACTGTGCTAAGTTCCTATGTCAAACTACATAATCAAATACAGGTTGCCCAGAGAAGTTGTGGACGCCTCCTCTACAGCATAGTGTTCAAGACCAGACTGAATGGGACACTGAGCAACCTGGTTTTAGTGGGAGGTGTGCCGGTCCATGGCAAGAGGGTTGGAACTGGAGGATCTTTAAGGTCCCTTCCAACACAAACCATTCTGATTCTATAGTCTCTGATTATTTTTCATGACTACATCACTTTTCTTCCAAACATTGAGAACTCCATCCAGCCATGCTGCTTCTCCACCTGATCAAGAACATCCACTGCATCACCATCACTGGGTTCATCCATTTTGCAGACCTCTGCTACTGCTGTTGGATATGATGTACATATGTGTTAGACTTGCAACAGAAATATAATTTTGACTCCAATTTCCTTTACAGAGTGTAAGGAAAAGTATCACACTCACCAAAATCAAGACCTCTTGTATCTTAATTCTGTCTCACTTGCTCCTGTCTGTATTTACCTACTGTCACAATTTATACGTAGCAATGACTTTTATATGTGGTGAACTGCTACATAGATCTCTTCTCCCATAGTCCCATTATCAGAAGACTAGTTGCAGTTTGATGAAAACCTCACCAGGAACCAACACCTCATATACTGTGGTTGCTATTTTCAACACAGTTAAGAACCACAGGTCACCAAGTGCTTAAACAATCTTCTCAAAAAGGGATACATGAGCAGCTTTATACAGTTTTCAGCCATGTGTTCACAGAGCATTTAATTTCTTTCATTTCTCCACCAAGAGTGTTTCAACACTCAGAGAGCAGGATGAACACAATTTACTCAGTGAACAGATAAGGTATCCAGTGCCTAGTCTGATCAGTGCTGTTCATTCCACAGCCTTAGGGAACTCCACTTAAGCTATGTTAGGATGCCAAAAGTATCAATTTCTCATGAGCCTCTTCAAGGTAATCATCACTACAGTATCAGAGTATTTCAGCAACATTAATGAACTTATCTTCTCATATCACGATATGTTGTGCAGCTAGTAATATCTTCATTTTACAAGCACAGTTTAAGTGTAGTAAATGTTAGTGCCACTTCAATTAGTGCCACTTCAAAACCTTCTTTACAATTTCTTACACATAACCATTGCACTGTTCTTATTTTAGAGGTGTCTAAGTCTCTCACTGTTTCAGGTAAAACTTCTCAGTGGAGCACCAAGTCAGGTATGTAGCCTCTCAGGTGAGGTAGATCTCAGTAAAACAAACAAACAAACAAAAAAAACTGAAAAAAGGAAAGGAGATATGACAGTTTGCATATGGAAAAGAGTTTCACAGCCAAGTGTTCCACATAGACCAACTGGTTTCTGCAAATATCATCCTTTCTTTCATACGGAAACTGCACAGAAAGAAAGACAGAACTTTTTTTTTCCCATGGGGATATGCTAATGGCAACGGAAGGTATGAGTGGGACTTCTATCAGTAGTTTGAGTCCACATATAAAATTAGTGTTATTCTTTGAAAACTATTCAAGTAGAAAGTACAACAAAGGGTTTGAGGTTTCATCTAGAAGTGAGATTGACTATTAATGAATTAGCATTACTCCTACGGACATAACATTTCACTGCCGTTAGTATTTACACTGACTCCAGGAAAAAAATATATATATATAGTAATAATCCCAGATACAATTACTGAAGACCTACAGAGACTAACAGTAAGATCCCATCAGAGAATTAAAACACCAAGAAAAAATATATTTTCTTTCCCATTGCATCATTTTTCTTGCTATTCCTGTTTGTAGCCTTGGATAAGAGCTGTTTCCTCCTCTTTAGAGGACTT
Organism: Hafferia zeledoni; assembly: GCA_035583235.1. Lineage (NCBI taxonomy): Eukaryota > Metazoa > Chordata > Aves > Passeriformes > Thamnophilidae > Hafferia > Hafferia zeledoni. The sequence continues at coordinate 132,975,509 of JAWWEV010000083.1, read as the reverse complement.
AAAAGCTGTTACAGCTTCTCTTTGCAGAAGCTGCAGAAGGTGTGATAATAGTTGATCAATCATCTTGGAATGTCCTTTTATCAACATCGTGGACGCCTTGGCTTTTTGGTGCAACAAAATGCATAAGACTTGGAATTCAACTGTCAAAGATTCAAATGACAGAATAGATTAAGTTTATATCAACACTGCACAAATATCAACTTCTGAAATATAACAGTATTAATAATTTAAAATCACAAAGGAAGTAGAAAGAAAATTCACAAGTGAATCCAATTTCAAAGTGACTATAAATACTAAGATTTTTAGTATGCTCTGTATTATTTATGAAATATTATTTATTCCTAAGGTTTCGCATAGTTATGGTTAGAGAATATCTAATAATGCATTTACTGTTATTTTAGAAGGTATAGAAGAAGATATGGTTGTGTTATGCCCTGGGGAAAAACACAGTTCTGACTACAGTATCAAACTCTTACGTTTATATGCGTGTCATACATAAAGGTTTATGTAAAGGTTTCTGGATACTTATCTATGGAAGCAAGTAAGTTGAGCTATGTTTTACTCATAAAATTTGTTTCACATCTATATGTGAAACAAATATATATCGCATTTTATACGACGGAGCACAGGTGACAGACAATTCTTTTCTGTTTCCACAAGTCAAGTTCACAGTGAAATGAATGAGAATTATATACATAGTATCTAGAAAGAAAAAGTATACCCATTAACCAGCCGTGCGATGTGTTCACATGGCATGTTTTTTCTCAAAATTTTGTGCTGTCATGGATGAGATCACTGACTGAAGACAGACAAGATGGTTTCTAATTATCTGTCCTAATCGCTGTGAGGTGTTCACCTTCGGCAACAAAAGTATGTACAAAAAGTATCAATTGAGCAAACAAGGTACCTACACTTTCAAGAGGCAAGACTTTGTCTTCCAGCAATAACCCAAGTTTGATACAGAATTACTACAGTTTTATTTTACAGGCTCAGTAAGAAATACCTCACCTTCACGACCGCAAACATGTCAACTCTGTCTTTACAGGGATGCAAAAGGCATGTCCCAGGCTGACCCAAAGTGTTAGTCTTTGGCCATCGGTTACTGAAGAATGTGTGGATCTTGCATTATTTGCATGACTAAGTCTCCTATTTAGAGGCCAACAAAGTCCCCATCTTCCCCAGAAAATGGTCTTTATTTTTGCTAACATCTTAAGCTCTGCTAAGTGCTTTAAATTTCCTCTTTCATTCAGCTTTCACTGTTGCTCACTGATAGATTCACCAACAATGTGCCTACTTCACCAATAGAGATTTCTTTATGTTCTCTCCTTCCTATTAGGGAACGTTTTTATGCTGTTATCATTTAATTTGTGCGTGAAGTTACTGAACATTCAGGAAAAGCATTTGCATCCAGGACACAGTAGGTATAGCTTCCAAGGGACAGAAAACAGTCTAACTGACTAGCCACAAAAATGAAACAGAATTGAAAACACATAAATGGCAAAAGATGTGAAGAGTTTAGTCTTATCAAGAGGTCTTCATCAACTGATACAGACTTTCCTATAAAAAAAAATTGGACAATATGTAGCTCTTTGAACAGGCAGACAGCCAGACCTGATAGCAAGAAGCAGAAGAAAAACAACACTAAACCCAAAAATTAGTTATAAATAGCAAACACTAAGGCTAATGAAAAACTGGAGAGGTCACACTGGATCTGGATGCATTCACCAATGTTAAGACGAATTTACTTAAAATTAAGAATAACTTTTTTTCTAAGTGGCAAGGCTCATTCAACCAAGAATTTACTCAAGTCCTCCAGTTTCTATCACATGGGAAGTCACTGCACAGGTCCCTCCAGTTTCACAGCGCCCATGGCTTTTCTGGGGAAATCTCCTTGTTTCTTCACAAGTTTCAAGTTTAACTCTCCCTTTCAAATCAGACAGTCAGGTTTTCAATGTTGATTAACTAGTACTCAGTAAGTACTAATCTGGGGGCAGGTAGAGAACAGAATCCAAATCGTATAGAATAATACGGTCATAAAAGCTTACCAGAAATACATAAATCAGTTTAGACTTATCACTCCAAGCCTGAAAACAACCAGGTCCAGCAAAAAGAAAATAAAGAGGAGATATACACCTTTCATGTTCTCAAGCTGTTCACAGAGGAACTCACACAATCCTATTTTCTCCCATCATGTTAACATCTCTGGGCTATGTGGATGAGAAATTACAGTGGCCCCAGAGAAGGTCCTTTGTTTTGGGACAGACAGCCTTTTTGTAACCTGTGTTCAGGCCTCTACTGAGAACTCCATTATGAAACACACCCTACTTGTGGGTAGCTGTCCTCTCTTCCCTTTGCTCCCATGTCTAACCCCCCTCTCCTTTCATGATTTCTCAATCATCAAATAGTAAAGATATCTGAGTGTATTCCTGAGGAGTAACAAAGTGGAGCTGAATGGTCCTCATGCCATTTAAGAGCGATGGAGCCAAACCTAAATTAGTTCTCAGTACAACACCTGTGGAAGATTAACATGGGTTTATGATTTTCACCCTACTTCTCTCTTCTCTGTCAGATTTTACCCTATTAACAGGTAGTAGAATAACAAAAAAAAAAAAAAAAAAAAAAAACAAAAAAAAAAAAAAAACTCCTTCTATCTCTGTTTTGCCAGAGCAATGCAAGAAAGCAGGATGTCATCACTCTCCTCACCGTGTAGCTGAGAGATTCAAGCAGTAACCTTACATACAGGGGAAAGTCACTACTTGTACTGCTGCAGCCAAGGATAAGCTCTTTCTGCCACAGAGGCCTGCAGATCAAATCACTTCCTGTCTTAAACTATATGACACATCCATAACACATCATGAGATATCCATGAGATGCCTTCTCCATATCTCTGTCTAATCTGCAGTAAAACTTGTTGGAGCAGTTGCTTAGAATAACAGGGTAATTTCCAACTCACTGCTACAGTACACCATGTAAGCATCTGTCCCAGGCACAAACCACCGATGAAATCAAGAGAGCAATGTGTTTTGAGCACCATGAGCTTCAGAACACATGCAATTCTTTGCCTATCTCAATCTGCTCCTTCTGCCTCTGATGGCAACAGTTCACAGACCAGTCACCCTACTTTAACAATATCTGCAGCAGTGCATAAGGAAGTCATCCTAAATTAAAGTAAATGGCTCTATCAAACGAAAGTATCAGTATCTCCTGTGTGAACCCATTCACAAACATCGAGCAATCTTGTGCTAATATGACATTTGACCATGTTAGTCAGTAGTAACTGTTTGCTTCTGTAAGGTTGTCACCTCCCATATGTTTCAATAATATTCTTAATGTTCTTGCTACAGTAAGTTAAGAAACAACAGCAACTCAGTAAAGGGTGAAGAAGAAATAAGTCACAGTGGCTCATCAACAAAAACAAGTGCTCAGAGACCTTGTGAATTAACAGGTCGTTAGTGCTGACAATTCTAGATTACTGTCTTGCAGCTACCAGCCTTAAAGAATCATCACTTCCCTATGAAAATTTCTTATGGCATTATTAATAGGGTTTGAGTGTTTGGGTTGGGGTTTTTTTTGGTTTGGTTTGGTTTGGTTTGGTTTGGTTTTTTTTGGGGGGTGGTGTTTGTAGGCTTTCTTTTTAAATCTCTTTCCATAGTTCTGTTATTTCCCCAAATCCAGGGGGAATAAGAATTTATGATTTCCTACGATGTGAGATGACATACTTTACTAAAATATTAATTAAAAAAAAAACAAACAAGACAAACAAACAATAAAATCCCGAAACATGGACGATATTTCCTTAGATTAAGCAAATAGTGGAGAAAAAGTTTTCAAGGGAAGATATGCACTTTAAAAGATTAGTTACTTTTTTTTTCCCGCTTGAAGAGAAACCATGAAAACACTGCAGCTGCTAATTAGACATTAATATGTAACCCCACTGTCATTCAAATAATTCTTTCATTTCTAGTAGCTGGGCTTAAACCTGGACAAGAAACAAAGAATCAACTGAGGCTCACAGGAATCATACCACAGCAGAAATTCTAAGGATATCCCTATATGCTCTATTAGCATATGCTTTGACTATCAAAGCGATGCCCAAAACACAAATGAGCAAAATTTGTCTAGAGACATCTACAACATGAGTCCAGGCCTTGCCTATAGCCTTCCTGAGGATCAGCACACAACCTAAGCAGAGAGACAACATAAGTGCCTATGATCCCTATATTCGCAAAGGGAAAACTGATTAGCAAAATTGTTTAATAGTTTAGATTCTACTTGGCAGAAGCTCCAGAGATTTGTCATATCATCCAGACCCATAGGATTGGACACTCCTGTTCATCTGTTCCAGCTTGGGGACTGAATCTATGTTAAATGGTAGGACACTGACCCACTGCATGCTAACTACAAAAGGGACATCTCAAGTACTCTTGACTACCCTCACTGCAGTCAAGGTTGCTGGCAAAGGACCCTCGACTTACTACTCCAGAGCTAAGAAGGCCTCTGCTCCTTGGAACAAGGGCAACAACAGTGACAGATAGAGAAAATGTGTTTTGAACTACTTTCTGTATGTATTTCCTGTACTGCTGGTAAGCATGAATCAGATTTGGAACCAAGGTTTGCAACTGGCTCTCACCAAAAATGTCATAAAAATCACTGCTGGACTTGTATTATGAATTTGGCCGAAATTTGGAAACAAATTCAAATTTTACATCTGCAACTCTTCCATACACTTACTTCATGGTTACCAAACTGGACCTGGTTGAAATGGCTGTTTATATTATTTTTATTCCTGATTAGGGTTAGTGCAATAGCTCACTGCACTAATCAATGCTGTCTTTGTTGTTCATCGTTTTGTAGCATGGAGTTAAATAAGTTAAGTATAAATAGCAGAGATCAGACAATGTAGAATTTTGTCAAGTCTCTCAAGGGGGGAAACTGATGCCTAAGGATTTTAATGTGTATCTTGAAGATTTTTAGAGAGTTATGTAAGTTAAATTAGTTTTCCAAAGTTTCTCACATTTTAGGTGGTATTTAGAAGTAACTGAGCACTCTCTCATACATTCCTGAGCTTCTGTTAGACACACACTACCAAGGACATGTTGTTTGGAAGAACACCTGCAAGAACTCCAACTGAGACAATAAGGTATCTGATAGTCAAAACAAGAGAGTAAGCTCACAGCCCTTGGAGGGGCTCCAAGGGGCAGTTCTGAGGAGTTCTGAGGGTGGGCACCAGGGAAATTGGTACCATTATAGATATCACGTATGTTAATTACCAAAAGTTAAAAAAACTGTAACATTTGGCTGACGGGCATGCAAGTACTTTTGGTGCACACCTTGAAAGCTTTCAATAAAGGGCTACCTTATCCATCCATCTCCACTAATGATGTTTTGAGAGTCTTTTACAGGAATTTAGACATCAAAAGAATGCTTATCTGGTTAGAATGCTGAAATAATTCTATTATGTATGAGCTCTGGAACTATAATAACAAGTATTAAAACATTCTAACATTAAAATGCAACACAAATAATTAAATAAACTATTACTCCAAGAACTTCAGGAACATTCCGACTTAGAAGACGTCTGTATTTTAAACAATTTTTTTTTAAATACCTGGTATTATTTCAGTTCAAATCTAATCACAGAATAAAAATGGCAGATTGCCATGCACAATAATTTCTGTCCTTATTTTTCAGTATGCTGTCAACATAGACCATCCTTTCCTGCTGCATTCTTTTATGGTCTTGTGCAGCAGGCAAAAGGCATCTACTCATGAATTCAATTTTTCCCCATTATTGCATACTCATAAAAATGGAACTGACAAGACAGCAGTTTATTCTTGTACGAACCAGATCCAAATCACACGGACTGGCTTTCAGAAACCCACAGATCAATTGTTACTGTCTGGAAAGGGCGCCTTGGCAGGGGAGGAGGGGCGGGTGGTTCATTTTGGAGAAGGGAAGAATTTAGAGTTGCAAGGTACGCAAACCATCACACAGTCTTCCCGTCTCCTCTGCATAATGCCAGTTAACAGAATAATGACTATACACAGTAGAAATAGCAAGTTCTGAATCTGCAACTATTTTAAAATGCATCTAAATTTTGACAATGCTTAACATGCAGACGTTTAAGCTTATATGAATATTTATGAATGAGTACTCCACCAAATCTGTCATTGTGCAAAGATAAGCATGACTGCAAAAGCGTCAAAAGTGAGATCGTTAGACTGACAATACCTACCCGAATAGTCTAATGAAAATTAAGTCAGACTGTCCACCAAGAGCACCTTACTGACCTTCAGTCCTATTCTTTCACCAGTGACATGCTAAGCAGCAGAAGTTTCGCGACATCAGTTTCACAGAAAGCTCCTCAAACTCCCCTTCCCCTATCATGATTAGAAGATTATCTTAATGCAACTTTCCAAATAGCAAGAAGCCTCTTCTGAATAGGGAAGCAGCTTCTGAAACCCTCCATCACTTCAGAGGACAGGAAAAGAAACTAACTAAGCCATGTCGCTTTCAGCGTTAAGTGATTTACATTCCCTAACATTAGTAACACGTAGTGTTAAACAGATTTACACGTGAACGGAACAACAAAACAAACATTTTTAAAATTAATAACAAAATCCCATTTTCAGAGGCAAAAACCTCGGGGCATACTTTGAGGTTTGTTACTGACTATAGCTGTAATACTGTACTCCGGCTATAATACTGTTTGCTATAATACTGTACCCCGGCTAAACTTCAAGAACACCCAAAATTAAATTGTCACACCATGGAGCAAAAAAACCTGTGTCATTACAGTTTCTCTCCGCAGTTTCTTTGCTGCGGTACCATCTGTTAAATCAGAAACTCCTTTGAACACCGCAGCCTCTCTGACTTTGATGATGCGCGGGCTGCGCCGGTACCCGCTCGGTATTTTCGCATCGCGCCCTCTCCGCGGGGCCAGCACCACCGCCCGCCTCTCTCAGCGCCGCTCGCAGCCGCGGACCGCGCTCGGACCGCACCGCGCCGCGCTCGGACCGTCCCTGCGGGCGGCGGGGGCGGCACGGCCACGGGGCCACACGCCCCGATGAGATGCGCTCCCTCGCCGCCGACCCGCGCAGCGCGGACCGCCGTGGCGGAGCCGAGCCGAGCCAGACCGGCAGGCCGCGAGCCTCTGACCCCGGGGCGGGCAGACGACAAGTTGCGACAGCCCCGAGCCGCGCACCGAGGCGGCCGGGCTGGCAGGTGCAGCCGGTCGCGCCGCGCGTCCCGCCCGCCGCCAGCCCCCAGGGATGGGGGCTGCCAACCCCGAGCCCCTGCCTCGGGCCGCCCCTGCCGCGGGGAGGCGGCACCAAAGCGGCGGCGGCCCCGCACCCGCGGACAAACTTACTTGCGGGCGGCGGAGGCGCCCGCGCCTTCCTTCCCGCGCTGCGAGCGAGCGCAGCCCCGGCGCGGCGGCCGCTGCCGAGCGCCTTCGGACATGCTCAGTCCCCCCGCCGTGCGGAACCTACCACCGGGGGGGACGGGGGAGCGCGGGGAAAGGGGGCAGAGCTGGATGCTACCAAGAGGACGGGCTAAAAATAGGCGCTGCAGAAAGGAACAGCTGGAGCTTAAAGGGGCAGGGGCGCCTCGCTCCGCGCAGCCCCGGGCGGGGGGCGCCTCCTCCCGCCGCAGAGTCTCTGGAAGCGGGGCCGTGCCTGCGCTGCCGCGCGGGTCCTGCCCGCGAAGCCGGAACAGAGGCTCTGGGAGCGGGGCGATGGATGCTGCGCCACCGCGCCCGGGTCCTGCCCTCGCCGCTGCGGCGGGAGCGCTGCGCGGCCTCGGCCGCGGCTGCTGCCGCCGAGCGCGCAGAGGAGCGCAAGGTGCCAGCAGGGCTCGGGGGTGTCTGATGGGGACGTCCCCGCACTCAGCCCGCCCCTCACCACATTTCTCGGCCCTTCGCTTCAGAGCCGGGCCGGGCAGCGCATCTCGGAGCCTGGCCATTTACCTCGGGGCCGGGCCACCCCGTGAAGCGGCAGCTTCAGAAACGAGGTCTAAGAGTGAGGGAAAGGATGCCCAGCAGCGTTTTCCTGCGGTGTTTGTCTAGAGAAATCCCTGTCCTGCTCCGAGGCGTTATATGGTGCGGACGAGGCTTGGGCACACACAGGAGCTCTCCTGTGAAACTCAGAGCAGTCACATGAGAATGTGTCAGGTCCGAGGCGAAGAGCGTGAAGAACAACCCTTCTAACTATGATTCTCTAGACTGGAAGATCTATGCGGCAAGAGAATTACATGATCACCTCGCACTGGCACTGCTGTGTTTCAAACCTAAGCGCTGTCGAAATTAAAAGCCCCCCAGGTATTTGTGAATGGGAGTTTCTCCTTTGTTTCTTAAGCCGTGGCTTATCATTCCCTGCTTTCCTAAAAGACGGATAAGAATAAACATGTCAGCACCACATTGCCTTAGATTTATAAAGATACTACAAAGCCTAAAATCGTATCACCCTAGCAGGAGTTCAGAGGTTTTGCTGGATTCTGCTTTTAGGGATACAGAAAATTGCTCCTGAAAAAAAAAAAAAAAGAAAAAAAAAACAACAAAAAACACAGCTTTACAGTATGAATACTAATTCTCAGAATATCAGACAATATCTGCATCATGATAACTTGCCATTCTAATGACATCATGTACAATAGTATGTACAGTCAACAGTGCCATAATCCAAACGTTTCATTTAATTCATTAGACATGAGAGGAGAGTGCTGGAAGTTTGTCTTAATCTGAACTCTAACACAGTCTTCAGCAAAAACTACTTCAGGGAAAGAACCCTCAGTTACATGTAGGTGAGTATAATCAGGAAAGGAAGTGTTACTTGTCAGTAATGTCAAATAAACGGAGAGCAAGGAAGCAATTTCCCTCGCAGACTGAGATACAATGGGATAGATTATTAGATAAGATTATGTAGGTTACTCTTCTGCAGTACTTTAAGAAATAAAAGATGAGATCACGAAGAATATAGCATTACAAAGGGAATGAATCATTTGCACTAATTGCCTCCTCATTCTGTGTTCTCCATAAGCCCTGAGAAGCACTCTATTCTGTAGTCCATGTCTCACAGCCACTTTCATACTATGTATTATAAAAACGTGTAAGCTATGCAGCATGCATAACTGTGTAAAGTGAGGTGGGGGGAAATGACATAATTCTTTCACCTGAAGCTATTGATCTTGAGATAGACAGCAGGGGAAATAGAAAAGGCAGTTTTCTGAATGCAGCCTATTCAGGCTAATGTATTTCTGGCTGCAGCTGGAGCTCTGCAGGAGCAGTAGGCAGCCTCTGGAGAATTTCCTAGAACAGTATGCACCTTTAGCATCATACAGGTCTGGATAAATCAGGAGACTGAAAGATGTCCTGAGTCTCAGGAGAGTAGCTTCCAACTGTGGAGTCTTGCTGTCTACAAATTGAGGAATACTGTTCATCATCAAAACAAATGTTAAAATAATGGTTAAGAAAATGTGTATTTCTTTGAAGACTATCGTCAGTCTTCTCAAGGGTAACTGTATTATTGTTCTCACACCTTTCTTTGTCTATGAGGAATCTCTTCAGAACTTGTCAATGTAGTTGCTTTTTGCAATGAAAAACAAAACATATATGGATATTTCTTACCCCAACCATGCTGTTGTAAATTGTTGTAAATATATATGTATATGTAAAAGCCTAAGATAATATATTCCAGTGTTCAAAAGGCACCATTATCACCCAGATGCAAATTACCAAACTGGACATTGAGTCAGTGGTGACCACATCTGCTGTAGCAGTCAGCGAACTACATTTAGAGGTAGACACTCATCTGGAGCTGGATGCTGTTCCTTTTTTCTTCAGGTTTTGCTCAGCAGAAATTTCCAGAGTTGGATTTTGTACCTACACAGCAGCAAAGATCTGCTGTGCTGCTGTGTCCTATCAGATAGAAAGGTAACAATTCCTCAGCATGCAGAAGATGTGCAGCTTTGGTCTATGTGAATAGCACTACCAATCTCTCCATAGTACTTGGGACAGCTCTAGTAAAATCTTTCTTTTTCAAATGTATCCCCTATATTTCCACACTGTTGATGATCTGAGGCTGTGAATGCCTCTGACTCTCAGACTTTCACCTTAGATCTCTCAATTTTCTCCTCTCATTGTTATTTTCTCTCTCCTTCCTGATGACAATATTTAGATTCTCTCTACTATCTCCTTGTGTAACTCAAAGTTACATTCCAGCACCCCTACCTTTTACGTTCATTGTCCCAGGGGACTTTTCCAAATAGTTGAATACCCAGTCTTCCTGTGTGGTAGGCAGAACATGCATTGGGGTTTTTTTGGTTTGGTTTGGATTTGTTGTTGTTGATTGCTTAGGACAAAGCTTATTTTCAAGGGATATAACTTACAAGGTTTAGTATCATAGAATGATCATAAGTTCATAGAATGGTTTAGATTGGAAGGCACCTTAAAGATGATCTAGTTCAACCCCACTACCATGGTCAGGGACACATTCCACTACACTAGGTTGCTCAAAGCCCCGTCCAACCTGGCTTCTCCAACACTTCCATGGATGGGGCATCCATACCTTGTCTGGGCAGCTTGTTCCAGTGCCTTACCAATCTCATGGTGAAGAATTTCTTTTTAATATCTAATGTAAACCTCCTCTCTTTCAGTTTAAAGCCATTACCTCTTGTCCTACCACTACATGTCCCTGGAAAAGGCCCTCTCCAGCTCTCTTGCTGTAATATTTCCCTAGAGACTTTTCTTGTCCAGTCTGAACAGCCCCAACTCTCTCAGCATGTCTTCATTCAAGAGGTGTTTCAGGCCTCCTTCTACCCCTTCTATGGACTCAGTTCACTGGGTGCACATCTTTCTTATGTTGGGGGTCCCCAGAGCTGGATGCAATACTCCGGGTGGGATCTCAAAAGACCAGAGTAGAGGGGCAGAATTAGCTCCCTTGACCTGCTGGCCAATCTGCTTTTGAAGCAGCCCAGGATGTGGTTGGCTTTCTGGGTTGCAAGTCCCCATTGCTGGCTTGTGTTGAACCTCCAGTCTGCCAATGCCCCCAAGTCCTTCTACTCAGACCTGCTCTCAATCCGTTCTCCACCCAGGCTGTATTTGTGTCTGGGATTGCCCCAACCTGGGTTCAGGACCTTTCACTTGGTCTTATTAAATTTTATGAAGTTCACACAGGCTCACCACTCAGACCTCTCAAGATCTCTTTTGTAAGCATCCCTTCCCTCCAGTGTGTCAACTGCACCACACAGCTTGGTGCCATCAGCAAACTTGCCAAGGGTGCTTCAATGCCTCTCTTTGTGTCACCAACAAAGATGTTAAACAGCACCAGTCCCAGTATCAACCCTGAGGGACACTACTTGTCACTGGTCCTCATTGAACTGTTGACCACAGTTCTTTGAACATGACTATCCAGCCGGTATCTTATCCACTAGCTGGTCCATTTGTCAAATCTATGCCTCTTCAGTTAAAAGACAAAGATAATTGTGTAGGACAGTGCCAAATGCTTTACACAAGTCCAGGCAGATGATGTTAGTTGCCTTTCCCACATTCACCAACACTGTAACCTTGCCATAGAAGGCAAAATTTTTCAGCCATGATTTGCCCTTAGTGAAGACTTGTTGGCTGACACTCATTGCCTCCTTCTTTACCATGTGCTTTAGCACAGTTTCTATGAGAATCTGCTGCATGATCTTGCCAGGTACAAAGGCCTGAAGTTCCTTGAGACTTTCTTTTTAACTGTTTAAAATTAGGGGTTATCTTTCCCTCTCTCCAGTCAGTGGGAACTTCGCCAGACTTCCATGACTTCCCCAGTGTGATGGATAGCGGCTTAGCAACGCCTCTGAGAGTTCCCTTAGGACTCACAGGTGCATCTCATCCTATCCCATGGGGTTGTGCACTTTCAGGTTCCTTAGATAGCCTTGAACTTGACTTTCTCCTATGGCTTATGGTTCTCCCAGTTCCTGCCTTTTCCTTCTGTGACAGGCAGTATGGCTAGAGCACTTGTCAGTGAAGACTGAGGCAAGTAAAGACATAAATAAAAACTGGAGGTTGTTTCCTCATGCTTTGTGATCATTTATGTGATCATTTCTTGTACATCCTTTTGAACCAAACACTGCAGGGAGGGAGTACCAAACCAAAGTTCATATTATTAGGCACAGGAGAACAGAGAGACATGCACAGAGCGAATCCAGATATTGGGCTGATACCCAAATGGGAGATGTTCTTCGGAGTAGCAGAAAAGCTTGCATGACCGATGTGTGTCCAGCTGTGCTCAAGGCAAGGGATTTTGAGCTACATTTAAGAAGCACAAAAAAACACAGATGACTGATGCTTCATACCGCATTTGGATTGAAAAAGGGAGCAGCTCCCACAGAACTCCGACAGACTGGAAGTAGGAAAATGGCAGGATGGGGAACACAATGATGGTATGGGGAATAAACCAGGGAACTCTGGCACATGAATGTGGGGCACATAAGTCTCTCTGCTGTGGAGGAAATGAAAACAGAAAGCAAAGGAAGTTTTTGTTAGAACAGGAAAATGAGGCATAAGGGATTAAGAAATATGGGATTCCTGTAAAGAATAACTAAGACTATTACACAGAGTTCCTGGAGCAAAGGCAAAAGAGAAGGAATCACAAGACATATGATAATACATTTAGAGGAAATAGTCTAAATCATGTTTACATAATACTGAGCTCAGAATTTTCATCTGCAACTCAGTAATGATCTCTTGGAGTCATCGTTGACAGTTTTCTGAAGTTGTCAGTTCAAGGTGCATCAGTAGTCAAAAAAGACAATGAAACATTAGGCTTCCTTGGGAGTGGAGGCTGAGCTTTGCAACCCTGAAGGACAGAGCTTGAAAAGAAACAGCGAAAGGCAACTGTCATGAGTAAGCAACTGCCTTGTGGGGGGAGAGTGAAAAGGCTGGAATTCTTCAATGTGAAGAGAAACACAAGGGAGCATATGACTGAGGTTTACAAAATTGTCAAAGCGGTAGGTAAGACAAAGTGGACGAGAATGATTTTTTACCAATTTCATAGTACTGCCTAAACTTAGGGAAACTATTGCAAGTGTAAAACAGATGAAAGAAAGTGCTCTTCACTTCCTCACATAAGCACAGTGGGCAGTAGTAGCCTTCCGGAAAGTGTAACTCCCAAGAGGTTCTGTAGACAGTCCTCATCAGCAGGTTCAAGAAAGAACTGGTAAAACCCCATCGGCAACAGGTGTGTAAACAGTGGCTGGGAGTATCTTCATTGTCTGGAATCCAAGGACAGTACTAGTTGAACAGATTTCAAAATTTTAAGTTTATATACTGTCTTCAAATAATATCACCTTCTGATACTGAGCTGTATAATACCTGCGATAAATTCAGTTGTTGTAAATTACACTATGTGTGACCTCTGGGATGGATCATATCCATATTTTCAACCACAAGTGTGGTCTTGCTTAACCCTTGACATAGGTGATAGTGTGCTGCTGTGTTATTTAGAATTTAAGGATTATGCACTAAAAAGCTGCTTTATGTCTGGTAAACCAAGATGTTATATAAATTTCTCACTTTCACTATTAATATTCATTAAGCATTAAGCCTTTGGAGGCTTGGTATAAATAGCTTTCCCTGTACTGGAATTCACAATGGCCAAAATCCCATCTCCCATGTAAGTTCTGAATACACAGATATCTTGCAGAAGCCATTTAGAAGACTTCTGTAGAAGTGCCTAATCATATCCCACAATTCTCGATAAGTGATGGTTGCTGTGAATGCATATACATTCCATTTAACACCCAAGGGGCTTTGCTACCATACACTTCATAATAAGTAGCCAGTGGACATGAGTGGTTTGAAGCCCTTGGAAATACATCTGTCTATAATTCATTATCTTTGTTGTATCCTTTCATCTCCCCTGACCATGTAAAACATTCATTTTTGTTGCTCATAGGTCAGTCTGTCCATAACGGACTGAGCAGCAGCTTTTGGCCCATTAGAGGAAAGCAATGACAATTTACATATTGTTATGGTTTCAGCCAAGTGGGCCTAAATTTGGGTTTTAGGGTTAAGACTAGGCCTGAAAATTGTCAGGTGACTTGAGCTGGGCTGAGCTAGCTAAAGGCTGACCTCTTCTAGCCAGTAATATTGTATTTCATATCATACTGCATCATCTCAAAAGGGGTAGGATCCGGTGTGTGGGTGTGGCTTGGTCAGTTTCATCATGGCCGGGCTACGGATAGGACATGTGCAGCTCCTGTCTGGCTAGACCAGGCCTTGCTCCTCCTGCTGCCTCTGCTTGCATTTTGTTTGAATTCAGGGAAGTAGAAACATTTTGTTGTTACTCTTTCTGTTTCTTG
>JAWWEV010000083.1:132914272-132952667 GCA_035583235.1 Hafferia zeledoni | reverse complement strand
CATTGGCCTTCTTGGCCACCTGGGCACACTGTTGGCTCATGTTGAGCTTCCTGTCAATTAGTACCCCCAGGTCCTTTCTGCCTGGCTGCTCTCCAGCCACTCTGTGCCCAGCCTGTAGCGCTGCATGGGGTTGTTGTGGTCAAAGTGCAGGACCCAGCACTTGGCCTTATTGAACTTCATCCCATTGAAGTTCTTCACTGTTTCTATAAAGAAAGATGATGGCTTTCACAAGGACTAAGACATCACATTGTCTAAATAACATATTCCACTGAGTATAATCAATGATGGTTTATCAAATTACTGACAAAAGCCTGATGTGTTTTAAAGAACTATACACTTCAAGACATTTCCCAGTGATTGATTGATGAGAATAGTGAATCTGTTCACTAAGCTAGTTTGAATACAGTGCACTCCGTAGATCCCATTCTGGTACAGGATTGAGAATCAGACACATCAGGATAAGGTCACCTTACTTTTATTTTGTATTTATTTTGACCACTACCTTTGATGTACATCTTCAGTTACCTGGTTTAGAGGGTTTTTTTAAAGCTTCCTTTTATAGAAGCTTAATTGAAACTAGGCAATGCTGAGGTACTTTTTACAGTGAAGCTGGTAAAGTATTTTAGTACTTTGAGCTGCAGCATACCCTCAACCATGGGAAGAAAGACTGTGGCCATGTAAACTGGTTTCACCCTTCCTATGCTGCACTCAGGCCTGTAGCATCTTTGCAGCACAGAAGCAGAATGACTGGTGGTTGGTAAGTGGAGACTGGGGAGGTGATCTAGTAGCTGAAGCACAAAGCATTTGTGGCCCATTACCTGGTCCCTTCACCCACTAATTCTAAGAGGAAGATTTACCTGTCTTAAACTGTAGAGAATATGATAGCACAGTATATGATTTTGTAAATCTCTGAAAATATTTTTTTGGAATGCCATTCTCAACAGCCTTTCATGCTGCACACTGGTTACTAGGGATTTAATTACTTGGTATTGCTCTTAATAGTCACATACCTATGGAACCATTTCAGATGGTTACTAATGTGTGTTGAACTTTACAACAGACATATTTGCATTTATAATGAATTCTAAAGCTTTTGAAACTACCTCTATAGAGAAAAATGAAGCCAAAGATATGTGAGTTGTCAGTACAAATTTATTGAGAAAAGTTTTATAATAAACTTAAGGGTCTCAATGAGGGGTGGTTCGGAGCTATCATGAAAGAAACAAACGCCATAGCATGCACTACATTGAATATGACATGCTATCTACAGAATGTTACTTTAGAAATTTGTTTTTATGATATTCATTATGGAATTTCATTACTGTGAGGTATTTCAGTGCTTCTCAATAACCTTATAGAAATAAGCAGCATTTGCCTACTTTATTTCTAAGTTTAGAGTATGGAGTGCAGCAAAATGAAGACAGCCTTGTGATAAAAGCATTCACTAAGTAGAAAATCTTGTTCTTAATAATTTTTACTATGCTACTGCCAAATCCTAGTAATGACCAAACTCTGTCATTATCTAAGGTTTTGATAGTAGAGTCCCTTATACCCACAGATCTATTCTGACAATGAATAGAAATGGTTTCTTAGCCATTGAAATGCTAAGTTTCTCTAACACAAATCCTCACAGGATTCACAGACACAGCATGTTTCTTTTATTGGAGTGAAGAAACAATTTAAGACCTGAACAGATTTGGTTTACACAAGAATACAACTAGAAGAGAAGGAGAGGAGATGTCATTTCTCCTGTCTTCAAAACAGCTTGAGCGCTCACCCAAAAATCTATGGTCTAATTGCCTTCTCTGCCTGACAGCCCTTGAATCCCTGTCTCCCACCTCTCTGTAGGATATCCAGCAATCAGAATCCTGGGTAGTCTAAGGTGAAGTGCTATGTTTGTCTCTTTTGCAGAAGCTGTTTCATTTTGCATGAAATCAACAGCTCAATGGACTATTCAGTGAAACTGCAAACGTCACTCACTGCTCTAATGACAGTATTCAGATGGGAAGGGGGATACTTTCAGCTAATGAATCCACAAGTATTTCAGATTGAATAAGCTTTGGAGAAAAGTACACAACATGAGTTTCCCTCATTTCTATACAAATATCCTTATCAACAGTCTGGAAACAAAGCTCACTTTTACTTGTTTTCTTCAACGTCTACCTGATGGGTACTTAATTATTGCTTGCAAGCAAAATGGTCTTGCAGAGGAGTCCCACTACAGAACACCAGACTGCCTCTGCTGCTCAGGGCAGTATTCTGAGTGGTGGGGAAGAGTCTCCCATTCATTCAGAAAGAGTGATGAGCATACAGACAAACATTCAGGTGTGACAACTATTTCTCATCTTTGGCTATTTTAAGGAAATTACTTCTTAGCATTTTGGGCCCAATAAATTTTATTTCACTTTGTCTTCTTCCCAGTTTAGGGCTTCAGATTTCATTCAATAGCCAGGCAACAGGAAGCTTGCGCTTTGAGGGTTGTCCCATTGCCAGCAAGTGCAGATAATGCAAAGAAACAGATATTTATGTTGTCCAAGAAGTTACTGACAGGACCAAAACACATGGAAGAGGAGGAGCTTTAAGCTTGGAAATTAAAGCCTCAAAAAAACCTTAACTGAGGTTGTGTTAAAAATACTTGAATTGTCTTATGGTGTTTTTATAAAGCCTTCTGAAAAGATCTACAAAACCTGTTTTCTCTCAGCTTGCTTTTTATTTAAGTAACCAGAAGAAACATGAGGGGAAAACCTTTTGAAAAGAAAGATATGGGGGCTGAAGAGTCTGAAGCAATTAGTCAGTCGCAGATTACATCCTTTCTTTATTGAAGAACAATCTTCAATGAGATTAATGAGAGAAACAAAATTAGTTTAATATAGAAATTCTGTAGGGATAAAATGTTCATGCTATGTATTTACATTTACCATATAATCTTGTTTTAGCTGATTAGATTGTTTTATCAGAAGCCTGGGTAGAAATGTAGTGAAAGATGGAGCTCAGCATGATTCTTGCAAATTAAAGCATATAATAGAAGTCTTAGGTCATGCTGGTTCCTGTGACTGATGTACATGCAGGAAGAGTTAATAGCAGTGCATTTCAATAAGCCGTCACATTTCTGTGCTGTAATTTGGATGTACCATTTTAGTGGAAGGTTGCTTTTCTTTGGGGAAAAAAAAAACAAGAACAAACCAGCTCGATATTACATGAAGCAGTGGTCATTTATATTTATCAGCAGTCTAAGGGAGACAAGATTTTGGATAGGGGTTGAGCAAATCAAAAAATCCATGACTATGTTGTGATTTAACCCCACAAGCCACCAAGCCCCATACAACCATTCACTTACTACCCTACCAGCAGGATCAGGACAAGAATTAGAAGAGTAAAAGCTTGAAAACTCATGTGTTGGGATAAGGATAGCTTAACAGGGAAAGCAAAAGCCACTCACACAAGCTAAGAAAAACATGGCATTAATTCACTGCTTCCAATGGGCAGGCAGGTGTTCAGCCATCTCCAGGAAAGCAAGGCCCCATCATGTGTCACAGTTACTTGGGAAGGCAAACACCATTGCTTCAAATGTCCCCTCCCCTTCCTCCTTCTTCCTCCCACTTCATTCACTGAATATGATGTCACATGCTATGGAATATCCCTTTGGTCAGTTTGGGTCACCTGTCCCAGCTGTGTCTCCTCCCAGGCTCCTGTGCACCCCCAGCCTCCTCATCAGCCTGACAGCAGGAAAAGCAGAAAAGTCCTTGGCTCTGTGTAAGCCCTGCTCAGCCAGAACATAAACATCTCTATGTTATCATCCCCGTGTTCAGCACAAATCCAAAACAGCCCCATATGGCTACAATGAAGAAAATTAACTCTACCTCACCCAGAACCAGCGCAAACTGTTACTGAGGTAAAGCCTTTTTTTTTTTTTTAATTGTTTCTATTTGTAGACTATTAGGGAGACTGTCAAATGCTCAAAGGACAGTGAGGCAAGCATCCAGCTCTGCGATTCTTCTAAATCCAGACATAAAAAGGAAACATTCCTTTACCCATTTGTAATGCCATTTTGGTTGTATTGTTACAACCTCCTCTCTTTTCTGCAGCCAACCATTTACAATTTTTTTTAAATGCCTAGATGATTGAGGTAGAAGTCAGGGTCACTTTCTGCCAAAATAAGGAACAGTAGCTTAAATATATTGCCCCTCAGCCATTATAACCTGAAGTTTCACGTTTTTGCTTATGGAAAACAACTGAATAATAGTGCAAAATAATGTATTTTTAGGAAATAATATTAATCTGAAATATTATTGTAATGGAATATTAAGCCTATATTTTTGATATTATATCAAATAAGTCATACTTATATATGTAAGTTATCAAAGCCATTCTCTGAGCTGGGAACTGTAGTAGAAAGCTCAGAACAGCAATGTGGTAAATCAATCTTAGTGCACTGATTTTGCTTTCTCTGTACTACTGTAACTCTTGGCACAGTGCCTGTAGCCCCTGATCTTCATCCAGCCAATATATTTTACTGAAGTACCGTTTCAAAGCACAAGATGAAGAGAAATTGATCACAAAACAAGATTTTAGCTGAGTATATGGCTAAGTCATCGTGCCTTCATTACATCTGCTGTATGAAAACAGAGCAATGCCCAAACTAGGATCACAGTTAATGTACTGCTATGTGTATGTCCATACACAGAAGCACACACATTCATATCTCTATGTGATGTTTTCTTTCAGAAAGCTAAAATAATTATGAACCCAAATGACTTTAGAATATCTAAATGGGTGGTGGGGAAAGGATTTGTAATAACAGAGAAGAACTAGAGCTGATTTTAATAAGCATACACCAACATCACTCCCCAAGTGAGAGAGAAGCCTGAGCTGATTAAAGAGTGGAATTTAAAAGTACCACTTCAATAGTCTCCTGAAAAATGTGAACACAGCCACTAGTAAAGCTCTTTTTTTCTTGTCCTTTTCTCTCTCTCTCTTTTTTTTTTTTTTTTTTTTTTTTTTTTTTTTTTTTTTTTTTTTTTTTTAACAAGAGACCTAAACCACATGCGTTTAAAACCACCAAAAAAAAAATCATCAAATAAGCTTTCTCAGCTATGGATGTTGATTTTTAATAAAGTTTGAAACACAGGGGAAATTATGGAGAGCTGGAGAAAAGCTTATCTCAAACCAATGTTTTAAAAGGGCAAACTATCCATCAAATCTCAATCCTAGGCAAATAATAGAATGTTTGACATCATCATTAATAAATAATTTTATTCCTCTCTTCTTAATATCAACTTTATGAAAAATATTTTTTTTCAAGTTAGTGTGATACTTTTCTTAGATTGTAGATCTAGTTGATAAATAATATCATTAATGTATTCTTTTTTTTTTTTTTTCAATTCTGTCAGGTAGTTGCCCTAATAGTATCTCACATTTTTATTAGGAAACAAGAATCTCAATTATTAACTTAGCCTGAAAACATTAAATGGATTCAAAACTTGCTAGCTAATGGCTTTTAAAATGGATTTGTAAAGAGAAAATGCTTGTGTGGTAATGTGTCATAGAGGTTTCCTATAAGGATTTATTTGAAATTTATAATATTTAACATTTTTATTAAAGAAGAAATGAAAAAAAACAAAATCATTTAGACTTATTATGAATGTCATAAAAGTTTTCATATTGGTAAGTAATGAATAAGCACCAATGAAAAGTCACTTGGTTAGTTGACAATTTGACAAAAGTAAGTAATTTACATTTCAGTATGATCAGTGTTGGATCACTGAATCACATTGAATCACGAAGAAATAGTCATCATAGCTGAGGGATGAGAGATTATTCTGGGAACCAGTGGGTCTGAGTAGAACAGGGCCCTCTCCCAAAAAAGATTTGATACAAAGTATAGATATGTCCATGCATAACTGTGGTCTTGAAAAGTTCAAATAATTTTGTGCAATCCTGTCACATTTGTATTTGATTCTGTGAAAGGCTTAGGGAGCTGGGCCTGTTCAGACTCAAGAAGAGACGACTAAGAGAGGACCTCATCACTGTATACAAGTATCTGAAGGGCGAGTATCAAGAGAATGGAGCCAGGCCAAATAACAGAACAAGAGGCAATGGGCAGAAACTGGTGTACAGAAAGTTTCACCTGAATATGAAGAAGAACTTATTTACTGTGAGGGTGACCATGGACTGGAAGAGATTGCTCAGAGAAGTTGTGGAGTCTCCCTCACTGAAGATAGATACTCAAGAACCACCTGGATCCAATCCTGTGTAATGTGCTCTACAATGACTCTGGTTGAGTAGGGAGGTTGGACCAGATGACCCACTGTGGTCCCTTCCAACCTTACCCATTGTGTGATTCTGTGATTTCATGATTCTGACTGACAGAAATAAACGTGTCCCAGCTCTGTTTTAGCTTAAAGGTCTAGGATGCCTTACTTGGTATTTAAATAAAACATTTTGTTTCTGAGAAGTCTTTCAGTGCAAGTTGAAAGAAAGGGAAAGCTTTCGTTCATTCATTAGCTTGTAAGTACTTCATTTGGAGAAAGAAGTTAAGTGTGAAATGAAAGAATAAACAACATATATATCAATGTTGTTCAAGAAAGCAAAATGGATTTAAAGAAAAACAATCTAAATAGCTGAAATCTCAGTATGGGAAAACTGTTATTCACACTTTTTCTGCTGTAAGATGTCATTGACTTCTGCTCTCTAAATTCTCTGCTTTTAGTCTCAGGTGTTGATCGCACAAGAGCAAAGCTAAAAGGCAAATAATGCCTCTGCTGCCATATTTATGGAATTTAGAGAAGTGAGGGTCTGAAATCTTAATTCAGTAGAGGTAGTTTTTCTAAGTTCCTAATGTTTCTGACCTATTGCTCCTAAAACTGGCATTTGAGTATATTTGAGATTAAACGGGCAGAGTTGCATGTTTCTCCCTCCCCCCATATTTGATGTGTCCACATCTTGGACACAAAGCCTGATTCTGAGAAGAACATGAGAAAAATATGGGAGGGGGTGAGGAGTGGAAATAAATAGTATCCTGCCCTTTGCCCCCCATATTGTCCCAGAAAAACAGTCCCATGGTCTCAATGAGACCAGCAGTGTGAGTACCTGGGGACAGCTTTCCAGGGCACTGCACAGGGCAGGTTCCTGGGAGATGGCACTTATTATAGGATGGGTGAGGAGAGCAGGGAAACCATTATGGGATTGTGTGAAACTTACTGCATGGAGAAATCAAAATGGTAAAATGGAGCAAACACAATGCTTCAAAGAGAAACAAGTATGAAAAAAAATAAACAGTTCAGCACAGTCTTTTTTTCTTCTCATTAAATTCCATTTCTGAGTCTTTTCCTGGGTGATGGGGATGTGCATGTGTGTTTGTGCGGGAGGGAGTGGTGCAGCAACTGGAGTCAGGTTGCAGGTCTGTGGCTCACGTATCCATAGCGCTATTCTCTAGAGTGAGCTTGGGTGCATGAGTGAGTCTGTGATCATCAGTGAGTATCAGCCCAGACTTGCTGGTGAGTAGGGTAAGTGCATTGAGAGGAAGGGATGTGTGTGTGTCAGAGATGGGGAAAGGACAGAGTTATGGTGAAAAGTGTGCTGCTAAATTCTGCAAATATAGATGTTCTACCCTGGGTCTACTCTGGATACTGCAAGACACAGGAAAGACACCCCATTCTCTCCTTCCCACCAGAGAGAAGACTGAGAACTCCAGGATATTCATGTATCATACACACCTATGGTTGAACAGCATAGGTAGGTATGAACAAATCTGGTGTTCTCACAAGCAAAAAATGCACCTCAAATAGGGCAATACAGTGGAGTCTGTACATATTTTCTCAAGACAGCCTGCAGCTGTTTCCCTTCTTTGTTGAATCCTTAACTGTTCAGGATGGCTTCTGTTGGAGACTTGCTGAATGATGATGTGTACATTTGAATGCAAAGCACACTGTAGGTCTTTTAGCTTCAGCAGAACTGCTACTTGATCTGTTCCTGCAAGGCTATAGTGAAGTGGTAATTGTCAAGACTTCCCTTGGGTGAAGTCTTCAGTCGAGATGCTTCAGTGTTACATATTTATTAACCCTTTACTAGAATTCTGTGTAGCCTGTGTAGTGTTGATCAAGTCCTACAGAAGACAAGCACCATCAGCTCAGATACAAGTCTTATGAAGAGTGTCTGAGGGAGCTGGGGTTGTTTACCCTGGAGAAAAGGAGGGTCAGGGGACACCTTAGTGCTCTGTACAACTACCTGAAAGGAGGTTGTAGCAAGGTGAATGTTGGATCTCTTCTCCATGTAACAACTGATAGGACAAGAGGAAGTGGCCTCAAATTGCACCAGTGAAGGTTTAAAACGGATATTAGGAAAAACTTTTTCATGGAAAAGATTGTCAAGTATTGGAACAGACTGCCCAGAGAGGTGGTTGAGTCACCATCACTGGTAACATTTAAAAGATGTGCAGATGTGGTGTTTAGAGACATAGTTTAGCAGTTGACCTGGAAGTATTGGGTTAGCAATGGCACTCAATCTTACAACTCTTTTCCAACCTAAATAGTTCTATGATTCTATGATTCTTTAATGCTATTTACTTTGTGTCTCTAATGAGGGAGATAATGCAGGGCCTACTGTGGTCTATCTGAGGTGGCAAACAGACTAAAACTCTATACTCATCCAGCACCCACAAATCCATTGTGATCTAGAAGGACCTGAATTAGAAATACACCATTAAGTCATAGTGGAAAAAGTTTCAGGCATACAGACTTTGCTGATCAACTTGCCACTTCCATTGGCCCAAGGAACATAAGCACTACTGACTGCCTTGAATAGTCCAAGATTCCATAGATAACTAGAATGAAGGTGTCCAAGACTGGTCTGAGGAGTGAATTTCCATGTCTCAAGCCACTGTTCTGGTGAAGACAGCCAAAGTCCCATGTGTGGTGACTGCACATCTGGGCATGAAGATGAGTAGGGTTGCATGGCAGGATGAGATTCTTGGAGGAAGGCACTGAGCATGACCCTCCAAGACAAAGCTTTACTTACACCCTTGATCTGTAAGCTCTGTGTAGAGCAAGCCTCTTGCTTGGACTTCACACCTCCTTCCTTCAAAACAGCTACTTTTTAACCAATAGTCAGACTAAAGCCTAGCTCTAAACCAGTGCTTTAGAAAGGCAGGAAGTAGTGGATGATTTCTCAAGAAACTTTATTAATCTGTCCCAGCAGTGGTGTAGGAACTAAGGACCCTGTTTCCTAGTTAGCTAGGACAATATTGCAGCAGAACAAGAACTGAGAACTGGGGCTGAAGAGCTGTGGAGAGCATCCTGGGACTGGTCTGTGGCATTCTGAGAATAACTTGGTAGGACAGCAGATGTACAATGCATGTATTACGTTGTTCAGTTGTGAATGTGCATGGAGTAATTCCCATGTTTAATTTTCTCATTACACTGGCTTTCAGCAAAAGCTTATTTGATACACTCTCAGGGTACCCTTAAGCCTTAATACTACAGATAAAAAAGAAGTCACTTCTCTGAGAACTCAAACACTGCTATGAAGGAAAATACAGCTATAACCTGATGATAGCAGGATGAAAGTGTGACAGGAGTAGAATCAACATAGCTGTGATACCTGTAATACTGCTAGCATAGACAGCATTGCTGGAAAAGCAGGGAAAACAGAGCTTCAGTTCTGGCTAATAAACAGAAAACAAAACCTGTGAGGACCCTCTGTAGTCACTCTGTCTAAACACAGTTTATATGCAGAGATTCTGGCATGGACAACTTTTCATTGTTATGCAACATGACCTGACCCAAAAAATCCTTCACTTTACTCAGCAATTCCTTGTGCGCTTGAGTCAGTGAACCAAAGATGAAAGATCAGCAGTTATCCAGTATCGTTCAGCTCCATCAAGCACACCTAAAATATGAGAATGGACATTGCAAAAGCAACATTTAAGAGTCAGACTTGGAAAGATCATATTTACATTTTTATCAGGATGATGCCCGCATTTTTAAAATCTTGGTGAGCTTTGTAGCATAAATGCAACAAGGTACACTAGTAGGAAGTTGATATTTACAAAAGTTAAAATTCTATTAATGTTAAGAAAATGCCAGTACCAAGACACTTAGTTCAAAGTATCTTTGCAGTAGTTACACTTGTAACCTTACCCAATGACTATTTTAAAGCTTAGTACCTCACACCTTTCATGCAACACCATGCTTTTTCCATCACATACATAAAGGTAATCACAGAGTTGAAGCATGAATCCAACTCAACCCAACCCATTATTTAGTGAATCTCATTACAATGTTGCAAGTCTCTCTCTCCCTCCCTCCCCAGTACAGTTTCACAAAGCCCATCACATTCCCAGGTTCAACACTGAAGGACCTGATCCACTCTATGATAGTGTCCTACTTAGTGACAACTTATGTTTTAGCTCTTTGTGCATGTCAAATAAGTGTCAGTCTAATGCGCTTTTCTTTCTCTTTCCAAGAATGTCTAGAAACCTGGACATAGGCAAATTAAAAATAAATATTATTTTGCAGGATGTATGAATACTTTCCTTCAAGAAGAACATAAAAATATCAAACACTGAGTTCCTATTTCATTTACATGAGAGAGGTGGGAGCCCCTTTTTTTCAGTTTTTCCTCCTCCTCCTCCTTAAAAGGCCTTTTTTCTAGGAGTGATTCTCATATGCAGAAATCACAGCTGCTTCTCCAGCTTACAATTGCTCCTTTACCCTATTCTACTGTCCCTAGTCTTTTCTCATTTATGGTTCTCTAAGGCAGCATCCTTCAGTGGGATTCTAGATCTGGTTTGAAGAGATGAAAAATGCCCTGAGGGAAAAGGCCCTGGTTTCCTGTTTTTTCCCTGGAGTCAGAACAGGCAGTAGCACCAAGAATTCTGAATCTGAGAAGTTTAATATGATTTGTTGCTCTTAGAGTGCACTGGTGATATTAAATACTTGGACAATTTATGATAACTCTGGCAGTCAGAATATATGAGATATAAATTTTTGAATAGTTTGTAACTAGGACAGGTATGGGCTGCATTTCAAAACCATGTTCAAGTCCAATCAAGTTTCAGATCCATTTTTAAATTCTAGATACAGATTTCTTAAGGTGTGAAAAATACATACTTTTGTCTTGCCTTGTTCTCAAGAGCGGATGCATTATCTTACTTTGAGAAGAAAACAACCTCCCATTAAATCTTAGTACATTGTGCCAGACAAAAATTAAAGTTTGGTAAATGATACAAACTGAAAATATGTTATACAGTGATTTAAAAGCCAAGCTAGTAATATACTATGAACAGATACTTGTACAGCTTGATTTTTAATTATTAAAGGCACCACTTTAAAGGGTTACAATTTATATATAGTCATAGAGTCATAGCTTTAGTGTCTTAGTAAATGAATAGTAACTTTTACTTTTGTAAGACTAATTTTCTACTGTCTTGACTAGTGGAAGCAGTATGTGAAGTTACTTTACATAGGTAATATGTTAGTGAATAATTCATACTGGAATTTACTAGACAGTGATAATATCCAGTAACTGTCTGCTTTGAAATCTGCATGTACATTTAAGTTTTTCCTTTTCAGTAACAGAAACTACTTGACACATGCTGATACACAGATTTCTAAGCATGATATTGTTGGGATAATCTTAATAGAAATATTTAGGGTGAAAAATATTCTGATAATACTGAGGATTCATTCTTTCTTTAGTCTTGTCAGAGGTAACTTCTTGAAAGATACATTTGCACTGCACCTACACACCACGTACCAGAGCAGCTCTCGTTCATTCAGTCTCGGGCTGAGAGTGTGTGTGTGGATCTCCTAAGGTCTGAAGTTAACTGATGAATGCACCCTTAGGGAGCAGAGAACCACCTGTAGAATGTGAGATACCCTGTAACCAGTAGGATCTTTCCATGTAGGTAGGGTAGCGGCAGGCGTAAGGACATAATGCCATTGGAACAACTTGTTGGCAAGTTTTCAAGTTTGGAGGCAATGGAGTTTTTAATCATGAAACCAACTCCTGAAAGGTGACTTTCGGTTTTGGGTTTGCCTGACCAGTAGAGTGTGTAGCCGGCGCCATGTTCTTTAAGGCTGCCTTCCTCATGAAGATGAACTTCACTGAGAGTAGCAATGTTGATGTTGCGTCATGAGAGTTCATGGGCAATTAGAGCAGAATGATGCTCAGGATGTCCACTATCCCCAGTATCAAGCATGGTTCTGATGTTTCAATATGCGAGTGTTAATTTGAACACACCTTTGGAGGCAGGTGTTGGCCTTTGAAATCTCTTTGTCTTTGTTTTTGTTTGACCGCATCAGAAGATTCTGGTTGGCCACGGGTATCCAACTGGGTGTGGAGGTGAGCTTTGTTTAGGCCACCTTTGCTAGGTCTCTCTCTGAGTAGAGCAAGCAGTGCTGTCCTTAGAAAAGGCTGCTTGGTCGTTCAGGATGCTGCCTCACGAGACTGTCATCTCCGGGGTCAAGTCTTGAATGACCAATGTCCTGAACCGCCTGCATGCAGGGTTGCGTCTGTGGCTTCCAGCGCTTCCTATCACCTGCCGTTTTGACCCTCACCTGTTGCTGCAGGGCTTTGCAATGTGGGTGAACACTTCAAGCCTACACAGTGGATTTTTTAGGTGAGGCACAGCGTACATGGAACTGGCCCCACCCTTTACTCCTAAGATTCATCTGCCACGGCCTAGCGAGCTTGGCCGGTGACAGCGAATACCTCAGGACGTAGGTTTGGTTAGAGTATCCTTCTCTTAGATGGATGGCCTTACAGGGCTAAGCGAGCTCCATCTGCCTGTGTTTGGAGTTAGAGTTGTCCCTCTCCTAGGATGGTTGCCAGAGGGCTAGCTAGCAAGCCCATCCTGCCCATGGACACACTTTTTCTGACCCTTCAGCTGAGACCTGTTTGGCATGGGAGACCCTACCGGAGGCACATACCACTACCAGCATAGCACACAACCTCATGAAGGCATGCAAGCTTCTCCCCTGCGACAAGGGGGTGACCCCGGAGAAGAATGCATCTTAGTGTTGTATAATTCACCATGTACCATAGCTCTTTGGTTGTTCTATAACTAAAAGAGACCTTGTCTCACTATTAGTCACTTCTGGAAAAAAAAAATGTGTGTGCACTTTCTGTAGTCACAAACACCAATGTAGATAAAGCAATATATTTCCTCTTTGCTCTAGCAGTATTTCTCACTCTCTGTATAAGCATATAAATGACTATCCTCTTTTCCACCTTATGAAAACTAGGCCCATAAAGAGTAATTGCTCTACTCTGTATTCCTTCCATGTGCTGCTAAATATTATATTTCTAGTAAGGTACTCTTGCATTCTAAATATAACTTAAATGCATCCTGCTTTCATAAATAATATATTGGTGACTCACTGATGTATCATAAGACATAGTTAAGTAAGAACCAGATGGAAAACAAATCAATATTAGGTATAGGGCTGTTTTAACATCTGTTGGCTTCTCTAAAATGAGATTGTGCAGACATGTTAAACAATTAGTTTCCAACTTCTGCTTACACTTACTGTCTCATCTAACACATGTTCTTTGCTTCATGCAATTTAGTTGGTTTGAAACTAAGCACAGTACTGTGGTTCTGAGAGCACTGCAAACACCAGCCATATGACAGGGTTGTCATTGAGTGCCCCTGAATGGAGATGTTTGTGTAACGAATAGTCCTCAGTGTGACAAAATGACTGGACTTTGAACAGACATTTTCTGCACTGGACATGGTTAGAATCATACATATAATAAAGAGCAGATAGCTGAAAGAAGGGTAAAAAATCACACATAAATCAAAGTAGAATAGGTTAGAGGAAGAGCAAGTGAAGAAACTAAGAGTAACAGTATTGCTTTAAGAAGCTTTTGAATAACTTTTTCTCTGGCATAGATTTTTTGTTTGATTATTGAAATCCATATGTGCAGCCATTACCGAGTGTATTAAAATAATGTACAGATCAGAAAATCTATGGCCTCAAGGAGCAACATGAAAGGAGAGACTTGTAAAGTGACTTTATACTGCTGCCCCCATACTGCACTTTCTTCAGTCTTAGCACATACCTCCTCCCCCTTTTTCAGCTCAACAGTGAAGCTGAAGCACCAATTGCAGAGAATGTGTTTTCCATGAAAAAGGTGCAGGAACCTCCTTAGAGGTTGTGTTCTGGCACTCCCAAAGCCCAGGGAAGGCAAGCACAGCCACTCTTGTTCTACTTGCTCTCTACTTCTGGAAGGTAAAGAGAAAACGACACACAGTCTGAGCTTTTCACACAGACCAGCCATTTCTGCCAGTGGACTGTGTTCCCTTCAGTTACTTCCATTAACCCATACTACATCATAGCAATTTATGTATCTCATGATGAAGGTCCGCTTACAACCAGCTTCAGGGCGCCTACATCCAATAGCTCACTTCACTACACATATGTGTGACAGGGAAATAATGATGCCATTAAGCTCTCACTGTGAGAATTTTAATTTAGATCAGTCTAGCACAGGGGAATACATTTGATCATATGTATTATCAGACCCACTAGGTTTTGTCCTCATAAAAAAGCTTAGTGACACATACTGACAATGTGTCAGGTTGTGTAAGGTTGAAAAAAAATAAAAAGAAAAGCAGGCATAGTCCAGGAGTTCACACTTCAGAAACTTATCTCCCACCCCGTCTTTCACCTGTCATTAACCTTATCATTAACACTGACAACAATCCTCAATCATATCAGCAATGTAATTATACAAATTATTCCTTAGACCCTGTTCAGGAGCACATAAGGATCTGAGGAACTTGGCTAACAAGACAGTACTTCCTTAACCAGTTTAAAAATCATTCAATATCCAATTCTCAGAAGATAAAGGTGTGACCTTTATCCTGCTGTTGCAGTTTTTTTGCTTTGATTCGTATTCTTTAGTTTCTCTTAAACTCTGACTTTCCCTTACTATTTTAGAAGTTTCAAAGGTATCTCCTTAAGGATCCTCTTCCCTCAATTTATCTCTTTAAATCTATCCCAAGAATGTCTTTAAGTTCCCTCACTATTCTGCAGTGACTCCAAATAATCTTCATTAAGCCCCAGCTGAGAGAACCCAAACCCTAACCAGAACTCTAACCATAACTCTATCCCTAACCTTATCCCTAACCTTAACCCTAACCTAAGCAGAGAATATCACTAGTGGTGCCCTGTCTTTGCCACACTCCTAAAGACACATCCCACAGAAACTCCTCCCTTGGTGTGCTCCGCATACCCTCACAATGTCAGAATTTCACCCACATTGCGGGTCCTCCTCCTCCTCCTCCCCTATCTGCAAATCAGCTTTTGGCTGACCTAGATTTGACAAGCCCTTCCTGGTGCTGACAGAATTTGCCTGCAGAGCAGAGCCCTGCCAGGTGTGTTGTGTCCCACAGCAGCTGCTGTGCATGGCAGTGACTGCCCACACACCTTGCCTCCCCACCAGCCAGGAGACACAGCCCAAGCAGCCTTACAACTTATTAAAGGGACTAGTGCAGCCCACTGAAGCATATGCTGTAAGACATTGTTAGAGAAACAGGGATGACTTTTATCTGCATGCAAAACATTGTATGTGCTGCACAGTGTGAGGAGGGCTGTGTCCTCAGCCTCACAGTCTCCTTGCCCCACCAGCAGCAGTGGGAGGTGGGCTTGGGGCAGGACGGTGCAGAACCATGAAATCACAAGTGCATCCTGGCTGAGAAGCAGATGTCAGCAGGATGGCAAGCACACTTCAGCAGCGCTGCTCAGTACAGGTGGCGTGAAGTGTGGGGGCAACCCACAATATTTGGGAGTTCTCCTCACCTCCAGCTCTTGGCAGACTCCATCCTTGACAGACTTTCCCATCCTCTGCCTGCCATGGACTAGTTTGTCTTCCACGCTGTCTGATTACCATATGCATATAAATCCAGTGGCCATTACTTTGGAAGGATCCAGCATCTTGTTTAGTGCTCATTTTCTATGGACAGTTTCTCTAGGAAAGAGGCATCTTCTGCACAGCAGGCCAAGACATGAGGACAGGCACAGTGCTGCTCCCATGCTCAGACACTGTATCACTGCTGGTGATGACAGAAGTCAGGCCAGCCAGAGGCATTTGGATGACTATCAGGGACAGGAAAGGGTGAAGAGCACTTTTAAAAAGGACACTATTCTATGTTTGGATGCTGTCACACTTTTGCATATGGGTATCTAAAAATCCTCCTAGAACCTTCTATTACAGATCTGCATTTAGAATTTATTATTTAAAATCTGCTATTAGAACCTTGCTGGTTTTTCATAGCCATTGTCTCCTGGCCTTCCTGAGATACTCTGAGACCAGACAGCTAGCAGAGCCAGCCTGGGTCTGCAAGAGGCCCGAAACTAAAATTATGAAAGACAGGAGATGCCATGAAAATCTTCTTTGACCATGGTGCCAAAGAAAAGCCCTGGTTTCAAGAGCTATTGCTTCTAAACAGCACTAAACATCACCCTCCATCTCTGCAAATACTCCTGGTCAGGAATAGGAGAAGATATGCAAGACTGGGCCATTGTGCCTCAGCTGCAGCTGTGAGAGGGGGAAGCAAGGATTCCTGCCAGATACTGATGATTAGGAAGGGGACAAAGCAGATGTCCTCAGTGTGAAGCCAGTCACAAGCTTTCTTTACCCTTCCCTCCTCCCTCCATGGTCCTCCCTCACAGCTGCCCAGCCTGCCAGCACTGACTGCAGGTGAGCTTTGCACTGCCTAGCACATGTAGGGAAAAGTGAGTACATCTCAAGGGCTGACAAGGCCAAGGTGTGGACAAAGTACAGCTGGGGCTGGATCTGTAAATACAGCTGCCTCTGAGAGATAATATGGAAAGAACCTGTAGACTTACAAAAATGCTTGGTATCCAAGTAAGGATAATTTCCCCAGGTTTTTGTTTATCTGTGCACATATGCTTTCTTATAAAGTGACCATAAGAAATACAATTACTTACTCAAAAGCCCAGCATGGGCTGACTGATAAAGAGGCATGGAGGGCATCTGAGTGGGTTGCAGTATGTGCACATATACCATGAAAACACCCCACAATTTTTGCCTGTTGTCCAGGCTCACATGCAATTGTTTATGAGGTAAATTTGTGTTGCTTAGCAATGATGTTTTCACTTCTCAGCTAGAAATGTTGGGCCAGAACCCTGTGGTGTTCCTGAGGAAAGGAAAATATCTAAAAACCCAGTACCTAGTGTGGATGGAAGAGCTATTGTTCCATCAGTTCATCTGGACCACTCTCATTTCACCTGCACAGGGAGAGACAGCTCATTGTAAAATGGAAACAGTATAAATGGTCAGGGAATATGGTCTTCAGGGACAAAAATACTCTTACTGTGAAAAAGATCATATTGCAAACCATACATTCTCTGGTCTGACTGCCCAAACACTGTTTTAAGAAATGACCTGTCACAGCTGTAGCACATGACCATTAAAATCTGACTCCATCAACTTTGCATGCAAATCTGCTCAAGCACTGAAAGACTTTCTGCCAATTGACACCTTCATTAAAGCAATTCCTAGAACAATAAACTGTGAAACTTTCAGTGTAGGAAATCAGTGTTCTTTCCCTGACTTAATTTCATAATTGATTGTTTTAAGTGGAACTTTCTAAAAACATCATCTTCAAGTAGCACCTGGCAGGCAACTGTGAGTGAGAGTCTAACACAGTAATAAGTAATTGGAAGTGAAGTCTTACAATGCACAATGTCAGGCAAGCTTAATAACAGGCTGTGTTGTTAACCCTCTAGGAGAAAATAGAATATTTTTGTTCATGATATTCATTTAGCTGAAGTTGTGTAGGTGGCAGATTTTAGCAGGTGTAGAATAAATATTTCCTGAGAAATGTCACTGAAGAAGAAATTACTTTAAATTATTAATTAAGGTGTTAAGATAGCCAAATTAAATACAGATAATGTTCCTATTCATTATTCTGCCATTTCACTGATCCCTTTCATTTCTAGCCTTTTAATAGCCCTGTAGACCTACCTTGTGCTCTTCCACATTCTAATGTATTCTGATCTGAGAGGAGGAATGACGTGCAAAAGAGTGCTTTTTTGAAAGGGACCTTTCTGCCTTCTGCAAATGTCTACCTTTTCCATGTAATAGTTGAAATAGTTGGTAAAGGATTAAGATAGAATTTCATTTCTGATGAAGTGATTAATAAAACCAATAGCAATACATATTTATAGTTGCATTTTCTATACTTTTCTAGATCCTTTTGATACTAGTTAGAAACTAGTCACTGTTTTCAACAGGCTTGAAGTCAAGCCCTAAACCGTCCTCACAATTTATGAAAAAGGAAGTCTGAATTCTGCATCTTGAGTTGGGTCGTTGTTCAGAAGCAATTATAAATGGTTTTGGACCAACTTCTGAGAAGAAACTACACACACACAGACACACAGACACAAATCCAGCTAAAATTGTGGCAATGGTAATGCACTGCTTTAATGCAAACTTGTGGCAAAATCCATAGAGAGGTCATGCTGCAAACCTGCTTTTTCCTCATTTCTGCACTTATCACTGACATAACCTTTCTACCTCTTTTTTGGAATGCTCTCATATTTATTGTGAGATTAGCTGTTTATGTGATAGTACAGAATTCCTTCTGTTATACTTACACTATCTTTACGTAGAAATAAAAGCTAGTGGATGATCAATTTACCTTTATTGTGGCTTGTTTAATCCAGCACAGCCCCACACACCAAGTTACATGAAAAGGTCTTGTTGGCAGTATTTTTCTTCATAATTTCATAGTCTTTTTAAGCACCTTTCTATCTTGACTCTTATGTCACATCTCCAAATGTTTTCTTGCTGTGTAGGCAGCAGACCTATATTTGGCAAAAAAGTGCTATGAATCCCTGATCCAAAACAGGATACAGAAAGATCCATAAGAACATAACTGTCAGATCTGAAGCAGATCTGGATTTTGTAGGAGAGGATGAAGATGGAGTTTTCACCAGAAAAGCAACGTTCTGAAATCAGATTGCAGTTCTGATTCTGGTATCTGCAAAGCAAGTCAGCTGTAAATCTGCTGTAATAGTCATGCTTTCTTAATGCCATGGATTATCCTCATTGATGAAGAAGTATTTTGCGAATAAGCAGATAGGAAGACTGAGAGAACTGGGAGTTCTGGGGTGGCTCCACAGAGCAGCACTGTGCTCTTGCTGCTGCTGAGCAGTCTTTGCCTTGATGCTATAGGTGGGTGACCAAGAGATGAAGGCTTTCCAAAGGGAAGAGACAGACCAGCAGTACCAGGTTCAACGAGCAGCATGCTAAGGAGGCATCAGGCCAGTCGCCTGTAATCAGTAGCATTCCTGGTGAGGGCACTTTGGTAGGGTTTGCAGAGGGTAAGAAGGAACCCATTGCAGTTTTATTCTGTGGAGCAGAGGCAAAGCTGTGGGAGATCCCATTTGCATCTGGGGGAACAGCATGGGAAAACTGATGTGGCAGCAGATCAATGACAATTCTGAAGGAGGAAGCCTTGACAGGATGCGGACAGAGGGACACAGGGAAAGTAGATATTGACATGTTCGTTCATGGTACCACACACAGAGAATGAAAAGGACAGTTTTTTCCACACGGTGGTTATGTTAAAAGAATTAATCGAAG
The DNA here is from genome assembly GCA_035583235.1 of Hafferia zeledoni. NCBI lineage: Eukaryota > Metazoa > Chordata > Aves > Passeriformes > Thamnophilidae > Hafferia > Hafferia zeledoni. Next base: position 132,933,047 of record JAWWEV010000083.1, on the reverse strand, counting down.
ACTGGCAACTCCTGTTCTGTCTGTTCCTAACAACATACTCCTGACAATGCAGTTAGAGCTCTAAGATGGATCATGGTAGGTTTAAGAGCCTATGTTCAGGTCACTTCAGGAATTATTTTTTCAGCTTCTGTGAAATAATTTGATCCAGACTCTGTTAGGGTATGAACTTGAATATATTCAAGAGCTAAAATACCAGCAGAAACTGTACATATATTTTCATCTTGTGCTCTAACCTAACACAGAGAAAAATTCTGCTGTTGCACTGTCCTTGGGGGAAATGGCTGTAGTTCAGAAAGAATTTCCTGTTGACTCACCAAATGGTGAGGTTGTAGAGATGAAGAATTAGTTAGTCTATGCACTGCTGACATGTCTTGCATTACAACTACTATTTTTCATCAAATCATGGTGTAAGAATGGAAGGCTACATACATTTCTAAATCTTCTACATGTGGGTGCTACACCAGGCACTCATGCTGAGGGATTGACAGCAAGTACCCTTATGTGAAAACTGTTGGTGCAGAGTGTTGTCACCTTTGTTCCCTTTTTGAGTTACTAGGCATTATCCTGTGAATGTATTTATTTCTCCTGTGGCCTGTTCAGGCCAACATGCCAATTATATGACAAAAAACCTCAATCCTTCAGTTTTTACAGTATCAGTCCTTTGGTGGTAGAGAAACAGTGTGTGATGGGAGCTACAGAAACTCGCTTGGGAGAAGTGTTGGGGAAGAGACTGTCATGAAAAGACCCTTCTTATCTTGCAACTCACAGATTTTATAGTGATTCTTATAGCTCTGCATAACACAATACATATTAAAAAAGACAACAGATTCATTTAGGATGTTTCCTCACACCCTTCTGCAGAGCTGCCCAGACGCAAGGGGAAAAGTAGCCAAAATATTGTTGCTGTCAGTGGGTAACTTGATGAAATGGTGCACTGACCAAGGCTGGATCTTCCACAGAGCTTCTTGTTGTCCAGGCCAGGCCTCTTCACATCATTAGACAGATGTTGAATTTTCAAGTTGACAGAACTCATATACAGTACCCTCATAACATTAGAACAGCTTCATTCACACAGTTTGCTGGAGACTGAAAAAGGGAGAAGCATTTACAACAAGATCGCAATGATGGAGCAGATGCATCTTTGTACACAGTAGTAAGATTTTACTTCACACAGAACAGGGATTCAACACAGCAGTGATTAAGGAGAGTGGCTGTCAGTAGTCTTCTTGGCACTGTTTTAATGCTTCACATGGCCTTTTTATGTAGCCTCATCTGATGCTCCCCATAATCTCAAAGGTTGCTTATTACTGCAAGACCTGTCAAGATGTTCCAAAAAGAAAATTCCTTTTCTAAAATGAAAAATATTCTGAACTTCAATAGCATAGACAGAGCTATTTAAAATTAGAATTAATACAAATTAAAAGGGATGTATTTGATTAAAAAAGAAATACATGTCTTAAATGTCTTGTTTATAAATTAAAAAAACAAACAAAACAAACCAGCAACAAAAGCCTCTTCTTTTACTAGAGATTTTATTTAGAGTACTTTTGTAATATTTCTTTTCCACGTTTAAATAGTCTTGAACTATCCCATCACAGCTTTAATTAGCATAACCTTTTATCTGTTTATGTTTTACCAGTGACATTTGAAGATTGGCCTTCAGTGAGAGCTTTGGGTGATGTGTACACAGAGGCTTTGTAAACTTCTTCTGGACAAGCTGCCAGCAAATAGTTACCCTTCTAAATGTCAATAAGCTAGACATCAATTGTCAGCTTGCATCATTTCTAAAAGCCTTCTCTCTCTGTACATTAGATCAAAAGTCAGATGCACACTTTAAAAAATAGAACTAGATTTTGATCATGTATTAAGTATTTTTATCCCTTGGCATTAGATAAAGAATAGTATACTTGAAAGAACCTCGTTTACTCTTGTACTGTTCTAAAAAGCAAAATAAAGATTTACAGATTAATTTTAAAATATCAAGCAGAGGCCCCAGTGCATTTTTTTAATAAAAAGTTACATCAAAGAAGGATGTCAACTGGAAGGAAAAATACAAGGTGGAAATTTTAAAGAAGTATCAGTACTAACACTGCTTTGTGTTATGGGGACATGGAGTAGAATGTAGTTGTGGCTGATGTTGAGTACATCTAATGAAGAGATCATGTGTTTTACAGACTAAAAATACTCATGTTGAAGAAAATACACTATTTACTTTTCACTGACCTGTGTCCAGTTTCTTACCATCTTATTTTGGTGATTTAACTATTGTATCAGACCATAAACATCACTAATCATTACCAGCAATTTCTTGAGCAATGAGCTATTTTCAATTGTCTTGGTGTTACAGTGTTCCTCTCTTTTGGCACATCCAAATTTATCTGGAATGGTAGGAGATGTATTTTCCTTTCAGTAGGTTTCCATGGCTAAGGCAGCTTCTAACATAATCTCTGTCTTCACTGCAGTGATCTACTTGAAGAAGAAATCGCGAAATATTGCATTTATAAAAATATAAAAATGAATACTGTCATTTTTAAATTTATATTTATGAATTCTATATGAATTAAAACCACCTTAGAACATTAAGAATATAGTCCACACAACAATTCAGCCTTCCTACTTTTTCTTACTAAGGGACCCATGTTTTTCAATTATTGACCATCCATAAAAATTTAAAACCTCCAGCATATCATATGATCGTAGAATGGTTTGTGTTGGAAGGGGCCATTAAAGATTGTTTGGTCATAACCCCCTTCTGTGGGCAGGAATACCTTCCACTGGACCAGGTTTCTTAAAAGTTGCCTGGCCCTGAACACTTCCAGGTGTGGGACAGCTACAATGGAGCCCCAGTTCTGTGGTTCCAGACTGTAAAATCTTAGCTGCTTACAAGCTACAACAAACCTTTACAAAGAGCTCCATTTGCTTTTGATGCTGCTGCCCTTCAGAAGCTCCATTGTCTATGCTTAGCCTAGTGCTTGGCTTTACCTTCTTAGGGTTTAATGGAGAAAGCAAAGCAGACTGTAATAATCCTGGCATTAGATCCCCCACCAATTCACACCTCCATGCTGAAGCACTCCCTTTCCTACGCCCCCTTGATCTCCTTCATGTGCTTTAATTGATATTCATTTCAGAGCTTTCAAGGGAAGACTTGCCCCAGGGGCATATAAAGCATTTGTAATTGTATTTCAGAGATTTGTACTTGAATCTATACATCTGTGACAGAAGTGCCTCATATATCACCTCTTGATCACAGCACTTTGTCATATGTCTGACAGACAAATTGATAAGCTCTTCTATTCCAAGCAAACCTCTAATAGCCCTTTTTAGGCTCTTTTTTACTTTGGCTTTTCTCATAACTGTGGAATTGCAGGGAAATGTGTCATGCTAGCTCTGTTGGGTAATAAATTAAGTGGTGGGAGATGGAGAGATCCATTTGGTGTGGACTCCATTTGCAGGGGTTGGCAGCCATTCAGTTGTTAATTAGAGACGTGATATTGATGTAATGTTACTAACAACATCTTACCAACTTTCTCTTTGTATTATGGAGCTTTAACAAGTGTAGTGGATGTGAGATGCACTGATGTAACTCTCTATATATCATCACAAGTATTGTTAATTTAAGTAAGTGTTACCACTAGCAGCCAATAAACAGCTAAGCTGATGATTTTCATCTTAATAAGTGAAAAAAAAACAAAAAACAAAGCCATAACATTTGTCTTGGCCTTGGTTGCTTTTCTAATACAGACTTTTTCTCTCTACCACATTGTATCAGTTCTGTTAATCTCTTTTAACTTGAGTAAAGGAAAGAGAGTATCACAGTTGTTTGTCTACCTCTTCTGCTATGTTGTGGTTTACCCCAGCTGGCAACTCAGCCTCACACAGATTCTTGCTCACTGCCCCCTGGATGGAGGAGAGAATTAGAAGGGTAAAGGTGAGAAAACCCGTGTCTTGAGATAAAGACAGTTTATTAAATGAAGTAAAAGCTGTGCATGTAAGCAAAGCAAAATAGGCAATTCATTCACTGCTTCTCACAAGCAGCAGGTGTTCAGTCATCCCCAGGAAAGCAGAGCTTCATCACATGTAATAGTTAATTGCAAAGACAAACAACACTACCTTGAACATCCTCCCTTCCTGCTTCTTACTCAGCTTTATATGCTGAGCATGATGCCCTATGTTATGGAATATCCCTTTGGTCAGTTGGGGTCAACTGTCCCAGCTGTGTCCCCTCCTGACTCCTTTTGCACCCACAGCCTTCTTTATGTCACGGTGGGGTGAGAAACAGAAAAGGCCTTGACTCTGTGTAAGTACTGCTCAGCAATAACAAAAACACCCTTGAATTACCAACACTGTTTCCAGCACAAATCCAAAACACAAGCCCAAATCAGCTGCTATGAAGAAAATTAACTCTATCCCAGCCAAAACCAGCACATGATGTGTGAAGAAACTAGTGTTACAATGACATGGATGTGGTGCTGTAGGGGTTGGATTGGTATTCCACAGAAATCATTCAGCTTTAGAAACCTAAAACTTAAGCAGCAAGTCAAGACAGTGATCAAGGCTTCACTATAGTCAAAGGAAGAAGAGTGGGTGATTCCTTCCACCTCTCTTAGATGCTAAGTTCCAAAGGAAATGAAGCACACTCTGGAGATTCAACCAGTCTTTCATTGCACTGGACATACAGACGTGTAAATTAGATATGATGCTTAACTTTTAGATTTCTAAAGTTAGTAAGTTCAATTCAAACATGGTTCTCTAATAACCTGAATCAGCTTATGTGAAAGCAAGTGAAAGTTTACTGCTGACCTCCATGGGATTGAAACCATTTAGGTAACAACACAAGTATAACATTGTGTTAGTGTCTTGTGCTAACAATTGTGCTAGTGATAATATTGATATGTCAGCATTGAAATCACTCAAGATCTAAAACTGACTGACAGTTATTTTTGAGAATGGATCTCTTGTTGATCCATAGATCTCTATTTCTTTGGCCTTCTTTCATTATCCAAGAGCTCACTGTTCAGAAATAAATGCCTTTTCGGCTTTAGATTTGGATAGGCTAGATCAGATCACCTCCATTGACTAGTGCTAGGAAACTAGCATAGTTACCTACTAAGTACTGAGTGGAAGTTTTATTTTGTAACTGATTCATCTCTTCATGTGTTCCTAAGCGCTTACATAAAAAAAAGTAAGCCTGAAGCAGATCAAATAGAAGAGGATAGAAAGGATTCAGAGGGATCAAAGTGAGAAAAGGTTATTCCCAAATGCCTTCTGAAATGGCAGTCTTCAGCACTGAACTGAAAGTACTTTACAGCTGATATTACCTATCAGAGCTTGGAGCATGCCAGCAGGGAAATGGTCTCTTCTCTGTAGGAGTCATTCTCCACTCGAAACAAAAACTTATTTCTTAAATTAGAGTTGTTTTATGAATTAGGAATTTTCAGCTTGTTTCTGCATTCCTCCTGCATTTTCTAACTCACCTTATGACTTGCTGTGGTATGCAATGAGCCAGCACAGCATTGACTGAAGCTCTATTGCCCTAGCAGCTGAACTGACTAAAAAATGTTCTAGCAGAGCAAGGTATTTCTGAGCATGCATAAACCTCCATTTAGACTTGACATATCGTTCACGATATCTCATTCTAAGCTGCCCATTCATTGTCTATCATTATGAATTATAGCAGGATGACAGAATCTTTTGAAACAGTTTTCTTCAAAAACGAAGAGTAATGTTTTGTTGACCAACCCCTCCTAAAATACATGTTTTTTCCTTAGTTTCTTAGTTTCTGGAGATTTTAACTAAAATGTCCTTACATTCATTAATGATTTTTGCAAGTCAGTAAGCATCTGTTCACTTTACACATACATTTAATTATATAATTTGTTCAGAACTCTTCACATCTGTCCTTTTGGCTTGCTCTCAGTGTTCAGCTATTCTTACCCATTCCTCATGCAACACAGATATCTTGTACTGCAGCATTTGATTTATTTTCTTTTTTAGTATTATTTTTGGGGGTTTTTGACTCAAGAACGCAAAGAGGAACATGCATGGATTTACTATTTTTGTTTTTTTACATTTGTATGTTAACTTACGTTCAGGCTGTCAAAATGCTAGTGCACTGCTACCTTAGAGTCATGGCTCAAGTTGAAACTTGAGAAGTCCAAAAGTGTTTCCTCAAACATTCTCTCACTTATTTAGCTATTTTAAGTTTAATTAACACCCAATCCCATGTATTCTCCTAGTGATAACTTTATAATTATATCACTTTCAGAAACAGTATTTTTTTTTCAGTTTCCCATATCCCAAGAGGCCATCTTCTCTTTTTACCAACTCAACCTGAACTATTTTATATAGAAAATTACTTACTACACCGGGGCAGGGCAGGAGATAGACATAAAGGGGAGAAAGTGAAAGGTTGTCTCGTACTAGTTCAGACATCAGTTAGGGGATGCAAATATTGGTGACGGGTTGTAATAAATATACATGAGGTAAAACTGCTTAACTGAAACTGTTACCTAGTTCAGTTTGCTAAATACTTTGCTTACCAGACTTACCTAGGATGTGATTTCACTTCTCTGTTCTAAGTCATACAGACTCGAGCACACATTTGCCTGACCTTTGAAAAAGTTTCCTTGTGTGGGCCACGTCACTGAAATAAAGCTCAGCAGACATTAGGATGCAGATTCTGTATTACCTTGCTTCTATTACTGCTGCAGGTGATGACACATATTTTCAACAATGGTCATTATCCTTAGGAAATTTTTATATCAAAGACAGTAAACTATGAACCTGCACCAAATAGCCATGTCTGTCCTGGGGCGTGTTTATTTTTCCCTTGTCTTCCCTCCCCACTCTGCCCTTCCTCATTCAATAAGGCATAGCACTTGGAGAGGGTACATTATTTATGATATTTTGGTATCAAAGGCCTTTCTTAGCCATCTCCAGTGAAACAAAACTTTAATTGTAAGAACCCTCCAGCAAAACTATAGAAATAGAGATTTCAAATCCGCAGAGGGGATGGCCATCTTTGGTATTCAAAGATTTCTTAGGAATGTTGACTTTTCCCTCTCTTTACACATTCATCTTCAAAGAGTCCATAAAACTTCAGCTTTGATTAGCTGCTCTCTTTCTAGGCAGCACCATATGCATTGACAGTGTCTGGCCTGGATTTGCAATATTTTTGAAGCTGAAAAATTCACCAACTTGTTAATATTGTGCTTATCACACACTAGTAAAAGAAGTAAAAGACTACAGGGTGCTTTGCTCAAAAATCCACACCGTATTTTCTGCCTGTTCTAAGTGGTGCAACATCAGAACATCCTTTTCTGGATATCACTCAGAGGTACTACAGAAGCATCCTGTAGTATGTGATTTCTGAAGAACCTTATTTTAAAAAGTGGAGCTGCCAGAAGCCTGGCACCTCACTCTGGCTTAGAGGTTTACATAGACTGCTGTTAGGCCTAATTATCTTCAAGGATATTATCATAGATGCATCATAGAGCTGTGCTGCAATTATTTGCCTTCTCAAAAATCTTACTGGAGTTTATATGTAAATTATACCACCTAGGCTGCAATACTATAGGAATGCAGGGAATGAGGTTGAGAAATGCTAGGAGCAGGTTATTGGTAACCCTGTTTCACCACAGGTTAGAAGCAGCTGTCTATGGAGATAGGTGTAAGAAATTTCTAACTGTGGAGGTACCACTCTGCTTATATGCTAGTGGATTTATGAAAAGTTTGGAAGGCAATAACATGCTACGAGTCTTCTCAAGTACCAGGGTAGTAGCTACACTACATTAGGGCACAATAATCTGAGCTGTTCTGAGTAGAATGAGAAAGTACCATGTTCATGGGAGTATGGCCAAGTGCAAAATATAAGTGCAATCTCCATTTCAGAGTTACATGATAGTATGCACTGATAACATAGGTAAAGTGTAGAGGAGACAATTTGTTAAACACTTATTACACCCCATAGGAACCTTGTGGAGAGTTGAGTTTGCTGTCAGATGAGAGAAGACAGGACTGCAGTACACTCTAAGGCATTAAAAAGTAGCATGACTAATTGCACGTGTTATTTTTAACTCTCTTAATATTTTCATTCATACATACAGAGAATAATATTTAAAAAGTCATTCTTATATAGCATTCAAATTTGCATCCAAACTGTTTTGAAAAGTGTTCAGAACTGTTATTTCCATTTTACAGGAGAGGATACCACGAGGCAATATCTCTTAGGATCTCACTGAAAACTCAGGATTCCAGCACAGAATTCCTATATCGCAGGCTATGGCAATGAAAACATGCTCAATAAAAGAGGGTTAATTTTGGAAACATTTAAACAAATCAGTCACAGGATTGGATAGGATGCACTCACCAGTGCTGATGGAGCTGCCCCATGTTATTACTAGGATTCTCTGGATTTCATCAATTTCGTTGACGGTCTCACATAATTTTTCTGGTTGTGGATACTATGGAAGTTACCTCAATTTAGCTTGTAACACCTATTACATTTTTGCAACAGCTGAGAGAGGTTCTAGGTCCTGGGAGTTTAGCCCACTACCTAGAGGGGATGTGCTCCCCCTACTGTCCCTCACCACGTGGCCCACAGGGAGCCCAAAAGGCCCACACAGGGACCACAAGAGATCGAGAGAGAGAGAGTTTATTGCTCAAGGACAAGGGTTTATAAAGGTTTTTGGGGGATCCAAAGACCACCAATAGTAAGCAAAGGGGGATTTGGACCTGTGCCAATAGGAATCAAGGGTTAACAACCAAAAATGGCCAACTTTCGCAAACGAAGATTTGGGAAGGGCTCTCCCGATGAGGGCTGGGCCCTTCCAGCCTGTGCAATGGATTTTTTAGGTGAGGCACAGCGTGCACAGAACTGGTCCCACTGTTTAAGTCCTAAGGTTCATTTGCCATGGCCGAGCAAGCTTGGACAGAGACAGTGAAGTCCTTGGGACTGTCACAGCACCCGGTACTGACCGGGGCTGACCCTGCTGAGCATCCGAGATCTGACGGGATCGGATGGCAGGGAGGCATTTGACTGCCCAGGGGACGGTCCCTACTGAGGCTCGAACTCAAACTCGAACTCGCGACCTTGGGATACAGAGACCAGAGTGCTCTCCATTACACCACGGGACCGCCCTTGACAACCAATAGAAAGGAGTAAATAACAAGCAATGAGAAGACTTCTTGAAACTTCCTTCCAGATCACCATATAAATTCCTAAGTGTTGAGATAACAGTTATCTCAGGGGATTTTGGAAAAGAGAAGGGTGACCTTGCAAAAAAAGAATAAAGGGATCCATTTTGTGCATTTAAACAACATTAATAACCTCAGTTTTTAAAGGCATTGGGGTTAGCTTCTTCATTTTCCTCATAAGTCCACTTTTGACAGGACTTTTTCCATTCCAGATACTGTAAATCCATTGCCACACATTTCCACATGTCTTGAAAAGGAAAAAAAAAAAAAAAAAGGAAAAGCACAGATGTATTAAGCAGCTCAGATTTAACGAAATGTAGAGGAATGAAGCTGTTACTTATATTTTCAGCTGAGGTTTTTTTGAAACAAAAGTCCTTGAGACTAATCCTATGCTTAACCATAGCAGCTGTGTCACTTTATGTGATGGAGTGACTCTTAATTTGGAGCAGAAGGGAGAGTTTTGTCTCCTTTAGACTTCCTTATCAATTTTTTTATGGAAAGAAATCAGTGTAGCTGTTTCTGAAAGCTATCCTGTATGCTAATAAGAACTTCATTCAAAAAATCCTAGTTGTCTGTTTCTCCCTCTTTTTCATTATTTTCTTTGCTTGTCTTCTAGGTATCTTAATAATTATCCTGGAATTGGAAATTACTAGAAGATGTATGGCACCCACCTAACCAACTGAAAAACATAGAAAGGCCATGGAACAACCTCCTTCCTTTGCTTGAAGACTTACCAAAGAAGAAACAATGGTGCACATGCTAAATGGTGCATAAACTTGAGAGGATGAATTAAGATATTACTATGATTGGACTCAAATCTTCACACTGGTGTTTCAAGTAGCAGAGCATGCCTGGAGAGCACAGTGTTCAGTGAAGGCTGGGAAAACTCACAGCTGTGTACCATTTAACCCAAACTGAGCCTGACATGTCTTTCATCAAGTTTTGAAAGGAAAACTCTATGGAAATATATACATATCTACTGAAGGAAAATGTGATTCCTTTTCTTTCCTTTTGATTAACATAATCACGCTCTCAGAACCTAACTTGTTACTGTAAGACACTTTACTTTTTCTGTGAAAATAGTCCTTTTTACAAAACAGAGAATTGATTAAACATTGCTCATCTGGCAGCAGACCTCTCCAGTAGAGTGAACTTGTGAATCAACAGCTTATAGCTGTTGTTTCTAAGTGCATTCTATTTATAGAGGATCACTTGCATGACACTGCAGGGTCAATAAACCAAAGATAAAGGTAATTTACCAAACCAGAAATCTCTACTCCAGATAAGATGGTATTAAGCATCCCGTGTTTATACAGGTTTTTTTAATGTCTTTGGACACAAGATCAGTGTTGGCAAACTATATGAGATAGGAATTTTAGTCAGATGCTGCATAAACCTAAAGCACTATGGGAAAAAAGAGGGGCACAAAATATGAGCAACAGAGGATATACCAGGACCAGTTAGAGGGCTGTAACACCCTTTCTGTCCCCGTGGTAAGCATGCATGGCGTCATGTGACTGGCAGCATAAGTTTATCCCCTGTGATACCTAGATTGCTGACACACTATTTATGGAGTATTTGCTTGTAGAGATTTATAAGCAGGAACAAGCACAAGGAAAATAGAATCTCGTATGCAATAATACTGCAAATTCAACCTTTGCCTACTTACCATCAATTTCTATGTTCTTTGCCTCTTTTATATATAATTACCTCTTTACACCATCACAGTCTACAACTTCCTCAAGGAAGGCAGTGGAGGAGGAGAGTACCATTGACAGGACATGAGAAAAAGTAATGCATCAGGCAAAGTTTAAATTGGACATTAGGGAAAGGTTTACCACAGAGAGGGTGGTCAGTCACTGGAAAAGGCTCCTCAGGCAAGTGGTCATCACATTAAGCCTATCAGAATTCAAGGAGTGTCTGGATGACATTCCTAGTCATACAGTTTAGTTTCAAGTAGTCCTGCAAGGGGCAGGAGTTGGACCTGGTGATTCTTATGGTTGTCTTCCACCCTGACACATTCTATGATTCTCATCTTTGAATGGTGTTTAAAATAGTATCGCAGTACTTTTGAGTTTAGCAGCAAAAATTGTGAGCGAGGCAACTAATCTAAATGAAAATGGGTTCAGTAAAGGTTAGGGTTATCTATTACTTTTTTTTTAATCCACACAAGCCATAACTTCAGTACTAATTATTTTCTTGCTCTCTCAATATATTTGATTAGATAGATGACTGATTTTGAGATGCCACAAGGACTTCTGAGCTTTAACCAGTCAAGGAAGATTCTTAAAGCCTTTCTCAACTTTCTTATCACTGAGCTAATTATGTTATGGAAAAGATTTTATCCGTCTCTATATTGACAGTTTTGACTATAGTCTTCCTTCAACAGAAATTGAAAAAGCATTTAAAGAAAAGTGAGAAAGCAGAAAAACAGCAGGCAAAACCTTAAACACAATAATGCAGAAATAAAACGATATGCTTTTACTCTCAAGAAGAATAAAGGCAAGAAGCTTCCTAGAATCGAAGCAAGATCTTTTCTGTGAAAAGGTGGTCTGAACCAATGCATACATCTATACAGTTTACTTTACAGCTGTCTGAAGAGAATTCATGATTTAATGAAGAATACCACTTTTCTTGATATAGGTATATTGGTATGACTCTTAATCATATATTAACTGATAATTATTTATTTATATATATATATATATATATATATATATATATATATGTAAGTAAAAAATTACGAGGGTCATCTAAAGTACATTTCTCTCCAAAGCCTCCCAGGCTGCAGAGAAGATCTATTTCAATAACTAGAAAAAAGTCCACAGAAACCCATACTGTACAGGGAGGGTCAGATGGTGAAACCTGCTGTAATAAAGGATGAACATATCAAAGTGTGCTGGCAGCCTGTTGCAGAATCACTGATACTTTATACAGTCAAATGAGGCTGAATTACCACACTACTGTTAGGATTCCATCTAACTGAGCAACTAGAGGAAGAAGAGAAGGTAAGAGAAGGAGAGTGCCTAACTGTCAGCTTAAGGAAAATTTCTGAACTGCTGTACAGTACAGAAGGACACAGAGATCAGATTGCCCCACTACTAGAAACATGATCAAATTTTGACAAGATGCAGGGCAAATGTGAGATGTCCCAATATCTCCTACCCTGCAAAACGGCTCTCTCAACGCTCCCAGTGGCAGTCTCTGGACATTTTTCACTGTTGTCATGACTTGTGGTTTACAGCAGCTACTAAACACAGTCAGTGGGATTCAGTCTACAGCTGTTAGACATGCTATAAGCTTTTCAAGACACCTACAGGGGGCTGCCAGAAATTACACTGAGTCCAGTTCAACAGACCCCTACCCTTCAGAAGACATAAAAGGCAGATAGGGAAGATACCTGGGGCATCTCAAATGACAATACATGCTTATACCTGGACAACTGAATCATACCCAGTAAGTCAAGGCAGGAACACTGCAGAAGTTCACAAAACCTCAAAGTGCACTGACTAACTTCTTTTCAGCCCTTCACCATGTTCTGATTTAATGACCTCACTTCAATGTGTTTTAAAGGATATATGAAGTGAAAATTCCCAATCACTAGAGGCAGGGAATTTTTTGCAATTATTATGTTGTTCTAGGCAGTTAATGCCCCTACTTGTTGCAACCAACCACCAAGTCCACCATGGCTCCCTGTAGTTCACAGACTAAAGAGAAGTATTTTTAAGTATTTATGAGGTATTTACCTTTAGTTATCCCATTGTTCATCCTTGTAGGGTCTTGACTGCCTTGATCTGGAAATACTTTATTTTCTGTCTCTGGAATAAAGTGTATAAGCGTATTTGCCTACACAACTTCCCTGATTACAGATTGTAGTTAAAGATACAGTTAAGTGCAACTTATCATGTAAAGAGATGGGATCAGAAATAATGGCAGTTCCGAAATTGAAAGATTGGCAGATTTTTTTCTTTCAGTTTTGTTAGTCCATGCAAACAGTATAAAATGGTAACATTAGCAATTAATTGACCTGACAACTACCACAGACAAGGTGCTAGAAGAAGTAGACCAATGGAATACAAAGATGGATTGAATAACCTTTCACAGTTCCTCTCAGCATTATTTTCTGTAGTTAAAAAAAATGGTATAATCCAGTGTGGAAAGTTTCACATTAGTCAAATAGTATCTTTGCTTTACAGTAATTGTTAGTATTTGCAATTTTTAGAGGAAAGATGAACAACACTATTAATAACTACTGATCATTATTTAGAATCTGAGAACACATTTAGTTTGAAAAGATGACTTAGAAAAGATCATAATCTGACCTCCAGTTTTTTCATGTTCACTTATCATGCACTTAGACATCAAGAGGGGTCAAACAATTATCCAAAGTTATTTTAAACATTCAGTCTGGTAGTATTGGAGTATATTTGGCCTGCTTCACATCCAAATACAATTTTACTCTTCTGCCTTTAAATACGTGCTGTGTCATCTTTCTTTGTCTCTTTGGTTGGGAATGTGCATTAGTCATTCGTACCTCTTTAACATGAACAGGTCATCTGGCTTGATGATTAATGCCTCTCATCTTCAATAAAAGCACTAAGAACGCTAAAATCCTCATCATACTAATTAGTAAGAATGCCCTTGAGCCAGCCACAAGTCTTAGTACAGATCTGTCATGAGTTCACAGAACTGCTATCTCTGATCTTTTTAGTTACTTCTAAGAAATATCTGGCCATTCAATGGAGATCACAGACACAATAATTACTGGCTTGGGAACATCAGTTTTGCTGGTATTTTTCGCCAGATAGTCAATTTCAGTGCACTGAGTTCATCACAGTTTTCATGTATAAAAATTGCTCATCTAAAGCTGATTGTATGGCAATGTAACAAATACTGACCAAGGAAAAAAGTTGGATCCTTCTGAGACAAAATAAAACATTTTACTTAACAAATTGAACAGGAAATCAATGAAGAGAAGATAATAATCTCCTTCCAGGACTATATTATGCTTTACTAACTTTTCTGAAGTTTGAGGCAATCCTTTCCTTTGTTTACTTTAGTTTTACTGTCATTATTACCAAGTACTATTATTCCAATTTTAGTTTGACATAATTTACCAATTAATGAGTCTCATCATTCCATATAGCCTCTCATTGTTAGTACAGTAAAAACAATAAAAGATTTGCTTGAAGACAGAACAAACAATCCATATTTATTACTTCTTTAGGTAAGGGGGAATTCACCACTTGATTCACCACTTCTTAAGTCAGTATAAACATTTCAGGGAAAGGAAATGACCACAACTTTGCACTAAGCAGCTCTAGATTTTGTCATGAGCTGTGTGTGTCAAATATAAGCTTTCCCCCAATTGCAAGTTTGGTCCAGAACTGAGATATTGATATTTCTGAGAAGTAAAGCAGGATTCCTTCTTTGAAACTGCAGTATTATTCTAGCCTTGATTAACAATATTCAACAACCAAAATCCTGTGAGAGTTATATTACTCTACAATATTTTATGGTGTTATTCTAGCTTCAGGATCAGCACTAAGACATGTCTTCTATCCTGGAACCTTCATCCCTTGATTCCTAAAATCCATATTTTCACACATCATGTTATTTGTAGCTGTGGAAATTATTTTATGTGTCCAACGTGCTTTAGGATTCCCCGGATGCACACTATGAGATAGAATTGTTGAATAGTTTGGGTTGGAAGGGACCTTTACATATCACCTAGTTCCCATCCCTCTATTATGGACAGGGATGCCACCCCCTAGACCAGGTTGCTCAGTATCTTATCCAACCTGGATTTGAACACTTCCAGGGATGGGGTGTCCACAGCTACTCTGGACAACCTGTTCCAATGCCTCACCGCCCTCAGGATAAAGAATTTCCTCCTAATACCCAATCTAAACCTCCCCTCGCTTAATTTGAAGTCATTGTCTTGCCACCATGTGCCCTTATAAATGATCCCTCTCCAACTCTCTTGTAGGCCTCCCATGGATACTGGCAGATGATATAAGGTCTCCACAGAGTCTCTTCTCCAGGGTGATCAATAGGACTACTGTTTTAACTGCAACTGAACCATTTCACTATTTTTGCCCACCTGTACTCAAAAGGCTGATTTTTTTTTCGCTTTTTTTCCTTTTTTTCTGTCAGGGCCCAGTCTAACCTTTCCTGAAATCTACTGGTATGTATGTATGCATGTAGGTATGTATGTATGTATGTAGGGATGGATGGATGTATAGATAGAGAGATAGATGATAGATAGATAGATAGATATTTTAGTAGAATCTTTGTTCCTGAATCAAGCATTCTGTTGTCCGACATGAGGTGCATAGTTTCCTCCTTGTTGCTTGTTACATGGCTGTTTCCAGTATCAGCAGATATTCAGACACTGACACATGAGCTCCAAGAGATATAAAACTCCGAGAGAAGGTCTTCCCTGCCACTCCTCTCACTAACAGAAGATTTGATTACACCTTTAGACTGTGCCAGGAATTCCTTGCTTGCTCATACAAATGTCTTTCCAGGTTTTCCATTCCTAAAAAATACTAAGGAAAGTGATTTTGGCAGTCTCAGTGGGGTGACTTCACAGTAAAATTATTTCATCATTAGTTGATTATTCCAAACACAGATGTATCTGAAAGGGAAAGAAAGAGTGACATCTCCATCCTTTGATTTGTTGGGAAGCAGATCCTTTAAGATGCTGCTCTATTCTGAAAACAGTGTTGCAAATAACAGTATCATGGTCTCTATTAACTTTCAAGTATTTCCATAACAAACAGAGGAGGCTTGCAAGTGTAAAGCTGTTTCAGCTAATGCCTTCTATCACAAGTGAAAGTCAAATTGTACAGGGACATACATCCAACGCTTAAGAGTACTGTGTTTGCAATAGATAACCAGTTATTTTGTGTTTCATAAGAAGAAAAAGATACCAGTTCATTTTCTTAAGAAGCTGTCAGTTCTGAAGCATTTATACCAGGCAGAATGTAATGTGGCCATTGCCGCAACCCAACAAAGTACAGAATACATAAAAACCATTACAGTTTAATAGGTTGTTTTTCAAATAAAAAAACCTCTTCAAACAAAATAACCTTGAACTCATGACCTCTTTTAGGAATGTGGTTTTAAAAGATGTAGTAAGAGGTAATAGCATTTCAGCACAGCTGCACTGATTTTTTTTTGTTTGTTTAAGAATCTACAACTGTAACGCAGCTCCCTACAGAGGTATGTTCTGTGGTTGGTTATCTTTGATTTTTCATCTGTAGTTGTGTCTTGGGTCTACTGTAGAAGGGACTCAATTTTTTCAACCTGATCGACTGGTTCAAAGCTATGAGAAGAGTATTTTAGGCCACAATCTAAATTCTATTGTTCCTTTTCAGAATTGTTTGCTGATATGTCCAGCATGTTACTCTCCCAGTTATTTTTTAATAATATACATCTTTTGTCCAGATATGTTTAAGAGATGATTTTTCTCCTTCCATCAATCTTCTAAAATTGTTGCTTTATTTTTTCAAAATTTTTATTCTGAATCACCAATACATTAAAATCTGTAGATTATGAACATCTCAAGTTGTTACAGTTAATTTTGCCTCAATGTTTTTGCTTTATTATTTATCACACCTAAAGTTCTGGGCTAGCAGACAAATTAAGCAAACCACCCTTTCTAATTAGTCACTTAATCTCAAACAAGGGCTTCAGTTTTACAACAGCATTACACATTTTCAAACTTTTCTTAGTTGATGTTAGTTTGCTAATCACAAATATTTACAGGATATTCAGAAGATAATTAATCTCTGAAGAACACATTACACACCTGCAGTATTTGTTATATTTCTACACTGCAATGTATATAAAATGTTATGTATGGTAAAAAAAAAAAATCCACAATCACTGTATTATCTGACAGCCTTGGTAACCTGTTCTTTGCATAGATGTGAATCCAATGCTTAGGATACATTAAGGGGTTTGCTGATAATGCTCAGAAAGTGTGCATGGGAAGTAACAAATTCAGCTTTCCAGTCCATTTCCTAATAGGTCACTAATGCCAATTAATATTTAGGTCACTACATATCATCCACCTTTCTCGCTTTATGGAGAAGATACTGACAGTCTTATTGTAATGCCAGTCAAGCTTCATTCTCTCCACATATATAAATTGTATTTTTTGCATTTGAATTCTGAAGGTGTTCTGCTTTAGTCAACATTTTAATACACTATTTTATTGCTCCAAGAGAAATCAGAAAGTAGATTTTACTTTGGATTTTATGCCCAGGCTTTTTTTAAAATACTGATTAGTTTTACAGATCAGAATTTCAAAAATCGGTGTCCATTTTCTTGATAAGCAGATGAAAGAAGACAAATAGGAAATAAAAGGTAATAATCAATGTGGGTCCCATCTAATTTGATCTGATGTGTTCATTTCCTAAGGAACTAACGTGTTAATTGCTATTTTTCTTACCTCATTATTGTTATCCTAGTCAACAACAAATCCAGCCCAAAATACCCAGATATATAAGATTTAGTGAATTTCCCAAATAGAGCAGACCTCGATCTTACAAGGCTTCGTGGTTTCTGACACCCTTCTGAGCAGTGAAGTCAATCAGTGCCTCATGAGATTAGTATGACCTGAAAGCAACCAGGGCTTGGTCTGATGATATGGCTTTTCAGCCTCTTGTATCAAATAACATTTTTTAGAAGGGCAAAAATATGAAGTCAAAGAATTAAAGAATGATTCTAATAAAGTGTTGCAGTACATTTTCACAGATACTCCAGTCTTACAGGACAGAAACTGCATGGGAAGAAACCTCATTTTCTTCTTTCACGAAAGGGAATAAGTTTATGAAAGGATTTGAACTACTATTTCTCAGCTCTTCACTAAGTGAAGACACACTGAGTTTTCATTTGTTCTTTCTCTGCTCTGGGATGGTTCTGCATACTTTCATTTCTTTGAATGAAGGATCAGACTTTTTTACTTGCAGTTTCTCTGATAATGTGATGTAAAACAAATTTTTGCCTTCTGTTTCCTCCAGACTAGTGGAGAGAAATGAATGGTCAAAAAATTAATAAGTAGGTTTTTCTTTGCACTTACATAAAAAATATCTGGCTTTAGGTTCTGTACGTATCCTTATTAAAATAGCTAGACATCTACTCACTAAATGCTTTCTGCATAAAATAATTGTGCTTATAAAACTCTGTGTGAAAATGAACTTTGTCCTTCTGCCCATCTTGAGCTTTGTTTTTGTTCCCTCATTGGGTATTATTCTTTCTGGCCAACAGAATTTCTCAGTTACTTAGATATTGTCTTCCTCTGGTGGCTATTTGACACTCAATCACATTACTTTCAGTGGGAGCTACACCAATCCTGATGCTTTCTTTAGGGTTTGGAACCTTTTTAGCCAAATCATGATGAATATTTTCTATTGAAAAAATAATATTTATTTTTAAATAAGAAAGTGTGCTGGTTTCAAGGTAAACCAGCAGGAGAAATTAACTCAACACAAGAGAGAGATTATAAATCAGAGCCACAATTTAATAATAATAATAATACAGTAAATACACTGACACAGAGGGGAGTTGC